>BTHU01000023.1:21073822-21673822 GCA_036184795.1 Tokudaia tokunoshimensis | reverse complement strand
CCTCTGCAGCTGCAGCTGCCTCCACCTCCTTCTGTCTCCTCAGTTGCTGCAAGATGCTAAGCCTTCACTGAGTCTGACTGGGCTGGGCTGAGCCTATAAGGTGTGCAGAAGAGCTGCTGCAGACATTTTGGGGAGAGCAGATCTCTCCTTAATTGGCAGTGTTAACAGCTCTTATGACAGAAGCTCTCAGAGGACTGAGTAATTCTCACACACCTTTATTCCTTCTAGGTAGGATTCTTTTTTTTTTTTTTATTTTTTTTATTTTATTTTATTTTTTTAATTTACATTCCAAATCACTTCCCCTTTCCCGTTTCCTCCCTCCCCGAAAGTCCCATAAGCCCCCTTCCCTCCCTCTTTTCTCCATTCAACCCCCTCTCATTACTCTGTCCTGGCGTTCCCCTACATCCAGTCTTTCCAGGACCAGGGGTCTCTCCTTCCATCTTTTTAGAAATCTATTGATATGCTGGTTGTGTCTAGGGTATTCTGAGATTCTGGGTCAATATCCCCTTATCAGTGACTGCATACCATGTGTGATCTTTTGTGATTGGGTTACCTCACTAAGGATGATATTTTCAAGTTCTGACCATTTGCCTAGGAATTTCGTGAATTCATTGTTTTTAATTGCAGAGTAGTATTCCATTGTGTAAATATACCACATCTTCTGAATCCATTCCTCCGTTGAGGGACATCTGGGTTCTTTCCAGCTTCTGGCTATTATAAATAAGGCTGCTATGAATATAGTGGAGCATGTGTCCTTATTGCATGCAGGTAAAGTCTCTGGGTATATGCCCAGGAGTGGTATAGCCGGATCCTCTGGAAGATTCTTATATACATTTATGGGATGGGTCAGGATCTGACAACAGGTACTTCCTATTGGCTTGGACTGAGAGATTGGGAATACCTGTGGGAGGACTTGGGGTGCTGCTCCTAAGTGACTGATGGCCACATACCTTTCTACAGGCTGGCTGTGGGAAGCTGTAGTTACATGATAGGAGCCAGGGGCCCAGGAGTATGGCAAAATACCTTCCATCCCTTCAGGATCACCTGTGCCTGACCAGTAACCAGGCTGAGTCTCAAAGCACACTGCCCCACATTCTGGGGAGCAGCTTTCTGTATTTAACTCATATTCCATAGTCTTCCCTGAGTACCTTGTAAAGGTTGTCTTTGTATTCAGATGTTGATTTCTATACCAGCAGAGTGCTGAGTACTGTTGGGACTTTGGTATTGTTATTCTAATTGCTCAGCACCTTCATCATAGTCTCCTCCATCACCTTCTGATTTAATAAAGCACTGGTGGCCTATAGGTCAGGAGAGGAAAGGCAAAGATAGGAAATATGTGATGAAGTTTTGCAGAGAATTTGCCACCCAGACACAAAGCAAGTCTGACTTTCAGGGACTGACTGAGAAATAACAGGCCACATGACAAACATGGACCAAAATAAATGGGTAAATTGAGTTACAGGACCTGGTTGGGAACAAGAATAAGCTATAAGGCATAGGCATTCATAAATAATTGGGAACTGGTGGGTCAAAACAGTCTGATGATGATGATCATTTGGTCTAAGGAGTTTAATTTTCAGGTCGCATACAATAGAGTTACTGTTAGCATTTGAGTTAGTAATATGCTATCTTAATGAATTAGAACTTTGCTATCATACAATATTTGTTTTGAGAGTAATTCTTATTCAGTATAGAAAAAAAATCACTTGAAAATCTGTAAGTGTCTATTAGAACAAAATCTTCCTCCGCAGTCAGTGAACTTAGCTCATCTCTTCTATGAAGTGCCCTTGAGGCTCCTAACTGCTATCTCTAGACAATATTATAGACTAGCAGGAGGAGTAATCTGAGATGCAAGATGAATTTTAAGTTGAGAGTCTCAGAAACCCTTCTCATGGGTATATAAAAAAATAGAGTATACAGAGCACTTAAATTTTGTTTTAGGCCCACGCTGTATCAAAAAAGAGACCTGACAAGGCACTCCTGCTTGGGATTAAATTACAGATTACTCTGTTAATCTCCTAGATCTCAGTTCTGTGAGTTTAGAGGGTCTTACTCTTCACAAGTGTCCTCAGAAAACAGTGAGCTACCCACACATCTTAAGTGAAGCAGTGAATAACTGAAGGGACAATTAGGACCTTTCATTCACTTCCTTGTTCATTGAAGGTAGGAGGGGAGGTAGAAAGTGAATAGTGTGATAGCAGGGTACTCATTTCTATATTCAATTTATTACTTTAATTTTTACGTACTAGCCACTGTATTCATTAAAATGATAACAAGGAGACAAAGGGAATGGGGGTACAGTTGAGGTGGGAAACAATATATAATGAAAGACAAACACATTGCTTTTTATACTACCTGGAAAGTCTGTCTAGAAAAGCCAAACAAAAAACAAAACAACATATTTTGAATCTGCCTGCAGCTACATTCGAACTGCGTTATCTGGAAAGGAAGCTGTGTATATATGGGAAGGCAACGAAGAGAAACATGGAGCCAAAGGCTGGAAACAGGTCTGCAGAATTGGTTTGCTTGCTCTGCAGGTGTCTGGTGTCAGGTGGCAGCTAGTGCCTCTCAGGAAGCACCAGGTCCTTGGAGAACAAAGGGCTTCACCTTGGTCTGAGCACTCCACCCTATGTGAAGCAGGACTATGACTAGCACTGGAATTCCAGCTTACAGGCTGCAGGGAGGGCACAATATTTACTTTTTCAGACAGTGTTTCACTCTGTAGCCCAGACTGACATCAAACTCTTCAATCTTCCTGCCTCAGCCTCCTGAGTGCTGAGAGTAGACATACATCACCAAGACCACCAAGACGAAATGGATATTTGATTAAAGACTCCAAATTCCAATGCCATCTTTAATTATTATATCTCAAATTACAAGGACAATGTCATTATGTAGATGAGCCCTCAGCCATATCACAGGTATGCTGTATACAATGAAGTATTCTCGGGCTTATTTATTAATATCTCCTCTTCAAATATTAGATGTTCTTCCATCCAATTAAGCTACAGTTGTTGCCAATTTGCAGGGACTTCAGTTTCAAGAAAGTGTTTATAATTTAGAAGTCCATTCATTGGAATGCTGTAAAAGTAGAACATAGATTATAGAAACACTTTCCAAACTAATGTCTGGGATTTTGTTTGGAATTATCTCAAAACCCCAGCTCTGAAGCTTTACTGATAATATCATATGACGTTCTGTGTCAATTATTCCTTCTCTCTTCCTCCTTTGTTTTCTGCCAAATAATTTTTCCCTCTAACTATGGCATTATTCATTCAATTCAATTCGTGAAATATACTGAAAACCCACATGGTGTGTGAAGTAGAAATATCAGCTCATTTTCTTGGTTGTATTACAAGAAGGAATGGACTGTACATTATAGTCCATGCATATTGTCTCCTTTTGGAAGGCCTTTTGATATCAAGGGCACATGATCCCAGCTGTTCCTTAGCAGAACTGGAAATTTACACAATTCAGGAAGAAGCTCCTTGTACTAATATTTGAAATGTGAGCTCTTCTGTATGGTGTGTCTCCACACACTGTTGTTAGTATAATGTGGCATATTTCATAATGTCTTGCTTATGAAAATGAGTCTTGAAAAGAACACACATCAGCAATTTGAGGAAATGCAAAACTAAGCTAGATGATGCTGAGAAACTTTTATAAATGAGTGTTGAAAATGATCTTTTCCTCAGCTTTCTTTATCCTCCTCTCCTTACAGCTTTTTAGAATTATTTTAGAGCCAATCAAATGAAACATGGGGAAAGTATTACCACTTTTATGATGTGACAGTCTTCATTTCCTACATTCTCATTGTAGTTTTCTTTTCATGTGGAACAAGGGCTTAATATTTATTACAGTCTACCTAGTCTACTTTTGAATTTGATCACTCTGAAAGCATTGAACTGTTACCTAATTAAACTGTTAGTGATAAATGTTTTCATTACATTCATGTAACACTCTTCTTTTTTACTTGTCCTGAAAACCGCTATATTTTTTGGTTGTATTTTGGGGTTTTGTTGTTGTTGTTGTTATTGTGTGTTGTTTTTTCTTTTTTTTTCCCCTTGGATATTTTCTTTATTTACATTTCCCCCTTTCCAGTTCTCCCTTTCAGAAACCCCCATCCCATCCCTCCTTCCCCTGCCTCTATGAGGGTGCTCCCCAACCACCCACTCCCATCCTCCTGCCCTGGTATTCCCCTACACTGGGGCATCAATCACCCTCAGGCCCACGAGCCTCTCCTTCCACTAATGCTCAACAAGGCCATCTTCTGCCACAGAAGATGGCGAGTGCTGTGGCCAGCACCATGGGTTACTCCATGTGTATTCTTTGGTTGGTGGTCCGGTCCCCAGGAACTCCAGGGCATCTGGCCTGTTGACACTGTTGCTCCCTCCATGGGGCTACAAACACCCTCAGCTCCTTCAGTCCCTTCTCCATCTCCTCCATTTGGGACCCCTGAGATCAGTCCAATGGTTGGCGGCGAGCTTCCTCCTCTTTGTCAGTAACTGGCAGAGCCTCTCAGGTGACAGTCATATCAGTCTTCTATCAGCAAGCACTTCCAGGCATCCAGAATAATGTCCAGGTTTGGTGGCTGTATATGGGATGGAACCCCAGGTGGGGCAGTTTCTGGATGGCTTTTCCTTCAGTCTCTGCTCCATATTTTTTCTCCATATTTCCTCCTGTGAGTATTTTGTTCACCCTTCTAAAAGGCACTGAAGCATCCACATTTTGGTCGTCCTTCTCCTTAGGTTTCATATGGTCTGGGAATTGAATTTTGGGTATTCCTAACTTTTGAGCTAATATCCACTTATCAGTGAGTACATACCATGTTTGTTCCTTTGTGACTGAGTCACCTCACTCAGAATGATATTCACAAGTTCCATCCATTTGCCTGTGAATTTCATGATGACTTTTTAACATCTTATCAGGCTCCTGTTTTTTTGTTTTTGTCGATAGAATTGCTGTTTTCCAAGTTTTACTATGATTACATAAATGCCATTTAAGGAATTTTAAGTATTAAGTCAAGTGCATTGTTAAATTGTAGAAATATGACTCTTCTTAAAACTTTCAAATGAATATTTATGTCCATGTCACAAAATACAAAAGCTGTGCCCATTACATAGTAACTGATAGGTTCTAATATATTTTATATTTTGAATTTGCCTGTTCTGGATATTTCATCTAAAAAAAAATGAATGGCATTGCAATGCTTCACCTAGCTTACTTCAGGTAGCTTAAAACAGAACTCGAGAAGCTAACCTCCCAAAAGCAAACAACCGAATCAAAAAATGGGGTATAGAACTAAATAGAGAATTCACAACAAAGGAATCTCAAATGGTCAAGAAGCACTTAAATAAATGTTCTAAGTCCTTAGTGATCAGGGAAATGCAAATCAAAATGATCCTGAGATACCACCTTACATCAATCACAATCGCTAAGATCAAAAACTCAAGTTACCAAAGAGAAAGACAAACACTCCTCCATTGCTGGTGGGATTGCAAGCTGGTACAACCACTCTGGAAATTAGTCTGGCGGTTCCTCAGAAAACTGGACATAGTTCTACCTGAAGATACAGCTATACCACTCCTGGGCATAAGTCCAAAAGATGTCCCACCATGCCATGAGGGCACATGCTCCACTATGTTCACAGTGGCATTATTTTTGATAGCCAGAAATTGGAAACAACTCAGATGTCCCACATGGAAGAATTGATAGAGAAAATGTGGTTCACTTAACACAATGGAATATTATTCAGCTATTAAGAATGAGGGCATCATGAGTTTTACAGGCAAATGTATTGAACTAGTAAATAACATTCGAGTACGGTGTCTCAGACCCAAAAGGATGTACATGGTATGTACTCACAAGTGCATATTAGCTTAAAAAGCACAGGCCCAGAATATAATCCACAGAACTCAAAAAGTTTAACAAACCATAGGGCCCAAGTGACGATGCTTCAATCTATGTGGGAATGAGTATTGTCTTACAGAATGGAATGTATTCTATCCCTCCTCTGAGCAAGAATTTGACTTGTTATGCAAATTAAAATATTGTTTTGAAAAAATGTTGCATTGAATTACAGAAAAAAGTTTCCAGTCTAGTTCTTTGGTCCGCTGTTGGCAAAGCAGTTGACAGCAGACTTGTGTAGCCAGTTTGTCTAGGCCATGCTCTGGATTTTGTGATAGAGTCCAATCAAGAATTGTCCTTTGGCAAAGAAGTAAAAGAGCTGTAAGTGCTTGGTGTCTGTGTTTAAATGGTATTATCAGGCACTGAAGGAAGGAAGGATGGTTTACTTGTAAAAGTTTTAAGCCCATAATAGTATTTTCAAATGCGAATGAATGCTATTACACTTTCCCTTTGTTGAAGAGTTGGCAGGTGAGATAATGGAATGGTAGCTAGTTTCATGGAGTGTCTGGTCTTCCTCTTCTCTCAAGCTTACCTGTGCTGATCTATCTCTGAAGGAAGCTTTTCTGTCTGAGGCTCTGCAACCTGGAAACAATCTAAAAGTTCAGAAATGCTATATATCTTACAGATCTGGTCTTTGAGGTCATTTAGCTGAACTAAGCCTGAGTTCACTGATGAGCATTTAGTGAGCAAATGGTGCTATCATTTAAGCCTGTGGTTCATACATCATGTTCATACATCATGCATCATGCTCATGGCTTATGCATTACTCTGGGGCACTGGTTTTGGAAGAGTTATTCTGAATAATGTCCTCAGCACACTACAGAGCTTGTTAGAAATGCATGCTCTTGCAGTCTACTTCAGACTTATTAGGGGTTTTGCCAAAATTCTATGGCTTGCCAAGCATTCCAATTGCTGGGATCCACACATAAAATTGGGAACCACAACTTCAAAAGGATCGAGCATCTTGAATAGAGAGAACTCCACATCTAAACCTCTTTTCTGTTCCTTCTAGTGTAATGATTGTTCCTGATTGAAACATGCTTCAGTTATTGAACAGAAAACTAAAACAGAAATTTGGTATTCATTGAGCAGTTAGGGAAACCCAGTGCTAGACACTGGTGATATCATGTTATATTGTAAGTAATTGTGAAGCCATGTCATTTGATTATATTTAGAAAATGTGTCTTTAATTGATAATTACTAATTATAGCGTATTTAGCTGTTTGGAAATTGGGTGATAATTTATTTTCCTCTTCTTTTGTTAACTTGCAATCTCGCTTTCCTGTGTTCAGGGAAGGAGGCCCAGCGTAAAAGAATGAAACATGATCGGGTGTAAATTTTCCACCTCTTTTCAACTGACTGATTTGACAGTGGATATGTAATCCAGATCTTGTCAAATCAGTGTAAGGGGAAATTTGTGGAGTCTAAGGAAATTAAACCTCCTTAATGACATGTATAAATAAAAAATCCTCATCGGTTTGGACTGCTGTCTTGTCATGATATGGTGTTTGGTTAGAATTGCAGGAGCTATCTTGCAAAAAGCCAAGGGAGTTATCTTGGTGTTACTATTACCGATTTCTAATTGTGTGAGTCAACAAAACTTTCTGTTAATCATCCTGTATCTTAATAATGAAAATATTCAATAAGTATGCATGTGTACAAGCAACGGAATAGGGACCGGAATCCAATTTCAACCAGTGATAAAAATTCTCCTAGTGCATTCTTTCACTCATTTTCATGGGTTCCCATCATTTCTTCTAAGACAATCATTTTTCATGAGTGTGTAGAAAAATCTCCTCAACTTCTTTTTCGTGTTTCTTTGAAATAAGTACTGCTTGAAAATTGAGTATTCAAATTCTGTTTAGTTTTCCGTCGACAAAATAAATAAATTTTTTTTGTTTTGTTTTGTTTTTGTTTTTCAAGACAGGGTTTCTCTGTATAGCCCTGGCTGTCCTGGAACTCGCTCTGTAGACCAGGCTGGCCTCGAACTCAGAAATCCGCCTGCCTCTGCCTCCCAAGTGCTAGGATTAAAGGCGTGTGCCACCACCGCCCAGCAATAAATTTTCTTAATATCAGTGCATAAAATTTAAAGTTCCAGGAAAGAGACCAGGAGAAATGTGAAGGTCTTTGTAAACAACACATTATAGTATATATAACTTAGTGGTTCATCATCATTTCTGACTTGAGTTAGAATAACTTAGGAAGCTTAACTTTATTTGTTAAATAAAGAGAGAGGGAGAGGAGGAGGAGGAGGAGGAGGAGAGAGAGAGAGAGAGAGAGAGAGAGAGAGAGAGAGAGAGAGAGAGAGAGAAGAAAGAGAGAAGAAAGAGAGAGAAGAGAGAGGAGAAAGAGTTGGGCTGGGGTCCATAACTGAATGAACAGGAAAAATTGAGCTCACCACAAGCAATTCGTCCTGGCTGTAGAAGCCAAATGATCAGTTGTCTCACACACCAGCTACCCTTCTTTCCCCCACCATAGTCGACTATATCGTCTCAGACTGTGATCCCAAATATACCTTACAACTTGAAGTTACTTCTTATCAGGCTTTGGTTAAAGCAATGAGAAAAATTGCTACCACCTGCAAGATATTAGATTGTCACACAAAACTTAAGAGTACTTTTCAATCGCTTGGTATGTTTTCTATAAATTTATGATGAACAAATTCTACTGTCAAAAATACAAACATTCCACAAAGCCACAAATCACTCTATCCTTTTTTCTTCTCCAAAAAGTAATCACCCATTATCTGTTAGTAGCAGAATATTATACTCTTTTCTAGCAGAGAGAGAGAGAGAGAGAGAGAGAGAGAGAGAGAGAGAGAGAGAGAAGAAAGAGAGAGAAGAGAGAGGAGAAAGAGTTGGGCTGGGTTCCATAACTGAATGAACAGGAAAAAATGAGCTCACCACAAGCAATTCGTCCTGGCTGTAGAATGGTATTTTTTTCTTTCCTCAAGTTTCACTGCTTAAAATGGTTGGAGATATGAATATTCTAAATTACTTACATTCAACAATTAAAGTTCATTTTTCTTGAAATGAAGACCTAGAGTTTTTGCACAGAAACAGTATTTTAGTTGCTTGATAATTTACATAAAGAGCTAAGTCTTTCAAAATATTTTCCTATAAAGTATCAAATGTCATATTGTCATTATAATCTTATCATTTTTCTAGTGGTATTGCATAAAAGTCAGTTTAGGGAAAATGTTTTATTTTCTGGTGTCTTTTAAAAGAGCAACAGTGTACCTAACAGAAATATTGGGAAATAATTTTGCCATCTGCTTCTGGAAGCCAATTTCAGACCATTCTGGACTGAGTCTTTGGGACCAACATTGTTCCTCAGCTGCCACTCAGTTTGTTTCCACTTGCATTTGTGGGCTGATGTTCAATTGGTATGGTCTCAGAAAATTCTGGAAAGTCAATAATCTGCCCTTTATGTTTCACTCAGTGATAATCTATAAATTGATGGACATAAAGCAGAGATGTACTGATAGTGACTCAGTGAAATCTATACTCGCTTTCCAAAATGCTGATTTTCAGCCTCAAATGATGGATTAATTACTTCACTTGTTGCTTGGACAAAATGACTCACCAAAGCAACTTAAGAAATGAAGGGCTTCCTGCCACCATCTGCAGCAAGGAACGGGGAAGCTCCAAAGCCTTCTGTGCACAGCCCGCTAGGAGAGAGTGAGCTCCCAGCAGTGATTTCATTTCTTAGTGTGGAGGTGAGATCTCCACCTTCTCTCTGGAGGGGAACAACTAGGAGCTCACAGGGCAAATGATCACTGTTGCTGCTGGGAAAGGAGTCTTCCCTTCTGGCCACCATCTGCAGTAGGGAACCAGACAGCTCCACAGCCTTCTGTGCACACACCCTGCCAGAAGACAGTTGGCCTCCCAGGGGTACAGACACAGGCTTATAGGCCCATAGGTGGAACAAGCTCCAGCCAGAGACAGCAAGACCAACTAACACTGGAGATAACCAGATGGCGAAAGGCAAGTGCAAGAACCCTACCAACAGAAACCAAGGCAACATCAGAGCCCGGATCTCCTATCACAGCAAGTCCCAGATAACCCAACACACTGGAAAAGCAAGGGTTAGATTTAAAGTCTCATCTCACGATGCTGTTAGATGGCATCATTATGTCTTATTTAAGACATAAATAACTGTCTTAAAGAAGTACAGGAGAACGTGGGTCAAAAGGTAAAAGCCCTTAAAGAGGAAACACAAAAATCCCTTAAAGAAATCTAAGAGAGCGTGGGTGAACAGGTAGAGGCCCTTAAAGAGGCAACATAAAATCCCTTAAAGAATTATGGGAAAACACAAACAAGTGAAGGAACCGAATAAAACCATTCAGGATCTAAAAATGGAAGTAGAAACAATAAAGAAATCACAAAATGAGACATCTCTGGAGATAGAAAATCTTGGAAAGAATTTAGGAGTCATAGATGCAAGCATCAACAACAGAATACAAGAGATAGAAGAAAGATCAGTGGACCTGATGGCTGCCTAAATGTTACAGCCTGTGGGCCTCCCTGAAGGTCTGCAATATCCAAGGTCACAGGAGATCTGCAATAATCAGGGACATAGGAGGCCTATTCTAACCAGAGACACATGAGGACCATCGTAACCAGAGACAACACTGCCTACTTCCAAGGAGACCAGCTCTAACTCAGAACACATAGATACCAAGGACAGTTAACACCAGAGAGAACCAGATAGTCAGAGGCAAGTGCAATACCATAAAGGACATAAACAAATGCAATTTGGTACCATCAGAACTAAGTTCTCCCAACAGACCAAGCCCTGGATGCCCTAATACAACTGAAAAGCAAAATAATAACCTCAAATCCGATCTCATGAAGATGATAGAAGCCTTTGAGGAGGATATAAAGAACTCAGTTTAAAATACAGGAAAACACAGGCAGAGGAATGGATACAGAAATTGTGGTACATATACCCAATGAAGTATTATTCCGCTTTTAAAAACAATAAATTCATGAAATTCTTAGGCAAATGGATTGAACTAGAAAGTATTATCCTGAGTGAGGTAACCCAATCACAAAAGAACATACTTGGTATGCACTCACTGATAAGTGGATGCTTGCCCAAAAGCGCAAAATAAACAAATTACAATTCACAGACCACTAGAAGCTCAAAAAGAAGGAGGACTGAAATAGGGGTGCTTTGGTTTTTCTGAGAAAAGGAACAAAATACTCAAAGGAGCATTAAAGGAGACAAAGTGTGGAGCAGAGACTGAAGGAAAGGTCACCCAGAGACCGCCATACCAGGGATTCATCCTATAAACAGTCACCAAATCCCCGCACTATTATGGAGGACAAGAAGAGCATACCAAAAGGAACATGTGATGGTTGTATCCGGAGGGGCTCTTACACATACAGAGGCAGGTGCTAGCAGCCAACCATTGGACTCAGCGTGGGGTCCCCAATGGAGGATTTGGAGGGTGGTCTGGAGGAGCTGAAGGGGTTTACAGCCCCATGGGAAGAACAATGATGTTGGCCACCCAGACGCCCCAGGACTCCCAAGGACTAAACCATCAACCAAGGGGTACGCATGGTTCCAGCCAAAACATGTGGCAGAGGCATGCCTTCTTGGACATCAGTGGGAGGAGTGGTCCTTGGTCAAGTGAAGGCTCAATAGATGCCCCAATAAAGGGAAATCGAGGGGGCGGGAGGTGGGAATGGGTCGGGTGGAAGGGCATGTACTTGGAGGCAGGGGGGTGTGAGAAGGGCTTGGGGGTTTTCGGGGAGAGGGGAAACTGGGAAAGGTTTTAGCATTTGAAATGTAAATGAAGATTATATTCAATAAAAAAATACAGGAAAACACAGGCAAACATGTAGTCGCCCTTAAAGAAGACATAAACAAACCCCTTAAAGAACTACAGGAAAATACAATCAAACAGGTAAAGGAATTGACCAAAGTGGTCCAAGAACTAAAAGTGAAAATAAAAACAATAGAGAAAACACAAAGGGGAGCAATCCTAGAGATGGACAATGTAGGAAAGAGATCAGGAGCTATAGATCCAAGCATCATCAACAGAATAGAAGAGATTTCAGAAAGAATCTCAGATTTAGAAGATACCATAGAGGATATTGGCACATCAGTCAAAGGAATTACACAGTGTAAGAAGCTCCTAACACAAATATCCAGAAAATTCAAGGCACAATGGAAAGACCAAACCTAAGAATAATAGAAATAGAAGAGGGAGAAGAATTCCAGCTCAAAGGGCCAGGAAACATTTTCAACAAAATCATAGAAGAAAAATTCCCTTACCTAAAGAAAGAGATAGCCATAAATTTGCATGAAGCCTACAGAATACCAAATAGATTGGACCAGAAATGAAATTCTTCTCATCACATAATAATCAAAACACTAAATGCACAGAACAAAGAGAGAATATTAAAAGCTGTAAGGGGAAAAAGCCAAGTAACATATTAAGGCAGACCTATCAGAATTACGCCAGACTTCTCAACAGAGACTCAAAAAGCCAGAAGATCCTTCACAGATGTCATCCAAACCATAAGAGAATACAAATGATATTGCGGGAAATATTTATAAAGAGAACCAACAACTCTCCTGCCCCACCAGGTCTCAGCACCATGTGCAGGTGGGGTCCTACTTGGTGCCCTTCTCACCACCACCTAGCTATTCTCTCTCAGCTGGTTCTCACAGCATCTCAGCTGTGTTCCCTCTCCACCATCGGCAGACCCACACTCCAGTAACCAAGTAAAGCAAAACTCTTAAAGCTTAATTAACCATAATATCTCAATGTCCATATTCAGCTTGAAGAAGTTATGAAGAGTTATGGACCCAGTTCCCTGGGCTTTGAGGCTGGAGAGGGTTATTAATAAGTTGTCTTTGTAGGGACTGTAGAAATGGTCATGTTTGGAACAGGCAGGAAATAGAATTGATTGTATAGCCATAAGCTCATTTGGTAGAAACCTTTATAATTGTTACTAAGTTTAAGTCATGTGTTCTTATTTGGTACAGAATGAATTTTGATGCAAAATCAAGGTTTTCATTCATATAAATTTCTTCTATTGATACTAAAAATTTAAAAGTACAGGGATTACACCCAGCTATAGAAGTAACAGCTATTATAAACTGTTTTTAGATGATTAAGCAATACAAGGGCCAGATAGCAAACTCATGACTGTGAGTTAATTAAAAGGGTGTTTCTGAGATATTCCAATTAGAAATAGCTGAGAATAGTTAACCAACAATAGTCCAGATTACTTTATATAGACAGTTGGTTTTCTAAAACATCAGAAATCCACAGAATGTGACATTTAATGTGATTTATACACTTGTTGTTGAGACTAGTTTGCTCCTGACAGCTTTCCCTATCGTAGATTCAAAGAAGAAATTGAGCATCTATGAGTTACTCCAGCAAGACAGCCACTAGGCAAGATTTGCCTCTTTTCATCTACAGAGATAATACTGTCCAAAGAAAAGATACAAATACAGGCTTAGGACAGCTTAAATCTGCAGAGACAGAGTAGGTTAGTCCTTAATTACTGTTCCTTTAAGTCTGTCAGATGACCCTGACCAGAAGGCTGCTCCTATGTTTTGAAGTAAAAGACTGTTCAGGCGTTCAGTGGTCTCTATCAATTGGCTAAGTTTTGGAAGCTGTGTGTCTTAGTCCTGGTTTCTATTCCTGCACAAACATGACCAAGAAACAAGTTGTGATGAAAGGGTTTATTCAGCTTACACTTCCACATGGCTGTTCATCACCAAAGGAAGCCAGGACTGGAACTCAAACAGGTCAGGAAGCAGGAGCTGATGCAGAGGCCATGGAGGGATGTTAATTACTGGTTTGCTTCTCCTGGTGTGCTCAGCCTGCTCTCTTACAGAACACAAGACTACCAGCCCAGGGATGGCACCACCCACAAGGGGCCCTCCCCTCCCCACTTGATCCCTGATTGAGAGAATGCCCCACAGCTGAATCTCATGGAGTTGCTTCCCCAACTGAAGATCTTTTCTCTTTGATAACTCCAGCCTGTGTTAAGTTGACACAGATAATCAGCCAGTACACTGTAATAGGCTTCCTATTTATTTTCAGTTCTTATCAGTTGTTCTTGGATTTCTGACAGAGTTGAAAAGCTACTTAGTCTCCTAGCCAACCCAGGGTTTTTACTTTGAAAGGAGCAGTTTTGAGAGGATGGTTTTCAGTTGATATTCAATCTAAATCCAAGACATTGCCAGGTACAGAACTATAGTTTTTTTAAGTTAGGAGAAAGGACAGTATTCAATTTTAGCGGCAAATATGTTGGACTGGATGGTAGGTCTATTTTATACCTTTTAACTTACAAAATGGTTATAGTTGTACTCAATTCATATTTTGAGAGAAAGTCTTTTTTTTCCTTTTTTATTATTTATTTTCTATATTCTTTATGTACATTCCAAATGATTTACCCTTTCCCAGTTCCCCGCTCCCCGTAAGCCTTGTTCCCTCCCCCTGTTCCCCATTTGCCTAAGAATTTCATGAATTCATTGTTTTTAATTGCTGAGTAGTATTCCATTGTGTAAATATAAATGGAAAATATCTCTGATAAAATTGAAGAAATACATAGAAAAACACGTTAAGAACATAGTGAAGCATGTGTCCTTATTGCATGCAGGGGAAGCCTCTGGGTATATGCCCAGGAGTGCTATAGCCGGATCCTCCGGGAGTGTCATGCCCAGTTTTCTGAGGAACCGCCAGACTGCTTTCCAGAGTGGTTGTACCAGCTTGCAATCCCACCAGCAGTGGAGGAGTGTTCCTCTTTCTCCACATCCTCGCCAACAACTGCTGTCTCCTGTGTTTTTGATCTTAGTCATTCTGACTGGTGTGAGATGGAATCTCAGGGTTGTTTTGATTTGCATTTCCCTACTGACTAAGGATGATGAACATCTCTTTAGGTGCTTCTCAGCCATTAGATATTCTTCAGGTGAGAACTCTTTGTTTAGCTGTGTACCCCATTTTTTTAATTATTTATTTTATTTTTTTTAATTTATATTCCAAATAATTTCCCCTTTCCTGTTTCCTCCCTCCCCGAAAGTCCCATAAGCCCCCTTCCCTCCCTCTTTTCTCCATTCAACCCCCTCTCCTTACTCTGTCCTGGCGTTCCCTTACCAGAAGCTGGAAAGAACCCAGATGTCCCTCAACCGAGGAATGCATTCAGAAGATGTGGTATATTTACACAATGGAATATACTACTCTGCAATTAAAAATAATGAATTCACGAAATTCGTAGGCAAATGGTCAGAACTTGAAAATATCATCCTTAGTGAGGTAACCCAATCACAAAAGAACACACATGGTATGTAGTCACTAATAAGGGGATATCAACCCAGAATCTCGGAATACCCTAGACACAATTCGCATATCAATAGATTTACAAGAAGATGGAAGGAGAGACCCCGGGTCCTGGAAAGACTGGATGTAGGGGAATGCCAGGACAGAGAAGTGAGAGGGTGTTGAATGGGAAAAAGAGGGAGGGAAGGGGGATTATGAGATTTTGGGGAGAGAGGAAATGGGAAAGGGGAAATCATTTGGAATGTAAATAAAAAAACTTAGAAAATAAAAAAAAAAAAGAAAAGAAAAACACGTTAAGATTGACTATTTCATGGCAAAATTATACAGATAAAATGATAGGCATAAAAATATTCCTAAGTTGATTGAAAGTGGAATTATAAACATTTTCTGATAAAATTGAAAATCTACAAGGAAAATATTTCTGATAAAACTCAAGAAATATATAGAAAAACATGTTAAAACTGACTATTTCATGAAAAATTATACAGATAAGATGGTAGGCATCAAAATATTTCTAAATTGATTAAAAGTAGAAGTGAAAATATTTACTGATAAAATTGAAGATTTACATGGAAATATCTCTGATAAAATTGAAGAAATTTATACACATAAATTGGTAGGAATTAAAATATTCTTAAGTTGATTGAAAGAAGAATTATAAATATTTTCTGATAAAATTGAAGATTTACATGGAAAATATCTCTGATACAATTGAAGAAGTATATAAAAACATGTTAAGATTGAGTATTTCATGAAAAAATTATACAGATAAAATAGTAGGCATAAAAATATTTCTATGTTTTTTGAAAGTGGAATTATAAACACGTTCTGATAAAACTGAAGATCTATAAGGAAAATACCTCTGATAAAATTGAAGAAATATATAGAGAAACATGTTAAAACTGACTATTACATGGAAAATTATACAGATAAAATGGAAGGTATAAAAATGTTCCTAAGTTGACTGAAAGTAAAATTATAGACATTGTCTGATAAAACTGAAGATCCCCATGGAAAATACTTCTGACAAAATTGAAGAAAAATACAGAGAAACGTTAAAATTGAATATTATCATGGACAATTATACTGGCAAAATGGTAGGCACAAAAACATTCCTAAATTGATTGAAAGTGAAACTACAAACATCCCCTCCCCCCGACGAAACCAAAGATCTCCATGAAAAACACACCCGACAAACTCAAAGAAACACACAGAAAAAATGTTAAAATTAAAGATTATCATGGAAAATAATACAGTCAAAATGGTAGACACAAAAAGCATTACTGAATTGAAAGAGGAGTCACAAACATTTTCTGATAAAATCGAAGATCCACATGAAAAACATCTCTGTTAGACTATGTTTTTTGTTGGGGAATTGAGTCTATTGATGCTATAAGGTATTAAGGAATAGTGATTGTTGATTCCTGTTATTTTTGATGTTATTTTTAGGTTTGTGTGGTTACTTTCTTTTGGGTTTGATGGAGAAAGATTACTTTCTTGCTTTTTCTAGGGTGTAGTTTCCCTCCTCATGTTGGCGTTTTCCATCTATTATCCTTTGTAGGGCTGGATTTATGGAAAGATATTGTAAATTTGATTTTATCATGGAATATCTTGGTTTCTCCATCTATGGTAATTGAGAGTTTTGCTGGGTATAGTAGTTTGGGCTGGCATTTGTGTTCTCTTAGGGTCTGTATGAGATCTGCCCAGGATCTTCTGACTTTCATCATCTCAGGTGAGAAGTCTGGTGTAATTCTGATAGGCCTGCCTTTACAGGTTACTTGACATTTTTTTCTTCCTGCTTCTAATATTCTTTCTTTGATTAGTGCATTTGGTGTTTTGATTATTATGTGCCGGTAGGACTTTCTGGTCTGGTCCAGTCTGTTTGGAGTTCTGTAGGCTTCTTGTATATTCATGGACATCTCTTTCGTTAGGTTAGGGAAGTTTTCTTCTATAATTTTGTTGAAGATATTTACTGGCCCTTTAAGTTGGAAATCTTCACTCTCTTCTATGTCTACAATCCTTAGGTTTGGTCTTCTCATTGTGTCCTGGATTTCCTGGATGTTTTGGCTCAGGAGCTTTTTGCATTTTGCATTTTCTTTAACTGTTGAGTCAATGTTTTCTATGGTATTTTCAGCCCCTGAGATTCTTTCTTCTATCACTTGTATTCTGTTGTTAATGCTTGCATCTATGACTCCCGAATTCTTTCCAAGATTTTATATCTCCAGAGATGTCTAACTTTGTGATTTCTTTATTGTTTCTACTTCCATTTTTAGATCCAGGATGGTTTTGTTCAGTTCCTTCACTTGTTTGTTTGTGTTCTCCTGTAATTCTTTCAGGGATTTTTGTGTTTCCTCTTTAAGGGCCTCTACCTGTTCACCCATGCTCCCCTTCCTCTTTAAGGGCCTTTACCATTTGACCCATGTTCTCCTGTATTTCTTTAAGGGAGTTATTTATGTCCTTCTTGATATCCTCTAACAAAGTCGTGAAAAGAGACTTTAAATCCACCTCTTGCTTTTCCGATGTGCTGGGGCATCAGGGACTTGCTATGGTGGGAGAACTGGACTCTGATGTTGCCAAGTAGCCTTGGTTTCTGTTGGTAGGATTCTTGCGCTTGCCTTTCACCATCTTGTTATGTCTGGTGTTAGTTGGTCTTGTTGTCTCTGGCTGAAGCTTGCCCCTCCTATGAGCCTGTAAACCTGTGTCTGTACTCCTGGGAGACCAACTCTCTTCTGGCAGGGTCTGTGCACAGAAGACTGTGGAGCTGTCTGGTTCCCTGCTGCAAATGGCTGCTGGAAGGGAAGACTCCTGTCCCAGCTACTCCAATGATCATATGCCTTGTGCGCTCCTAGCTGTACCCAACCAGAGAGAAGGTGGAGATCTGAACTCCGCGCTCAGAAGTGAAATTGCTGCTGGAAAATCACTCTTTCCTGGTGGGCTAAGCATAGAAGGCTTTTGGAGCTGCTTGGTTCCCTGCTGCAGATTGCGGCTGGAAGGGAAGACTCCTGTCACAGGTGCTCCACTGATCATATGCTCTGTGCGCTCCTAGCTGTACCCCTCCAGGGAGAAGGTGAAGATCTCACCTCCGCACTCAGAAGTGAAATTGCTGCTGGGAGATCTTTCTCTCCTGGTGGGCTAAGTACAGAAGGCTGTGGAGCTGCCTGTTTCCCTGCTGCAATTGGCGGCTGGAAGGGAAGAATCCTGTCTGTCTTTTTTATTTATTTATTTTTTTTATTAAACAGAAAGGGTGAAATGTTGCCAGATTTTCCATGTCCAAACATATTAGGGCAGTGGAAGGCCTGTGATTGGACAGGAAAGGGGAGGCAGAGCTAGAAGTTGGGGGATCACAGAGGCTTCAGGAAAAGAAAGGAAGGAAACCGAGATGACTTCTGATGTAGACCTGTGTGACATCTACTAGCCAAAATAGCTGAGTTTTTATAAGGTTAGAAATATTGGGATAAAGCTTTTATCATTATCAATTGGCTTTTATATTGCTGTATTGGCATCTTGTAAAATGTGATATTATTTATACATTAATCTGATTGGTTATTTCAGCATTAAGAGTTTTGATTTACTTGGTTACTGGAATGTGGTTCTGCCGATTAAAGGGGTTTATGGTGGAGAGAAAACACAGCTGAGATGCTGTGGGAGCTAGGTGGGAAAGAATAGCTCGGTGGTGAGAACATGCCGAGCTAGGACCCCACTGGGCCATGGTGATGAGGCCTGGTGGAGCAGGAGAGATGGTCGGATATTTTTTTATATTTCCCTCTACAAAATGTCAGCCCAGGATATAGTACCCAACAAAACTTTCAATCACCATAGATGGAGAAACCAAGATATTCCAAGACAAAACCAAATTTAAACATTATCTTTCTACTAATCCAGCCCTACAAAGTTTATAGGAATGAAATCTCCAATACAAGGAGGATAACTACACTGAAAAATGCAAGATATTAAATATTTCAAAACAAACCCAAAAGGGAATCATACACACATAATAACACCTCCAGCAACAAAAATAACAGGAACTAACAATCATCTGTCTTTACTGTCCCTCATCATCAATTCACTCAGTTCCCCCAAATAAAAAGACACAGCCTAACAGAATGGATATGTAAACAAGATCCAGCATTTTGGGGCATACAAGAAAACTGTGACAAAGACAGACACTTCTTTGGACTAAAAGAATGGAAATTTTTTTCCAATCAAAGGTTCCCAGGAAATAAGCTGGAGTTGGCCCTCTAATATCCAATAAAATAGACTCAAGTAAAAGTTGTAAAACAAGATGCAGAAGGATGCCTAATATTCATGATAGGAAAAGTCCACCAAGAGGAAGTCTCAATTCTGAACATCGATGTTGCAAATGCAAGGGCAAACATTCTTAAATGTTACTAAAGCTCAAAACACACATTGACACTCACACAATAATAGTGGGAGACTTCAACACCCCACTCCCATCAATGTACAGGTCATTTAAACAGAAACTTAACAAAGACACAGTGAAACTAGCAGAAGATATGAACCAAATATATTTAAAAAATATCTACAGAACAGTTCACCCCAAACAAGAGGATATACTTTCTTCTCAGCTCCTCATGAAACCTTCTCCAAAAATGACCATATAATTGAGCATAAAACAAGCCACAATAGATAGAAGAAGATGGGAATAATTCCATGCATTCTATCAGATCACAACGGACTAAGGCTAGACTTCAATAACAACAAAAATAACAGAAAGCCCGCATACTTACAGAAACTGAACAACTCTCTGTTCAATGATAACTTGGTGAGAAAAGAGAGAAATCAAAGATTTTATAGTGAAAATGAAAATACTTCATTCTCAAACTTATAGGACACAATGAAAGCAGTGTTAAAAAGAAAATTCTTGGCCATTTTCTCTCCAGAGACTGAGCAGGCAGGTACAGACAGGAGTGCAGAGAACACAGGAGTGGCAGAGCAGCTGGGACAGGGTCCTTCTGGACTCCACTGCACCCAGGAGCAGTGCAGCACCACAGCCATCTGTGCACTGATCCTGCCAGGGGAGAACTGGTCTGCAAGGAGTGATCTGACTCCCATGTTTGGAGGTGAGCCTGTCATTTTACCTCTGGTGACTAAGCAGGCAGGTATAGCCAGGAGCACAGGGAACACAGGAGTGGCAGAGAAGCTGGGATAGGGTCCTTCTGATCACCATCTGCACCCAGAGCTGTGCTGAGCCACAGCCCTCTGTGCACTGATCCTGAAAGGGGAGAACTGGTCTGCAGGGAGTGATCCCTGACTCCCAGGTTTGGAGGTGAGACTGCCTTTTTCTCTCTGACTACTGACAAGGTGGGTACAGCTAGAAGCACAGGAAACACAGGAATGGCAGAGCAGCTGGGACAGGGTCTTCTGAATTCCATCTGCACCCAAGAGCTGGGCTGAGCCATAACATTCTGTGCCAAGGGAGAGCTGGATAGCCAGGGGTGCTGAGACAGGCTTGCAGGCCCACAGGAGGGACAAGCACCAGCCAGAGAGAGCAGGACCAACTAACACCAGAGATAACCAGATCGTGAAAGGCAAACATAGGAACATTAAAAACAGAAATCAAGGCAACATGGCATCATCCGAACCAAATTCTCCCACAACACCAAGTCCTGGATACCCCAACTTATCAGAAACGCAGGATTTTGATGTAAAATGCTGATAGAGGGCTTCAAGAATGACATAAATAACTCCCTTAAAGAAATACAGGAGAACACAGGTAAACAGGTAGAAGCCCTCAAAGAATTACAGGAAAGCACAACCAAACTGGAGAAGGAATGAAGAAAACCATCCAGGATCTAAAAATGGAAGTAGAAACAATGAAGAAATCACAAAGGGAGACAACTCTGGAGATAGAAAAGCTTGGAAAGAAGTCAGGAGTCATAGATGCAAGCCTCAACATCAGAATACAAGAGATAAAAGAGTGAATCTCAAATGCAGAAGATACCATAGAAAGCATTGACATAACAGTCAAAGAAAATGCAAAATGCAAAAATCTCCTGACTCAAAACTTCAAGGAAATCCAGAACAAAATGAGAAGACCAAACCTAAGGATTATAGGTAAAGAAGAGAGTGAAGATTTCCAACTTAACGGGCCAGGAAATGTCTTCAACAAAATTATAGAAGAAAACATCCCTAACCTTAAAGAGATGACCATGAACATACAAGAAGCCTACAGAATTGCAAATAGATTTGATCAGAAAAGAAATTCTTCCTGTCACATAAAATATAAAACACCAACTGCACTAAACAAAAAGAGAATATTAAAAACAGTAAGGGAAAAAGGTCAAGTCACATATAAAGGTAGACCTATCAGAATTACGACAGACTTCTCACCAGAGACTATGAAAGCCCAAAGATCCTGGGCAGATGTCATACAGACCCTAAGGGAACACAAATGCCAACCCAGACTGCTATCTCCAGCAAATCTCTCAATTACCACAGATGGAGAAACCAGGGTATTCCAAGACAAACACAAATTTTCAATATCTTTCCACAGATCCAGCCCTTCAAAAGATAATAAATGGAAAACACCAACAAAAGGAGGGAAAATACACACTAGAAAAATCAAGAAATGTATCTTCCTTCAACAAACCCAAAAGAAGACAAACATGCAAACTTAAAATTTACATCACAAAGAGCAGGAAGCAACAATCACTATTCACATACCTTCTTCTTAGCACCTCGTGGTACCTTCTCCAAAACTGGCCATACATTTGGTCACAAAACAGACCTCAATAGATCAAGATCGAACTAATCCCATGCCTCCTGTCAGATCACTATGGAGTATGGGTGTCTTAAGTAGCAACAATAACAACAGAAATTCTGCATACCCATGGAAGCTGAACAATGCTCTACTAAATGATACCTTGGTCAAGGAAGAAATAAGGAGAGAAATCAAAGACTTTATAGAATTTAATGGAAAATAAAGGCAAAACATACCCAAATTCATGGGACACAATGAAGGCTGTGCTAAGAGGAAAAATCATAGCTCTGAGTGCCTCCAGA
Source organism: Tokudaia tokunoshimensis (assembly GCA_036184795.1). Classification (NCBI taxonomy): domain Eukaryota; kingdom Metazoa; phylum Chordata; class Mammalia; order Rodentia; family Muridae; genus Tokudaia; species Tokudaia tokunoshimensis. The sequence continues at coordinate 21,651,582 of BTHU01000023.1, read as the reverse complement.
AAGAAGCTGGAGAGTGCATTCACTAGCAGCTTAACAGCACACCTGAAAGCAGTAGAACAGAAAGAAGCTAATTCACCCAAGAGGAGCAGAAAGCAGGAAATCATCAAACTTGGGGCTGAAATCAACCAAGTAGAAACAAAATGAACTATGCAAAGTATCAACAAAAGCAGGAGCTGGTTCTTTGAGAAAATCAACAAAATAAATAATCAGACAAGGCTCCCCACTCTTTTCCTATCTATTCAATATAGTACTCGAAGTCCTACCCAGGGCAATTAGACAACAAAAGGACATCAAATTATACAAATTGGAAGGGAAAAAGCCAACATATCACTATTTGCAGATATGATTGTATACTTAAGCGGCCCTAAAAGTTCCACCAGAGAACTCCTCCAGCTAATAACCAACTTCAGCAAAGTGGCTGGATACAAAATTAACTCAAGAAAATCAGTAGCCTTCCTATACTCAAAGGATAAACAGGCTGAGAAAGAAATTATGGAAATGACACCATACACAATAGTCACAAACAATATAAAGTATCTTGGTGTGACTCTAACCAAACAAGTGAAAGATCTGTATGACTAGAACTTCAAGTCTCTGAACAAAGAAATCGAAGGAGACCTCAGAACGTAGAAAAATCTTCCATGGTTTTGGATTAGCATGATTAATATAGTAAAAATGGCCATCTTGCCAAAAGCAATCTACAGATTCAATGCAATCCCCATCAAAATCCCAACTCAATTCTTCATAGAGTTAGAAAGAGCCATTCTCAAATACTTCTGGAATAACAACCCCAGGATAGCTGGACCTCAAGCAGTACTACAGAACAATAGGGTTAAAAACTGCATGGTATTGGTACAGTGACAGGCAGGTAGATCAATGGAATAGAATTGCAGACCCATAAATGAGCTCACATACCTATGGTCACTTGAACTTTGACAAAGGAGGTAAAACCATCCAGTGGAAAAAAGATAGCCTTTTCAACAAATGGTACTGTTTCAACTGACAGCTAGCATGCAGAAGAATGCAAATCGATCCATTCTTATCTCCTTGTACTAAGCTCAAGTTCAAGTGGATCAAGGACATAAGCAAAGAAACAGATACACTGAAACTAAGAGAAAAGAAACGGGGCAAGAGCCTTGAATACATGGGCACAGGGGAAATTTTCCTGAATAGAACACCAATAGCTTATGCTCTAAGATCAAGAATTGACAAATGGGACCTCATAAAATTACAAAGTTTCTGTAAGGTAAAGGACACTGTCAATAGGACAAAACGGCAACTAACAGATTTGTAAAAGCTCTTTACCAACCCTATGTCTGACAGAGGGCTAGTATCCAATATATACAAAGACTCAAGAAGTTAGACTCCAGAGAGTCACATATCCTATTAAAAATGGGGTACAGAGCTAAACAAAGAATTTTCAGCTGAGGAATATCGAATGGCTGTGAAAAACCTAAAGAAATGTTCAACATCCTTAGTCATCAGGGAAATGCAAATCAAAACAACCCTGAGATTTCACCTAACATCAGTCAGAATGGCTAAGATCAAAAGCTCAACAGACAGCAGGCGCTGGCAAGGATGTGGAGAAAGAGGAACCCTCCCTCCACTGCTGGTGGGATTGCAAGCTGGTACAACCATTCTGGAAATCAGTCTGATGGTTCCTCAGTATCCTGGGCATGATACTGCCAGAGGACCCTGCTATACCACTCCTGGGCATATACCCAGAGGATTCCCTAGCGTGTAATAAGGACATATGTTCCACTATGTTCATAGCAGCCTTATTTATAATAGCCAGAAGCTGGAAAGAAACCAGATGTCCCTCAACGAAGGAATGGATACAAAAAATGTGGTATATTTACACAATGGAATATTAATCAGTTATTGAAAACAATGAATTCATGAAATTCTTAGGCAAATGGGTGCAACTGGAAAATATAATCCTACGTGAGGTAACCCAATCACAAAAAACACACATGGTATGCACTCACTGATAAGTGGATATTAGTCCAGAAGCTCAGAATACCCAAGAGAAAATTCACATATCAAATGATGCCCAAGAAGATTGAAGAAGAGACCCCTGGTCCTGGAAAGGTTCAATGCAGCAGGGTACTGGAATACCAGGATGGGGAAATGGGAGGTGGTTGATTGGGGGACAGGGGGAGCAGAGAGGGCTTATGGTACTTTCAGAGAGGGGGGAACCAGGAAAAGTGAAATCATTTGAAATGCAATTAAAGAATATATATAAGAAACAATAAAAATAAATAAATAAATAAGAAACCTGGTTTCACAAAAAAAGAAAGAAAATTGAAAAAAAAAGAAAGAAAACAAAGTCAAAACATACCCAAACATATCGGACAAAATGAAAGCAGTGCTAAGTGGAAATCTCATAGCTCAGAGTGCCTCCAAAAAGGAACTGGAAAGAGCATACACTAACAGCTGTACTGTATGGCTGAAGGCTCTAGTAGAACAAAGAGAAGCAAATACACCCAAGAGGAGGAGACAGCAGGAAATAATCATACTCAGGGCTGAAATCAACCAAGTAGAAATAAATAGAACAATACAACTGCTGGTACACCACTCTGGAAATCAGTCTGGTGGTTCCTCAGGAACTTGGGCATGACACTCCCGGAGGAACCTGTTATACCACTCTTGGGAATATACCCAGAGGCCTCCCTGGCATGCAATTAGGACACATACTCCACTATGTTCATAGCAGCCTTATTTATAAGAGCCAGAAGCTGGAAAGAACCCAGATGTCCCTCCAAAGAGTAATGGATACAGAAAATGTGGTATATTTATACAATGGAATACTACACTTCAATTAAAAACAATGAATTCATGAAATTCTTAGGCAAATGGTCAGAACTGGAAAATATCATCCTTAGTGAGGTAACCCAATCACAAAAGAACACACATGGTATGCAGTCATTGTTAAGTGGATATTAATCCAGAAGCTCAGAATCCCCAAGACACAATTCACATATCAATTGATTCCCAAGAAGGAAGGAGAGGCTCCTGGTCCTGGAAATACTGGATGTAGCAGTGTAAGAGAATACCAGGACAGAAAAACAGGAGGGAGTTGACTGGGGAACAGGGGGAGGGAAGAGGGCTTATAGGACCTTCGGGGAGGGGGGAACCGGGAAAGGGGAAATCATTTGGAATGTAAATAAAGAATATAGAAAATTAAAAAAAAATAAAGAGAAAGACAAATATAACAACAACAACAAAAAGAATTATACCCAACTTCTCAACAGAGTCTCTGAAAGCTAGAAAGGCTTGGACAGATGTCTTTTGACCTTTAAAAAACCACAGCTGCCAACCTATACTACTATACCCAGCAAAACTCTCAACCACCATAGAGGCAAAAACAAGATATTTCAAGGTAAATCCAAATTTAAAACTTATATGCCCAAAAATCAAGTGCTACAGAAAACACTTGAAGAAAATGCCAACCCAAGGAAGCTACATCCAAGAAAAGACAGGAAACAAGTAATTGGTAATAGCACAAACAAGGAATGCACACACACACACATACACACACACACTAACATCACCAGCATCAAAATAACAGGAACTAACAATCACTGGTCATTAATATCTCTCAATGTCAATGGAAACACAGAATGGATATGAAAACTGGATTCATCATTCTGCTGCTTATAAAAACATACCTCAGCAATAAAGACAAACATCACTTCAGGGTAGAGTGGGGAAAAAGTTTTCCAAGCAATAATCCAAGAAGCAAGCTGAAGAAGACATTCTAATATCTAATCCAATAGACTTTCAACCAAAATTAATGAAAAGAGACAGGGAAGGACACTTCATACTCCTCAGAGGAAGAATCTTCCAAGATGATACCCCAATTCTGAACAACTGTGCCCCAAATTCAAAGGTCCCCACCTTTGTCTAAGGAACATTGCTAAAGCATAAATCACGTACTGAATCCCACACTTAAATAGTGGAAGACTTCGATCCTTCATTCTTACCCCTTGATAGGTCATCCAGAAAATAAAACTAAAGAGACAAATAATGAAACAAACAAATGGTATGAATACAAAGGATATAACAGATACCTATATTTCACTCAAACACAAAAGAATAGATCTTCTTCACAGCACCACATATGTTGGGCATTGGTGAGCTTAGCTCAATGCCCCCAGCCGAGGTGTTTGAACAGGTTTCCTGAGAGCAGAACATCCTGCAGCTTAGCTTGATTTCTGTCTTCCCAACCGGTGTGGTAGGGACTTGCCAGGTGCCTGACCTATGACAGTGATTGTTATTCCCCTGTTGTTTTTCACCCGGCCTCTAGTATATATTGGTGGTCCCTCAGTAAAGCTTTGGCATTCTCTTCACCAAAATGACCAGAGTCTGTGTTTTCTGTTACTCCCCCAGGCCTACGCCCAATACTCGGTACCGTGCTGCACAGGCACTGTCACACATAGATCCTTCTCCAAAACTGCCCATATAGTCAGTCACAAAGCAAGCCTGAACAGATACAAGAAAATTGAAATTATGCCTTATATCTTATCAGACCACCATGGATTAAAGCTTGACTTCAACAACAACAGAAACACCAGAATGCTTACACATTCATGGAAACTGAACTCCCTATTCAATGATCAGGGAAGAAATAAAGAAAGAAATTATAGACTTTCTAGAATTCAAAGAAAATGGTATAACATAGCAAAATACATGGGATACAATGAAAAGAGTGTTAAGAGGAAAGTTCATAGCACAAAGTGCCTTCATAAAGAAGTTAGAAAGGTCTCATTCCAGCAATTTAAAAGTACACCTGAAAGCTCTAGAAAAAAAGAAGCAAACAGTCCAAAGAAGAGTAGAACTCCGGAAATAATCAAGATAAAGGCTGAAATCAATCAGTTAGAAACAAACAAAAGAACACGAAGAATCAATGAATGCAATAGCTTTTTCTTTGAGGAAAACAAGTTAGACAGACTCTTACCCAAGTTAATGAAATGACAGAGACAGTATCCAAGTATACAAAACAAGAAAGAAAAAGTGAGACATAATAAAAGATACTGAGGAAATTCAAAGAATCATTAGGTCTTACTTCAAAAGCCTGTACACCACAAAATTGGAAAATCTTAAAGAAATTAATGATTTTTTAGACATATGCCACTTACCAAAGTGATCAGGTAAACTATTTAAACAGCCCAACAACCCTAAAGAAATAGGAGAAATCATTAAAAATCTCCTAACCAAAAATAACCCAGGGCCAGATGGTTTTAGTGCAGAATTCCCCCAGACATTCAAAAAACTATTACCAATACTCCTCAAACTATTCCACAAAATAGAAAGAGAAGGAACAATGCCAAACTCATTTTCTGAACCCAACTTACCCTGATACCTAAACCACACAAAAATTCAACAAAGAAAGAGAACTGAACAATGATGCAAAAATAATCAACAATATACTTGCAAACTGAATCCTGGGACACATAAAAACATCACTCATCATATCAAGTAGGATTCATCCCAGGGATGCAGGGATGGTTCAGTATATGAAAATACATCAATGTAGTTCACAATATAAACAAACTTTAAAAATACCACATAATCATCCCATTAGATGATAAAAAAGCCTCTGATAAACTCCAACACCCCTTCATGTCAAAAGCATTAGAGAGATCAGGGATACAATGCACATACCAAAACATAATCAAAACAATATACAGCAAGCCAATAGCCAACATCAAGCTAAATGGATAGAATCTTAAACCAATATCACTAAAATCAGGGACATGACAAAGCTGCCCATTGTTTCCCTATCCAATACAGTACTTGAAGTCTTAGCTTGAGAAATAGGACCACAAAAGTGGATCAAGGGGATACAAATTGGAAAAGAAGAAGCCAAAGTATCTCTATTTTTGAATGATATGATAGTATAATAAGAAGCCCCATAATTTCTACTAGAGAAGTACTACAGCTGTTAAACACCTTCAACAAAGTGGATAGATAAAAATTAAGTCAAAGAAATCAGTAGCCCTTATTTATACAAATGATAAACAGGCCAAGATAGAAATTAGGGAAACAATACCCATTATAATAACCACAAATAATATAAAATATCATGGTACAACTCTAACCAAGCAAGTGAAAGATCTGCATGATAAGAACTTCAAGTTGCTGATGAAAGAAATTAAGAAGATATCAGAAGATGAAAATATAACCCATATTTATAGATAGGTAGGATTAATGTGAAAATCGCCATCTTACGAAAAGCAATCTACAGATTCAATGCAGTCCCCTTCAAAATCACAATACAGTTTTTATAGAACTTGAAAGTGCAATTCTCAACTTTATATGGAAAAATAAAACAAAACAAAATAAACAACAACAACAACAACAAAAAAACCACACAGGATAGCCAAAACAATTCTGAACAATAAAAACTTCAGGAGGAATCACCATCCCTGACCTCAAGCTGTACTGCAGAGCAACAGTGATAAAAACTGCATGGTACTGGTACAGAAACAAACATGCTGTTCAATGGAATTGAATAAACAACCCAGAAATAAATCTACATTCCTATGAATACATTGATTTTTATAAAGAAGCCCAAAACATACAATGGACAAAAGAACACATCTTAATAAATGGTGCTATACTAACTGGATGTCTACATGTAGAAGAATGAATATATATGTGTGTTTATCACCCTGCACAAAACTCAAGTCCAAATGGAACAAGGACCTCAACATAAATCTGGATACACTAAAACTCATAGAAGAGAAACTGGGAAACACCCTTGAATGCATTGGTACAGGAGACAAGTTCCTGAACAGAACACCAATGGTTCAGGTTCTAAGATCAACAATTGACAAAAGGGCCCTTATGACACTGCAAATCTTCTGTAACCCAAAGGACACTGTCAAGAGGAGAAATCGGCAGCCTACAGGTTGGGAAAGGATTGTCATCAACCCTACATCTGACAGAGGGCTAATATCCAAAATAGATAGAGAACTCAAGAATTTAGACAACAGTAACCAAAATGACCCATTAAAAATGGGGTGCATAGCTAAAAAGTAATTTTCAACAGAAGAATCTCAAATGGCCAAAAAGCACTTAAAGAAATATTTAAAGTCCTTTTTCATCAGGGTAGTGCAAATCAAAACCACTCTGAGGTTCCATCTTATACCCATCAGAATGACTGAGATAAAAAACTCAAGAGATAGCACATGTTGGCAAGGATGTTGAGCAAGAAGACTCCTCCACTGCTAGTAGGAGTCCAAATTTATACAACCACTTTGTTAAACAATTTGGTGTTTTCTCAAAAAACTGGGGAGAGTTATACCTCAAGACCCAGCTATATCATTCCGGGGCATACCCAAAAGATGCTCCACCATCCCACAAAAACACTTGCTCAACTATATTCATAGCAGCATTATTCATAATAGCCAGAAACTGAAAATAGGCTAGATGTGCCTAAACTGAAGAATAGATAAAGAATAATGTGGTAGGTACATCTACACAATGGAATACTTTTCAACTATTAAAAACCAAGACATCATGAATTTTGCAGGCCAATGAATGGAATTTGATAGTGTCATCCTGAGTGAGATAACCAGTCCCAAAAGGAAATGCATTGTATATACTCACTTATAAGTGGATATTAGCCATAAAATACAGGATAACTATACTATACTCCACAGACCCAAATAAACTAAAGAAGGAAGGCACATGTGAGCATGCTTGAATCTCACTTACAAGTAGGAGAAATAGTCATAAGAGCCAGATGGATTGCAGGAACTGGGAGGAAGAGGGGATGGGGATGGTGGAGTTCATGTTCAGATATGGGGAGGCTAGGAGTGATGGCCAGATCTTCTTAGAATGAATGGCAATTTGCAACTGATTGGCATGGGCTGGTGGGTGTGGGGGATCTACAGGATGATGCAAAGACCTGGGATAAGGAAGGCACCCAAGAATCAGTAGAGGTGACCTTAGCCTTGTCTTAGAGCATTGGGGATAGTGGAGTGATAAGGACACCTACTTACCCACAAAACTTTCAACAATAAATTTATCTTGTCTACAAGAAATGTAAGCATGGGGAATGGAGCAGAGACTGAAGGAATGGTTGACCAATAACCAGCCCAACTTGAGACCCATCTCATGGGCAAGCACCAGTCTCTGACTCTATTAATGATACTCTGTTGTGCTTGCAGACAGGAGCCTGGCATGGCTATCCTAGGAGAGGATTCACCCAGTAGCTAACTAAGTCAGATGCAGACACCTACAATGAAATACTGGGTGGAGCTTGGGGACTCTTATGGAATAATAGGAGGAAGGATTACAGGCCCAGAAGGGGATAGGAACTTCATAGGAAGACCAACAGAGTCAACTAACCTGGACCCTTGAGGCTCTCAGAGACTGAACTTCCAACCAAAAATCACTTAAGGATGAACCTAAGCCTCCCTGCACATATATAGCAGATGTGCAGCTTGGTCTTCACATGTGTTCTGAACAAATGGTGTGGGCTATCCAAAAGGCTGTTGCCCTTATGTGGTATTATGTTCTTCTAGCTGGGCTGCCTTGTCTGGCCTCAGTGGGAGAGGATGTCCATAGACTTGCAAAGACTTAATATGCCAGGATAGGGGAATATCCAGGGGCCCCTCACCTGCTCAGAGGAGAGAGGGTATAGATTGATTGAAGGATTATGGGATGGGCTGACCAGGGGGAGCAGTAAGCAGGATGTAATTGTGAATAAGTAAAAATAAAATAAAACAATGTATTAACAATGAATTCTAATAGCATGTTTACCTGTTTCTCAGGGGAAAAAAGTTAAGTAAAGAATAAATAGCTATAGGTGATGGTGAGTGATTAAGGGTGCTTTCTATTATGTACAAGACTTTCACAAGTTCAAAACAGACAAGAAAATCTGCCCTAAGGAGAGGAAATATTTATGGAATCCCACCGCTAGCCAAAAGCTTTCTGCAATTGATACCTGCTCCCAAGGGGAGTTTTTTTTCCAATGGAGTCTTACTGGGTATATCTACCCCTTTATAGGGGAGGCCCTATTCCCAGGAGCAGTTGACCAATACAAAGGAACTCCATATTCCTTGGTTTACTTGTTTTTGTTTATTTTGGGTACTTTTGTTTCAGCATTTTTTGTCTTCCTGAGATTTGTTTTGAGTTTCTCTGTTTGTTTATTTGTTTGAGATTGTGAGATACAGGGACAGGGAGGGAAAAAGAAAGAGAGAACCTAAGTTTGAGTAGGTAGGGAAGTAGAAAGGACCTGAAAGAAGTAGGGGAGTGGGAAAACATGATCAAATATATTTGTCTTTGTCAGGGTTTCTATTCCTACACAAATATCATGACTAAGAAGCAAGTTGGGGAGGAAAGTGTTTACTTAGTTTACACATTCACATTGCTGTTCATTACTAAAGGATGTCAGGACTGGAATTCACACAGGTCAGAAAGAAGGAGCTGATGCAGAGGCCATGGAGGGATGTTACTTACTGGCTTGCTTACCCTGGCTTGTTCAGCTTGCTTTATTATAAAGACTGGGACTACCAGCCCAGGGATGGCACCACACACAATGGGCTACGCCCACCCACCTTGATCATGAAGTGAGAAAATGCCTTACAGCTGGATCTCATGGAGGCATTTCCTCAACCGAGGCCCCTTTCTCTGTGATAACGCCAGCTTGTGTTAAGTTGACACACAAAACAATATAATATTGCATGAAAAAAGGAGCACTTGTTCTTCATGCAGAGGATTATAGTTCGGCTTTTACTACCAATAACACTTAGCTCACAACATGTCCACCTGTCCTCCAACATCTCCAGGTCCAACACTGTCTTCTGAACTTTAGAGATATTAACACACACACACACTACAAACACATGTGCACACATGAGGAAAAATGTTACATCTTTCTTTAAATGTAAATAATAAAATCCCATAACAACTTATAATTTTTTATTTTATTTTGTTTTATTCTCTTGCAATCCCATTAAGAGACATGACTAAAGAATTTTCAGATCTTTGCTCCAGTGACCAGGTAGTTGGGACCGCCAGGCTCAGAGACAGACAGGCATAATATCGCTTCGGTTTCAGGCAGCTTGTGTGTAACCTGGTCCCAGGTGCTGGGCTGATCTGCAGTAACCAGCGCGCCAGTTCCGCGGTGGGACCTTCTGCCTGGTGGAGGGACCCCGCGCAGGGAGGGAGCCTGCCAGCTTCCCTTCCGCGACCTCTGTTCCCGCGGACTGCGCTGGAGAGACCGGTACCCAGGCTCTCCCCCCGATATAACATCACTTGGGACACAGCCTGTTGGGGCTTCCGTCTGTGCCCGAGGGCGGGTTGGCACTGTGGTCGTCTGGGTGCCAGATCGGCGGGCCATCGTGACCACAGGGTGAGCGGCGCCACGGAGAGTGCCCTCCGCCATCTTTGCTCCAGTGACCAGGTAGTTGGGACCACCAGGCTCAGAGACAGACAGGCATAATATCGCTTCGGTCTCAGGCAGCTTGTGTGTAACCTGCTCCCAGGTGCTGGGCTGACCTGCAGTGACCAGCGCGCCAGATCTGCTGTGGGACTTCTGCCTGGCAGAGGGACGCCCCCTCCCCCCTCAGGAGAGATCACACACCCCTGCACAGGGCAGGAGCCTGCCAGCCTCCCTTTGGCGACCTCTGCTCCAGGAATCCACTAGGCTGAGCCTTTAGATGTGCAAGGCCTCCCCAATATAAGATCACTTGGGGCAAAGCACATTAGGGCTCCAAAGTCACTCAGGAGCAGGCAGGCCCCAGAAATCGGTGCCAGGGGAATCCTGGTAATCCAGGGGGGGCAGAAATAGCTTTGCAGGCTCACAGGAGGTCCAACCAACAGCCAGTGGCAGCAGGACCAACTAACACCAGAGGTATCCAGATGGCAAAAGGCAAACGTAGGAATGTTACTAACAGTAATCAAAGTAATGTGGGACCATCCGAACCCAACTCTCCAACAGCAGCAAGTCCTGGATACCCCACCACACCCGAAAGACAAGATCTGGATTTAAAATCACTTCTCATGATGCTATTAGAGGATCACAAGAAGGACACAAATAAATCTCATAAAGAGTTACAGGAGACCATGAATCAACGGTTAGAAGCCCTTACAAAGGAAACACAAAAATCGCTTAGAGAAATGCGGGAGAACATGGATCAAAAGATGGAGGCGCACAAGGAGACAACACAAAAATCACTTAACGAGATGAATCAACGGGTAGATGCACTCACAAAGGAATCACAAAATTTGCATAAAGAAATGCAGAAGAATATGGGTCAACAGACGGATGCCCATAAGGAGGCAACACAAAAATTGCTTAAAGAAATGAATCAACGGTTAGATGCCCTTACAAAGGAAACACGAGAACTGCTTAAAGAAATGCAGGAGACGATGGATCAACAGATGGAATCCCATGAGGAGGAAACACAAAAATCGCTCAGAGAAATGCAGGAGAACGTGGGTCATCAGGAAGAAATCCTGAAAGAGGTAATGCAAAAATACCTTAAAGAAATACAGGAAAATACAAACAAACAAGTGAAGGATCTCAGCAAATCCATCCAGGAACTAAAAAAGGAAGTAGAAACAACTAAGAAATCACAAAGGGAGACAACTTTGGAGATAGAAAACCTTGGGAAGAAATCAGGAGTCATAGATGCAAACATCAACAATAGAATACAAGAGATGGAAGAAAGAATCTCAGGTGCTGAAGATTCCATAGAAAGCATCGACTCAACAGTCAAAGAAAATGCAAAATGCAAAAAACGCGTAACCCAAAACATCCAGGAAATCCAGGACACAATGAGAAGACCAAACCTAAGGATTATAGGTATAGATGAGAGTGAAGACTTGCAACTTAAAGGGCCAGTAAACATCTTCAACAAAATTATGGAGGAAAACTTCCCTAACTTAAAGAGAGAGATGCCGATGAACATACAAGAAGCCTACAGAACTCCAAACAGACTGGACCAGAACAGAAATACCTCCCGTCACATAATAATCAAAACACCGAATGTTCTAAACAAAGAAAGAATACTAAATGCAGTAAGAGAAAAGGGCCAAGTAACATACAAAGGAAGACCTATCCGAATCACATCAGACTTCTCACCAGAGACTATGAAAGCCAGAAGATCCTGGGCAGATCTCATGCAGACACTAAGACAGCACAAATGCCAGCCTAGACTACTATACCCAGCAAAACTCTCAATCACCATAGATGGAGAGACCAAGATATTCCATGATAAAACCAAATTTTCACAATATCTTTCCACAAATCCAGCCCTGCAACGGATAATAGGTGGAAACCTCCAATACAGGGAGAGAAACAACACCCAGGAAAAAATGAGATAATAACCTTCTTGAATCAAACCCAAAAGTAGATAACCACTCAAACATAAAGATAGCGTCAAGAATGGCAGATGGCAATAATCACTATGCCTTAATCTCTCTTAATATCAATGGTCTCAATTCCCCAATTAAAAGACATAGACTAGCAGACTGGATACGTAAACAGGACCCAGCATTTTGCTGCATGCAGGAAACGCACCTCAGTGTCAAAGACAAACACTACCTCAGAGTAAAAGGCTGGAAAACAATTTTACAAGCAAATGGCCCCAAGAAACGAGGTGGAGTAGCCATCCTAATATCGGATAAAATTGATTTTCAACCCAAAGTCATCAAAAAAGACACAGAAGGACACTACATACTGATCAAGGGAAAAATCCACCATCAAGAACTCTCAATCCTGAATATCTATGCTCCAAATGCAAGGGCACCCTCATTCGTAAAAGAAACTTTACTAAAACTCAAAGCACACATCGCACCGCACACAATAATAGTGGGTGACTTCAACACCCCGCTCTCTGAAATGGATCGTTCAGGAAAGCAGAAACTAAACAGGGACACAGTGAATCTAATTGAAGCCTTGGACCAAATGGAACTAACTGATATATATATATAGAACATTTCATCCTAGAGCTAAAGAATACACCTTCTTCTCAGCTCCTCATGGTACCTTCTCCAAAATTGACCATATAATTGGTCACAAATCAGACCTCAACAGATACAAGAAGATAGAAATAATCCCATGCCTCCTATCAGATCACTATGGAATAAGGGTGGTCTTCAATGGCAACAAAAACAAAAGAAAACCCACGTACACATGGAGGCTGAACAATGCTCTACTCAATGATAACTTGGTCAAGGTGGAAATAAAGAAAGAAATCAAAGACTTTTTGAAAGTTAATGAAAATGAAGGCACAACATACCCTAACTTATGGGACACAATGAAAGCAGTGCTAAGAGGAAAATTCATAGCCCTGAGTGCCGCCAAAAAGAAACGGGAGACAGCATACACTAACAGCTTAATGGCACACCTGAAAGCCCTGGAACAAAAAGAAGCAAATACACCAAAGAGGAGTAGAAGGCAGGAAATCATCAAACTCAGGGCTGAAATCAATCAAGTAGAAACAAATAAAACCATACAAAGAATCAACAAAACGAGGAGTTGGTTCTTTGAGAAAATCAACAAGATAGATAAGCCCTTAGCCAGACTAACCAGAGGGCACAGAGATAGTATCCAAATTAATAAAATCAGAAACGAAAAGGGAGAGATAACAACAGAAACTGAGGAAATTCAAAAAATCATCAGATCCTACTACAAAAACCTGTATTCAACACAACTAGAAAATCTTGAGGAAATGGACAATTTTCTTGACAGATACCAAGTACCAAAATTAAATCAGGATCAAATAGACCATCTAAACCGTCCTATAACCCCTGAAGAAATAGAAGTTGTCATTGGAAGTCTTCCAACCAAAAAAAGCACAGGTCCAGATGGTTTTAGTGCAGAATTCTATCAGACCTTCAAAGAAGACCTAACACCAATACTCTTCAAACTGTTCCACAAAATAGAAACAGAAGGAACACTACCCAACTCGTTCTATGAAGCCACAATTACACTAATACCAAAAGCACACAAAGATCCGACAAAGAAAGAGAATCTCAGGCCAATCTCTCTTATGAATATCGATGCAAAAATACTCAATAAAATTCTTGCCAACCGAATCCAAGAACACATCAAAACGATCATTCACCACGATCAAGTAGGCTTCATCCCAGGGATGCAGGGATGGTTCAATATAAGGAAATCCATCAATGTAATCCACTACATAAACAATCTCAAAAAAAAACCACATGGTCATCTCATTAGATGCTGAGAAAGCATTTGACAAAATTCAGCATCCTTTCATGCTAAAGGTCTTGGAAAGATCAGGAATTCAAGGCCCATATCTAAACATAGTAAAAGCAATTTACAGCAAACCAGTAGCCAGCATCCATCTAAACGGAGAGAAACTTGAAGCAATCCCACTAAAATCAGGGACTAGACAAGGCTGCCCTCTCTCTCCATATCTTTTCAATATAGTACTTGAAGTTCTAGCTAGAGCAATTAGACAAGAAAAAGAGGTCAAAGGGATACAAATTGGAAAGGAAGAAGTCAAACTATCACTATTTGCAGACGATATGATAGTATACATAAGCGACCCAAAGAACTCCACCAGAGAACTCCTACAGCTGATAAACGACTTCAGCAAAGTGGCCGGATATAAAATCAACTCAAGCAAGTCAGAAGCCTTCCTATACTCAAAGGATAAGCAGGCTGAGAAAGAAGTAAGAGAAATAATACCCTTTACGATAGCCACAAACCATATTAAGTATCTTGGCGTGACGCTAACCAAACAAGTGAAAGATCTGTATGACAAGAACTTCAAGTCTCTGAAGAAAGAAATTGAAGAAGACCTCGGAAGATGGAAAAATCTGCCATGCTCATGGATTGGCAGGATTAATATAGTAAAAATGAGCATCTTACCAAAAGTAATACACAGATTCAATGCAATCCCCATCAAAATCCCAACTCAATTCTTCATAGAGTTAGAAAGAGCAATTCAAAAATTCATCTGGAATAACAGAAAACCCAGAATAGCTAAAACTCTTCTCAAGAGTAAAAGAATCTCTGGGGGAATCAGTATCCCGGACCTCAAGCTGTACTACAGAGCAATAGTGTTAAAAACTGCATGGTATTGGTACAGTAACAGACATGTAGATCAATGGAACAGAATTGAAGACCCAGAAATGAATCCACACTCCTATGGTCACTTGATCTTTGACAAAGGAGCTAAAACCATCCAGTGGAAAAAAGATAGCCTTTTCAACAAATGGTGCTGGCTCAGCTGGAGGTCAACATGCAGAAGAATGCAAATTGACCCATCCTTATCTCCTTGCACTAAGCTCAATTCTAAGTGGATCAAAGATCTCCACATAAAACCAGACACACTGAAACTAATAGAAGGGAAACTAGGGAAGAACCTTGAACATATGGGCACAGGGGAGAATTTCCTGAACAGAACTCCAATAGCTTATACTCTAAGATCAAGAATAGACAAATGGGACCTCATTAAATTACAAAGTTTTTGCAAGGCAAAAGACACCGTCAAAAAGACAAAGCGGCAACCAACTAACTGGGAAATGATCTTTACCAACCTTACATCCGACAGAGGGCTAATATCCAAGATATACAAAGAACTCAAGAAGTTAAACTCCAGAGAGGCAAGTAACCCTATTAAAAAATGGGGTACAGAGCTCCACAAAGAGTTCTCACCTGAAGAATATCTAATGGCTGAGAAGTACCTAAAGAGATGTTCATCATCCTTAGTCATTAGGGAAATGCAAATCAAAACAACCCTGAGATTCCATCTCACACCAGTCAGGATGGCTAAGATCAAAAACACAGGAGACAGCAGTTGTTGGCGAGGATGTGGAGAAAGAGGAACACTCCTCCACTGCTGGTGGAATTGCAGGCTGGTACAACCACTCTGGAAAGCAGTCTGGCGGCTCCTCAGAAAACTGGGCATGACACTTCCGGAGGATCCGGCTATACCACTCCTGGGCATATACCCAGAGACTTTACCTGCATGCAATAAGGACACATGCTCCACTATATTCATAGCAGCCTTATTTATAATAGCCAGAAGCTGGAAAGAACCCAGATGTCCCTCAACGGAGGAATGGATTCAGAAGATGTGGTATATTTACACAATGGAATACTACTCTGCAATTAAAAACAATGAATTCACGAAATTCCTAGGCAAATGGTCAGAACTTGAAAATATCATCCTTAGTGAGGTAACCCAATCACAAAAGATCACACATGGTATGAAGTCACTGATAAGGGGATATTGACCCAGAATCTCAGAATACCCTAGACACAATCAGCATATCAATAGATTTCTAAAAAGATGGAAGGAGAGACCCCTGGTCCTGGAAAGACTGGATGTAGGGGAACGCCAGGACAGAGTAATGAGAGGGGGTTGAACGGAGAAAAGAGGGAGGGAAGGGGGCTTATGGGACTTTCGGGGAGGGAGGAAACGGGAAAGGGGAAGTGATTTGGAATGTAAATTAAAAAAATAAAATTAAATTAAAAAAAAAAAAAGAGAAAAAAGAAACAAAGGAAGCCAGGCAGTGGTGGTGCACACCTTTAATCCCAGCACTTGGGAGGCAGAGGCAGGTGGATTTCTGAGTTCGAGGCCAGCCTGGTCTACAGAGTGAGTTCCAGGACAGCCAGGGCTACACAGAGAAACCCTGGCTAAAAAAAAAACCAAAAAAAAAAAAAAAGAAAAAAAAAAAGAATTTTCAGGTCATAGAATTTTAATTTCTTTAGGACAGGTTCTTATTTTTTAGCCCATGAAAATTAAAAGTAAATACTATGCCACCAAAATGTGTAAAGCCTAAACTTCAGAAGAGTTGTAAGGAAACTCCAAAGGTTCTGCAGCCTTATTATGTGGGCTTATCCTGAATATAATTTTTCTATTGCTTTTTCAATTATTGAATTTATACCTTCAATCCGATTCTGTTTATGTGATTAAAACTGCATCACAATTTTCCCAGGGTATGTAGTGTGACCATGCTCTCCTTGCTTCTAAGATCCTTAATGAGGCATTTCCTGACTGTGTTTCTCAACCCTCAAACAATTTTGCATTGATGTACACCATACAAAATATCTCCTTGAGAGAGGAAAAGAAAACAAAGATTAGGACATGTATAAATATATGACATCTGCAAAACACAGTTCAATATGGCTAGGTCTGTTGATTGAACAACTATGCTTTTAGGGAAGTGAGTTTGTTCTTGCAAGTATGGTGAAAGGAAGAGAAAGACAACTCTTTGGAATATATCAAAGCTGTGCTGTGCTCACCTCATTTATCATTCTGCCACAAAATAATATCTTGGCTCTATATTCACTTACAACTCATTTTTTCCCAGCAAGTACATGCATATATTTAAACGACTCTTTTATTCTGAGAGGTCAATATGAAGCCTTTTATTTTATTTTATTTTTTAATTTACATTCCAAATCATTTCCCCTTTCCCGTTTCCTCCCTCCCCGAAAGTCCCATAAGCCCCCTTCCCTCCCTCTTTTCTCCATTCAACCCCCTCTCGTTTCTCTGTCCTGGCGTTCCCCTACATCCAGTCTTTCCAGGACCAGGGGTCTCTCCTTCCATCTTCTTAGAAATCCAATATGAAGCCTTTACATTTATAATTCAGAAAGCAATTTCAACCATATGAGGAAGCAATTTAATTAAATAATAGGTATCTATGAAGAGATTAGAAATTTACGGAGATCAGTAATCCCCATAAATGTAATTTAAAATAAAATCATCTCAAGCCTCCCTTTGGCGACCTCTGTTGCAGGGATCGACTGCACTGAGGATACAGGTACCCAGGGTCCACCCAATATAACATGGCTTGGGACACAGCCTGTTGGGCTTCCATCTACACCCAAGAGCAGGGCAGCACTGCGGACGTCTGGGTGCCAGGTCTGCGGTGGGCCATCTGCC
Organism: Tokudaia tokunoshimensis; assembly: GCA_036184795.1. Taxonomy (NCBI): domain Eukaryota; kingdom Metazoa; phylum Chordata; class Mammalia; order Rodentia; family Muridae; genus Tokudaia; species Tokudaia tokunoshimensis. The sequence continues at coordinate 21,633,694 of BTHU01000023.1, read as the reverse complement.
CTGCACAGTGATCTGCACCGAGAGAGTGCAGAGTGCACTCTGCCATCTTTGCTCCTGCAACAGGGCTACTGGGACCTCCAGACATAGGGACAATCAAGCCTAATATCGCTGGGGTCTCAGGTAGCTTGTGTGCTCCCTGCTCCCAAGAGCTGGGCAGGTCTGCAGTAACCTAAAAGCCAGCTCTGCTGTGGGACTTCTGCCCTGCAGAGGGACCCCACACTCTGGGAGAGATCACACCAGCAGAGGGCGGGAGCCTACCAGCCTTCCCTTGGCGACCTCTGCTCCAGGAATCCACTACACTGAGCCTTTGGATGTGCAGGGATTCCCCAATATAACATCACCTGGGGCAAGGCACATCAGGGCTCCAAAATCACTCAGGAGCAGGGCAGGCCCCAAAAATCGGTGTCAGAGGAATCCCAGTAATCCAAGCGGGTCAGAAATAGCCTTGCAGGTTCAAAGGAGGTCCAACCAACAGCCAGTGACAGCAGGAACAACTAACACCAGTGGTAACCAGATGGCAAAAGGCAAATGTAGGAATGTTACTAACAGAAATCAAAGTAATATGGCACCATCTGTACCCAACTCACCAACAGCAGCAAGTCCTGGATACCCCACACCCGAAAGACAAGATCTGGATTTCAAATCAATTCTCATGATGCTATTAGAGGATTTCAAGAAGGACACAAATAAATCTCATAATGAATTACAGGAGAGTATGAATCAACGGTTAGAAGCACTTACAAGGGAAACACAAAAATCGCTAAGAGAAATGCAGGAGAACATGGGTCAACAGATGGAGGCCCATAAGGAGGCAACACAAAAATCGCTTAAAGAAATAAATCTACGGGTAGATGCCCTTTCAAAGGAAACACAAAATGTGCTTAAAGAAATGCAAGAGAATATGGGTCAACAGATGGAAGCCCATAAGGAGGAAACACAAAAATCACTTAAAGAAATGAATCAACGGGTAGATGCCCTTACAAAGGAAACAGGAGAATTGCTTAAAGAAATGCAGGAGACGATGGATCAACAGATGGAAGCCCATGAGGAGGAAACACAAAAATCGCTTAGAGAAATACAGGAGAACTTGGGTCAACAGGCAGAAATCCGGAAAGAGGAAATGCAAAAATATCTAAAAGAAATACAGGAAAATACAAACAAACAAGTGAAGGATCTCAGCAAATCCATCCAGGATCTAAAAAAGGAATTAGAAACAACTAAGAAATCACAAAGGGAGACAACTTTGGAGATAGAAAACCTTGGGAAGAAATGAGGAGTCATAGATGCAAACATCAACAATAGAATACAAGAGATGGAAGAAAGAATCTCAGGTGCTGAAGATACCATAGAAAGCATCGACTCAACAGTCAAAGAAAATGCAAAATGCAAAAAACGTGTAACCCAAAACATCCAGGAAATCCAGGACACAATGAGAAGACCAAACCTAAGGATTATAGATATAGATGAGAGTGAAGATTTGCAACTTAAAGGGCCAGTAAATATCTTCAACAAAATTATGGAGGAAAACTTCCCTAACCTAAAGAGAGAGATGCCGATGAATGTACAAGAAGCCTACAGAACTCCAAACAGACTGGATCAGAACAGAAATACCTCCCGTCACATAATAATCAAAACACCAGAGGTACTAAACAAAGAAAGAATATTAAAAGCAGTTAGAGAAAAAGGCCAAGTAACATATAAAGGAAGACCTATCTGAATCACATCAGACTTCTCACCAAAGACTATGAAAGCCAGAAGATCCTGGGCAGATCTCATGCAGACACTAAGAGAACACAAATGCCAGCCTAGACTACCATACCCAGCCAAACTCTCAATCACCATAGATGGAGAGACCAAGATATTCCATGATAGAAAGACTGGATGTAGGGGAATACCAGGACAGAGAAGCGAGAGGGGGTTGAATGGGGAACAGGGGGAGGGAAGAGAACTTATGGGACTTTCGGGGAGGGAGGAACCGGGAAAGGGAAAATCATTCGGAATGTAAATAAAAAAATATAGAAAATAAAAAAAAAGATATTCCATGATAAAACCAAATTTTCACAATAACTTTCCACAAACCCAGCCCTGCAAAGGATAATAGGTGGAAACTGCCAATACAAGGAGAGAAAAAACACCCTGGAAAAAATGAGATAGTAACCTTCTTGCATCAAACCCAAAAGCAGATAACCACTCAAACATAAAGATAGCGTCAAGAATAGCAGGTGGCAATAATCACTATTCCTTAATCTCTCTTAACATCAATGGTCTCAACTCCCCAATAAAAAGACATAGACTAACAGACTGGATACGTAAACAGGACCCAACATTTTGCTGCGTGCAGGAAACGCACCTTAGTGTCAAAGACAGACACTGCCTCAGAGTAAAAGGCTGGAAAACAATTTTACAAGCAAATGGTCCCAGGAAACGAGCCAGAGTAGCCAGCCTAATATCACATAAAATTGACTTTCAACCTAAAGTCATGAAAAAAGACACAGAAGGACACTACATACTGATCAAAGGAAAAATCCACCAAAAAGAACTCTCATTTCTGAACATCTATGTTCCAAATGAAAGGGCACCCTCATTGGTAAAAGAAACTTTACTAAAACACAAAACACACATCCCACTTCAGACAATAATAGTGGGTGACTTCAAAACCCCGCTCTCCGAAATGGATCATTCAGGAAAGCAGAAACTAAACAGGGACACAGTAAATCTAATTGAAGCCTTGGACCAAATGGAACTAGCAGATATATATATATATAACATTTCATCCTAGAACAAAAGAATATACCTTCTTCTCACCACCTCATGGTACCTTCTCCAAAATCAACCATATAATTGGTCACAAATCAGACCTCAACAGGTATAAGAAGATCGAACTAATCCCATGCCTCCTATCAGATCACTATGGAATAAGGGTGGTCTTCAATGGCAACAAAAGCAACAGAAAACCCACATACACATGGAGGCTGAACAATGCTCTACTCAATGATAACTTGGTCAAGGAGAAAATAAAGAAAGAAATCAAAGACTTTTTAAAATTTAATGAAAATGAAGGCACAACATACCCTAATTTATGGGACACAATGAAAGCAGTGCTAAGAGGAAAATACATAGCCCTGAGTGCCTCCAAAAAGAAACAGGAGACAGCATACACTGGCAGCTTAATGGCACACCTGAAAACCCTGGAACAGAAAGAAGCAAATACACCCAAGAGTAGTAGAAGGTCTTCCAACCAAAAAAAGCACAGATCCAGATGGTTTTAGTGCAGAATTCTATCAGACCTTCAAAGAAGACCTAACACCAATACTCTTCAAATTATTCCACAAAATAGAAACAGAAGGAACGCTACACAACTCGTTCTATGAAGCCACACTTACGCTAATACCAAAATCAAACAAAGATCCGACAAAGAAAGAGAATCTCAGGCCAATCTCTCTTATGAATATCGATTCAAAAATACTCAATAAAATTCTTGCTAACCGAATCCAAGAACACATCAAAATGATCATTCACCACGATCAAGTAGGCTTCATCCCAGGGATGCAGGGATTATTCAATATAAAGAAGTCCAACAATGTAATCTACTACCTAAACAATCTCAAAGAAAAAAACCACATGGTCTTTTCATTAGATGCTGAGAAAGCATCGACAAAATTCAGCATCCTTTCATGTTAAAGGTCTTGGAAAGATCAGGAATCCGAGGCCCATATCTAAACATAGTAAAAGCAATTTACAGTAAACCGGTAGCCAACATCAATCTAAATGGAGAGAAATTTGAAGCAATCCCAGTAAAATAAGGGACTAGACAAGGCTGCCCTCTCTCTCCATATCTTTTCAATATAGTCCTTGAAGTTCTAGCTAGAGCAATTAGACAACAAAAGGAGGTCAAAGGGATACAAATTTGAAAGTTAGAAGTCAAACTATCACTATTTGCCGACGATATGATAGTATACTTAAGTGACCCAAAGAACTCCACCAGAGAACTCCTACAGCTGATAATCAACTTCAGCAAAGTGGCCAGATATAAAGTTAACTCAAGCAAGTCAGTAGCCTTCCTATACTCAAAGGATAAGCAGGTTGAGAAAGAAGTAAGAGAAATGATACAATTCATGATAGCCACAAACAATATAAAGTATCTTGGTGTGACTCTTACCAAACAAGTTAAAGATCTGTATGACAAGAACTTCAAGTCTCTGAAGAAAGAAATTAAAGAAGACCTCAGAAGATGGAAAAATCTGCCATGCTCATGGATTGGCAGGATTAATATAGTCAAAATGTCCATCTTGCCAAAAGCAATATACAGATTCAATGCAATCCCCATCAAAATCTCAGCTCAGTTCTTCATAGAGTTAAAAACAGCAATTCAAAAATTCATCTAGAATAACAGAAAACCCAGGATAGCTAAAAATATTCTCAAGAGTAAAAGAACTTCTGGGGGAATCTATATCCCTGATCTCAAGCTGTACTACAGAGAAATAGTGTAAAATATTGCATGGTGTTGGTACACTGACAGGCATGTAGATCAATGGAACAGAATTGAAGACCCAGAAATGAATCCATACTCCTATGGTCACTTGATCTTTGACAAAGGAGCTAAAACCATCCAGTGGAAAAAAGATAGCCTTTTCAACAAATGGTGCTGGTTCAACTGGAGGTCAACATGCAGAAGAATGCGAATTGACCCATTCTTGTCTCCTTGCACTAAGCTCAATTCCAAGTGGATCAAGGATCTCCACATAAAACCAGACACACTGAAACTAATATAAAGGAAACTAGGGAAGAACCTTGAACATATGGGCACAGGGGAGGATTTGCTGAGTAGAACTCCAATAGCTTATGCTCTAAGATCAAGAATTGACAAATGGGACCTCATAAAATTACAAAGTTTTGTAAGGCAAAAGACACTGTCAAAAAGACAAAGCAGCAACCAACTAACTGGGAAATGATCTTTACCAACCCTACATCTGACAGAGGGTTAATGTCCAATATATACAAAGAACTCAAGAAGTTAAACTCCAGAGAGTCAAGCAACCCTATTAAAAAATGGGGTACAGAGCTAAACAAAGAGTTCTCACCTGAAGCATATCTAATGGCTGAAAAGCACCTAAAGAGATGTTCATCATCCTTAGTCATTAGGAAAATGCAAATCAAAACAACCCTGAGATTCCACCTCACACCAGTCAGAATGGCTAAGATCAAAAACACAGGAGACAGCAGTTGTTGGCGAGGATGTGGAGAAAGAGGAACACTTCTCGACTGATGGTGGGATTGCAAGCTGACACAACCACTCAGGAAAGCTGTCTGGCGGTTCCTCAGATAACTAGGCATGACACTCCAGGAACATCCGTCTATACCACTCCTGGGCATATACCCAGAGGCTTTACCTGCATGCAATAAGGACACATGCTCCACTATGTTCATAGCAGCCTTATTTATAATAGCCAGAAGCTGGAAAGAGCCCAGATGTCTGTCAACGGAGGAATGGATTCAGAAGTTGTGGTATATTTACACAATGGAGTACTACTCTGCAATTAAAAACAATGAACTCACGAAATTCCTAGGCAAATGGTCGGAACTTGAAAATATCATCCTTAGTGAGGTAACCCAATCACAAAAAACACACATGGTATGCAGTCACTGATAAGGGGATATTAACCCAGAATCTCGGAATACCCTAGACACAATTCGCATTTCAATAGATTTCTAAGAAGATGAAAGGAGAGACCCAGGTCCTGGAAAGACTGGATGTAGGGGAATGCCAAGACAGAGAAGTGAGAGGGGGTTGAATGGGGAAAAGAGGGAGGGAAGGGGGCTTATGGGACTTTCTGGAAGGGAGAAAATGGGAAAGGGGAAATGATTTGGAATATAAATAAAAAAACTTAGATAATAAATAAAATAAAATAAAATAAAATCATCTCTAATAAAGAGCAATGTAAAATGGATATTTATGTAATTAATTAATATCATCATTGACAGCATATATCTCCCTCAAGTGTAGAAAAGTATGAGTGATATCTAATAGGAGAGACTTTGCCTCATTTCTTCACCTTCATATCAAGGCTTGACAAAGCATCCTGGTATTAGTAAAAGGGTCCTAAAAGCTGGCAATTAAATCACGGGACATCCCCTGCTCAAACTGTTACGAGTCCCACAAGAAGGTTAAGCTACACAACTGTTACATGTGTGCCGAGGGCCTAGGTCATTCCCATGTAAGCTCTCGAATTGTGGTTTCCGTCTCTGTGAGCCAATAATGAGCCATGGTTAGTTGATTCTATGGGGTTTCTAGTGGTTTCTTTGAGACCCCTGGGTCCTACAAAGGATTCCCCAATCTCTACCTCAAGTTTGTACCTGCTACAAGCAGTTGCTGGTTGAAGCCTCTCTGGTGATGATTATGCTAGGTTCCAGTCTACAAGTATATTATCTTATCATTACCAGTTATTTCACCGATTTTTTTTCGTGGTCTTGTTTGGTTCTTCTATTCTAGGTCTATGAGCTATCTAGCCTCTAGTTCCTAGCCCTCCAGGCCTTGTAAGGCATGAACTCCCTCTGGTGCCATGGATCTCAAGATAGGCCAGTCATTGGTTGGTCACTTCCACAAGTTTTGTTCCACCTTTATCCTAGCACATCTTGCAGGCAAAACAAATCATAGGTCAAAGGTTTTGTGGCTGCATTGGTAATTCAATTCCTCCACTGGAAGCCTTGCCTCATTACAGAAGATGACTAGTTCAGGCTTAGTGTCCCCCGTTTCTAGGAGTGTTCCCTAAGGTCAACCTCATAGCTTCTTGGGAGTTTCCATTGTACTAAGTTTCTAACTTACCCCTCAACAAATGTCCTTCAATTCCAGTTGTCTCTCCCAGTGCCCTCTTCCTCTAACCTGTCCCATACTGTCCCATACTGTCCCATACTGTCCCACCTGTCCCATACTGTTCCCATTCCCACATACTCCCAGTCCACACTCAATATCTATTCTATTTCCTTTTCCCAGTGACATTCATGTTTCCCCTCAACCGTGAGCATTCCTTGTTACTGGGTCTGTGGATTTTAACATTAATCTTTTATTTTACAGCTAATATCCACTTAATAAGTGAATACATAACATGTTTGTCTTACTGGCTCTGGATGAGCTCACTCAGGATGCATTTTTCTTCTAGTTCCATCCATTTCCCAGAAATGGTCATGATGTCATTTGTTTTTTTTTAAAAAAAGATTTGTTTATTATATGTAAGTACACTGTCTTGTCTTTAGACACTTTTTCTCCTCACTCCTCACTTGCAGTAGCTGTCTTCAGACACGCCAGAAGAGGGCATCAGATCTCATTAAGGATGGCTGTGAGCCACCATGTGGTTGCTGGGATTTGAACTCTTGACCTTCGGAAGAGCAGCGGGTGCTCTAAACCACTGAGCCATCTCTCCAGCCCATGATGTCAGTTTTTAACAGTTGAGAAATGCTCCATTGTGTAAATTACCATATTTTTTGTATCCATTCGTCGGTTGAGAATCATCTATGTTGTTTCCAGTTTCTGGCTATTATGAACAAAGATGCTATGAACGTAGCTGAACAAGTCTCTTTGAGGTAGATGTAGCATCATTTGGGTCCAGGATGATATATCTGGGTCTTAAGGTAGAACCATTCTCATTTTCTGAGAAAACATGAAATTGATTTTCAAAATTACTGTACAATTTTGCACCCCCAGCAGCCATGGAGGAGTGTTCCCCCTGTTCCATATCCGTGCCAGCATTAGCTGTCACTTGTATTTTTGATTTTAGTGATTTTGACAGATATAAGAGAGAATCTCAGTATCGTTTTTGAGTTGCATTTCTGTGGTGACTAAGGATGTTGTACAATTCTTTAAGTATTTGTTGAAATTATTCTGTTGAGAATTATCAGTTTAATTATATACCCACTTATAATTGGATTATTTAGTTTGTTGATGCTGTTTCTTGAGTGCTTTACATATTTGAAATACTAGCTCTCTATCAAGGTAGAGTTGGAAAATCTTTTTCCATTCTGTAGCCTGCCACTTTTTTGCCTTGCAGAAGCTTATCAGTTTCATAAGGTCCCATTCATTATTTGCTGAAATTACTGACTGTGCTAGCAATGTTCTCTTTCTGTGTCAATGAGTTCAAGTCTCATTCCCTCTTTCTCTTTTATCAGGCTCACTGTATCTGGTTTTATGTTGAGGACTTTGATACATTTGGAACTGAGTTCTGTGGAAGGTGGAAAATGGATCTACTTGGATTCTTCTACATGCAGACATTCAGTCAGGCCAGCACTTTTGTTGAAGATGATGTCTTTTTTTCTTTGTGTGATTCTGGCCTTGTTATCAAAATTCAGGTGTTCACAGGTGTGTAGGTTCATAGGCGTCTCAGTCTTTACTTCATTTCCATTGATCAGTATGTCAGTTTTGTGCCAACATCATGCTGATTTTATTAGTATAGTTTTAGAGAACAACTTGAAATTGGTGATGGTGATACATCCAGCAGTTTTTTTATTATTCAGCATTGTTTGTTTTTCCGTATGAAGTTGAGTATTTTTCTTCCAATATTTGTAAGTAACTGTGTTGAAATTTTGGGGTTTGTGTTGAATCTGTAGATTGCTTTTAGTAACATGACCATTTTTAAGAGGTTAATGATACCAATCCATGAACATGAGAGACATTTTCATCTTCTGATACTGTCCTCAGCTTCTTTCATTGGAGACTTGCAGTTCTTGTCATACAGCTCTTACACTGCTTCTTTAGAGTTACCCAAGATATTTTATATTATTTGTGGCAATTTTGAAGGGTGTTGTTTCCCTGATTTCTTTTTCAGGTTACTAAAACATCTGTACTTTAAAAAGATTTTTTGAGCTAGAAATTCATAATGCAGTTAGGGGGCACACACAAACACACACACACATACACACACACACACACACACAGAGAGAGAGAGAGAGAGAGAGAGAGAGAGAGAGAGAGAGAGAGAGAGAGAATGAATTAAAGATGACTGAGCGGAAAGGGTATGAATTACAGAACCATTATTATGCTCTTTTCTTTCCTTTATCAGTCTATAATAAATGAATTAAGTGTGTACAGAAATTGAATGATAGTATGCCTCTTTATTCTGTGTTTTTGAGTAATAACCATGTGTGGTAATATTTTTTTAGATATGCTAAATGTCTCGAGATGTCCCTTAACAGAGGAATGGATACAGAAAATGTGGTATATTTGCACAATGGAATACTACTCAGCTATTAAAATATTAATTCTACCAAAAGAAGCATGTCATGGTTGTCTGTGGAGGGGCCCTGTCAGAGCCTTACAAATATAGAGGAAGATGCTGGCAGCCAACCACTGGACTGGGCATGGGGTCCCCAAGGAGGAGTTTGAGGGCAGTCGGCAGGAGCTAAAGGGGTTTATAGCCTCATGGGAATAACAGAGAGGTTGGCCACCCAGATGCCCCAAGACTCCCAGGGTCAACCAAGGGGTACACATGGTTCCAGCCAAAAATTTGGCAGAGGAATGCCTTGTTGGGCATCAGTGGGAGGAGAAGTCCTTGGTCAGGTGAAGGTTCAATAGATGCCCCAACAAAGGGAAATCCAGGGGTAGAGGGAGGGGGGAGAGGATCAGGTGGAGGGGCATACACTTGGAGGCAGGGGTAGGAAGAGGGGTTGGGGGTTTTAAGGGAGGTGGGATACCGGAAAAGGTTTTAGCATTTGAAATGTAAATGAAGATTATGTTCAATAAAAAAATGAGAATGAATTCATGAAATTCTTAGGCAAATGGGTGGAACTGGAAAACATCATCCTAAGTAAGGTAACCCAATCACACAAGAACAAACATGGTATGCACTCACTGATAAGTGGATATTAGCCCAGAAGCTCAGAATATCCAAGACACAATTCACATATCAAATGGTGCCCAAGAAGAAGGTAGGCGAGGCCCATGGTCCTGGAAAGGCTGGATGCAGCAGTGTGGAGGAATACCAGGACATGGAAGAGGGAGAGGGCTTAATGGGGAACTGGGGGAGTGAAGAGCACTTATGGGACTTTCAGGGATGGGGGAAACAGGAAAGGGGAAATAATTTGAAATGTAAATAAAGAATGTATCTAATAAAAAATAAGCTTAAATGAATGTTTTGCTGAGAGAGAATTAGAAATAATTGGCCAAATATACATGGTTTCTCTATGAATTTCCTGAGGATCTTGGAGAATTTGGATATAATTCTTAGTGGAATTCAGCTTAATAATTTTTCTAGCTGTACATACTTGGCATATAACTCTTTTCTTAATTACCGATTCAATTATATGAAAAAAGAGAATGTAAATCACTTGCTTTACAAGTTTAATTTAATTCTGAGTGATAGTAGTAGCTAATGCTTGTTTACATCTCACATTTTGCTAGTGAGATATTGGGATAATTATCTGTGTTACTAAGCTTTCTGGCTTCTTTGCAAGCCCCTCAAAAGTCCTAAGTTAGAGGAGCTAATGCTATTTTAGATGAAAATGGAATCCTCTGCTAAACAGTGTTTAATAACTTACATACTAAAATTGTATAATGGCAAAAAGTGCACAATGCTGCTCTTAACTATCTTTTAGCCTATTACTGGAAAATAAGATTTAGTCAAAGGCCCTGGAGGAGAAACATCTACTGCTACTTTCTTAAACCAGCATAATTCCCAACTGCATTTTAATACATATTCTTACATCTACAGGAAACTGTAGATCTCACATCTCATCAAAGAAACTTCTTTTGTAGAAATCATTTGACCATTGTAGAAATCAACAATGAATCAAAATGCAGATAACTGACCATGAGGCACATATCCCCATTTGATACATCTCTTTACAGCTCCTACAGCAAAGGCTTGGGAAACATCTTAGAATAGGATTGTAAAAACCTATGTAAGACTGTAAAAACCAGAGGATCAAGATATATGTAATGAGAATAGGGTATTCCATATATGACAGGGAAGCTGCACCCATGAAATCTTAGCACCATTGTAGCCTAAACCAGACATGTACAATGACACCAATTGCTGTCCCAATTTGGAAGGGGGAAATGTACTGTTGGGCCTTATTTGGCCTGATACTGAGGCCAAGTGAGGGAGCCTGAGCCTTTGATCTAGTTAAGAGAACTGTCTCAGTCATTTCTGTAGTGGTGTGACTCAGCATGACCTGACCTGCTTAGGCCAGACTTTGTCTACCTAACACTGATGCAAAATAACTTCATTGGCCCTGTCAGTCACCCCATACCCTCAGTTACCCTTCCCTTCCTCCTATGTCATCTCACCTCAGAAAAAAAAAATCCACCTCCTCTCAGCCCTTTATAAACAAGAGACTGATACAATAAAATGACTTCTTCTTTTGACAGTCTCCCAGCTCAGGGAGGTTATTCTCTGGAGGCAGGAGCTCCAAGCTGTGACACTCACCATCTCATTTGAGACTGGGCTTTCTCCTCTCAGCCTAGACCTGTTGCCACCTGTGGATAAGGGAACCAAGGGCACCTGGAAGGACAACTGGGGCTGAAATAAAAGGAAGAGTAAGCAAGAGAAATAATGAGCTAAGACAAGATTTCTGATCAAAGCTTAAATTTCAATGAGGGTCTCCAAATATATAGGTGGGGGGAACCCTTCACCCAAAGGCTGGAAACTGGTCTGCAGAACCTGTCCTTGTTCAGCAGGTGGCTAGTGCCTCTCAGGAAATTGCAGGTCCTTGAAGAACAATAGTCTAGTGCTCTGCCCTAGGTGGGAAGTAGTGGCTAGCATCGAGGTCTGAAATTCCTGCTTAAAGGCTGTGGGGAGGGCACAATTCCTCCCTTTCTATTAGTTTTAAGATGAGAAGGTAACAACCAAGTGGACAGTCATTCATCAAAGATGGTGGGCATTAATCAGGGAGAAGAAGATTGACCTGGTCCTCCCTAAATACTTTATGGTGTCTTTTTATGGAGGAGAGGATCTAGGCTTCTTTGTTATTCTAAGGAATGCCTTTAAACACCAATCTCTATGCAACCAGGTTTGCTTCACCAGGGTCTCAGAGGCAGAAAACATTGTCCTCCCCTTGCAGTGTTTTGCCTTGCACCTTCCATTGTTGCTCATAAGCAGACACACACATATATATGAGTTCTATGTGGCTCCTGAAGGAGATCCACTTGTATAGGATTTGATGCCAGGGAGTTGATTTGTTCCTAAATACCCTGCAAATGTCTTTAGCAGACATGCCAGTTTTCAATCCAGGTGAGCCTAGGTGCAGACAAGCAGTCTGCTTAAGATACAAGGTCAAAAGTTAAAAGCAAAACAGGATTAACTTTTGTTTGGAAGGCCCAAGGTATCTAATTCAGTTGCAAATTAGCAGCTATCAGACACAAAAGCTAGCCTCTGGGGTGGGGGAGGTAGCTTTGTGAATCAACAGAGAAGCTGTTACTTCTTAGAAAGACAGGAGACTATATTCTAAATTAACTCAGCTGACTGATAAAGATTATTAGCCATCTTCATAATTGGAATAACCAATATTGGATTTATTTCTAGACCAATCCATGATTGAGTCAGAATAACTGATCACATTAAAGGAAAGAGAAGAGTCATTGTAACTCCTCCTTTAGATTAATTTTTCTAAGTCACTTTTAACAGTCTCCATGTTCTCTGTCCCAGAAGGTCTAAAAGCTTGAAGCAAGGAAGTTTATCTAATCTGGGACATAGGCAAGTAAAGGTAGGTCAAGAACATACACCCAATACAGCTTTCTTGTCACCATTGTCTGGGCTCTCAGCAAGTTCACCAGTCAGCATTATCTTCAGCATCACACAATAATCACTCTGGCAGCTATCCTGCTTCTGCAGCATTCTGTGGAAAAAACACAAACATGCCTTCTTTCCCATATTAAATACTTGATCAGGATCATTCACTATGCCACTAAATGGATCCTTCCATCTCACCTAGGCATGAGTATGCAGAGTTGTAGGATGCTATAGACACTCAGCAAGGAATTCCTTGGCATCCAAATTTTAAAATTTTCTTTAAAATATAAAAGCATGATTTAAATAATATGCATGGGGATATAATTTCCCCCTTTTGTTTTTTAAGAAGATATTGTTTTAAAGTTTCATAATATCTTGTCCTTGAGAATTACAAAGAATTAAATTGTTGTTAAACTGTTGCCAAAGACATTTTAAATGTTTGATGACTATAATAAATAGCCAGTTCCATTATCGGTTTTAATCTAAGTTGGAACACCAAGCATAGAGAATAATATAGGCAATGACTATGCAAGCATAGAAAATAAATGTAGCATTTTTAATTGCTTTTCCTGTTAGAGCAGTTGCAACTAGAAAGCCTAAAATGTATCATTAGTCACATGCACATAAATACCATTCATTTGTAATAATTGATTAATCCCTTTGGAATTAACAGCATTATTTGGTACAGGTAGAAACTGAGGACAACGAGAAGAAGTCTTTACAATTTGATGTGTACTTTCTAAAAATATAAAATGATTCTCAAGCCATTACTATTTTGATGATGTAAAGAATATGATTGTATGGACAATTGTTCCTATGTAAGGCCTATAATCTGCCTAGGATACAAATTTCTTGTGGCCTTGCCTTAAGGGGTTTTATCCAGGCAATCTAGGATGAGTTCTTTTTTAATGATTTTTAAATTTATTATATATAAGTATACTGTAGCTGTCTTCAGACACACCAGAAGAGGGTGTCAGATACCATTATAGATGTTTGTGAGCCACCATGTGGTTGATGGGAATTGAACTCAGGACTTTTGGAAGAGCAGTCAGTGCTCTTAACCGCTGAGCCATCTCTCCAGCGCCTGGATGGGCTCTTAAATGTCCAGAGGACAGTCATTTAAAGGAACAGTATCTTTTCTTAACTTGAATTGTATTTGCATAAATAATTGTAAAATATAAGAATTAGCACTATCTAAAAGAGGAACAATTTCAAGGAATTGTAAGCCATGAGCTGTATATATACTGGCTATCAGTATACAAATTAAAAGCTTGATGTTTAACATTTTAAAGATAGCAGCTACAGGACCCAATTCAATTATCTGTGCTGAAGCTGGGGGAAACTCAAAAGAATAAACATGTGATTCAATTACATGAGCTTCACTCCCACCGTAGATGCATTCTTTATGGGATGCATGTATAAATCTATAGGAAATACAAAGGCATGCATGGAAGAAAATTTTAATAACTTATGTTTTAGATAACAATTATCAATCTTGGCTAAAAGGCTTGCCATGCAATAGGTCAACTATCAATACTCTGCAATAACCAATTTGATTGCTGTTGGAAATAAGGAACAAATGTTTCATTAGGTTCTTAAGATATTCCTTTCAAAATACATTCATGATTTTATCTTCCAACACTTTATTAACACACCACTATCTTTATTGTAGGATGTTAAAACTTTACTTGGAGATGAAAAAGGGTGACTCTACATTAATGTTCCCTTTGCCAAGAAATGGCAGTGAACACATAACATAAACTGCTGGCAAATGATTACAATAGCTTCCTCCAAGTTATCTGTCTCTTACCAGTTAATTTGCATTCCCCTTGAGAATATCAGAGGCTTAGGTCCTCCTATGGCAAGCTTAAGGTGAGGTTAATATGTAAGATAAGGCCAATTAATATATCCTAACTGACCCGTCCAGCAGGTCTAGTTATTCAGGGTCCTGAAGAGGCGCTACCTGAGGGTCATGGGGGAGAGAAAGAAAGGAGACCAAGCAAGATTCCATTTGTTAAGGTCTCGTTTATTGTCACACAGGCAGCACGTTTTAAGCAGTGGGGATGAGGAAGTTGGGAAAGGGAGTTAGGGGGAAGTGAGCTATGGGCCAAGCCCTGAATGAGGAAGTTGGGAGGGAGAGCTAGGGGGAAGTGACCTTTGCAAAATGCAAAGGAAGGAGGGGTCAAGGTATTCTTGGCACGAGGAAGCGCAAAGGGCATCTGGTGAAGGCATCCGGTATCTGTGCACGTAGGGACATTCTGCGGTTAAGGGTGGAGCGATCCGTATCGGCAGTTCCTGGGCAGGGCTTAGTTCAACAATCTCATGGTCGTAAGACAGCCATGGCTGAATGACCTTGTTTGGCTCCCCACATCCTAACAACTTTGAAAATCATTTAGAATAAGGAAATTATCTTTTATTTGAATTTTCAGTGCCAATTTGCTTAGGATATAATTGATAACCTTAGGATATAATTCATAACCTTGTTATGACCAGTGGGTGACTGTGGCAGCTGTGGCAGCAGTGGTGAACAGATGCAGTAGGAGCAGAGAGACCACACCAGGCCAAACAGTTCCACGTGGGGTTTATTGGGGAGGAAAGGGACAAAGGTGGCAGTGGAAAGAAAGAGGGGAAGAGAGGGAGGGCGGCACTACTCCTATATGTACAGATGGTGATGTGGTCGCAGGTAAAGGTGAGCCCAGTGACCTCTGGGTACATGGTGGCTGTTGCCTTGGCAACAGGCCTATAGGTCGCACTGTCGCCTATGTGATGTCACAGGTGTAAGAGGACCCTATACCAACATTCCACCATTTTTATTATTATAAAGAGAAGGAAAAAGAGGAGCGGGAAGCCAATGGTGAAAGGGAATGAGAGCGCTGTGTCTCTTAAACTGCTTCCTGCTGTCTAGGGGCATTGTCAAGTTTGGGGTGCAGCTGACTTTCACCATCGGGATCTACTTGGAAAACTTTTGTGTCAGGTACCTCTGTGGACAGTGGCTCTTCTGTGGGTAGTGGCTGGTAGTCCTGTAACAGGAACTGATTAATAGTTTGGTTAGAGCTGGGCAGTGGTGGCGCACACCTTTAATCCCAGCACTTGGGAGGCAGAGGCAGGTGGATTTCTGAGTTCGAGGCCAGCCTGGTCTACAGAGTGAGTTCCAGGACAGCCAGGGCTACACAGAAAAATCCTGTCTCGAAAAACCAAAAAAAAAAAAAAGGTTTGGTTGGAAATTTTTTGTATTTGCCATTGGAGGAATGTAGAAACAAGATACTGAGGCAGGGAGCGGATAACAACACCAGGAAGATGACTAGAAAAGATGTTACTTCCATATAGGGTTTTCAAAACTCCCAGAACTGGAGGTCTCACAATCCCTAAATTCTTTATTTCTGACTGTAGGTCCTGGATTTTATTTCTCACTAGCCCGGATTGGTTGACATAGAAACAGCATTATTCTTGGAGGAACAGGCAAAGACCACCTTCTTTAGCTGTCAGGACATCTAGGCCCCTTCGGTTCTGAAGCACCACAGCTGCCAAAGAATCGATCTTTTTCTGGATAGTAATCACAGTTTCAGTCATTCCTTGGAGATTACTTAAGTGAATATTATATTGGGACATAGAAGTCATTTTCCCTGCAACATGAGTACCAACACCTATGGCTATTCCTGTGGTGACCAAGAGTAGCACGACTTGAACTGCCCTCTTATGTCAGGCAGCTATCATATCTACAACTGGGATTGGCAGGGGCTCATTTCCCTGGATTACTCCCAGTTCAGGGAAAAGGAGTCCCAACATGCAAACTCCTGATGAGCTGACAGGTAGGTGATGATATACCTGGGTGCCAAAAAGAATTGATGTGTTCTGGATTGCAGGGCATTGTGGCAGAGATGATATATCAAGGCTTATGGTCCTATTGCAGTCCAGGGAGCTTAGTGTCCCTACAGAACGTGTCCCAGAGATCTTAAAACCGTTTGCCACGCCAAAAGAGGGACAGAGGCAAGGTACGGAGTCATGACAACATTGGAGTCATGATAGCTAACAAAAGGTGAAGTAAGGTTACTTGGCAGTATCACCAGAGAGTCTGTAAGTGACAATTTTGAGTTGATTCCAGGGAGAATGCATAACCGACAATCTTTAAAGTGACCAGGCCTGGTGACTTTTAGGAGCTGATACACCAAGGTCAAGGTTTGAAGCAACACGAGAAATGACAAGTTAGTGCCATTTATGAGGGGTGCTATCTAAGAGGTAAGGACATCGGAGGAGTATTTGATTATTTCCCCAACTTTTCTGATATCTAGGGGTTGGGTGATTGAGATATATTTTCTCTGAGTATGGATAGTACTTACTGGAGAACTGGGCTGATTTTTACAGTAGAGCTTACCAACAACTCCTGTCTCCCACCTGGAATCCCATGGATCTTGTATGTAGAAGAGAAATGTCTTTCAGTGTTGATAGAAGAAATGATGGACCCATGATCCTAGCATATGTATCTGACAAGACCAATATGGGAAGCCCCCATATTCATCTGGCCATTTTCTACAATAATCTTTTGTCTGGTCAAAGAGAAAGCAAGTATAGAGATCATAATATTTAGATGGGATAACAGATACAGGGATGATAACAACTTGGATCGGTTCCTGGCATTCAGCTATGGAGCAGTTTCCTGACCCTATTTGGAAAGACTGTTTGTTATCTGTGAGGGTGTCTTGAACCTTGAATCTCCAGATGTAAGGACTGCCCTGGATGGAAGTAAAGAACAGTAGGGGGAGGACAAGAAACCCATGTCTAATCCAGTGAGGTCGACCATGGCTGCTGGAGTAGAGTGTCATTTTCTGGGATTGGGGATAAGTTGGATGGTCTCTATGTCCTCTGGAGCTTAAGAGAATATGGTCCTGTTAGGGTCAACGTGTATGAAGAAGTTATTTTTAAGTGGAGGGATGAAAGGTTTAAGGTGAGGCTGGTAGACCCAATGAGAGGATCCTTCAAGTTTAGCAGCTATAGGTTGTCACAAAAATCACCCTAAAAGGGCCCTGTCATTTGGGAGAGAGAGGAGTGAGTGCCGATGATCTGGAGGGGATAGAAGGACTTGGTCTCCAATGTTGACAGGCAATGGACAGGAGACAGTCTCTGGCCATGGGAGATGGTGGTCAGCAAAGTTCCATAGGAGAGAACAGAGGTACCAAAGTAATGGGGTGAGTAGATGATGTGGGAGGGGAAAGCACTTAGGTGAAAGACCAGGAGTTAAGACTGTATGTCCATATATAAGTTCAAAGGGTGAGATGAGAACAGGTCACATGGGGAGAGCTCGTAGACTGCAAAGAGCCAGAGGTAGTTTTGCCCAGTCAAGATAAAGTTCCTTTGACAACTTAACAAGAGTGGATTATAAAGAGGGATTGGTTCTTTCTACCTTACCTGAAGATTGAGGACGGTAGGGAAAATGCCAAGGGATGTTTAGGGCTTTAGAATCTGAGAAATCTGGGAAGTAAATTCAGGACCATTGTCTGACTGAAGGGAGGCTGGGACATCAAACTGGGGAATGATCTCTTGGAGGAGGAGATCAGAGACTGTGTGAACCCTTTTGTTAGTGGTGGGAAATGCTTCCACGCACCCTGCGAAAGTGTCCACCAAGACCAGGAGGTACTTGACATGTTTGACAGTGGGCATGTGGGTAAAGTCAAGTTGCCAGTCAGTTCCAGGAAAGGAACCTCTAGCCTGATGGGTAGGGAAAGTGTGCTATGATATCTCGAGTTGGAGTCTGACATCTGACAGATTTTACCAGAAGCAGTGATAGGTTTTAAGAATCTTAAGCCCTCAGGAGTAGGCTGTTGGTGGGTCTAAACAAAAGAAGACAGCACTTGGCTATCAGGAAGAAAGAGTTGGTGAAGATAGGACAGATTTTGGTGAGTATAAGTGGATGAAGGTAGAGATGTGGGTTGCAGTGTAAGGATGTCCTGGGGAAAGTGAGATGAGTTTAGGAACTTAAGGGCCGCAACTCTATCTGCCTCATCAGCTCATTTGTTTCCCTTGGAGACAGTAGAGTCATCTGTCTGGTGTAATCTGCAGTGAACAATCCCAATAGCTCTGGGGAGATGGGAGGCATTTAGTATGGCCAAAATGTGGTTTGCATTATTTACTGATCCTCCTTTTCTGGTAAGTAACCCGAGCTCCTTCCAGATAGCAGCATGGGACAGAAAGATAAGGAAAGCATATTTGGAAACTGTGTAGATGTTGAAGGATTGTCCCTGTGCCAGTTGAAAGGCACAGGTGAGGTCTGTTAGCTCAGTCTTTTGATTAGTGGTGTGTGTAGGAAGGACCTGTGCCTTTACCACCTTGGTGTCTGACACTATGGAATAACCAGCTTTTCTAGCCCTTTCATATAGAAAGGAGCTACCATCTGTGTACCAGGTATAAATAGCTTGAGGCAATGTGCACTTCCTGTATGTGTAAAGTATGAGGTAATAGTTGCTCTAAAGTCTCAGTGCAGGAATGAGACAGAGAGTGGTTAGTATTAGGTTGGGGAAGAAGATTGGAAATATTAAGAGGAGGGCATGATTGGAAGGTGAGCATGGAATCTTCTATTAGCGCTACCTGAAGAAGAAGAACCCTAGAGGGAGGTAGAGTCTGCAAGCCTTTGTAAGTTAGGAGCTGTGACAGGTTATGAGAAGAGAGCACAGTTATGGGTGACCCCAGGGTTAGTTTCTTTGACTGTCGAATAAGGAGTTCAGGGCTGCTAAAGTACGAATACAAGGTGCCCATCCTTGGATGGTTAAATCTAGTCTTTTTTACAAGTATGCTACAGGTGCAAAAGAAGGTCCCAGTTGGTAACCTAAGACTCCAAGGGCAAATTCCTCCTTTTCAGTTACATAGAGGGTAAAAAGGAGGAGTCAGGTCCAGGGAGATGTAGGGATGGGCCCTTAAGGAGAGTCTGTTGCAGCCTCGTAAAGGGCTTGGTAACAGGTTTGAGAAGCGGTTTGTGGGTGGGGCCTAATGCTGCTTCACATGAGAGTCAAAAAGGAGGGAAAAGCTAGGAACCCAGGAACATAAAAAACTAGCCATTCTGAGGAATGATAAAATCTCTTCCTTTGTAGAAGGAACAGTTAAAGACTGAATCAGAGTTTTTCTATCTAAGGTAATAGCCTTGTGGGTTGGGGTAAATGTTAGTCCCAAATAGGTAAACTAAGGAGTGAACAGTTGGACTTTAGAAGGTCAGACCCTGTAGCCTTGACTAGAAAGGAAATTTAGAAGAACACAGGTATCTGCTTGTCTAATCTCTAGAGACCGGCTACAGAGGAGGATATCATCTACATAAAGAATTTTAGATCTAGGGAGAGATAAAGAGAGTAAGTCAGAAGCCAGGGCCTGGACAAATAGGTGTGGGCTGTCCTGGATTCCCTGAGGCAGAACAGTCCAGGTAAGTTGGGTAGAAAACTGGGTGTCAGGATCTGTCCTGGTAAAGGCAAATATATTCCGTGGCTGGGCATCTAGAGGGATAGAGAAAAATGTGTCCTTGATACCTAAGACTAAGAAATGAGAAGTTCCCGAGGGGATAGTAGAAAGGAGTGTGAAGGGTTTAGCTATAACAGGATGGAGGAGGACCACTGCAGAATTAATGCACCTGAGGTCTTGAACCAGTCGATAGGTACCATTAGATTTATTAACTGCTAGTATAGGGGTGATAAAGGGGGAAGAAGTGGGGCGAAGAGGTTATTTCCTTAAGAGGTCAGAAATGATAGACTTTAGTCCCCTGAGGCTCTGGAGAGAGAGAGAGAGAGAGAGAGAGAGAGAGAGAGAGAGAGAGAGAGAGAGAGAGAGAGAGAGAGAGAGAGAATTAAGCTTGGGTGATATACATGGTAGAGTCCAGTAACAGGCCTATAGGTTGCACTGTTGCATATGTGATGTCACAGGTGTAGGAGATCCCGATACCAACAACTTTTGAATCTTTCTTGGAGCAACAACTACTTAAAAAATTTTACAGCCCACTGTTAAGTGCAAAGGCCTTTAATAAAATTTTATGAATAATATACATTGAAAGATTTAAAATCCTAGCTTCTTGTATTGAAGCAGAGACAAAACATTTTTTCTCACATAAGATAAGGTTATCAGCCATTTCTTGAGGAAAAATTTTCTAATGAAATTGCTTTATTGGTTTTTTAAAATTAGCTCATTAGAAGCAAATGCTTTTACAATTATCAGGATTTAAAGCAAAAAATAATCTTCTAAATCCATAATAATTTTGTGTGGAGTAGTAGGCCAGATTTTAATGCCTTCATAAGTTCTACATAGTCTTATTAACCTTTTATAGATCTTAAGTTTGACCTATATTTTGAACCACATCTGGATAAATCATCAAGAATGTTGTTTTGGTCAGAAACTCTTTAGGTGGGGTTTACAAGACAAAAGCAGTACCTCACAAGCCTCCATGGAGGCAGATCTGAGATTTGCATTGACTCAGTGTATTTTCTAATCTGAGCCTATTGCCCAAGGCCAGGCCCAACATCTGTCCTGCAGAGCAACAGCCTACAACCAGACCCCATAGTATGAGGGTCGAATAACAAAAGGAACCTGTAATTTGAGGGTTCCTGGAAAATTCTACTAGCTGTTTTTGGTAGTTTTATATACAATTTTTTTAAAACAGTTTAAAAGTAGCCTGTTTGATATCAAATAAATTCTCACTGTGATCTCCTTATTAATCTTGAGAGGTTAAATTTTGCTTCTACCACTGTATCCAATAAACTTGTGAAAAAGTGGCAACAAGCTTATAATGGCCCCAGCTGTCTTTAACTTTTTTTTTTAATTTTTTTTATTTTCTAAGTTTTTTTTTTATTTACATTCCCAATCATTTCCCCTTTCCCGTTTCCTCCCTCCCCGAAAGTCCCATAAGCCCCCTTAAGGCTAGGAATCTGTAGCTATTTAAGCAGCTATACATTCACACTCAATTTTTTTTTTTAAATTTTATTTTCTAAGATTTTTTCAATTACATTCCAAATCATTTCCCCTTTCCCGTTTCCTCCCTCCCCGAAAGGCCCATAAGCCCCCTTCCCTCCCTCTTTTCCCTATTCAACCCCCTCTGGCTTCTCTGTCCTGGCGTTCCCCTACATCCAGTCTTTCCAGGACCAGGGGTCTCTCCTTCCATCTTCTTAGAAATCTATTGATATGCGAATTGTGTCTAGGGTATTCCGAGATTCTGGGTTAATATCCCCTTATCAGTGACGGCAAACCATGTGTGTTCTTTTGTGATTGGGTTACCTCACTAAGGATGATATTTTCAAGTTCTGATCATTTGCCTAGGAATTTCGTGAATTCATTGTTTTTAATTGCACAGTAGTATTCCATTGTGTAGATATACCACATCTTCTGAATCCATTCCTCCGTTGAGGGACATCTGGGTTCTTTCCAGCTTCTGGCTATTATAAATAAGGCTGCTATGAACATAGTGGAGCATGTGTCCTTCTTGCATTCAGGGGAAGCCTCTGGGTATATGCCCAGGAGTGGTATAGCCGGATTCTCCGGGAGTGTCATGCCCAGTTTTCTGAGGAACCGCCAGACTGCTTTCCAGAGTGGTTGTACCAGCCTGTAATTCCACCAGCCGTGGAGGAGTGTTCCTCTTTCTCCACATCCTCACCAAAAACTTTCTCCTGTGTTTTTGATCTTAGTCATTCTGACTGGTGTGAGATGGAATCTCAGGGTTGTTTTGATTTGCATTTCCCTAATGACTAAGGATGATGAACATCTCTTTAGGTGCTTCTCAGCCATTAGATATTCTTCTGGTGAGAACTCTTTGTTTAGCTCTGTACCCCATTTTTTAATAGGGTTGCTTGCCTCTCAAGAGTTTAACTTCTTGAGTTCTTTGTATATATTGGATGTTAGCCCTCTGTCGGATGTAAGGTTGGTAAAGATCATTTCCCAGTTAGTTGGTTGCCGCTTTGTCTTTTTGACAGTGTCTTTGTTTTTAACTTTTATCACTCTTGAAATTATCTGAATTACAAAATATGTTTAGAATCATGAGTCTTCAATCAGACTGCAAACTGCAGTCAGTAGTACACTGGCAGTTGTTAACCATAATTCTTAATTTTCTCTTGCAATTTGAGAGCATAACTACAACTTTGGAAAGCAAAACCCAATTTTATACAATCTATTCCCTTTAAAATCAATGGCAAATGCATTACTTTCATACTGCAAAGTTTGTCTGCCAGTTCTTATGCTAGAATGCATGACAGTGCAACTTATGATAACTCATTAAGGAGACATTGTTTTAATTCTTATCCCCTATAAGTCTAATTTGTAGATAAGAATTACATAAAATATTATGTCAATTTAGAAGAATCCTGGTCCTGGAAAGATTGGATGTAGTGGAATGCCAGGACAGAGAAGCGAGAGGGGGTTGATGGGGAAAAGAGGGAGGGAAGGGGGCTTATGGGACTTTCAGGGAGGGAGGAAACAGGAAAGGCGAAATGATTTGGAATGTAAATAAAAAAACTTAGAAAATAAAAAATAAGAAGTATCTTTGGAGGCCTGTTTTTCCTGGGTTGGGTCATGTCACGTCTTGTTTAAGATGGCTCCAACCCTGAGTTACCAATTTTGAACTATATTTTTATTACCAATGTAATTTTTTAATTTTTTGTAATCATGCCCAATAACTTATAAGCCAATACTCTAGAGTCAAGACATGCAAAACGTATTTATACCTTTAAGACCAATCAGAAACAAAAATGAAGGGAGTACATGAATCTTATAAATTTAAACCAAACATTTTTTTTTCTTTTTCTAGCTGTAATTTCAAGAGAAAAAGCAATTTGGACCCAATAATCACAATTGCAGAGATATTTCTAGGAGAAATTATCATCAGCCCACTTGTCTTAGAACTTGAGAAGCTGCTGGCCCTTTCAAAAGCAGTTATTTATCCAGCTGTGCTTATGTCCTAGCTGAATGCAAGGCAGCTTAAATCAGCCTCCACTGTGTAAACTGAGACTGGATTAAGAGATGGACCACCAGCAGATAAAGTTATTACCATTTTTTCTTTTCAACAAGAAACATAGAACAGTCAAACAAAGAAACAAAGACAGACACAAATTAACACGTGGACAAATTGGTGCACCAAAGACAAACAATACATAAAGAGGGAAGAGCACTTGTTGTACAGTACTAAGAATATCTCCAGTAGGGTCCATGGAGGAAACAGGACGTTTCCATATTTCTCCTTTCCCCTAGGAGAGTTTTGAAATCCATTTTCCATCTCTTTTTCTCTTTCTCTCTCATGTTTCTAAAATCTGTTTTTTTTTTGTTTTTTTTTTTTTTGTGTTTTTTCTTATTTTATTTTATTTTATTTCATTTTATTTTATGCCCTATTCCTCTCTCCTGACGCAGTTCTAGACTGTGGACAATTTGCCTAATAAAATTAGCCACCCCGATTCACTGTCACACCCTAGCTGATCTCATCATCAGGCCTAAGCTGATTCAGTCTTGCTCATATCCCTTTTGCACCCCTACAACTACAACCTTCAAAAAATGACATTTATAGCGCTAAAATTAATGCTCTGTGTTGCTTAATGTGCCGGATACATAACTTTTTTCATTCCTGTGGAGGTCCACACAAGACAGTGTCCCTCAGTTGGTCTCTCTGTTTCCAAGTCCCAAGTTCCAGAGCCAATCTGTTGCTGCCTGCAGCTAAGGGAAACAAGGGCGGGCACCTGGAGGGGGAGCTGGGGTTGAAATAAAAGGACAGGTGGGCAAGAGAAATAGCAAATTAAGACAAGATTTATGATCAAAGCTCAAACTTTAATGGGGGTCTCCAAATATATAGGAAGTGGGAGGAGGGAAACCCTTCCCCCAAAGACTGAAAACTGGTTTGGAGAACTGGTCCTTGCTCAGCAGGTGCCTAGTGCCTCTCAGGAAACTGCAGGTCCTTGAAGAACAATGGGCTAGAGCTCCACCCTAGGTGGGAAATACTGACTAGCATCAAGGTCTGAAATTCCTGCTCAACAGCTTGGGGGAAGGCACATAGACCTGCCCTGCCCTACTGGCAGAGAGCTGGCAATCTACCCCTAGATGAAAATCTGTAAAGGATTAAAGACTGCTGAGAGATAGAGAACTATTCTCCAGAGGCTAGACCACTGATAGGTTATCCAATCCCAAGTTGTTAGTGCTAAACATGTGTAGATATAAGCAACTATAAATACACCCAGAAGATTGTATTTATGTATACATGTGTGTGGGCGTGTGTGTGTGTGTGTGTGTGTGTGTGTGTGTGTGTGAGAGAGAGAGAGAGAGAGAGAGAGAGAGAGAGAGAGAGAGAGAGAAGGAGGGAAGGAGGGAAGGAGGAAGGGATGGAGGAAAAGAGAGAGAGGTCACAATCTGAGAGGGAGTGGAGGGTGACCAGAGATAGAATAGGGACAGTGTAGGGTGAAAATGATGTAAACACACTATTTATGTATGAAATTCCCAAAACAATAAAATAAATGTTAAAAAAGAAAATATGGACACAGTAATGAAACAAAAATCCTACTTGAATGACAGCATCTGTAGATTAGAATATATGATAAAAATTTACATTAGATGCCAGCTACTCCAAATGAAAATTTGGTTGATGAAGAAATAGACACAGAACTTTTTAGTCTTTTATGGAGGGTTGCTATGTTGGCAAAACTATTTTAATTACTCTCCAGGACTTGGGCATGCAGAAAATACACTAACACTTTAGAATGTGCTAGAAATTTAGAAATGGCAGCACTTGTTTATTTAATAAGGTTATTTCCTGACTGCCATTTTTTTCTCTGAAGCTTATTTTTTTAAGTGACTTGGACTAAGAAAAGAAAATTGTTTTCTTTTATGTCATGTACTCACACACGGAAAAAACTAATTAAGTCTTATTGTGTATGATCTTGTTCATTTATAAATATCCAATAAGGAGAAAAGAATTGAAAATGTGATTAAATGAAAATGTCATCTCAAGAATTAATCTTTATACTATTTAATTTAAATATACTTAATCTATTGAACTTTTAATTCTTTCAACTTATTTTAATTGTTTACATGTTCATGAAGTGTTATTATTCACATGTGTGTGAGAGAGGGGGAGGGAGGGAGGGTTCGAGAGAGAAGGAGAGAGAGAAAACATGATTGTGTGTGTGCCTGCCATAATGCTTGTATACAGGTCAGAGAAAAATTTTGTGGAATCAGTTCTCTCCTTTGACTTTCTCATGGGTCCTTGGGGTCAACCTCAGCTTACCATACTTCCATGCAATTACCTTGACTCACTGAATCACTTGGCCAGCCCTCACATTCATGTAGTTTAAAAAGTTGAGTACTACAAGATTTCATTAAGAAATGAAAGAATTAGCTTCACTAATTTGAGGATTGTTCTCCCGAGAGACACAATCACAAATATATATCACTACTCATGAACCTCTCTATATTTCAGAATATAAAAGATGAAGATGTTCTCTCCATTTCTCAGCCCACACATACACCTTCCTTCTCCCTTATCCCACTGTATTCATTAGACTTTTGTCTGTCATTTGGTTTTTACATTATAACGACTCAGTGCATTCTATTCCCATGAGTCATTTTATTTTTTCTTATAGTCAGTCATGGTCTTGTATTTGATTGCTTAGCTTGATATTCTTGCTAAACTAACCTATTTCCCAATTGTCTCCAAGTTGTATGCATTTCTCAGGACATTAGGACAATTTCATAAATCTGGATACATTTCTTCAGAGTCTCTTGAGCTACTGCAATCTGGCTCATTAGCCATCCCCACCTGCATTAACAATCTATTGTCACAATACAGGGGCTTAAAACGGCACATATCAATTATTTCACAATTTTCCAGAGTCAGGAATTCAAGCATAGCAGAGTTGAGTTATCAATTCAGAATCTTACTGGGATGAAATCAAGTTGCTAGCCAGCGCTCATTTTCAACTAAAGCACTGTGTCTTCTGCCAAATTCACAGGTTCTTGAAGGGATTCAATTCCTTCAGTTGTGATTGTGGGGTTTAGGTCCTAAACATCACTCCTAGCTCTGTAAGTTGCTGTCTACTCCTTGAAGGTGAGTAGGATGAAATCTTTGATGCCCAACTTCTTCCCTTGCCATACTTTGTAAAAACAAAACAAAACAGATTAGAAGTCTAAGAATAGGCTCAGACAGTATTTTTTTAATTTTCTTCATTTGTTTTGAATTGTATTAAAACCCCTATTGATAGTAAAAGAATATATTATTTTGAGACTTTCGCTAATATGGTTCCACAGACAATAAAAAAAAGTTTCTGTAAGGAAAAGGACACTGTCAATAGGACAAAATGGCAACCAAAAAATTGGGAAAAGATCTTTACCAACCCTACATCCGACAGAGGGCTAATAGCAAATATTTACAAAGAACTCAAAAATTAGACTCCAGACAACCAAATAACCTTTATAAAAATGGGGTTCAGAGTTAAACAAAGAATTTTCAACTAAGGAATATAAGATAGACTTCAAAAATGTAAGAAATTCATAGAATGTGACATTTAATGTTATTTCATTATTCACCAGTGAGACAAACCTGCTCTGGACAGCACCCCCTTCCTGGTTCAAAGAAGAAATTGAGCATCTTCACCTCCAGGCAAGGTTGCTTATTGTGGCAAGGCAGCCACTGGGCAGAAAGTGGCCATTTCATATACAGAAAATACTGTCCAGAGAAGGACAGATTTACAGACAGAGAAGGACAGAGTTACAATAAGACTAAGTACAAACCCTCATAATCAAGTGTGGATACGACAAGCCAATAGAAGTAAAAGACTCCTAAAAGCAGGCAAAAGAGTCAAAGACAGACCCTGCTACCATGTTTAGGAGTCCCACAAGATCAAAGTGCCCAATTATAACATATATGCAGAAGTCCTTGGTCAGACCCATGCAGCCCTGCTTAGTTAGTTCTGTGAGACCTTTTACATTTTTAAGGGAAGCTCTAGGAATTGCTTTTTCTAATAAATCTTCCAGGACATTTCATTAGCCAGAGTCAGATTTTAGAATTGAATTTGCCATGTTTCTTATTCCCAAGAAATGGAAGGTCATCACTAAATTATTTTCGTAAAGGAAAACATCAGCTGTTCAACTGGTTGTACAAAGCTTACTTACTTAGTTCAAATCTTCTTTGGAACAGGCAAAGCTCTAACTCAGCCTTTCAGGAAGCCATTTTTAAAGCAATATTTGCTTAAAGCTTTCTTCTCACATTGGATGCAAACACATCATCCATGGAATTTGGAAACTACTCTTACACTACTTTTGAAATGTACTTTATTAAAAAACTAGAATTTGCATTGGGTCACCAAATTCCTATCAAATAATATCTAGGAAACCTCAGCCACATGAGAAGACCAGATATGCTGTGACTGATACCACTAGCTGACTGACAACAAGCTATCAATAATATTACTGATCAATATTAATACTAACTGTATTATTACTATATAATTAATAGTGAATAATAATTAATATTATTATTAACTATCAATAATATTACTGACCTAGTATCTAAATATTTTCTTAGTTCATTATTCCAAATGTCCTTGCTAGATTTATATCAAGTTGAAACAATCTAGAATCATTGGAAAGGAGGGAACCACAATTGACAATATACTTTTAAAAGACTCACCTGTAAAATATTTTTTTAATTAGTGATTGAACTGAAGTGCCCATGTTTCCTTGACAACAATATTTCATTGCAATAATAGTAACCTAAGGACCTGGGAAGTCCTCAGCCTTTGAGTAGTCCCGGGCTTCTGAGACACAGTTAAATGTGCCATAGGTAAATCTTGTCTGATTATAGAATGCAATGACACTTATACTTTGTTCTGATAAACTTATAAGCACATATTCATAGTTAGCCATTTATTCTATTATTATTCATCAGTGAGCTAATTAACATATTAGTCCAATTTTTACTAACTTGAACTCTTTTATTATTTTATATTCAATTGTTCATATTCAATTCAATATGTTTCACTCCACTAATCTGTTTGCCAAAATTATTTAGTTTTAGTTGTTATAAATTTTTTTTTTTTTTTTTTTTGGTTTTTCGAGACAGGGTTTCTCTGTGTAGCCCTGGCTGGCCTGGAACTCACTCTGTAGACCAGGCCGGCCTCGAACTCAGAAATCGTCCTGCCTCTGCCTCCCAAGTGCTGGGATTAAAGGTGTGCGCCACCACCGCCCGGCTGTTATAAATTTAATATATTGTATAACAACATGTAGGAAAAAGTTTGTGATTATGTTTTATAGTGCTTAGCTTTTTCTCAAGTGTATTCTTACAAGTAGATGTTTGTTTGGTTGAGTTTCCCCCTTAGGTTGACATTGTCTTCCCTATAAATTGTTAAGAATGGCTGAAAGAACATACAAATACATGGATTCTCTTTCTTCAAGGTGTTTATTTCATGAGAAAAACTAGTGCCTTAAAAAGATTATAGGTATTATAGGCTTATACCTACAATCCCAATATTCAGAAGCTGAGGCAGGATGATTACTGTGTTTTTGAGGCTACCCTGGGCTACATAGTGAAATCTAGGATTGTGTAATGACAACTATTATAAAAAGAATGACATACATTATACAAAGACAAAGCATGAGATAGGAGATGACAATCACAAAATGATTCTAGAAATGGAATTATGAGAGAGGAATAGAAAACTATCTTAAAGGGTAGGTAATGGGCATGTTATATGAAATCAGGAAGACATCTATTGGGATGGATGTAGAGGACTGGCAGGAGGGCTATAGGAGGATGAGGAAGGAAAACCAATATAAGGCATGTTTCCAAATGCCTTGATGAAAACTACTACTTTCCAAGATAACTTAAAGAAAAATGAATAAAATTTCTGAATACTAGTAGGCAAATATATCAGAGTTAAATGACTTAGCAGCCTGAACAAAACTAATTATTCATTTAAAAGTGGGGAATGGGAAATATTGTAATGTACAGATTACTCCAAAAAAGGAGGATTTATTAGGGAGAAGAATTTTACATATTTTAGGATATTTTAGAATTTTGTCCCTCACATCTTTATTCCAAATTTAGCCATGTGAATAGACCTTCATCCACCATTCTAGCAGGATTCCATAAACATGATAAGATCATCTCTGTGTACAGCAGTACTGGGCTAGCTAAAACAAAGGCATAAATAGAAGACAAAAGGACTAATATGGGGAACTTCTATATAGTACATATCTTCTATATGAGATCTTCAGTTTTCTTTCCTAATATAAAACAGAGGCACCAATCAGAAGACATGGGGACTAATATGAGAAACTTCTCATATAGTACTTGAGATCTCCAGTCTTTTCTCATATGGCTCAAGGATATTGTTAAGAGATGTACCTTCTATGCATGATATCAAAACCATTTTCACTGCAGAATATGCCTTCTAGGATAAATGAGCTAAAGACAACTCAGACAAGAGGCTTATCACATATCATCTTAAAGAGCATAGTGCTAACAGGCTCTATCTACACCCAACCTTATATCATCTCTTTAGTGTTCCACACTTAAGCACCTAAGGACACCTGAGATTTTGTGGAAAAAAACTAATATAAAATGTCAATAGAAATGGGAATAAAACATCATAGTAAACAGAGAAAATAAGAGTCTCATGTAAGAAATAAAAGTTACAAAAGAAAAAATTTGGTAAAGGGCCTATAGAGATGGTTCAACATTTAAGAGTAGTTGATACTCTTCTAGAGAATACCAATTCAATATCCATATTAGGTGGTCCACAACCATATGGAACTCCAGTTTCCAGGGACCCAAAGCCCTCATCAGGACTGAATAAATACCAGACACACATGTGGTATACACATATATATGTAGGCACTCAAATATATACATAGAATAAAATAATGTATTGAAAAGTATTAATGAACACAAAATTTTAGAAATTGAAATAACACAACATGATAGAAGATGTGTTGGGCTGACATGGGGCAATGAAAGGGAACAAATGAGAAGTGTACAGGACCATATTTTATTGGATACATGTATGGATTTCTCAAAGATTAAAAACTTATCAAAAAATAGAACTGGTATGGTTCTACATGGCTTTAATACCAGCACTCAGGAGGCAGAAGCAGGCAGATTTCTCTGAGTTTGAAGTCTGTCTTGTCTACATAGTGAGTTCCAGGACAGACAGGGCTACACAAAGAGATTCTGTCTCAAAAAATCAAACCAAAACCTTATTGAAAGTTAAAATGGATGGAGACAACCTCCAAGGCAAAATTCCAAAAGACTTCAAAGCTAGGGATAGGGAAATGCATTCAAAAACCCTCAGGTTGAGGGGTGGGGAGTGGGGGGACTAGTTTCAGGGAAAGCATCAAGGATTAGATAACAGATTTAATATCAATAGTGGAGGCTATTGGGGTGTGAAGTGTTCAGAATTCTGAGGAGAAAATAACAACTTCAAACCAACAATCCCTTATTCAATGCCTAGTAAACCAAAAATAGAACACTTTAGAAAGCCATTGGAGGACAAGTTGTACAAGCTCATGTTGTAAACCAAGACAAAAAGCATGTATTTTAGGAACTAAAACTCCAGCTTTGGAGAAAGCCTGAGTGAATACCCATGACAGCAGCAAAGAGGGATTCCTGGATGTTTTCTAGATTTTAGGTATAGTGACTAAATGGATTCCAATATTTCACTATCTCCCTAAGTATATGTGGGGCTTGTTAGTATGATAGGATAACACTTCCATGATTGTGTTGTACAGTAGTGATGAAAAAGTTTTGAGGATAAGTCCCGAATAAATTGACTTTAAGTTTTGTTTTTGATTTGGTTTTTTGTTTGTTTTAACGAGTAGATTATTTTTTCTGGCCTGACCCAATCAAATGAATGTGGTTTTTGTTTCTTTGATGCTTCCTCCTTTGCCTGGGACAACAGACCTTGCTCCTGGCTTGGCTCTGAGATCTGCTGCCACTGGTCCTATACCAACTTCTCTTTTCCTCTCTGCTTAGCTCCACCAATGGCCAGCTGGTGACTTTACCAGGAGCTTTGGAGCTTTGATACCAGCCCCACCTGAGACCTTTGAATCCAAGGATAAAAAACACACACTCAGCCTTGTTATTTCAGAATTTGACTACTATCACAATTGCTAGGCTCAGAAATATCTGCCCTAATCTTATCAGCTATCAGTTACCTCCCACAAACCTCCTGGTCCCCTGCTCAATGCAGAGACTGCAGGCCGTAGGTGCCCTGAGGTCTTACATGACTGCTGCTCTCCTCTCCTTCCAATGCATGGCTGCAAAAGCTCTTTCCTTTTCCTTGCCTCCTTTCTTTCCCCTGGGAGCCAGAAGTCCCATCTTTATCCTTTACAAAAAAATTGGTTTATGCCTTCTTTATTGACCTAATCAAGAACCAATTAGTGAACCATATTTTAGTATCAGTTCCTTCCCCTACATCTCACATTTTCTGTCCAATAAAATATAAGAAAAAAAGCTGTTCTCCCAGATATAAGTTGAACAAAACCATAACAATTAAATAAATTACACAGTGTGGGGTACAAATGACATCCAGTCCATTAGTTTGTCAATTAAACAAAGTACTCTTACTATATTTCCTGACTGAAAGAATTATGATTCTATCCCTGAATTATGTTTAGATTTTTAGCCTGTAATGTCACTTGAAGACTATGTCATTCACTCTATAAACTCTCTCTCTCTCTCTCTCTCTCTCTCTCTCTCTCTCTCTCTCTCTCTCAATGTTAAACAGCTTGGATTTGAATATGAGACTAAAACTAGTTTTCAACCCCATCAGAAACCTGAGAATGATTAAATATTACCTGAAAACATAGAAATCACAAAACATAGCTTCCAAAATTTTGCCACACTGTAGAGACACTTGACTACCTGGACAATCCCCCATTCTTCAAAATCTAAGACCATCTGTCTTTGACCCTCTGGCTAAGGATCATCTCTTGGACAGACTTATAATGCAGAATTATTTGAGCGGCCACTGACCCTGTCTCGGCAAAGCCAGTAGTTATGCCATGTTTGGGAGATATTCTAGGGAGGCCTCCTTATTTGTTTGTTTTTTATTGCAAACAGTGGATTAGGTCTCAGGAAGAGAAAAGATGGCTGAGGGACTTAGAGGAGTGAAACAAGGGGAAACTGCAATTGCAGTTGGGATATAATGTATGATAGAATAACAAAAATTTTAAAGATCTGGGACAGTACCTTATAATTTATACATTTTTGTGGGCTCAGTTTTGAAAGAAGACCTCATTTAGTAGTCCATGCTGGTCTGAAACTCACTGTATAATATGGGCTGGCCTCAAACTCATGGGAATATTTTTGTTACCATAGTAGGCTTAGACTTTACATTTTTCACAATGGCCCCAAGTGAGGCTAATTACAAAGATATCAATAATCTGATATTTTTTTTCTAATTTGAATAATTAAATAGATAACCCTGTGTAAAGTAAACATTCATTAATTCATTTAGTCCTCAACTAATGATGAAAATATTGTCATCCAAGCTGTTTATTATAAACATTATGGACAAATACATAAATAAATATTACAAACAAGGAACCTAAAACCACAAAGAGGTCAAGAACTCAGAGCTGAATCTAGGTAGTCTGGCTCCAAAGTCTATATTCTTCTGACTTTTGAGAGATGTAAATCACAATCATGAAAATAAAGTCTTTAGAACTATAGAGCTGTAGGACCAAAGACCAGTTGTCATTGGTACCAACTACAAATTGTAAGTTCCTTTCTTTCCAAGCCCTTTTTACTAGGAGTTATCATTGTAGATTCAATGTAACTGAATTATCTTACAAAGAAAGAATGAGTGTATCACACCAAATCCCACAACCAAGAAAAAGCAATGCTACTCAACTGAACTCACAGTTTCCATCATGGAAAACATTATTAACACAAGTTTTCTACCAGGACTCTTGGAAGCCTTCTTACAATATTCAGAGAGCCGCTAATAACCCAACCGTTGGTTCTTGCCAATTTTGTGCCTGAGTGAGATAGATGCCATTTCCCACATATCCACAACTAATGTCAAAGAGGGGTTCTTCTATAAGGGCTTATCATCTTCCACCATCAAAATTATCATTCCTGTGCTTATCACTCTGACTCAGCAACCAGACCACATTTGTGGAGATATAATCAAGGTCGAGACCCAACCCTGTATCTTTCCTAGGCTTGATGTCCTCAGCTTCATACCTCAGAATACCTCATATCCAGCAATGAGATAATCTACTCCATGGGGTGCTTTATGGAGACAATGCTATACCCTAGTATTTAGAAACAAGTTGATATTTCACATAACTATACTTAAATTTACCTCACCCAACATGTTTGTTTCTTTCACTAAAGATGAGTAAAAGTTCCATCTAAAAGTTTACATAGAAAGAATTTATGATGTATTTGAATTACTCATTTTCAACTATTACCTTAAATACATTGCAACTGTCAGATCTCACAAGCTGTCTTTAGTAGTTTAACTCCACAAACTGACTCCATATAAAATATTGATAAGCATTTGAGATGTATTACTGAAGAAAGGTTCATGATGACCCTACTTGCTCATCTCAGATTACATTAGGAAAGCAGAACCCATTCTTAGTTGTTAGCATGAAATATGAATAGGTAACAGGAGACATTTTTCATTTTTAGATACTTGGCTCATACAAAATTAATTGATATTTTATTTTTTTTATTTTGGTGATTAACTCTATGTATGTACCATAAAAATATCATAAGGAGTGTCAATTATTCATTCTTAAATAAAAATTTGAAGAGAAAGATAATATGTCAACATCTAATGATGAAACTGGAAAATATTATCATCTGAGGAGTTGGAGCTATAAAAGTACAAATTAAGGTCTGTATGTCCAAGTTACTTACCTTTTCACAGATGAGTACAACTTCATGTTCTTATTGCCAATATAGAAGCTGAAATATAAATAAGACTAACTAAAGAAGCTGGTATGCTTAAAATGTGCCTTGAGTCTTACAAAGGAATGAAGCAGGTGCATACTATGTGGATATTCCCAAATGTCTGAATTTATTTTGGAATTCAATGGTATGCAATAGGCTTAATTGGGTGGTTTTAAGATTTGCTGTAATGTCAGGTGAGCAAAAGGGAGATTGTCTTTGTTGTGGTTGTTAAATGATTGCACAGTTTGGTTTATATTCCCTGCCATACTTCATCAAGAAGTCAGTGGGAAATGACCAGGTGCCATGGGTACAAGTTGTAAACTCAAACAATTGATTCCACTGACTTGAAGAATGTAGCTTAGAGAGCTACAGATGTGGCCCTCAGAGGTACACCAGGAATGATAAATTTGTTATATTAAAAGAGTCATTCAGGAAGCCATTTAGAAAGTTACTCTAGAGGTGAAAGTTAGAATGATGGAAGCAAGGATCTTGGTAGTATGTGAATTTGCAAGACATGGATTAATTACTGCTCTGTAAAAAATCACCTCAGAGGGTCCCAAAGGACTAAACTGAATATTATATCTTAAATAGAAGCTAATTCATATGGAAAGAGTGATATTTACATGGATGGGGATCTTTTTAAAAATAGACAAAGGAAGATGAATCCAGCAACTTCTTCACTCTTTCACGTGGTCAATATATAGTAATAATGCAATAGGACCATAAGCATGTGCACAGCAAAAGAAATGACCTAGAAAATTGCATCATGATAGAAAACACAAGTACTTTTTGATAGTTGTTTATATTTTAAAATATTTTGTATTGATATAATGAAAGTAATGTATGACTTTTAAAGCAAAGTTCTCTCTCTTTCTCTCCCCTCTCTGTCTCTCTGTCTCTCTGTCTCTCTCTCTCTCTCTCTCTCTCTCTCTCTCTGGATTGTCAATAAAATTTGTCAAGTATTAACTCAGATAAATTATTTTTAAAAATTAAGAAAAATCCATAAAAGTTGAAGATATTGAGACAGAATTTAAACATATATTTTCAAAGCTACTAGTGAACTCAAGGGGAACCTAAATAATCTAATAGCTTTTTTGTA
Source organism: Tokudaia tokunoshimensis (assembly GCA_036184795.1). Taxonomy (NCBI): domain Eukaryota; kingdom Metazoa; phylum Chordata; class Mammalia; order Rodentia; family Muridae; genus Tokudaia; species Tokudaia tokunoshimensis. Next base: position 21,597,987 of record BTHU01000023.1, on the reverse strand, counting down.
GTCAAGAAGTTTTCAAAATTCCAGATGTGTAGGGAAAAGATAATAAAATTAAAATACCACTGTTATTTAAAAAAACTTGAGTTCTCTTGCTAATAGTTAAGGATAGTGATTTATTTAAAACAACATGTTTCTGCTTCATAACTACATCTGTATTATTTTACAATTTTATTGGCAACCTCCACTGTACCCTGGTGATTCCTAGAAATCCTCATACTTCCCTGCTGTTTAGAGTTTCCAAAAAATAATAAAAAATGATTATTAACTATGATCTTTTTATTCTATGACCATGTACTCCATAAGAAGCATTTGAAAAGACTGAGCTATTAATTTTGGAGGGAAATTAGGTCCATACACCAGATCTCAACTGCAGATATATTTTGTGAAGTAAACAGACCATCTAGCATAGATAGTAAAACACCCACCATAAATATATTGTACCCAAGAGAGAGCCTCAGCATCTGGACTTCCACTAATATTATAAACGGTCCTTGTGGAATGTCCATTGTTCACCAAGAAGCTGCTGTTGTGGGCAGTGTTGTCTGCTGTTAAAAGACACACCCAGGATTTCTTATCTCAGGGAGAATTAGATTCTCATAGCACATAGTAATGACTAGAGATAGTATTGGCTATCACATCTTGAGGATTATCTAGTAGGTAGAGCTCAACAAATTCTATTAAAAAAGAATACAAAGCACCAGAAAGCCCTTTCATGGCAGCATCCAGGCAGGCATGGTGCAGGAGGAGCTGAGGGTTCTACATATTTATCCAAAGGAAGCCAGGAAGAGAATGGCAATCCTCAGGCATCTAAGAGGAAGATCTCTAAGCCCAACCCCACAGTGACACTCTTCCTCCAACAATGCCACAACTTCTAATAGTGCCACTCCCTGGAACGAACATATACAAACCACCACACCTCCTTCCTGGTCTCCCCTCCACAAACGATGCTTCCCATCACCCCTCTGCTTTACCTCTAAGAGAGTACTCCCCGACCCTGCCACCCACTGCTGCCGCACCCCTCTAGAATCCCACTAGGGAAACAAGCCTCCACAGGATCAACTGTGTCCCCTTTCATCTTCTGCTAAGTATATAGTTGAAACCATGGTCCCATCCATGTTTGTTCTTTGGTGGGTGGTTTAGTCCCTGGGAGCTCTGAGGGTCTGATTAGTTGATATTGTTGTTATTCCTATGGGGTTGCAATACCCTTGAGCTTCTTCAGTCCTTCCCTATCTCTTCCTTTGTTGTCCCTGGCTCAGTCCAATTGTTGGCTGTGAACATCTGCATCTGTCTTAGATACTGACAGAACCTCTCAGAGGGCGGCCATACTAGGCTCGTGTCTGCAAGCACTTCTTGGCATCAGCAATAGTGTCTGGTTTGGTGTCTGTGAATGGGATGGATCTCAAGGTGGGACAGTCTCTTGTTGGCCTTTCCTTCAGTCTCTGCTCCATTTTATGTCCCCATGTTTCTTTTATACAAGAACAATTCTGGGTTAAAAATTTTGAAACGAGTATAGGGGAATACCAGGACACGGAAGAGGGAGTGGGTTAATTGGTGAGTGGGGCTGGGGGAGAAGGGATGGGTTAGGGGTTTTACAGAGGGAAAACCAGGAAAGGGGACAACATTTGAAGTGTAAATAAAGACTATATCTAATAACAAAATGAAAGTAAATTTTGAGATAGGTGAGTTGCCCTTTCCTTGAATGGGGGCCATGCCTATTTACTAGAAGTGGTCTCTGTAGGTTCTATCTTCCTTCTGTTGAATATTTTGGCTACTATCAGTCCCATTGTTCCTGTGAGCCTTTCACATCCCTAGCATCTGGGACTTTCTAGTGGTTCTTCCAGTTCACCACCCCCTACTGCTACATATTTCTATTCATTCTCCTTGCCCTCTGGACTTCTCTAGTGTTTCTTCCCATACCTTAACTCGCACCCCCCATTTTCCCTTCCCCAAATTGAGTCTTTCATTCAACCTTGGTTCAAGCTGGATTAAAGAATTAGCTTGGCATTGGAGACTATTTGGACCTTCCATGCAATAGCTGGCCCAAATATATGTTAACAGAAACAGTGCTATGATCTCATCAAATTCTGTTTTCTTGTCATTGTGGGAAAAATTTGATAAATCTTGTACTCTTATGCATAATTCTTACCACTCCTCCCCACACATTTTCATATACATTTTCCTTTATGCTTGGTTACAGATGATGTAATTGAATTCTGAAGCATCAAGTATAGAGTGACAATATGAATGGAGCAAGTTGCCTGAAAGGTTGAATGTCATAAGACCTTCCTCTATACCATATCAACTTAGTTTATCTTATCTCTTTGGTATCACTTGGCATTTCAAATATTAATGCCTACCTTAATGTGTTGAATCTAGCTGCATTTAAATGATCTCATAAGAATAAGATTTATTAGAAATTTCCTAAACAGTTTAGGAACTATGACTTTGTGAAACTACATATAACAGTATCCTAGAGAATTTGGGAACAAGAAAAAGACTTCTCTGCTATTATATGCATAGCAAGTAGAGACAATTTAATCAAAGGCACAACTACTTGCAAATCAACAAGCAATTGGCATCCTGCATTTAGCTAAGAAATCTAAAAATGGGCTGTGTAATTGTATTCATCCATACACATTATACACACCATTGATTATGTGTTAATGTGTTTTGATTTTGTTTCAAAAACAAAATATACTGCCAGAATGCTCAGGATAAACAGACGCTTGGCCAAAATGATGAACAATGTCTTGGAGGAGAGACAGAAAACTTAAGCAAGATAAATTATTTTCAACTTGAAAGAAAAAAATCCAAAAGATATAAAGCTGGTTGGATAAATAGAGAAATTATATATATGGACAGGAAATTTAAGAAGCATGTATTATAAAGGCCAACATAAGCCAAACGTGTTGGATATTACCTTGCTTTCCAGATGCTTCTATTCCATATTTGTAAGTGAAAGTGATGAAGAGAAACAGGATGAAGTTGTTTTTTGCTGTTAAGTGATTTTTATTTCCTATGTTGAGGGATTAGGCTACACTTCAGTTCTCTAGAGAAACTCTATTAAAAAATATTTTTTTAAATCTTTGAAACCACAAAGGGCTGAAATTTGAAGTAGTAAGAAACTTTGGTTTTAAACCTAGAAACATATCTGATTTTATTTTATTTTAAATTTTATCCTCAAGGAGCATATTATACATTTTAAGACATTCTTGAAGACAGCTTCCAAAAATCTTTCAGGTCATAGGAATATTTGCTAGACTGAAACATTTTCATCTACTTACTAATGTGTGAATGCTACCAACACTTATGGTTAGTTCAATCTACTGTGTGTTGTGTATGAGCTGGGCACAGTATCTCATGGCTTTATTCCCAATATTTTCCCAATTTTCAGGAAGCTGGGACTATAAGTTCAAGGCAAGACTGGGCTAAATAGAAAGTCCCAGGTCAGTCTAGGCAACAAACACAGCTTTATATACCTTTTATATGTATGAAGTTCCCCATCAGGCAAATGTGCATTAGATAGGCTAACAATCTGTAGCTATTTAAGCAGCTACACAATCACACTCAAAACTTTGACAGTAGATGTGTATGTCCAATAAATATGGCATATAGGTAAAATCTGTTCTCTTGATTTCCATGAAACTGCCAAAATATGATGTTTATTGTCATAATTGAAACATTATTAAGTACGTTTCTAGTGGAGATGGTTATAACTTTAAACAGGTATTATTATGAACCAATCTAATACATTTAATTCTACACTTCCAATAACTAGAAAAAATTCTCTTTAAACTAGATTCTGTCCTCATACACTTTAAATCTTGTTTGCCCTTACTATCTATAAAAATCATCAGCAATAATCCTGGGGCATACTTATGTATCAGTAGAGTTTCTAGTCCCAAGCCTTGGATCATAATACAAGGTATCTTATCACAAATGGGTATTATTTCCAGAATTTTACTCACTTCTCACACTGGATAAAACAACTCATGATAACCTATGTGATGAGCCTAGTTCAAAAAATGAATTTGGGAGATGTCAAAATGTACTCCTTGCTAGGCATTTTAAACTTATATTTTTTCATCTGCAAGTAAAGACAAATAACACTGTTTACATCCTGAATTCTCTTTGTCCTCAGCCAGATGCACTCTCCGCAAAACCTAGGCTATCACAAAAGTCTCATACCACAAAAGGAATTGAAATGGGGTCAAACTTTGGCTAAATTATTTCATTTTTTGAAAAAATACAAATTATCTGAGACATCTCAGGAGTCCTTCCACAGTATTCTGGAAGAGAGATGTCCAATAGCATGTTCTCAAGCTTAAGTTTCATCACAGTCAGAGTGCTTCTACATTTATATGTCAGTGTTATTTGTTGGTGAAAATAATTGTATCATGGCAATTTGCTAACATGTAGATGTTAGAACATAAAGAAAAATCCCCGTGCATTCATTTTGTGTCAACAACTATCAACTAGGGCTTTGTCTTATTTCTTCCACATCCTCATTCATTCTTTGCTCCTGTCCCTATGCCTAGGACATATTTACAAGTAATCCCAAAGTGTACTGTTTCACCGATAATTAAAATATATGGATATTTGTGGTTAAGTTTATTTTCCTTTTTTTAACCTTTGAGACAGCATATCATTCTGTTGCGCAGGCTAACCTGGCACTTGCTATTTAGCCCAGATGTGCCTTGAACTTATAGTCCCAGCTTCCTGAATATTGGGAATAAAGCCATGAGATACTATGCCCAGCTCTAAGTTTATATTTCTAGTATAAGGTTCTATGACAAACGTATCTGTAGCCATAAATAAAAATGAACATCTGTTTTGATTTCTGCAAGGAATCTTGCATTTATCTTCACTGTTTTCATAACCGAGCCTAAGTCTATTCTGTCATTAATTTTACTATTTGACACAGAAGTGAAATTTCAGGGGAACTGACAATGACCCTCTTTCTTTGCAATAGAGTTCTGAACGAACTTTTGCTCTATGGAATCACATATGTTACTTTTTTCTCATTGCTAATAATAGTCATTAATTTATCGTGATACATACTAACATAGAAACATACACAAAAGGAACATGTGATTCTTCACCTTATTTCTCATAATCCCAACCTAAACCAAACCAGAATTTCCAATCATGAAGAAAAATGGACATATAAGGTATGAAGAAAAACTGTGAGAATACACACAAAAAATCATCTAACATGTTTTCTGCTAAGGGAACCCAAGTGATACACATTCCATAAGGCATGCTTAAAATAATTTTTTAAATGCTTGAAAATCTCACCACTACTGTTGAGTTGAAATTGAGAGAATTTAAGTTGATGTCTTTAGTTCATGAGGAAATTTATAAGATTTCACTAATCTTACTAGGAAAATAAAGCCTATTGAGATACTATTCCTTGGGGGATTTTCATTTATACTCATAAATGTTCTAGCATAAAATGACAAAAAAGTAGTATATTAGTGAGAGTATTGGTCTGTGCCTTGGCTCAGGAATTGCTATAACATTGAATAGTGTGATAAATTCCTTTATAATAGGGAAGTCCAGTCTGGGCTAGAATCCATGGGTTCTGGAGGAACCTATTCTCATAGAAATTACGATCTAAGAAACAGACAACTGCATAAGGAGTCACAAAAAATGCGACTGTTATTCCCACTGAAGACTGACAGAGGCTTTCATAGTATAAAGTAAGAGTGAAACTAGAATATCCTGGGATGTGAAAATAAGGTAAGATTCAGTATTCTTTTGGTGTGATTTTGTTGTATTTATGGTATTGTTTTGAAAAGTTTGGAGAGACTTGGAGAATACAACAAAAGCTGGCATACTGTTTGGAGGGCAAAAGATGTTATCACCATGAATCAGGATAATGGCTAGGAGAATGGTTAAATGAGCAGAAATTGAGGAAGTGTTTTAGCTCTAGTATCCATAGGGGTTTGGTGATAGACTTGTCTCTGTTGGAAGAAGACATAAAGAACTAATTATACATCTCAAAATGAGATAGGCTAATATGAAAGTGACAAGACAGGTGAAGAGGCAAGGATCTGTGCATATCTATGAGGGATTGACTAGATTAGTTTATTTAAAGTAGGAAGGTCCGCCTTAGATGTGAGCAATAACATTCCACAGTACCAGTCTTTTGCGTCCAAACTTAATAATGTGAGCTGAGAACCAGTCAGCCATTCTCATATTTAACCCCTTCCTCCCCACTTTTGTCAACTCTTCTCTTCTCTTCTCTTCTCTTCTCTTCTCTTCTCTTCTCTTCTCTTCTCTTCTCTTCTCTCCTCTCCTCTCCTCTCCTCTCCTCTCCTCTCCTCTCCTCTCCTCTCCTCTCTTGTCGTCTTCTCTTCTCTTCTCTTCCCCCATCTTTTTCCCATGACTGGCCCTGCCCAATGACAGTACATGCAATATGACCAGATGTTTCAAGGTTCTGCTGCCATGACATCCCCTTAAACATGCTATTCCTTATTCAATATGCTTTTATCAGTTATTTAGTCAAAGCAATGAAAGAAAGAACAACACAGAACGGAAGGTGGCATTAACAATAGTTGGTGACTTAGGAAATTAGTTGAGCTCTTTGGTTTCTAGTCTTTTTAAGAAAAGTTAAAATTATTTCATTTATTTACATTTTAGTCATTGCCCTCTCAGTCCCCCATCCCACAGTTTTTTATTCCACTTTTCCTTCCCCTTGGCTCCAAGAGGGTGCTCCCCACCAGGTCTCTCCCCTTCCTGGGACCTCAAGTCTCTTGAGGATTAAGTGCATCATCTCCCACTGCCGCTAGACCAGACAGATATTTGCTATATATGTACCAGAGGCCTCGAACTTTCCCAGCCTGCAGGGGTTTTCAACGGGGGACCCTAAGAGAGAAGGGCAGAGAATGGAAAGGGCAGGAGACTCAGAAAAAACGAGGCCAAGACCAGATTCAGTTCAAATCCCCCAAACTGTATTTTCTCAGGGAATATATACAGGTAGGGGGAGAAGTAAGGCAAGTGGGATTTTCCACAGAACCTGGGATTTTCTGCTAAGGTGAATCTCTGGCAGCTGTAAGATGTTTTCTTCTTCTGGCAAGGCTCAGTGAACATTGACCACCGGATTTCTCCAAGGTCTGTAGCTGAGGAGAAGTCAAAACCTAAACCTATCTTTAAAATGGAATCTAAACATAAAGTAAGGTCAGTTTGTCTCCTGACATCTCCTCCCTCTTTATTATTTTTTGTGAGGCCGGTGAGAAAGTGGACATCTACAGTTCTCTTTGATGCATGAGCGGGCTTTAACCAGAGGGTGTAAACATTGGCCTAATTCCTCTCGTAGGGAGTAAAAGGATCGTTGTTCCCACATTTTAGGCGGCTCTTGGTGTTTTTTGGAGAGGAGCGGCAGAGCCATAATTGGTGATAGACCCCCACATAGTGTAGGGTGATCTGAGGACCAACACCAACCCCTATGCAAATCAGGTTTACTTCATGTGGGACTCAGAAGCAGACAATTAGTCCTCCCCCTGCAATGCTTTGCTTTGCACCCCTTCCAGGTGCCCACACTGAGTTTGCACTATGCCAAACCAGTGTGCATAGTTCTGAGTTTCTATGCATCCTCTGTGGGCACAATGCCATTGCATGGCTCAGCCAGGCCTCTGTCAGCCAAATCAAGTTGATGATAATGTACCTGTATGGTTTTGAATGCCACAGAGTCAACCTGTTGTCTAATAAATCGTATAAACCGATTTAAAATAAAGGGTCCTAAAATGGCTATCAAAAACACACAAAGCAAAGGCCCAACAAGGGGCATAAGGAAGGAAAACATGGAGGATTCCCACCAATCAGTGGCAACTCTTGAAAATTTCTGTCTCTGTAGATCCTCACTCAGCTTATGGAGCTCATGCACCTGTAATTCTATAAGGTCAGATTCATTAACACAATAGCAACATTCTTCCTTAAGAAAAAGGCAGGTTCCACCCTTCTCTACTGTGAGAAGGTCTAAGGCACGGCGATTCTGCAAGGTAACTTGGGCAAGTGAGTTTATTTGCCTTTGCAGAGAAGCCAGAGACTCCGCAGAAGCCTCAATAGCTAATTGAAGTTGTTCAGCTAACTTATTGGTGATTACGATGGAATGTCCCAATGATCCACCCACCAATTCAGAGGCCACCACAGAGGTAGTCAGGGAAAGGCCGACTACAAAGGGCAAAAATAATGCACGTTTCTCTCTTCTGAAATGTTCAGAAGACATCAAAAATTCTGTAGGGGTATGAAAACTTAGTTGATGAATCAAGGAAACAGGGAGGCACAACATGGAGGGATCTATATTTTTTGACAAATTTTTAGTGAGGGTGTCATTGCACCAAATAAAATATCCTCTTGGATCAAAAATATCAGAAGATGGAGATTGAATAATAGTGCATCTTTCTTTTCCAGAATCTGAATAATTAAAAGGAAATTTGGAAAATAGCCAATAGAGTTCAACCTCAGGAATAGGAGAGGTCTTCATTAATTTTACTGTTGTAGAATTTAATGCAAAAGAAGAGGGGACAGCTACTAAGGGCAGACGGCCCAACAAAGCACACAAAAAACATGAGGAGAGGTTTCTCAATCCTGAAACATTGGCCAACATCAGTCCTTTTGTTAAGAGAGAAATCCAAGAAAATGGATGAGTAGCAGGAGAGAGAGAAAACTGGCTATTAATCTCTCATTCTGTATTTAAAATATTAGAATAGACAGCAGATTGTACTTGAACAAGAGAGTGCCAGATAAGCCGGGCGGTGGTGGCACACGCATTTAATCCTAGCACTTGGGAGGCAGAGGCAGGCGGATTTCTGAGTTCGAGGCCAGCCTGGTCTACAGAGCAAGTTCCAGGACAGCCAGGACTATGCAGAGAAACCCGTTCTTGAAAAACCAAAAAAGAAAAAAAAACAAAAGAAAGAAAGAAAAAGAGAGTGCCAGCAGATATTAATCTTGCTACTAGGCAGATTTTCTTCTCTGCTCTTATACATGGCTCCTTTCACAGGAGAAGTCCAGCGGCTATCCCAAGGGTCCCAAACAACCAAGGTAAATCCTGTGGATGTCTTAAAGAACTTATCTCGATTATAGTGATACTGGCTGATAAAATTTTCTTTTTTCAAAGGAATGGCTACATGTATGTTGCAGCGACCCCAGGGGCACCCTACATTCTCTTCCATCCAGTTGGTAGAACATGTCAAATCGGACTGGTCATAAAGAAAACAAAGGACAGGCCACCTTTTACCTGGTCTACACTTGAAATCCATAAAATTTAAATATATGGCCTTTTGACACCCTAAAGGGGGACAATCAGCAGTAGCCAATATCTCCCCTTTAATCTGTTTTATAATATGTCCAATTTTCAGCTAAATATAATCGCCATGCAAAGGGGGATGTTGAGTCTGCAGATATCTATAGTGTCAGCATTAGTAGAAAGCGTTCAAAGGCAACAAGGACCATGGCCATTTTCAATGATTATCTGGAAAGCAAAAAAAAAAAAAAAAAAAAAAAAAGAAAAGAAAAGAAAAGAAAAGAAAAGAAAGGCCTCAGGGAAAACTACTCCCTGGAATCGTCCTTTACTTGTTTAACCAGGCATTCAGGGAGCCATTGGGCTCCCCCTTCTTTTGTATAAAAAATACAAGCAGAGCCCCTACCCCAAATAAGAATAGGGTCAGGGCCATTGCACTTAGAAGTGAGGGGGTCTTGCCACATAACTGTTGCATAATTTTTGTCTGTCTCTGGATGCCAAAATCGACCGGTGTCAGATTTGCCATAGGCATCTACATTAAGAAAATTAAGAACAAACAATGCATGATGTAAGATATTGCTAGGAGTGCTTATGGTAGGGCAAAACTCACTCCTTTTTAGTTTTTGAATGGTATTTTTAATGGTCTGGTGGGCTCTCTCAACAATATCCTGACCTTGTGGGTTATATGGAATACCAGTAACATGTTTTATATCTAATTGTAAACAAAAGGATTGGAAAATCTTTCCAGTATATCCAGGGCCATTGTCAGTCTTAATAACCTTTCGTTTGTCCATAAAAGAAAGGCAATTCAAGACATGGGCAATCACATTTTTGAAGCTTCACCAGTATGTAAGGAGGCAAAAATAAATCCACTGAATGTAACAATAGTAACATGTAAATATTTACATTTGCCAAACTCAGGCAGGTGTGTAACATCCATGTGCCAAATGACATTAGGAACTAAGCCATGAGGGTTAACTCCCAAATAGGATGTAGGCAAGAAAGTGACACAGCCTGGGCAACCTTTAACAATTTTTCATGCCAGTTCCCAGTTAATATTAAAAAGTAGGAAAAGAGTTTGAGCATTTAAACAATGTAATAAGTGAGCTTTTTGGGCTTATTCCAAGGAACCAATCAAAACTGGAAAAGAAAATTGAGTGGCAGCCTCTGCCCGAGTGTTGCCCTGGGCAAGTGGTCCAGGCAGATCAGGATGAGCTCTAAGATGACCAATAAAAAGGGGAGACTCCTAGTAACAATTAAATCTTGTAATTCATGGAAAGGTGGGGTGGCATTGGTAGAGGGTTTAATAAAAGGTACAGTCTCCAATAAGGGAACAGAAAAAGCAACATAAGCACTATCAGTATATAACTTAAAAGCATCATTAGGGATCTTTGCTCCAGCATCAGGGCAGTTGGGACCTCAAGGCTCAGAGACAGACAGGCATGATATCGCTTGGTTCTCAGGCAGCTTGTGTGTACCCTGCACCCAAGAGCTGAGCAGGTCTGCAGTAACTGGCATGCCAGCTGTGCTGTGGGACTTCTGCCTTGCAGAGGGAACCCCGCACTGGGCAGGAGCCTACCAGCTTCCATTTGGCGACCTCTGTTCCTGGATCGACTGCACTGAGGAGACAGGTACCCAGGTTCTCCCCAATATAACATCGCTTGGGACACAGCCTGTTGGGCTTCCATCTGCACCCAAGAGCGGGACAGCACTGCTGTCTTCTGGGCTCCAGCTCTGCTGTGGGCCATCTCCCCTGCAGAGTGATCTGCCCCAAGAGAGTGCAGAGTGCACTCCGCCATCTTTGCTGCAGCATCAGGGCTGTTGGGACCTCCAGGCTCAGATACAGTCAGGCATAATATTGCTTGGGTCTCAGGCAGCTTTTGTGAACCCTACTCCCAAGAGCTGGGCAGGTCTGCAGTAATCGACACGCCAGCTCTGCTGTGGGACTTATGCACTGCAGAGAGACACCCCCTCCACCCCCCTCTGGGAGAGATCACACACCCCTGCAGAGGGTGGGAGCCTACCAGCCTCCCTTTGGTGACCTCTGCTCCAGGAATCCACTACACTGAGTCTTTAGATGTGCAGGGATTCCCCAATAAAACATCACTTAGGGCAAGGCACATCAGAGCTCCAAAGTCACTCAGGAGCAGGGCAGGCCCCAGAAATCAGTGCCAGGGGAATCCCAGTAATACGGGGGGGGGGATCAGAAATAGCTTTGGAGGCTCACAGGAGGTCCAACCAATAGCCGGTGACAGCAGGACCAACTAACACAAGAGGTAACCAGATGGCAAAAGGCAAACGTAGGAACGTTACTAACAGAAATCAAAGTAATATGGCACCATCCGAACCCAACTCTCCAACAGCAGCAAGTCCTGGATACCCCACCACACCGGAAAGACAAGATCTGGATTTAAAATCACTTCTCATGATGCTATTAGAGGATTTCAAGAAGGACGCAAATAAATCTAATAAAGAATTACAGGAGATCATGAATCAAAGGTTAGAAGCCCTTACAAAGGAAACGCAAAAATTGCTTAGAGAAATGCAGGAGAACATGGATCAACAGATGGAGCCCCACAAGGAGGCAACACAAAAATCGCTTAAGGAAATGAATCAATGGGTAGATGCACTTTCAAAGGAATCACAAAAATCACATAAAGAAATGCAGAAGAATATGGGTCAACAGATGGATGCCCATAGGGAAGCAACACAAAAATCGCTTAAAGAAATGAAACAACAGATAGATGCCCTTACAAAGGAAACACGAGAATTGCTTAAAGAAATGCAGGATACGATGGATCAACAGATGGAATCCCATGAGGAGGAAACACAAAAATCGCGTAGAGAAATACAGGAGAACGTGGGTCAACAGGCAGAAATCATGAAATAGGAAACGCAAAAATCCCTTAAAGAAATACAGGAAAATACAAACAAACAAGTGAAGGATCTCAGCAAATCCATCCAGGATCCAAAAAAGGAAGTAGAAACAACTAAGAAATCACAAAGGGAGACAACTTTGGAGATAGAAAACCTTGGGAAGAAATGAGGAGTCATAGATGCAAACATCAACAATAGAATACAAGAGATGGAAGAAAGAATCTCAGGTGCTGAAGATACCAGAGAAAGCATCGACTCAACAGTCAAAGAAAATGCAAAATGCAAAAAACGTGTAACCCAAAACATCCAGGAAATCCAGGACACAATGAGAAGACCAAACCTAAGGATTATGGGTATAGATGAGAGTGAAGATTTGCAACTTAAAGGGCCAATAAATATCTTCAACAAAATTATGGAGGAAAACTTCCCTAACCTAAAGAGAGATGCCGATGAATGTACAGGAAGCCTACAAAACTCCAAACAGATGGGACCAGAACAGAAATACCTCCCATCACATAATAATCAAAACACCAGATGTACTAAACAAAGAAAGAATATTAAAAGCAGTTAGAGAAAAAGGCCAAGTAACATATAAAGGAAGACGTATCCGAATCACATCAGACTTCTCACCAGAAACTATGAAAGCCAGAAGATCCTGGGCAGATCTCATGAAGACACTAAGAGAACACAAATGCCAGCCTAGACTACTATACCCAGCAAAACTCTCAATCACCATAGATGGAGAGACCAAGATATTCCATGATAAAACCAAATTTTCACAATAACTTTCCACAAACCCAGCCCTGCCAAGGATACTAGGTGGAACCGCCAATACAAGGAGAGAAACAACACCCTGGAAAAAATGAGATAGTAACCTTCTTGCATCAAACCCAAAAGTAGATAACCACTCAAACATAAAGATAGCGTCAAGAATAACAGGTGGCAATAATCACTATTCCTTAATCTCTCTTAACATCAATGGTCTCAATTCCCCAATAAAAAGACATAGACTAACAGACTGGATACGTAAACAGGACCCAGCATTTTGCTGCATGCAGGAAACACACTTCAGTGTCAAAGACAAACACTACCTCAGAGTAAAAGGCTGGAAAACAATTTTACAAGAAAATGGTCCCAGGAAACGAGCTGGAGTAGCCATCCTAATATCAGATAAAATTGACTTTCAACCTAAAGTCATCAAAAAAGACACAGAAGGACACTACATACTGATCAAAGGAAAAATCCACCAAGAAGAACTCTCAATTCTGAATATCTATGCTCCAAACGCAAGGGCAACCTCATTCTTAAAAGAAACTTTACTAAAGCTCAAAGCACACATAGCACCTCACACAATAATAGTGGGTGACTTCAACACCCTGCTCTCTGAAATGGATCGTTCTGAAAAGCAGAAACTAAACAGGGACACAGTGAATCTAATTGAAGCCTTGGACCAAATGGAACTAACAGATTATATATATATATATATATATATATATATATATATATATATATATATAACATTTCATCCTAGAACAAAAGAATACAACTTCTTTTTAGCACCTCATAGTACCTTCTCCAAAACTGACCCTATAATTGTTCACAAATCAGACCTCAAGAGATATAAGAAGATCGAACTAATTCCATGCCTCCTATCAGATCACTATGGAATAAGGGTGGTCTTCAATGGCAACAAAAACAACAGAAAACCCAAATACACATGGAGGTTGCACAATGCTCTACTAAATGATAACTTGGTCAAGGAGGACATAAAGAAAGAAATCAAAGACTTTTTAAAATTTAATGAAAATGAAGGCACAACATACCCTAATTTATGGGACACAATGAAAGCAGTCCTAAGAGGAAAATTCATTGCCCGGAGTGCCGCCAAAAAGAAGCGGGAGACATGCAGGTAAAGTCTCTGGGTATATGCCCAGGAGTGGTATAGCCGGATCCTCCGGAAGTGTCATGCCCAGTTTTCTGAGGAGCCGCCAGACTGCTTTCCAGAGTGGTTGTACCAGCCTGCAATTCCACCAGCAGTGGAGGAGTGTTCCTCTTTCTCCACATCCTCGCCAACAACTGCTGTCTCCTGTGTTTTTGATCTAAGCCATCCTGACTGGTGTGAGATGGAATCTCAGGGTTGTTTTGATTTGCATTTCCCTAATGACTAAGGATGATGAACATCTCTTTAGGTGCTTCTCAGCCATTAGATATTCTTCAGGTGACAAAAGATCACACATGGTATGAAGTCACTGATAAGGGGATATTGACCCAGAATCTCAGAATACCCTAGACACAATCAGCATATCAATAGATTTCTAAAAAGATGGAAGGAGAGACCCCTGGTCCTGGAAAGACTGGATGTAGGGGAACGCCAGGACAGAGTAATGAGAGGGGGTTGAACGGAGAAAAGAGGGAGGGAAGGGGGCTTATGGGACTTTCGGGGAGGGAGGAAACGGGAAAGGGGAAGTGATTTGGAATGTAAATTAAAAAAATAAAATTAAATTAAATTAAAAAAAAAAAAAAAGAAGCGGGAGACAGCATACACTAGCAGCTTAATGGCATACCTGAAAGCCCAGGAACAGAAAGAAGCAAATATACCCAAGAGGAGTTGAAGGCAGGAAATCATCAAACTCAAGGCTGAACTCAATCAAGTAGAAACAAAACAATACAAAGAATCAACAAAACTAGTGGTTGGTTCTTTGAGAAAATCAACAAGATAGATAAGCCCTTAGCCAGACTAGCCAGAGGGCACAGAGACAGTATTCAAATTAACAAAATCAGAAATAAAAAGGGAGAGATAACAACAGAAACTGAGGAAATTCAAAAAATCATCAGATCCTACTACAAAAGGCTGTATTCAACACAAGTAGAAAATCTCGAGGAAATGGACAATTTCCTTGACAGATACCAAATACCAAAATTAAATCAGGATCAAATAGACCATCTAAACCGTCCGAAAACCCCTGAAGAAATAGAAGAGGTCATTGGAAGTCTTCCAACCAAAAAAAGCACAGGTCCAGATGGTTTTAGTTCAGAATTCTATCAGACCTTCAAAGAATACCTAACAACAATACTCTTCAAAATATTCCACAAAATAGAAACAGAAGGAACACTACCCAACTCGTTCTATGAAGTCACAATTACACTAATACCAAAAGCACACAAAGATCCTACAAAGAAAGAGAATCTCATAGCAGCCTTATTTATAATAGCCAGAAGCTGGAAAGAACCCAGATGTCCCTCAACGGAGGAATGGATTCAGAAGATGTGGTATATCTACACAATGGAATACTACTGTGCAATTAAAAACAATGAATTCACGAAATTCCTAGGCAAATGGTCAGAACTTGAAAATATCATCCTTAGTGAGGTAACCCAATCACAAAAGATCACACATGGTATGCAGTCACTGATAAGGGGATATTGACCCAGAATCTCGGAATACCCCAGACACAATCCGCATATCAATAGATTTCTAAAAAGATGGAAGGAGAGACCCCTGGTCCTGGAAAGACTGGATGTAGGGGAACGCCAGGACAGAGTAACAAGAGGGGGTTGAATGGAGAAAAGAGGGAGGGAAGGGGGCTTATGGGACTTTCGGGGAGGGAGGAAACGGGAAAGGGGAAGTGATTTGGAATGTAAATTAAAAAAATAAAATTAAAAAAAAATCTGAAAAAAAAAAAGAAAGAGAATCTCAGGCTAACCTCTCTTATGAATATCGATGCAAAAATACTCAATAAAATTCTTACCAACCGAATCCAAGAACACATCAAAACGATCATTCACCAGGATAAAGTAGGCTTCATCCTAGGGATGCAGGGATGGTTCAATATAAGAAAATTCATCAATGTAATCCACTATATAAACAATCTCAAAGAAAAAAAACCCATGGTTATCTCATTAGATGCTGAGAAAGCATTTGACAAAATTCAGCATCCTTTCATGCTAAAGGTCTTGGAAAGATCAGGTATTCGAGGCCCATATCTAAACATAGTAAAAGCAATTTACAGCAAACCAGTAGCCAACATTAATCTAAATGGAGAGAAACTTGAAACAATCCCACTAAAATCAGGGACTAGATAAGGCTGCCCTCTCTCTCCATATCTTTTCAATATAGTACTTGAAGTTCTAGCTAGAGCAATTAGACAACAAAAGGAGGTCAAAGGGATACAAATTGGAAAAGAAGAAGTCAAACTATCACTATTTGCAGACAATATGATAGTATACTTAAGCGACCCAAAGAACTCCACCAGAGAACTCCTACAGCTGATAAACAACTTCAGCAAATTGGCCGGATATAAAATCAACTCAAGCAAGTCAGTAGCCTTCCTATACTCAAAGGATAAGCAGGCTGAGAAAGAACTAAGACAAATGATAGCCTTCACGATAGCCACAAACAATATAAAGTAACTTGGTGTCACTCTATCCAAACAAGTGAAAGATCTGTATGACAAGACCTTCAAGTCTCTGAAGAAAGAAATTGAAGAAGACCTCAGAATATGGAAAAATCTTCCATGCTCATGGATTGGCAGGATTTTTTTTCTTTTTTTTATTATTATTTATTTTATTTTATTTTAATTTAATTTACATTCCAAATCATTTCCCCTTTCCCGTTTCCTCCCTCCCCGAAAGTCCCATAAGCCCCCTTCCCTCCCTCTTTTCTCCATTCAAACCCCTCTCGTTACTCTGTCCTGGCGTTCCCCTACATCCAGTCTTTCCAGGACCAGGGGTCTCTCCTTCCATCTTAGAAATCTATTGATATGCGGATTGTGTCTAGGGTATTCCGAGATTCTGGGTCAATATCTCCTTATCAGTGACTGCATACCATATGTGTTCTTTTGTGATTGGGTTACCTCACTAAGGATGATATTTTCAAGTTCTGACCATTTGCCTAGGAATTTCGTGAATTCATTGTTTTAAAATTGCAGAGTAGTATTCCATCTTGGTGTCACTCTAACCAAACAAGTGAAAGATCTGTATGACAAGAACTTCAGTCTCTGAAGAAAGAAATTGAAGAAGACCTCAGAAGATGGAAAAATCTGCCATTCTCATGGATTGGCAGGATTAATATAGTAAAAATGACCATCTTGCCCAAAGTAATATACAGAATCAATGCAATCCCCATCAAAATCCCAACACAATTCTTCATAGAGTTAGAAAGAGCAATTCAAAAATTCATCTGGAATAACAGAAAACCCAGGATAGCTAAAACTATTCTCAAGAGTAAAAGAACCTCTGGGGGAATGAGTATCCCGGACCTCAAGCTGTACTACAGAGCAATACTGTTAAAAACTGCATGGTATTGGTACAGTGACAGGCATGTACATCAATGGAAAAAAATTGAAGACCCAGAAATGAATCCACACTCCTATGGTCACTTGATCTTTGACAAAGGAGCTAAAACCATCCAGTGGAAAAAAGACAGCCTTTTCAACAAATGGTGCTGGCTCAACTGGAGGTCAACATGCAGAAGAATGCAAATTGAGCCATTCTTGTCTCCTTGCACTAAGCTCAGTTCCAAGTGGATCAAGGACCTCCACATAAAACCAGACACACTGAAACTAATAGAAAGGAAACTATGGAAAAACCTTGAACATATGGGCACAGGGGTTAATTTCCTGTATATAACTTCAATAGCTTATGCTCTAAGATCAAGAATGAACAAGTGAGACCTCATTAAATTACAAAGTTTCTGCAAGGCAAAAGACACTGTCAAAAAGACAAAGCAGCAACCAACTAACTGGGAAATGATCTTTACCAACCCTACATCCGTCAGAGCACTAATATCCAATATATACAAAGAATTCAAGAAGTAAAACTCCAGAGAGGCAAGTAACCCTATTAAAAAATGGGGTACAGGGCTAAACAAAGAGTTCTCACCTGAAGAATATCTAATGGCTGAGAAGTACCTAAAGAGATGTTCATCATCCTTAGTCATTAGGGAAATGCAAATCAAAACAACCCTGAGATTCCATCTCACCCCAGTCAGAATGGCTAAGATCAAAAACACAGGAGACAGCAGTTGTTGGCGAGGATATGGAGAAAGAGGAACACTCCTCCACTGCTGTTGGGATTGCAAGCTGGTACAACCACTCTGAAAGCAGTCTGGCAGTTCCTCAGAAAACTGGGCATGACACTCCCAGAGCATCCAGCTTTACCACTCCTGGGCATATACCCAGAGGCTTTACCTGCATGCAATAAGGACACATGCTCCACTATGTTCATAGCAGCCTTATTTATAATAGCCAGAAGCTGGAAAGAACCCAGATGTCCCTCAATGGAAGAATGAATTCAGAAGATGTGGTATATTTACACAATGGAATACTACTCTGCAATTAAAAACAATGAATTCACAAAATTCCTAGGCAAATGGTCAGAACTTGAAAATATCATCCTTAGTGAGGTAACCCAATCACAAAAGAACACACATGGTATGCAGTCACTGATAAGGGAATATTAACCCAGAATCTCTGAATACCCTAGACACAATTCGCATATCAATAGATTTCCAAGAAGATGGAAGGAGAGACCCCTGGTCCTGGAAAGACTGTATGTAGGGGAACGTCAGGACAGAGAAGCGAGAGGGGGTTGAATGGGGAAAAGAGGGAGGGAAGGGGGCTTATGGGAGTTTCGTGGAGGGAGCAAAAGGGAAAGGGGAAGTGATTTTGAACGTAAATAAAAAACAGAAAATAAAATAAAATTAAAAAAGAAAATATTAATTTAATTGAATAAAAACAACCATATTTTTTACAGCTTTTTATTTTTTCAATTTTTATTTTTACTTTCTCTATTCTTTATTTACATTCCAAATGATTTCCCCTTTCCCAGTTCCCCCTCCCCGTATCTCCCATAAGCCCTCTTCCCTCCCCGTGTTCCCCATTTACCTAAGAATTTCATGAATTCATCGTTTTTAATTGCTGAGTAGTATTCCATTTTGTAAATATACATGATAAATATCTCTGATAAAATTATAGAAATGTTTAGAAAAATACGTTAAGATTGACTACTTCATGGAAAATTATATAGATGAAATGGTAGGCATAAAAATATCCCTAAGTTGGTTGAAAATGGAAGTATAAACATTTTCTGATAAAACTGAAAATCTACAAGGAAAATATTTCTGATAAAACTCAAGAAATATATAGAAAAACATGTTAAAACTAACTAATTCATAAAAAACTATACAGATAAGATGGTAGGCATAAAAATAATCTTAAATTGATTGAAAGTAGAATTAAAAACATTTTCTGATAAAATTGAAAATTTACATGGAAAATATCTCTGATAAAATTGAAGAAATTTATACAGATAAATAGGTAGGAATTAAAATATTCCTAAGTTGATTGAAAGTAGAATTATAGTCATTGTATGATAAAACTGAATATCCACATGTAAAATACTTCTGATAAAATTGAAGAAAAATACAGAAAAACATTAAATTTGAAGATTATCATGAACAATTAATTATACAGACAAAATGGTAGGCACAAAAACATTCCTAAATTGATTGAAAGTAGAACTACAAACACCCCCTCCCCAATGAAACCGAAGATCTACATGAAAAATACCTCTGACAAAATCGAAGAAATACACAGAAAAAAATGTTAAAATTAAAGATTATCATGGAAAATAATACAGTCAAAATGGTAGATACAAAAAGCATTACAAAATTGAAAGAGGAGTCACAAACATTTTCTGATAAAATCGAAGATCCACATGAAAAATGTTTCTGTTAGTTCCTGAGCCAAAACATCCAAGAAATCCAGGACACAATGAGAAGACAAAACCTAAGGATTATAGGTATAGAAGAGAGTGAAGATTTCCAACTTAAAGGGTCAGTAAATATCTTCAACAAAATTATAGAAGAAAACTTCCATAACCTAAAGAAAGAGATGTCCATGAATATATAAGAAACCTACAGAACTCAAAACAGATTGGACCAGACCAGAAAGTCCTCCCGGCACACAATAATAAAAACACCAATTTCACTAATCAAAGAAAGAACATTAAAAGAAGTAATGGAAAAAGGTCAAGTAACCTATAAAGGCAGGCCTATCAGAATTACACCAGACTTCTCACCTGAGACAATGAAAGCCAGAAGATCCTGGGCAGATCTCATACAGACTCTAAGAAAACACGAATGCCAGCCCAAACTACTATATCCAGCAAAACTCTCAATTACCATAGATGGAGAAAACAAGATATTCCATGATAAAACCAAATTTACACAATATCTTTCCACAAATCCAGTCCTACAAAGGATAATAGATGGAAAATGCAAACAAGAAGAGGGAAATTACACCCAAAAAGCAAGAAAGTAATCTTTTTCCAACAAACCCAAAAGTAAGTAACTAGACAAACATAAAAATTACATCAAAAATGACAGGAAGCAACAATCACTATTCCTTAATATCTTATAACATTAATGGACTCAATTCCCCAACAAAAACATAGTCTAACAGAAATATTTTTCATGTTAATCTTCAAATTTATCAGAAAAATGTTTGTGATTCCTCTTTCAACTTAGTAATGTTTTTTATATATACCATTTTAGCTGTATTATTTTCCATGATAATCTTTAATTTTAACATTCTTTCTATATATTTCCTCAATTTTATCGGAAATATTTTCCACATAAATCTTCTATTTTGTAAGAAAATATTTATATTTCCACTTTCAATCAACTTAGGAATATTTTTATGCCTACCATTTTATCGGTATAATTTTTCATGATAATCTTCAATTTTAACGTTTTTCTATAGTTTTCTTCAATTTTATCTGAAATATTTTCCATGTAAATCTTCAATTTTATCAGACAATATCTATATTTTACTTTCAATCTACATAGGAATATTTTTATACCTACCATTTTATCTGTATAATTTTCCATGATTAGTCAGTATTAACATGTTTTTCTATGTATTTCTTGAATTTTATCAGAAATATTATCCTTGTAGATCTTCAATTTTATCAGAAAATGTTTATGATTCCACTTTCAAACAACTTAGGAATATTTTTATGCCTACCATTTTATCTGTATATGTTTTCCATGAAATAGTCAGTTTTAACATGTTTCTCTATAGATTTCTTCAATTTTATCAGAGATATTTTCCATGTAAAACTTCAATTTTATCAGAAAATATTTATAATTCCACTTTCAATCAACTTAGAAATATTTTTATGCCTATCATTTTATCTGTATAATTTTCCTTGTTATTCTTCAATTTTAATGTTTTTCTATATATTTTTCAATTTTATCAGAAATATTTTCCATGTAAATCTTCAGTTTCATGAGAAAATATAATTCTACTTTAAATCAACTTAGGAATATTTTTATTCCTACCAATTTATCTGTATAATTTTCCATGATATAGTAAATTTTAACGTGTTTTTCTATATATTTCTTGAATTTTATCAGAAATATTTTTCTTGTAGGTATTCAGTTTTTTCAGAAAATGTTTATAATTCCTTCAATCAAATTAGAAATATTTTTAATCCTACCATTTTTTCTGTAGTTTTCCATGATTATCTTCCATTTTAATATTATTTTATGTTTTTCTACAATTTTATTATAAATATTTACCCTGTAAATCTTCAGTTCTATCAAAAAATGTTTCTACTTCCTTTTTCAATTAATTTAGTAATTTTTTTATGTCTACCATTTTACTCTTTAATTTTCCATGAAAATTGTCAATCTTAATGTGCTTTTTTATATGCTTCTTCAATTTTGTCAGAAATATTTTCCATGTAAATCTTTAATTTTATCATAAAATGTTTTTACTTCCTTTTTCTTTAAAAAATAAAAATTAAAATAAAAAAAAAAGGAATGTGGAAGAGACTGGGACTCAGATTTCAAGGCAATTTCACCAAAACTCCATTCCCCTTTGTGACTGAAGTAAAGAGAACTTTAGTGATTAGCTTAATCTCTTCAGGAATTTTTTTTTGTTAAGGTTGTGTGTTAATACTGGGAAAGTCACTGAGAAAGGTATTCTCATTTGTCTTGGCCACTCTGACTACAAAATTTCTTTCTCTGAAAATCAATATAACAGATTTTAGAATGACCCAATAATAAGTGTTATATTTCTTCCAGAGCAGGAGATTTCTTTTCCCAAGTATGTTCTTCTATTCCTCTTTTCTTTAAGTCCCAGGAGTGGTATTTTATACATTATATTTTGCATATTGTAAAGATTGTTAAAAGCATTGGGGAAATTTACCAGGAAATTGGTGCATTTTTTCCTCCTTCACAGAAGTAGCAATGATCTAACACTGTTTTCTGTGATCTGAGATTCTTAATAATGGACTCAGCCTTAAGTATTTGGCCGAAATCTTTATATATAGGCTTTGCTCATATCTGTTTAGATAAACATATGCTTAGCAGTAGAGCTTCATCTGGTAGAGATGAACCAGAATCAGCAAGAAAATTTTTGAAGCTCAGCTTGCTGACTATCAAACTACAGATTTGATGTTTCTGGGATAAGTCATAAAAATATGCCTCAATAGTTTTTGGTTAATATTGATGTTCCTTTATCTGGACCAGTTTTTGACAACTTTTAAATAAAGAATTGTCAAATGCCACAATGACCAACATCTGAAGCTTCTAGTCCTTTTACTGTTAGACCCAAAGGTCCTAGTGTCCAGGCACCTTTGCTCACAAAGACACAGAGACTGAGATTGCTGCAACCAACATGAGGTTTATTGATCCAAAGCATTATGGTCACCCTGCAAGTGGGACAGAGGCGACCCCAAAGCCACATTGTAGGCAGTTTTTATACTTTTTAGAGGTGCAAGTTACATCAGTCAAATTGTTGTTTAAACCCATTAGCCAGCATCTATAAAGCATTAAACTTTAGATCCGTCTGATAGCTACCTAATCTTCGGGAAACTCCAGATGGATCTAAAGGTTAATGGTTTATAGATATTAGCTAATTGTTTTAAACCACAATTTGACTGATGTAACTTGCACCTCTAAAAAGTATAAAAACTGCCTACAATGTGGCTTCGGGGTCACCTCAGTCTTCTAGTGTGCCTGAAGAGAGCAATGGTGTACTCATATACATAAAATAAATCTTAAAAAATAAGACAGCACTAACAGTGCACATTAAAAAAAGAAAAAAAAAGAAAAAATATCCTCTAAAAATGGGCTAATGTTATAGTTGAGAAGCATGACCTCCAGTACTATGGTTTTTTTGTTTCAAGCCATCATGTTGGAACTGTTAAGCTGTGAGAAAAATGATTACAAAAAACCCACTTGGGTAGGAAGGTTTTACTATATCACTTTAGTATCTTGTTGAGAAGAATGAGCTTTTTCCATGTCACGTGGCTTAAAATGTTAGTTAAACCAGGACAAGCCTTGGTATGTCTGAACTGTGTTAATGAGTAACTGAATAATTTAGCCATATGTATAGAATAATCCTCATGACCATATGACATAATATGGAAAGCAATCAACAGTTTCAAACACTGACATCACCAACCTATTGTTTTATTTTAACTTAACTGATAGATCCTACATGCCTTACATGGAAAACTAGACTAATTAGCGGAAGAGGGAGAAACCACCTGGCAGAGAGACACAACTCTAATTACATATGCAAGCCCAGTTACAAAGTTAGGTTATAGCTTGTGGAAACCGAAAACAGGGCAGTAAGAAATCATTGCCAGACAAAAATCTGAGAGAGAACCTCTGCCAAGTGACTTAATGACAAGTTTCAACAAAGTTCTGGATGTTTGTGAGAAAAACCAAACATTGTGATAGATCAATGGTGTGAGTATTCATGTCTTCCTCTAAATGGCTTTAAAGGGCTTTATGTACACCTTCTGTTTGAGAACTTGGTAATGAGTCAGTAGCCTCTAAATCCAAAAGTGTTAAGACTTTTCAGATGAAAGTTAGTTTCTGTTATTTTGTGACAAGAAATTGCATAGAATTAACAAGGTGAGAACAAGGTTCAAAATTGACTTACTGATGTAGAACTACAATTTATGGTTTCCCAGCTTAGTGCCTATGTTGTACAATTCTAGGAAGCACCATTGGGGAGTAAGGGTGCTTGCATCATTTGAATTTTCTAAGAGGATTTTCTTTATTGAGCTAAAGAAATATTGGATAGCTATCCAGGCTTAGAATTCTATGTGTTCTCTCCTATGAGGCACTTGCAATCCTGTTGTCCCGAAGGCATATAAAGGAAAGCCTGAGAATCATTTGAGAGGAAGTCTAGTGATCTTGTGACATTTTCCCACATCTGCTCTTTGCCTACTGTTGTTTCCCCATTCTGTCACTCAGTTAAGTAGGTCTTTGGGCTACTCCACCCAAAGGAATTTAACAACTTCATTTAATTTGCCAATTGCCTTCTACTATATTAGAGAAATCTTCTGCAATGCATACTTTTCAAACACAATTTCTTCCTTGCCACTGCTATTGAATATAGAATTAAAAATTTATTTTTTAAAAAAATCAAATATTGATCACATAGGGTTTTTCTAATAACTTCAAAGTACTAATTTCTTTTATCCTAGAATATAGTAACTTCCACTTAATTCATTTTGCAAACGAGGCAGCTAGGCATCAGAAGGGTAATTTCTTTAAGATTTTTCCAGGTAGTAAGAGGTAGGGCCAGAGCCCAGGGCATCCAGATTCAGTGTTTATGCTTTTAAGTAGATTTGTTTGCAGAAGCTTTTGCCACCAAGAGAGATACTCTTCCTCCTGTGAGGACATTTTTTGTTCCTCCTTAATATTGTCTGGGCTCCTAGTAAGATTTAAATGGTCTAATCTGTCTATTCCCTTCTAATACCACAGTTCTGATTTCCCAAGACAAGACCACCAAATACAAGGTCAGAAGATCAGAAGACTGGGCCGTGAGAATTTCCTCTGATCTTATTGGCATGCAAAAAAATAATAGCTCTAATGCTCTTTATCTTCATTTTGTCACTGAAAAAATTATCAAGATTGTTCCATATCAATAAGCTTGGTTTTCCTCCTTTCTACTCTTAACATCAGGATCACATTCTTTGATGGTAACACCATTATAATCTATCAGAATTTACTAAAAAGCTCTTGCTTATGGAACCATTCCATTGAGTTATTAACTGCAACTATCATGGAAATTAATTTCTACATGATCATTCACAGCTTCTCAATAGATATTGAGATCCTTTTGCATAAGTGGAGACAGACTACGGAACAACATAGAAATGCTTCCTGCTCCTGTGCTGCTCAAAGACTAGTGAGACAAATAAACCTTGAAATAATAACTCCAGTGAAATGTGTTGTGAATTTTCATGGTGGATAGTGTACAGTTCACAGAAATCCTCTGGAAAAGACCTAGTCAAGGTAGAAATGAAAACCTTCCAAAAGATTTGATACATATGCTAAAACCTGAAGGGTATGGAGGGCCAGCCTGTGATAAGGAAAGTTCAAACATTCCAATTAGAAGAAATTGCATGTGTGTAAACCCAGAGATAAAGAAGTATATAACATAGCCAATGAACTAAGACATCAGCTACAACCAACCACATTTCATTTTGCTGAATGAGGACGTTCAGACACAGAAAGTCAAAGAAAAGCAAGTGTTCAATGTTGTTCTGCTACATGTATAGAATGCCCGTCTTCTGAGTTCAAGAGCTGGTCTCCTGCCATTGTTTCTATGGCCATGTATTGGGTGGGTACACCTGGAGGCAAGGCTACTGTTAGCTCCTATGATACTTTTGGTTGACTCAGAAATATATTATTTCTAGATCAGTGCTCCTCAACTTGTGGGTAGCAAACACTTTTGCAAAACTATTTCTCTAAAAGATTTACACTGCAATTCATAACAGTAGCAAAATTACAGTTTTAAAGTAGCAACAAAAATAAATTTGTGGTTGGAGATTATCACAACATGAGGGACTATATTAATGGGTTGCAGCATTATGAAGGTTAGGAGTCTTGGTTCTAAACTGATAGAAAATTTTGTTAGAGAAAGGTCTGACAAAAATCATTTCAAGAAACATTCAAATCAAGGATGTTCTATTAGATGTGTGGCATGCATTGAATAATTTCATTTGTGACTAAAGATTCAGACCAATCAAATATAAATTAGTGACATCTTAAGCATCTGTTATGGAAGATTCTATAACTACTGGACTCCAGTGACCTTTCCAAGGTTTATGATGAGTTAGTTATCCAGAGTTAAATGGCCTCTCAGGTGTTTTGAGATATCTTAGCTTCTAATTTTTGACCCATTGCTGCTCTGACCACCAACATTTCTGTTTAGTCTCCTGTCTGCCTTGCTGTCCGCTATGTCCTTTCTATGAATGGGTTCATTTTCTATATATGAAATGAACAGCTCCATCACATTCTAGAATGAGAATTGTAACATTGAATTTTGTCCCCTTATTGGGTTTCTCTCCCTTTCCCATTTATTTATATTTTTTCTTTATTTTTATTTTTTGATATATTCTTAATTTACATTTCAAATGTTATCCCCTTACTTAGTCCCCACCCCCACTCCCAGATAGCCCCTATTGCTCCCTCTCCCATTAGAAATTGCATTTTATGGTTGGTCATATTTGCAGCCTTGTTTGAGATTACTGGAGCCACTTTCATGAAGTATAAGCTAAAGAAAAAATGGATGCTGAGCATCAGAAACTGTTTGTAATTCCACTTTCAAAAAACATAGGAATATTTTACTGCCTACCATTTTATCTGTATAATTTTTCCATGAAATAATCTTAACGTGTTTTTATATATTTCTTCAATTTTATCAGAGATATTTGCCATGTAAATCTTCAATTTTATCAGAAAATGTTTATATTTTCACTTTCAATCAACTTAGAAATATTTTTATGCCTACCATTATATCTGTATAATTTTCCATGATAATATTCAATTTTAATGTTTTTCCATATATTTTTTCAATTTTATCAGAAACATATTCCATGTTAATTTTAAATTTTATCAGAAAATATTTATAATTCTACTTTCAATGAACTTAGGAATATTATAATTCCTACCAATTTATCTGTATAAATTTCTTCAATTTTATCAGAGATATTTTCCATTTAAATCTTCAATTTTATCAGAAAATGTTTTTACTTCTACTTTCAATGAATTTAGGAATATTTTTATGCCAACCATCTTTTTTTTTAAAGTTTTTTTACTTACATTCCAAATCATTTCCCCTTCCCCATTTCCTCCCTCCCCGAAAGTCCCATAAGCCCCCTTCCCTCCCTCTGTTCCCCATTTAACCCCCTCTCGCTTCTCTGTCCTGGCATTCCCCTACATCCAGTCTTTCCAGGACCAGGGGTCTCTCCTTCCATCTTCTTAGAAATCTATTGATATGCGAATTGTGTCTAGGGTATTCCGAGATTCTGGGTCAATATCCCCTTATCAGTGACTGCATACCATGTGTGTTCTTTTGTGATTGGGTTACCTCACTAAGGATGATATTTTCAAGTTCTGGCCATTTGCCTAGGAATTTCGTGAGTTCATTGTTTTTAATTGCAGAGTAGTATTCCATTGTGTAAATATACCACATCTTCTGAATTCATTCCTCCGTTGAGGGACATCTGGGTCCTTTCCAGGTTCTGGCTATTATAAATAAGGCTGCTATGAACTTAGTGGAGCATGTGTCCTTATTGCATGCATGTAAAGCCTCTGGGTATATGCCCAGGAGTGGAATAGCCGAATCCTCCTGGCGTGTCATGCCAAGTTTTCTGAGGAACCAGCAGACTACTTTCCAGAGTGATTGTACCAGCTTGCAATCCCACCAGCAGTGGAGGAGTGTTCCTCTTTCTCCACATCCTCGCCAACAACTGCTGTCTCCTGTGTTTTTGATCTTAGCCATTCTGACTGGTGTGAGATGGAATCTCAGGGTTGTTTTGATTTGCATTTCCCTAATGACTAAGGATGATGAACATCTCTTTAGGTGCTTCTCAGCCAATTAGATATTCTTCAGGTGAGAACTCTTTTTTAGCTCTGTACCCCATTTTTTAATAGGGTTACTTGCCTCTCTGGAGTTTAACTTCTTGAGTTCTTTGCATATATTGGATATTAGCTCTCTGTCGGATGTAGGGTTGGTAAAGATCATTTCCCAGTTAGTTGGTTGCCACTTTGTCTTTTTTGACAGTGTCTTTTGCCTTGCAGAAACTTTGTAATTTAATGAGGTCCCACTTGTTCATTCTTGATCTTAGAGCATAAGCTATTGAAGTTCTATACAGGAAATTAACCCCTGTGCCCATATGTTCAAGGTTCTTCCCTAGTTTCCTTTCTATTAGTTTCAGTGTGTCTGGTTTTATGTGGAGGTCCTTGATCCACTTGGAATTGAGCTTAGTGCAAGGAGACAAGAATGGGTCAATTTGCATTCTTCTGCATGTTGACCTCCAGTTGAGCCAGCACCATTTGTTGAAAAGGCTGTCTTTTTTCCACTGGATGGTTTTAGCTCCTTTGTCAAAGATCAAGTGACCATAGGAGTGTGGATTCATTTCTGGGTCTTCAAATCTGTTCCATTGATCTACATGCCTGTCACTGTACCAATACCATGAAGTTTTTAACACTATTGTTCTCTAGTACAGCTTGAGGTCCGAGATATTGATTCCCCCAGAAGTTCTTTTACTCTTGAGAATAGTTTTAGCTATCCTGGGTTTTCTGTTATTCCAGATGAACTTTTGAATTGCTCTTTCTAACTCTATGAAGAATTGAGTTGGGAATTTGAGGGGATTGCATTGGATCTGTATATTGCTTTTGGCAAATGGTCATTTTTACAATATTAATCCTGCCAATCCATGAGAATGGCAGATTTTTCCATCTTCTGAGGTCTTCTTCAATTTCTTTCTTCAGAGACTGAAGTTCTTGTCATACAGATCTTTCACTTGTTTGGTTAGAGTGACACCAAGATACTTTATATTGTTTGTGGCTATCGTGAAGACTATCATTTGTCTTACTTCTTTCTCAGCCTGCTTATCCTTTGAGTATAGGAAGGCTACTGACTTGCTTGAGTTGATTTTATATCTGGCCACTTTGCTGAAGTTGTTCATCAGCTGTATGAATTCTCTGGTGGAGTTCTTTGGGTCGCTTAAGTATACTATCATATCGTCTGCAAATAGTGATAGTTTGACTTCTTCCTTTCCAATTTTTATCCCTTTGACCTGCTTTTTTAGTCTAATTGCTATAGCTAGAACTTCAAGTACTATATTGAAAAGATATGGAGAGAAAGGGCAGCCTTGTTTAGTCCCTGATTTTAGTGGGATTGCTTGAAATTTCTCTCCATTTAGATTGATGTTGGCTACCGGTTTGCTGTAAATTGCTTTTACTATGTTTAGATATGGG
This sequence comes from Tokudaia tokunoshimensis, assembly GCA_036184795.1. NCBI lineage: Eukaryota > Metazoa > Chordata > Mammalia > Rodentia > Muridae > Tokudaia > Tokudaia tokunoshimensis. Next base: position 21,568,570 of record BTHU01000023.1, on the reverse strand, counting down.
CCTTGAATTCCTGATATTTCTGAGACCTTTAGCATGAAAGGATGCTGAATTTTGTCAAATGCTTTCTCAGCATCTAATGAGATGACCATGTGGTTTTTCTCTTTGAGATTTTTTATATAGTGGATTACATTGATGGATTTCCTTCTATTGAACCATCCCTGCATCCCTGGGATGAAACCTACTTTATCCTGGTGAATGATCGTTTTGATGTGTTCCTGGATTCGGTTGGCAAGAATTTTATTGAGTATTTTTGCATCGATATTCATAAGAGAGATTGGCCTGAGAATCTCTTTCTTTGTCAGATCTTTGTATGCTTTTGGTATTAGCGTAATTGTGGCTTCATAGAACGAGTTGGGTAGTGTTCCTTCTGTTTCTATTTTGTGGAACAATTTGAAGAATTGGTGTTAGGTCTTCTTTGAAGGTCTGATAGAATTCTGCACTAAAACCATCTGGACCTGTGCTTTTTTTGGTTGGAAGACTTCCAATGACCACTTCTATTTCTTCAGGGATTATAGGATGGTTTAAATGGTCTTTTTGATCCTGATTTAATTTTGGTATTTGGTATCTGTCTAGGAAATTTTCCATTTCCTCCAGATTTTCTAGCTGTGTTGAATACAGGCTTTTGTAGTAGGATCTGATGATTTTTTGAATTTCCTCAGATTCTGTTGTTATCTCTCCCTTTTCGTTTCTGATTTTGTTAATTTTATATACTGTCTCTGTGCCCTCTGGCTAGTCTGGCTAAGGGCTTATCTATCTTGTTGATTTTCTCAAAGAACCAACTCCTAGTTTTGTTGATTCTTTGTATGGTTTTATTTGTTTCTCTTTGATTGATTTCAGCCCTGAGTTTGATGCTTTCCTGCCTTCTACTCCTCTTGGGTGTATTTGCTTCTTTTTGATCCAGGGCTTTCAGGTGTGCCATTAAGCTGCTAGTGTATGCTGTCTCCCATTTCTTTTTGGTGGAACTTAGGGCAATGTATTTTCCTCTTAGCACCGCTTTTATTGTGTACCATAAATTAGGGTATGTTGTGCCTTCATTTTCATTAAATTTTAAAAAGTCTTTAATTTCTTTCTTTATTTCCTCCTTGACCAAGTTATCATTGAGTAGAGCATTGTTCAGCCTCCATATGTATTTGGATTTTCTGGTGTTTTTGTTGCCATTGAAGACCACCCTTATTCCATAGTGATCTGATAGGAGGCATGGGATTAGTTCTATCTTCTTATATCTGTTGAGGTCTGATTTGTGACCAATTATATGGTCTATTTTGGAGAAGGTACCATGAGGTGCTGAGAAGAAGGTGTATTCTTTTGCTCTAGGATGAAATGTTCTATATATATCTGTTAATTCCATTTGGTCCAAGGCTTCAATTAGATTCACTGTGTCCCTGTTTAGTTTCTACATTTCTGAACGATCCATTTCAGAGAGCGGGGTGTTGAAGTCACCCACTATTATTGTGTGAGTTGCTATGTGTGCTTTGAGTTTTAGTAAAGTTTCTTTTGCGAATGGGGGTGCCCTTGCATTTGGAGCACAGATATTCAGAATTGAGAGTTCTTCTTGGTGGATTTTTCCTTTGATCAGTATGTAGTGTCCTTCTGTGTCTTTTTTGATGACTTTAGGTTGAAAGTCAATTTTATCTGATATTAGGATGGCTACTCTGGCTCGTTTCCTGGGACCATTTGCTTGTAAAATTGTTTTCCAGCCTTTTACTCCGAGATAGTGTTTGTCTTTGTCACTGAGGTGTGTTTCCTGCACTCAGAAAAATGCTGAGTCCTGTTTACGTATCCAGTCTGTTAGTCTTTTTATTATATATGTTATGTCTTTTTATTGGGGGAATTGAGACCATTGATGTTAAGAGAGATTAAGGAATAGTGATTATTGCCACCTGCTATTCTTGACGCTATCTTTATGTTTGAGTGGTTATCTACTTTTGGATTTGATGCAAGAAGGTTACTATCTCATTTTTTCCAGGGTGTTGTTTTTCTCTCCTGGTATTGGCGGTTTCCACGTATTATCCTTTGTAGGGCTGGGTTTGTGGAAAGACATTGTGAAAATTTGGTTTTATCATGGAATATCTTTTTTTTAATTTTTTATATTTGTTTATTTACATTCTGAATGATTTTCCCTTTTCCCAGTTCCTCCCTCCCCGAAAGTCCCATAAGCTCTCTTCCCTCTCCCTGTTCCCCATTCAACCTCCTCTCGCTTCTCTGTCCTGGTATTCCCCTACATCCAGTCTTTCTATCATGGAATATCTTGGTCTATCCATCTATGGTGATTGAGAGTTTTGCTGGGTATGGTAGTCTAGGCTGGCATTTGTGTTCTCTTATTGTCTGCATGAGATCTGCCCAGGATCATCTGGCTTTCATAGTCTTTGGTGAGAATTCTGATGTGATTCGGATAGGTCTTCCTTTATATGTTACTTGGCCTTTTTCTCTAACTGCTTTTAATATTCTTTCTTTGTTTAGTACTTCTGGTATTTTGATTATTATGTGTCGGGAGGTATTTCTGTTCTTGTCCAGTCTGTTTGGAGTTCTGTAGGCTTCTTGTACATTCGTCAGCATCTCTCTCTTTAGGTTAGGGAAGTTTTCCTCCATAATTTTGTTGAAGATATTTACTGGCCCTTTAAGTTGCAAATCTTCACTCTCATCTATACCTATAATCCTTAGGTTTGGTCTTCTCATTGTGTCCTGGATTTCCTGGATGTTTTGGGTTACACGTTTTTTGCATTTTGCATTTTCTTTGACTGTTGAGTCGATGCTTTCTCTGGTATCTTCAGCACCTGAGATTCTTTCTTCCATCTCTTGTATTCTATTGTTGATGTTTGCCTCTATAACTCATGATTTCTTCCCAAGGTTTTCTATCTCCAAAGTTGTCTCCCTTTGTGATTTCTTAGTTGTTTCTACTTCCTTTTTTGGATCCTGGATGGATTTGCTGAGATCCTTCACTTGTTTGTTTGTATTTTCCTGTATTTCTTTAAGATATTTTTGCATTTCCTCTTTCAGGAGTTCTGCCTGTTGACCCAAGTTCTCCTGTATTTCTCTAAGTGATTTTTGTGTTTCCTCCTCATGGGCTTCCATCTGTTGATCCATAGTTTCCTGCATTTCTTTAAGCAATTCTCGTGTTTCCTTTGTAAAGGCATATACCTGCTGATTCATTTCTTTAAGCGATTTTCGTGTTACCTCCCTATGGGCATCCATCTGTTGACTCATAGTCTTCTGCATTTCTTTATGCAATTTTTGTGATTCCTTTGAAATGGCATCTACCCGTTGATTCATTTCTTTAATGATTTTTGTGTTGCCTCCTTATGGGCCTCCATCAGTTTACCCATGTTCTCCTGCTTTTCTCTAAGCGATTTTTGTGTTTCCTTTGTAAGGTCTTCTAACTGTTGATTCACGTTCTCCTGTAATTCTTTATTAGATTTATTTGTGTCCTTCTTGAAATTCTCTAATAGCATCATGAGAAGTGATTTTAAATCCAGATCTTGTCTTTCGGGTGTAATGGGGGTATCCATGACTTTCTGCTGTTGGAACGTTGGGTTCGGATGGTGCCATATTACTTTGATTTCTGTTAGTAACGTTCCTGCGTTTGCCTTTTGCCATCTGGTTACCTCTGGTGTTAGTTGGTGCCCCTGTCACCAGCTATTGGTTGGACTTCCTGTGAGCCTGCAAAGCTATTTCTGACACCCCCGGATTACGGGGATTCCCCTGGCACCGATTTCTGGGGCCTGCCCTGCTCCTGAGTGACTTTGGAGCCCTGATGTGCCTTGCCCCAGTGATGTTATATTGGGAAATCCCTGCACATCCGAAGGCTCAGAGTAGTGGATTCCTGGAGCAGAGGTCGCCAAGGGGAGGCTGGTAGGCTCCCGCCCTCCTCGAGTGTGCTCTCTCCCAGAGCAGGGGGCGGGGTCCCTCTGCAGGGCAGATGTCCCACAGCAGAGCTGGCGCGTGGGTTACTGCAGACCTGCCCAGCTCTTGGGAGCAGGGAGCACACACAGTGGCTGAGACCCAAGCGATATTATGCTTGATTTTCTCTGTGTCTGGAGGTTCCTGTTGCCCTGTTGCCAGAACAAAGATGGCGGAGTTCACTTTGCAATCTCTCGGCACAGATCACTCTGCAGGGAAAATGGCCCACAGCAGAGCTGGCACCCAGAAATCTGCAGAGCTGCCCCGCTCTTGGGCGCAGGTGGAAGCCCAACAGGCTGTGTCCCAAGCGATGTTATATTAGGGAGTCCCTGGGTACCTGTATCTTCAGTGCAGTCGATCCACTGAACAGAGTTTGCCAAAGGGAGCTATGCCAACCATCTTATCCGTATAATTTTTCATTAAATAGTCAGTTTTAACGTGTTTTTCTATATATTTCTTGAGTTTTATCAGAAATATTTTCCTTGTAGATTTTCAATTTTATCAAAAATAAAATTGAAGATATATATAGAAAAATACGTTAAGATTTGATTATTTCATCGAAAAATTATACAGATAAAATGGTAGGCATGAAAATATTCCTAAGTTGATTGAAAGTGGAATTATAAACATTTTCTGATAAAGTTGAAGATTTACATGGAAAATATTTCTATGAAAATTGAAGATATACATAGAAAAATATGTTAAAATTGAAGATTATCATGGCAATTATTGATAGGCATAAAAATAATTCTAAGTGGATTGAAAATGGAATTATAAACATTTTCAGGTAAAATTGAAGATTTGCATGAAAAACATTTCTCATAAAATTCAAGAAATTTATAGACAAACACATTAAAATTGACTCTTTCATGGAAAATTATACAGATAAAATGATGGGTATAAAAAACCATTCTAACTTAATTGAAGGTGGAATTAAAAACATTTTGTGATAAAATCAAAGATTTACATGCAACACATTTCTGATAAAGTGCAACACATTTTCTGATAAAGTAGAAATGTATAGAAAACCATATTTAAATATTATCAAGAAAAATAATACAGATAAAATTGTTGACATATAAAACATTACTAAATAAATAGAAAGAGGAATTACAAATAATTTCTGATAAAACTGAAAATTTATATAAAAAAATTTCTGTTACTCTATGTCTTTTTATTGGGGAATTGAGTCCATTGATGTTAAGAGATATTAAGGAATAGTGATTGTTGCATCCTGTTATTTTTGATGTTATTTTTATGTTTGTGTGGGTATCTTCTTTTGGGTTTGTTGGAAGATTACTTTCTTGCTTTTTCTATGATTTAGTCTCCCTCCTTGTGTTGGTGTTTTCCATCTAAAATCCTTTGTAGGGCAGAATTTGTGGACAGATATTGTGTAAATTTGGTTTTATCCTGGAATATCTTGGTTTCTCCATCACTGGTGATTGAGAGTTTTGCTGGGTATAGTAGTTTGGGCTGGCAATTTTGTTCTCTTAGGTTCTGTATGAGATCTGCCCAGGATCTTCTAGGTTTCATGGTCTCTGGTGAGAAATCTGGTGTAATTTTGATAGGTCTGCTTTTATAAGTTACTTGCTCCTTTTCCCTTACTGCTTTTAATATTCTTCTTTGTTTAATGCGTTTGGTGTTTTGATTATTATGTGCCGGGAGGAATTTCTGTTTTTGTCCAGTCTGGAGTTCTGAAGGCCTCTTGTATGTTCATGGGCATTTCTTTAAGTTAGGGAAGCTTTCTTCTATAATTTTATTGAAGATATTTACTGGCCTTTTAAGTTGGAAATCTTCACTCTCTTCTATACCTATAGTCCTTAGGTTTGATCTCATTGTGTCCTGGATTTCTTGGATGTTTTGGTTCAGGAGACTTTTGCATTTTGCATTTTCTTTGACTGCTCTGTCAATATTTTCTATGGTATCTTAAGCACCTGAGTGAGAGTCTTTCTTCTATCTCTTGTATACTGTTGTTGATGCTTGCATCTATGACTCCTTAATTCTTTCCAAGGTTTTCTATCTACAGAGATGTCTCACTTTGTAATTTGTTTATTATTTCTACTTCCACTTTTAGATTATGGACGGTTTTGTTCAGTTCCTTCACTTGATTGTTTGTGTTTTCCTGAAATTCTTTAAGGGATTTTTGTGTTTCCTCTTTAAGGGCTTTTACCTGTTGACTGATGTTCTCCTGTATTTCTTTAAGGGAGTTATTTAAGTCCTTATTTAGGCCCTCTATCAGTATCATGAGATATGATTTTAAATCCAATTCTTGCTTTTCCAGTGTGTTGTGGTATCTGGAACTTGCTGTGGTTGGGGAACTGGGTTCTGATGTTGCCAAGTAGCCTTGGTTTCTGTTGGCAGGATTCTTGTGCTTGCCTTTCTCCATCTGGTTATCTCTGGTGTTAGTTGGTCCTGCTGTCTCTGGCTAGAGCTTGCCCCTCCTATGGGCCTGTAAACCTGTGTCTGTACTCCTGGGAGACCAACTCTCTTCTGTCAGGGTCTGTGCACAGAAGGCTGTGGAGCTGCCTGGCTCCCTGGTGTAAATGGCAGCCTGAAGATCTCTGTCCCAGCTGCTCCACTGATCTTATACCCTGTGTGCTTCTAGCTGTTCCCCTCCAGAGAGGAGGTGGAGATCTCACTTCCTCACTCAGAAGTAAAAGCACTGCTGAGAGATCACTCTCTCCTGATGGGCCGTGCACTGAAGGCTGTGGAGCTGCCAGGATCCCTGGTTCTTATTTATAATTTTTCAAGACAGTATTTCTCTACATAGAGCAGTCTGACCTTGAACTTGTGATCCTCCCCACACTTGTGCCACCAAGCTTAACAATAACGACACTCTTAAGCTTCCAGGAGTAGTCTTACCTTGGGCTAGGTATCTTGATCTGGCCTTAGAGATTCTTGTTTCAGAAGACAATGTTAGTAGTAGACCATTCTTTGATAATCCAAGATAGATGGAAAAAATGAATTTTGTTGTCTGGGCACTTCCATATTTTATGAAGTGTTTAGTGACAAAGGATGGCGTTTTTAAAGAAGGAAGTGCAGTCAACACAGGAAAGGAGAAGTAGAGACTGTGGAGGCTTCTCTCTTAGCTGTTTAAAGCAGGTCTCTCATCTAATGAAAATCTGGAGTGCCGAAGTAGACACAGCCTGCCAGATCATGGTAGGTATGGTGTACCTAGTAACTACTGCCTCGCATCCATGGTCAAAATCTTTGGCTCTGTAGTTATACACTTTTATTTTTCCATGTCTTTGGGAACTTTTGAAATACTCGTGCTTGCCTTTCCTTTTTCACATGGTTTATACAGTGAATATTTTTAAACTTGTCTTTATATTTGTGAACTCATTCTACACAGAACTGTTCATTTCAAATATAACAATGCAGGTGCTAGAAAGATGACTCAGTGATTAAGAGCCTTTGCTGCACTTGTAGAGGCCCTGGGTTCAATTCCAAGCACCCACATGGTAGATCATAACCATCAAGATCTTTAGTCTCATAAGATATGAAACACTCTTCTGGTCTCCAAGGACACCAGACACACATATGGTACACATACATACAGATAATACATTCATGTATATAAAATTAATAAATCTAAAAGATATTTTAAAAATAATTACATAGAAGTCTATTTTATGCCTCCATTTTATTAGTCTTATAATGTTCAGCATGTATGTGGTTTACAGTCTTATAATGTTTCAATGAATATTGAGCACTCATTATTTCACATATGTGATAATTTCTGTAAGATATTTAGAAGATCGATACTTGAGTAAAAAAATATTTATTCTTAATTTTGATAGGTATATCCAAAATTTCCTCCATAGAGGCTGACCCAATTTGTTTACACTCTATAGTATATAAAAATTTATAGATACTTAAAGCCATCCATAAGACTGAGCCTAGGGACTTCAATGGAAGAGCTAGGGTGAGAACTGAAGGAGCTGAAGTGGATTGCAACCCCATAAGAAGAGCAATATCAGTAAATTGGACTACCCAGAGCTCCCAGGGATTAAACCACCAACCAAAGAGTATACATAGGGAAGTCAGGACTCCAGATACATATGTAGCAGAGGATGGCATTATCTGACATCACTGGTAGGGGAGGAAGGTTTGATGCTTCAGTATAGGGTAATGCTGCAGGGGTCAGGTGGGAGTGGGTGAATGGGTGGAGGAGCACACTCATAGATGCAAAGGGATGGGGTGAAGGGGGATGGGATTGGAGGGCTGGTGGAGGGTTAACAGGGAGAGGGGATATTGTTTGAAATGTAAATGATTAAAATGATTAACAAAAATTAATTAAATTTAAAAAACAAAATTCATAGTTTACCCTACATAGTTTTGTTCAAACTAAGTGTTATTAAAGATATATATTTTTTCAATTGGGATATGTTGGAAATTACTTTTTGAACAGTTCACCAATAGTATAGGCACCACAGCAAGAACAGCTAACACCAGAGATAACTAGATGGCAAAAGGCAAAGTCAAGATAATTGCCAACAGGAAACAAGGCCACATGGTACCATCAGAACCCAGTTTTCCCACAACAGCAAATCGTGGATACCCTATCACATCGGAAAAGCAAGAGCTGGATATAAATTCATATGTCATGATGCTCATAGAGGACTTCGAGAAGGACATAAATAACTCCCTTAAAGAAATACAGGAGAACATGGGTCAACAGGTAGAAACCCTTACAGAGGAAAACAAAAATCCCTTAATAAAATACAGGAGAATATGGGTCAATAGGTAGAAGCCCTTAAAGAGGAAACACAAAAATCCCATAGGGACTTATGGGAGTACATGGGTCTACAGACAGAAACCCTTAAAGAGGAAACACAAAAATCCTTTAAAGAAATACAGGAGAACATAGGTCAATAGGTAGGAAACCTTAAAGAGGAAACACAAAAATCCCTTAATAAAATACAGGAGAATATGGGTCAACAGGTAGAAGCCTTTAAAGAGGAAACACAATAATCCCTTAAAGAAATATGGGAGAACTTGGGTCAACAGATGGAAGCCCTTAAGTAGGCAACACAATAATCCCATATGGAATTACAGGAGAACATGTGCCTACAGGTAGAAGGCCTTAAAGAGAAAATACAAGAACTCCTAAAAGAAACACAGGAGAACATTGGTCAACAGGTAGAAGCCCTTAAAGAGGAAACACAGAAATCCCTTAAAGAATTTCAAGAAAATACAAACAAACAAATGAAGGAACTGAACAAAACGATCCAGCATCTAAAAATGGAAGTAGAAACAATAAATAAGTCGAAAAATGAGACATCTCTGGAGATAGAAAAGCTTGGAAAGAATTTAGGAGTCATAGATGCAAGTATCAACAACAGAATACAAGAGATAGAGGAGAGAATCTTGGATGCTGAAGATTCTGTAGAACACATTGTCACGACAGTTAAAGAAAATGCAAAATGCAAAAAGAATGTAACCCAAAACATCCAGGCAATCCAGGACACAATGAGAATGCCAAACCTATGTGTTATAGGTATAGAAGAGAGTGAGGATTTACATCTTAAAAGGCCAGTAAATATCTTCAACAAAATTATAGAAGATAACTTCCCTTACCTAAAGAGAGAGATGCCCATGAACACACAGGAAGCCTACAGAACTCCAAACAGACTGGACCAGAACAGAAATTCCTCCTGTCACATTATAATCAAAACAACAACTGCGCTAAACAAATAAAGAATATTAAAAGCAATAAGGGAAAAAAGTCAAGTAACATATAAAGGCAGACCTATCAGAATTACACCAGACTTCTCATCAACAACTAGGAAAGATAGAAGATCCTGGTCAGATGTCATAAAGATCCTAAGAGAACATAACTGTTAGCCCATACTACTATACCTAGCAAAACTCTCAATTACCATAGATGGAGAAAACAAGACATTCCACGACAAAAGCAAATTTACACAATATCTTTTACAAATCCAGCTCTATAAAGGATAATGGGTAGAAAATACCAACACAAGGCGGGAAACCACACCCTAGAAAAAGCAATAAAGTAATCATCTTTCAACAAACCCAAAAGAAGTTAGACACAGAAACAGAATTTTGTCTTTAACAAAAAGGTAACAGTAAGCAACAATCACCTTTCCTTAATATCTCTTAACATCAATGGACTCAATTCCCCAATAAAATGCCATAGACTGTGGATATGTAAACAGGACCCAACATTTTGCTGCCTACAAGAAACACACCTCAGTGACACAGGCAGTCACTACTTCAGAGACAAAGTTTGGAAAACAATTTTGCAAGCAAATGGGTCCAAGAGACAACTGGAGTGGCCATTATTATATCAGATAAAATTGACTTTCAACTGAAAGTTCTCAAAAAAGATAAGGAGGGACATTTCATACTGGTCAAAGGAAAAGTCTACCAAGATGAACTCTCAATTCTAAACATCTATGCTACGAATGCAAGGGCACCCACATTCATACAAGAAACTTTAATAAGGCTCAAAGCACACTTGCACCCCCACACTATAATAATGGGAGAATTCAACACCCTACTCTCGGCAATGGACATATCATGAAAACAGAAACTAAATAGAGTCACAGTGAAACTAACTGAAGTTATGGACCAAATGGAACTAACAAATATTTATAGACTATTCTATCCTAAAGCAAAAGAATATGCATTTTTCTCAGCACCTCATGGTACCTTCTCCAAATCTGACCATATAACTGGTAACAAAATAGTTTTCAACAGCTACAGAACTAGTGAAATTATTCCATGCACCTTATCAGATCACCACAGCCTAAGGCTGTTCTTCTGTTCAAACAAAAACAATGCAAAACACTAACACACGTGTACTTTGAACAATTTTCTTCTCAATGATTGCTTGGTCAAGGAAAAATAAAGAAAGTAATTAGAGACTTTATAGAATTTAATGAAAATGAAGACACATCATACCAAAGCTTATGGGACACAAAGAAGCAGCGCTAAGAGGAAAACTGATAGCTCTAACTGCCTCCAAAAATGGAGAGAGCTTACATTAGCAACTTGACATTTTACCTGAAAGATCTAGAACAAAAAGTAGCAAATACACCCAAGAGGAGTAGACGGCAGGAAATAATCAAACTCAGGGCTGAATTCAACCAAATAGAAACAAAAAGAACTATGCAAAGAATCATAAAACCAAGAGCTGGTTCTTTGAGAAAATCAACAAGATAGACAAACCCTTAGCCAGACTAACCAAAGGGCACAGAGGCAATGGGCACAGGGGAGAATTTCCTGAACAGAACTCCAATAGCTTATGCTCTAAGATCAAGAATAGACAAATGGGACCTCATTAAATTACAAAGTTTTTGCAAGGCAAAAGACACCGTCAAAAAGACAAAGCGGCAACCAACTAACTGGGAAATGATCTTTACCAACCTTACATCCGACAGAGGGCTAATATCCAAGATATACAAAGAACTCAAGAAGTTAAACTCCAGAGAGGCAAGTAACCCTATTAAAAATTGGGGTACAGAGCTACACAAAGAGTTCTCACCTGAAGAATATCTAATGGCTGAGAAGCACCTAAAGAGATGTTCATCATCCTTAGTCATTAGGGAAATGCAAATCAAAACAACCCTGAGATTCCATCTCACACCAGTCAGGATGGCTAAGATCAAAAACACAGGAGACAGCAGTTGTTGGCGAGGATGTGGAGAAAGAGGAACACTCCTCCACTGCTGGTGGGATTGCAAGCTGGTACAACCACTCTGGAAAGCAGTCTGGCGGTTCCTCAGAAAACTGGGCATGACACTTCTGGAGGATCCGGCTATACCACTCCTGGGCATATACCCAGAGACTTTACCTGCATGCAATAAGGACACATGCTCCACTATATTCATAGCAGCCTTATTTATAATAGCCAGAAGCTGGAAAGAACCCAGATGTCCCTCAACGGAGGAATGGATTCAGAAGATGTGGTATATTTACACAATGGAATACTACTCTGCAATTAAAAACAATGAATTCACAAAATTCCTAGGCAAATGGTCAGAACTTGAAAATATCATCCTTAGTGAGGTAACCCAATCACAAAAGATCACACATGGTATGCAGTCACTGATAAGGGGATATTGACCCAGAATCTCAGAATACCCTAGACACAATCAGCATATCAATAGATTTCTAAAAAGATGGAAGGAGAGACCCCTGGTCCTGGAAAGACTGGATGTAGGGGAACGCCAGGACAGAGTAACGAGAGGGGGTTGAATGGAGAAAAGAGGGAGGGAAGGGGGCTTATGGGACTTTCGGGGAGGGAGGAAACGGGAAAAGGGAAGTGATTTGGAATGTAAATTAAAAAAATAAAATAAAATAAAAAAAATTAAAAAAAAATAAAAAAAAATAAAATAAAATCAGAAATGAAAAGGGAGACATAACAACAAAAACTGTGGACATTCAAGAAATCTTCAGATCTTACTACATGTGCTTATACTCAACAAAATTTGAATATCTGGACAAAATGCATAATTTTCTAGATACATACCAGGTGCCAAAATTAGAGCAGGATCAGATAAACTGTCTAAATAGTCCCATATTTCCTGAGGAAATAGAAACAGTTGATAACAATCTCCTATCAAAAAAAAGGCCCAAGACCAGATGGGCTTAGTGGGGAATTCTCTCAGATCTTCAAAGAAGAGCTAATCACGATACTCTTCAAAGTATTCCATGAAATAGAAACTCAAGGAACACAGCACAACTTTTTCTATGAAGTCACAATAATGCTTATACCTAAACAAACAAAGACCAAACAAGGAAAGAGAATTTGAGACCAATCTCCCTTATGAGGAGTGATGCAAAAATTCTCAAGAAAATTCTGGCCAACCAAATTCAAGTTTCTTTCAAAATGAAAATTTACCATGATCAAGTAGGCTTCATCCCAGTGATGCAGGGATGGTACAATATACACAAATCCATCAATGTAATCTACCACATTAACAAACTCAAGGAAAAAACTAAATGTTCATTTCATTAGATGCTGAAAAGGCTTTTGACAAAATCTTACATCCCTTCATGATAAAATACTTGGAGAGATCTGGAATCCAAGGCCCATACCTGAGCATAGTGAAAGCAATATACTGTAAACCAGTAGCCAGTATCAAACTAAATGGAGAGAAACTTGAAGAAATCCCACTAATATTGAGGACTGCTCACTCTCTCCCTATCTATTCATTATAGTATCTGAAGTCCTAGCCTGAGCAATCAGGCAAAAAAGGAGTTCAAAGGTATACAAATTGGAAAGGAAGAAGTCAAAATATCACTATTTGCAGATTATATGAATGTATACTTAAGAACCCCTCAAAACTTCCACCAGAGAACTCCTAAAGCTGATAAAGAACTTCAGCAAAGAGGCTGTATATAAATTAATTCAAACAAATCAGTAGCCTTCCACTATTCAAATGATAAACAAGCTGAGATACAAATTAGGGAAATGACACCCTTCACAACAATCACAAATAATATTACATGTGTTGGTGTGACTCCATCCAAGCAAGTGAAAGATCTCTATGACAAGTACTTAAAGCTTCTGAAGAAAGAAATCGAAGAAGATAGCAGAAGATGGAAAGATCTCCCATGCTCATGAATTGGCAGGATTAATATGGTAAAAATGGCACTCTTTCCATAAGCAATTCATAGATTTAATGCAATCCCCACCACAACTCCAAATCAATTCTTCATAGATCTAGAAAGAGAAATTCTTAAAAACATGTGGAATGACAAAAAACCCAGGATATCAAAAACTATTCTCCTCAAGAAAAGATCTCCTGGGGGAATCACCATCCCTTACCTCAAAATCTACTACAGAGCAATAGTGATAAAATATATCAGGTATTGGCACATAGACAGGCAAGAATATCAATGGAGTTGAATTGAAAACCCAGAAAATAAACCACACATCTACAGTCACTTGATATTTGACAAAGGAGCTAAAAAACTCCAGTGGAAAAAAATGACAGCATTTTTAACAAATGGTGCTGATCAACTGGATGTCAGCATGCAGAAAAATGCCAATAGACCCATTCTTATCTGCGAGTACAAACTTCAAGTCCAAGTGGATCAAGGAATACCACATTAAAGTAGACACACTGAAGCTTATAGAGGAGAAAGTGGAGAAGAACTTTGAAAACATGGGCACAGGGGAAATTTTCCTGAATTGAACACCAATGGCTTATGTTCCTAGAACAAGAATAGACAAATGGCACCTCATAAAACTGCAAAGCTTCTGTAAGTCAAAGGACACTGGCAAAAGGACAAATGGTAACCAATAAATTGGGAAAAGCTCTTTAACAATCCTACATCCAGTAGAGGGCTAATACCCAATGTATTCAAAGAACTCAAGCAGTTAGACTCCAGAGAGTCAAATAAACCTATTAAAGGTGGGGTACAGTGGAGCAGCTGGGACAGGAGTCTTCCCTTCCAGTCGCCATTTGCAGCAAGGAACCAGGCAGCACCAAAGCCTTCAGTGCTTAGCCCACCAGGAGAGAGAGATCTCTCAGCAGCAATTTCATTTCTGAGCCCAGACATGAGATCTCTACCTTCTCCCTGGAGGGTTACAGCTAGGAGTGCACAGGACATACGATTAATGGAGCAGCTGGGACAGGAGTCTTCCCTTCCAGCTGCGATTTGCAGCAGGGAACCAGACAGCTCCACAGCCTTCTGTCCACAGATCCTGCCAGAAGAGAGTTGTTCTCCCAGGAGTACAGACACAGGTTTACAGGCCCATAGGAGGGGCAAGCTCCAGCCAGAGACAACAAGATCAACTAACACCAGAGATAACCAGATGGCAAAATGCAAGTGCAAGAACGGTACCAACAGAAACCAAGGTTACTTGACAACATCAGAGCCCAGTTCTCCCAGCACAGCAAATGTCGAATACCCCAACCCACTGGAAAAGCAAGAGTTGGATTTAAAGTCTCTTCTCACGATGCTGTTAGAGGACATCAAGAAGTACATTAATAACTCCCTTAAAGAAATATAGGAGAACATGGGTCAAATGGTAAAGGCCCTTAAAAAGGAAACACAAAAATCCCTGAAAGAAATACAGGGGAGCATGGGTGAACAGGTAGAGGCCCTTTAAGAGGAAACACAAAAATCCCTGAAGAATTACAGGAGAACACATACAAACAAGTGGAGGAACTGAACAAAACCATCTAGGATCTAAAAATGGAAGTAGAAACAATAAAGAAATCACAAAGTGAGACATCTCTGGAGATAGAAAATCTTGGAAAGAATTCAGGAGTCATAGATGCAAGCATCAACAGCAGAATACAAGAGATAGAAGAAAGAATCTCAGGGGCTGAAGATAACATAGAAAACACTGACTCAACAGTTAAAGACAATCAAAATGCAAAAAGCTCCTGAGCCAAAACATTCAGGAAATCCAGGACACAATGAGAAGACCAAACCTAAGGATTACAGGTATAGATGAGAGTGAAGATTTCCAACTTAAAGGGCCGGTAAATATCTTCAACAAAATTATAGAAGAAAACTTCCCTAACCTAAAGAAAGAGCTGTCCATGAACATACAAGCAGCCTACAGAACTCCAAACAGACTGGACCAGACCAGAAAGTCCTCCTGGCTCATAATAATCAAAACACCAAATGCACTAAACAAAGAAAGAATATTAAAAGCAGTAAGAGAAAAAGGTCAAGTAACCTATAAAGGCAGGTCTATCAGAATTACACCAGATGTCTCTCCTGAGACGATGAAAGCTAGAAGATCCTGGGCAGATGTCATACAGACGCTAAGAGAACACAAATGCCAGCCCAAACTACTATACCCAGCAAAACTCTCAATTACCATAGATGGAGAAACCAAGATATTCCATGATAAAACCAAATTTACACAGTATCTTTCCACAAATCCAGCCCTACAAAGATAACAGATGGAAAATGCCAACATGAGGAAGGAAACTATACCCTAGAAAAAGCAAGAACGTAATCTTTTTCCAACAAACCCAAAAGAAAGTAACCACACAAACATAAAAAGAACATCAAAAGTAACAGGAAGCAACAATCACTATTCCTTAATATCTTATAACGTCAATAGACTCAATTCGCCAACAAAAATCATAGTCTACCAGAGATGTTTTTCATGTGGATCTTCAATTTTATCAGAAAATGTTTGTGACTCCTCTTTCAATTTAGTAATGCTTTTTGTGTCTACCATTTTGACTGTAGTATTTTCCATGATAATCTTTAATTTTAACATTTTTTCTGTGCATTTCTTCGATTTTGTTGGAGGTGTTTTTCACGTAGATCTTCGGTTTAGTCAGGGGAAGGGGGTGTTTGTAGTTCCACTTTCAATCAATTTAGGAATGTTTTTGTGCCTACCATTTTGTCAGTATAATTGTCCATGATAATCTTCAATTTTAACGTTTTTCTGTATTTTTCTTCAATTTTGTCAGAAGTATTTTCCATATGGATCTTCAGTTTCATCAGACAATGTCTATAATTTTGCTTTCAATCAACTTAGGAACATTTTTATACCTTCCATTTTATCTGTATAATTTTCAATGTAATAGTTTTAACATGTTCTTCTATATATTTCTTGAATTTTTTCAGAATATTTTTCCTTGTAGATCTTCAATTTTATTAGACAGTGTTTATAACTCTACTTTCAAAAAACTTAGGAATATTTTTATGCCTACCATTTAAATGTATAATTTTTCCATGTAACTACTCTATCTTAATGCGTTTTTTATATATTTCTTCAACTTTATCAGAGATATTTTCCATGTAAATCTTCAATTTTATCAGAAAATGTTTATAATTTCACTTTCAATCCACTTAGAAATATTTTTATGCCTACCATTTTATCTGTATAATTTTCCATGATAATCTTCAACTTTAATGTTTTTCCATATATTTTTTCAATTTTATCAGAAATATTTTCCATGTCAGTCTTCAATTTTATCAGAAAATGTTTAAAATTCCACTTCAATCAACTTAGGAATATTTTAAATCCTACCAATTTATCTGTATAATTTTTTTTTCAATTTTATGAGAGAGATTTTCCATGTAAATCTTTAATTTTAACAGAAAATGTTTTTACTTTCAATCAATTTAAGAATATTTTCATGCCTACCATCTTATCTGTATATTTTTTCATGAAATAGTCAGTTTTAACGTGTTTTTCTATATATTTCTTGAGTTTTATCAGAAATATTTTCCTTGTAGATTTTCAATTTTATCAGAAAATGTTTATAATTCCACTTTTAATCAACTTAGGCATATTTTTATGCCTACCGTTATATCTGTATAATTTTTCCATGAAATAGTCAGTTTTAACGTGTTTTTCTATATATTTCTTCAATTTTATCAGAGATATTTTCCATGTATATTTACACAATGGAATACTACTCAGCAATTAAAAACAATGAATTCATGGAATTCTTAGGCAAATGGGAACAAGGGGAGGGAAGAGGGCTTATGTGACTTTCGGGGAGGGGGGAACCAGGAAAGGGGAAATCATTTGGAATGTAAATAAAGAATATAGAAAATAAAAAAATAATAAAATAAAAAAACCTATCTGTACAAAAATAAATAAGGGGGGTACATAGCTAAACAGGGAAATCTCAACTAAGGAAATTCGAATGGCTCTGAAGCATCTAAAGAAATTTACAGCATCCTCAATTATCAGGGAAATGCAAATCAAAACAACCCTGAGATTCCACATCACACCAGTCAGAATGGCTAAGATGAAAATTTCAGGGGACAGCAGAGGCTGGTGAGAATGTGGAGAAAGAGAAACACTTCGCCATTGCTGGTGGGATTTGAAGCTGTTAAAAACACTAGAGAAATCAGTTTGGCAGTTCCTCAGAAAATTAGACATAGGAACCAGCTATACCACTCCTGAGCATATACTCAGAGATGCTCCAACATGTAATAAGGACACATGCTCCACTATGTTCATAGTGACCTTATATATAATAGTCAGAAGCTGGAAAGAATGGATATAGTAATTGCGGTATATATACACAATGGGGTATTATTCACATATTAAAAACTAGGAATTCATGAAATTCTTAGTCAAATGGATGGAACTAGAAAGTGTCCTCCTGAGTGAGGTAAATAAACACCAAAGAACACACATGGGATGCACTCACTGATAAATGGATGTTAGTACAAAAGCTCAAAATAAACAAGTTACAATTCACATTCCCCAGGAAGCTCAAGAAAAGGAGGAATGAAGTGGGGTGCTTTGGTTCCTCTGAGAAAGGGAACAAAATACTCACAGGAGCAATAATGTAGACAAATTGTGGAGCAGAGACTGAAGGAAAGGACACCCAGAGACTGCCCTACCTGGGGATTCATCCTATAAACAGCCACCAAACCCGGACACTATTATGGACAACAAGTACATACCGAAAGGAGGCTGTTATGTTTGTCTCTGGAGGGGCACTGCCAGAGCCTTACACATACAGAGGCAGATGCTAGTCGTCAACCATTGGATTGGGTATGGATCCCCAACAGAAGAGTTTGAGGGCAGGTTGGAGGAGCTGAAGGGGTTTACAGTCCCATGGGAAGAACAATGAAGTCTGCCACCCAGATGCCCCAGAAATGACAGGGAATAAACCAACAACAAAGGGGTACACATGGTTCCAGCCAAAAATGTGACAGAGGAATGCCCTTGTTGGGCACCAGTGGGAGGAGAAGTCCTTGTTCCTATGAAGGATCAATACATGTCCTAACAAATGGAAATTGAAGGGGGGGGGAGGTATGAGTGGGTCGGGTGGAGGAGCTTGTACTTGGAGGATGGTGGTAGGAGGAGGGGTTTGGGGTTTTTTCAGGGAGGGGGGAAACCGGGAAAGGCTTTAGCATTTGAAATGAAAATGAAGATTACATTCAATAAAACAAAACAAAACAACGAAATACAGGAGAACACAAGTAAATAGGGAGAAGCCCTTAAAGAACTACAGGAAAACACAATAAAACAGGTGAAGGATTAGAATAAAACCATACAGGATCTAAAAATGGAGGTAGAAACAATAAAGAAATCACAAAAGGAAACAAATCTGGACTTCGAAAACCTAGAAAAAAGTCAGGAGTCATGAATACATGTATCAGAAGCAGAATACAAGAGATAGAAGAGAGAAACCCAGATGCAAAAGATGGCATAGAAAGCATTGACACAGCAGTCAAAGAAAATGGAAAACGCAAAAAGCTCCTGATCCAAAACATCCAAGAAATCCAGCACAAAATGAGAAGACCAAACCTGAGAGTGAAGATTTCCAACTTAAAGGGCCAGTAAATGTCTTCAACAAAATTATAGAAGAAAACTTCCCTAACATAAAGAGATGCGCATAAACCTACAAGAAGCCTACAGAGCTGCAAATAGATTTGACCAGAAAAGAAATTCCTCCTATCGCCTAATGATTAAAATGCCAAATGCACTAAACAAAGAAATAATATTAAAAGCAATAAGGGAATAAGGTCAGGTAACATATAAAGGCAGACTTATCAGAATTACACCAGACTCCTCAACAGAGCCTATGAAAGCCAGAAGAGCTGGGGCAGATATCATACGGACCCTAAGGGTACACAAATTCCATCCCAGGCTGCTATACCCAGCTAATATCTCAATTACCATGGATGGAGAAACCCAGGTGTTCCATGACAAAAACAAATTTACACAATATCTTTCCACAAATCCAGCCCTTCAAAAGATAATGTATGGAAAACACCAACAAAGGAGGGAAACTACACACTAGAAAAAGCAAGATATTAATCTTCTTTCAAGAAACCCAAAAAAAGATAACCACACAAACATAAAATTTACATCAAAATTAACAGAAAGCAACAATAACTATTCCTTAGTATCTCTTACCATCAATGGACTCAATTCTCCTATAAAAACATACAGACTAGCAGACTGGATACATAAACAGGACCCAATATTTTGCTGCATAGAGGAATTGTATCTCAGTGTCAAAGACAAACACTACCTCAGAGTAAAAGGCTGGAAAATAGTTTTTCAAGCAAGTTGTCCCAGGAAACGAGCTGGAGTAGCCATTCTTATATCCAGTAAAATAGACATTCAACCAAATGTCATCAAAAAAGACAGAGAAGGACACTTTATACACATCAAAGGAAAAAACTAAGAGGAAGAACTCTCAATTCGGATCATCTATGCTCCAAATGTACAGGTACCTTCATTCGTAAAAGAAACTTTACTACAGCATAAAGCACACATTGTACCTCACACAATAATTGTGGGTGAACTCAACATCCCACTCTCCTCAATGGACAGATCAGGGAAACAAACTAAAAAGAGGCACAGTAAAACTAACAGAAGTTTTGGACCAAATGGATTTAATAGATATCTATAGAACATTTCATCCTAAATCAAAAGAATATACATTCTTCTCAGCACCTCATGGTACCTTCTCCAAAACAGACCATATTATTGGTCAAAAAACATTCTTCAAAAGATATAGGAAGATCGATAGAATCCCATGCTTCCTATCAGATCACTATGGAGTAAGGGTTGTCTTCAATATAAACAAAAACAAAAGAAAGACAGAACAGCTGGGACCTGCAGGTGCAGGAATAACCGAGCATAACATTGCTTGGGACACAGCCAGCTGGTGTGCTCCCTGCACCCAAGAGCTGGGCTGCTCTGTGGTCATCTTTGCGCCAGCTCTGCTGTGGAACATCTGACCTGCAGAGTGACCCGCAACAGGAGGGAGCACAGCAGCCTCCCCTCAGCCACCTCTGCTCTGGGGATAGACTACACTGAGTCTCCAGGTACGCAGGGATTTCCCATGTATAATATTGCATGAGACACAGCCTGCTAGGCTTCTGTCTGCGCCCAAGAGCAGGGCAGCTTTGTGGTTGTCTGGGTGCCAGCTCTGCTATGGGACACCTGCTCTGCAGGGTGATCTGTGCCTGGAGGGAGCCCAGTACCCTCTGCCATCTTTGATCTGGCAACAGAGCAGTTGGGAACTCCAGGTGCAGGGATAACCAAGCATAACATCACTTGGGACACAGCCAACTGGTGTGCTATCAGCACACAAGAGCTGGGCAGTTCTGTGGTCATCTACGGGCCAGCTCTACTGTGGGACATCTTCCCTGCAGAGTGACCCGCGACGGGAGGGAGCACAGCAGCCTCCACTCAGCCACTTTGCTCTGGTGATAGACTATACTGAGTCTTCAAGTACACAGGGATTTCTCAAGAATAACATCACTTGGGGCAAGGCACATCAGGGCTCCAAAGACACTCAGGAGCAGGGCATCCCCACAGCAATCAGTGCCCAGGAAAACCGGGTCATCCAGGGGGCAGAAATAGCCTTGCAGGCCAACAGGAGGTTCAAGCACCAGCCAGTGACAGCAGGACCAACTAACACCAAAGATAACAGGATGGCGAAAGGCAAATGTAGGAACGTTTCTAACAGAAATCAAGGCAATTTGGCACCATCCGAACCCAACTCTCCTACACCAGCAAGTCCTGGGTACCCCATCACACCCGAAAGGCAAGATCTGGATTTAAAATCACTTCTCATGCTTTTAGAGGACTTCAAGAAGGACGTAAATAAGTCTCATAAAGAAATACAGTAGAACATGAATCAACAGGTAGAAGCCCTGACATAGGAAACACAAAAATCACTTAAAAGAAATGCAAGAGAATATGGGTCAACAGATGGAGGCCCATAAGGAGGCAACACAAAAATCGCTTAGAGAAATAGAGGAGAATATGGATCAATGGGTAGATGCCCTTACAAAGGAACCACAAAAATCGCTTAAAGAAATGCAGGAGAATATGGGTCAACAGATGGAAGCCCACAAGGAGGAAACAAAAAAATTACTTAAAGAAATACGGGATAACTTGTGTCAACAGGCAGAAGTTCTGAAAAAGAAAGCACAAAAATATCTTAAAGAAATACAGGAAAAGACAAACAAACAAGTGAAAGAACTGAGCAAATCCGTCCAGGATCTAACATAGGAAGTAGAAACAACTAAGAAATCACAAAGGGAGACAACTTTGGAGATAGAAAATCTTGGGAAGAAATCAGGGGTCATAGATGAAAACATCAGCAATAGAATACAAGAGACAAAAGACTAACAGACTGGATACATAAACAGGACCCAGCATTCTTGCTGCGTGCAGGAAACGCACCTCAGTTTCAAAGACAAACACTACCTCAGAGTAAAAGGATGGAAAACAATCTTACAAGCAAATGGTCCCAGGAAACGAGCTGGAGTAGTCATCCTAATATCAGATAAAATTGACTTTCAAACTAAAGTAATCAAAAGAGAAATGGAAGAACACTACATACTAGTCAAAGGAAACGTCCACCAAGAAGAACTCTCAATTCTGAACATCTATGCTCCAAATGCACAGGTACCCTCATTCGTAAAAGAAACTTTACTAAAGCTCAAAGCGCACATTGCACCTCACACAATTATCGCGGTTGACTTCAATACCCCACTCTCCGAAATGGACTGATCAGGAAAGCAGAAGCTAAACAGGGACACAGTGAAACTAATTGAATCCTTGGACCAAATGGATCTAACAGATATATATAGAACATTTCAGCCTAAAACAAAAGAATATACGTTCTTCTCAGCACCTCATGGTACCTTTCCAAAATTGACCATATAATTGGTCACAAAACAGACCTCAACAGATATAAGAAGATCAAACTAATCCCAGGCCTCCTATCAGATCACTATGGAATAAGGGTGGTCTTCAATAATAACAAAAACAACAGAAAGCCCACATACATGTGGAAGCTGAACAATGCTCTATTGAATGATAACTTGATCAAGGAAGAAATAAAGAAAGAAATCAAAGACTTTTTAAAAATTAATGAAAATGAAGGCACATCATACCCTAATTTATGGGACACAATGAAAGCAGTGCTAAGAGGAAAATTCATAGCATGAGTGCCTCCAAAAAGAAAGAGGAGAGAGCATACAGTAGCAGGTTAATGGCACACCTGAAAGCCCTGGAACAGAAGGAAGCAAATACACCAAAGAGGATTAGATGGCAGGAAATCATAAAACTCAGGGCTGAAATCAATCAAGTAGAACCAAAAAAAAAAAAAAAACCCATACAAAGAATCAACAAAACTAGGAGTTGGTTCTTTGAGAAAATCAACAAGATAGATAAGCCCTTAGCCAGACTAGCCAGAGGACACAGAGACAGTATCCAAATTAACAAGATTAGAAACAAAAAGGGAGATATAACAACAGAAACTGAGGAAATACAAAAAATCATCAGATCCTACTACAAAAGCCTGTATTCAACACAACTAGAAAATCTGGAGGAAATGGACAATTTCCTAGACAGATACCAAATACCAAAATTAAATCAGGAACAAATAGACCCTCTAAACTGTCCTATAAACCCTGAAGAAATAGAAGTGGTCATTGGAAGTCTTCCAACGAAAAAAAGCACAGGTCCAGATGGTTTTAGTGCAGAATTCTGTCAGACCTTCAAAGAAGACCTAACACTAATACTCTTCAAACTATTCTATAAAATAGAAACAGAAGGTACACTACCCAACTCGTTCTATGAATCCACAATTTCACTGATACCAAAGTCACACAAAGATCCAACAAAGAAAGAGAATCTCAGGCCAATTTTTCTTATGAATACTGATGCAAAAATACTCAATAAAATTCTTGCCAACCTAATCCAAGAACACATCAAAACGATCATTCACCATGGTCAAGTAGGCTTCATCCCAGGGATTCCGGGATGGTTCAATATAAGGAAGTCCATCAATGTAATCCACTACATAAACAATCTCAAAGAAAAAAACCACATGGTCATTTCATCAGATGCTGAAAAAACATTTGACAAAATTCAGCTCCTTTCATGTCAAAGGTCATAGAAAGATCAGGAATTCGAGGCCCATATCTAAACATAGTAAAAGCAACTTACAGAAAACTGGTAGCCAACATCAATCTAAATGGAGAGAAACTTGAAGTAATCCCACTAAAATCAGGGACTAGACAAGGCTGCCCTCTCTCTCCATATCTTTTCAATATAGTACTTGAAGTTCTAGCAAGAGCATTTAGACAACAAAAGGAGGTCAAAAGGATACAAATTGGAAAGTAAGAAGTCAAACTATCACTATTTGCAGATGATATGATAGTATAATTATGCGACCCAAAGAACTCCACCTGAGAACTCCTACAGCTGATAAATAACTTCAGCAAAGTGGCCAGATATAATATCAACTCAAGCAAATCAGTAACCTTCCTATACTCAAAGGATAAGCAGGCTGAGAAAGAAATAAGAGAAATGATACCCTTCAAGAAAGCCACAAACAATATAAAGGTTCTTGGTGTGACTCTAACCAAACAAGTGAAAGATCTGTATGAGAAGAACTTCAAGTCTCGGAAGAAAGAAATTGAAGAAGACCTCAGAAGATGGAAAAATCTTCCATGCTCATGGATTGGCAGGATTAATATAGTCAAAATGACCATCTTGCCAAAAGCAATATACAGATTCAATGCAATCCCCATCTAAATCCCAACTCCATTCTTCATAGAGTTAGAAAGAGCAATTCAAAAATTCATGTAGAATAACAGAAAACCCAGGATAGCTAAAACTATTCTCAAGAGTAAAAGAACTTCTGAGGGAATCAGTATCCCGGACCTCAAGCTGCACTACAGAGCAATACTGTTAACAACTGCATGGTATTGGTACAGTGACAGGCATGTAGATCAATAGAACAGAATTGAAGACCCAGAAATGAATCCACACAACTATTGTCACTTGATCTTTGACGAGGGAGCTAAAACCATCCAGTGGAAAAAAGATAGCCTTTACAACAAATGGTGCTGGCTCAGCTGGAGGTCAACATGCAGAAGAATGCAAATCGATCCATTCTTATCTCCTTGTACTAAGCTCAATTCGAAATGGATCAAGGATCTCCTCATAAAACCAGACACACTAAAATTAATAGAAAGGAAACTAGGGAAGAACCTTGAACATATGGGCAAAGGGGAAAATTTCTTGAACAGAACACCAATAGCTTATGCTCTAAGGTCAAGAATTGACAAATGGGACCTCATAAAATTACAAAGTTTCTGTAATGCGAAGGACAAGGTTAAAAGGACAATGGGGAAGCCAACAAACTGGGAAAAGATCTTTACCAACCCTACATCTGACAGAGGGCTACTATTCAATATATATAAAGAACTCAAGAAGTTAGACCCCAGAGAGCCAAATAACCCTATTAAAAATGGGGTACAGTGTTAAACAAAGAGTTCTTACCTGAAGAATATAATGGCTGAGAAGCACTTAAAGAAATGTTCAACATCCTTAGTTATTAGGGAGACACACACACACAAAAAAAACATCCCTGAGATTCCACCTCACACCAGTCAGAATGGTTAAGATCAAAAACACAGGAGACAGCAGTTGTTGGCAAGGATGTGGAGAAAGAGGAACACTCTTCTACTGTTGGGATTGCAAGCTGGTACAACCACTCTGGAAAGTAGTCTGGCAGTTCCTCAGAAAACTGGGCATGACCCTCCTGAAGGATCCTGCTATTCCACTCCTGGACATATACCCAGAGGCTTCCCCTGCATTCAATAAGGACACATTCTCCACTATGTTCATAGCAGCCTTATTTATAATAGCCAGAAGCTGGAAAGAAGCCAGACGTCCCTCAACAGAGGAAAGGATTCAGAAGATGTGGTATATTTACACAATGGAATACTACTTTGCAATTAAAAACAATGAATTCACGAAATTCTTAGGCAAATGAAAATATCATCCTTAGTGTGGTAACCCAATCACAAAAAACCCACATGGCATGCAGTCGCTGATAAGGGGATATTAATCCAGAAGTTTGGAATACCTAATACACAATTCACATATCAATAGATTTCCAAGAAGAAGGAAGGAGAGACCCCTGGTCTTGTTAAGACTGGATGTAGGGGAATACCAGGACAGAGAAGCAAGAGGGGGTTGAATGGGGAACACGGGAAGGGAAGAGGGCTTATGAGACTTTCAGGGAGGGAGGAAAGGGAAAGGGGAAATCATTTGGAATGTAAATAAAAAAATACAGAAAAAAAAGACCAATAAATGAACCCACAAACCTATGGTCACTTGATCTTTTAAAAAGCAGCTAAAATCAGCCATTGGAAAATAGATAGCCTTTTCAACAAATGGTGCTGGTTCAACTGGAGGCTTCCATGCAGAAGAATGCAAATCAATCCATTCTTATCTCCTTGTGCTAAGCTCAGTTGCAAGTGGATCAAGGACCTACACATAACACCAGACACACTGAAACAAATAGAAAAGCTAATGGTGAAGATCCCAGATGTCCCTCAAGGGAGGAATGGATACAGATAATATGGCATATTTACACAATGGCGTACTACTCAGGTATTAAAAACAATGAATTCATAAAATTCTTAGGCAAATGTGTCAAACTGGAAAATATCATCCTAAGTGTGAAAACACAATCACAAAATAACACACATGGTATGTAGTCACCGATATGTGGATATTAGCCCTGAACCTTGGAATACCCAAGACACAATGCACAAACAGATAATATGGCATATTTACACAATGGAGTACTACTCAGGTATTAAAAACAATGAATTCATGAAATTCTTAGGCAAATGTGTCGAACTGGAAAATATCATCCTAAGTGTGACAACACAATCACAAAAGAACACACATGATATGTACTCACTGATTAGCCCAGAACCTTGGAATACCCATGACACAATGCACATATCAAATGATGCCCAAGAAGAAGGAAGAACAAAGTATGGATACTCTGATCCTTCTTAGAAGGGGGAACAAAAGACCCAGAGAAGGAGATACAGAGACAAAGTGTGGAGCAGAGACTGAAGGGAAGACCATCCAGAGACTACCCCACCTAGTGATCCATCCCATATACTGTTACAAAACCCTGGCATTATTATTGATGCCCACAAGTATTTGCTGACTGGAGACTGATATAGCTGTCACCTGGGAGGCTCTGCTAGTGCATGACAAATACAGAGGGGAACACCCTCAGACAGCCATTGAACTGAGCACAGGGTCCGCAATGAGGGAGCTACAGAAAGGACCCAAGGAGTTTTGCAATTCCATAGGAGGAACAACAATATGAACCACCCAGTACTAACAGAGATCCTAGGGGCAAAAACATCAAACAGATAGTAAACATTGTGTTACCCATGGCTACAGACACACAGGCAGCAGAGGATGAACTTGTTGGACATCAAAGGGAGGAGAGACCCCTGGTCCTGGAAAGGCTCAGTGCAGAAATGTGGGGAAATACCAGGACAGGAAAGCAGGAGGAGGTACATGGGGGAACATGGGAAGGGGAGTCAGCTTATAGGACTTTCTGGGGGGGAGTGCAAGAAAGGGGAAATCATTTGAAATGTAAATAGAGAATATATCTAATAAAAAAAGAAAGAGAAAGAGTCCTCCATTGGATCAGCCTTCTCAAACCTAACTCAATTTTTATGTCTCCAGTATTTTCATTACTATGTCAAGTATTTCAGCATAGTTGACAGGATATTGGCCTATATGGAAAATGTACATAGAAATCATACTTTTTCCTGAAATAGTATAGACATCACTATTCAGATGGCCAGTGAACCATACTTATTATCTAATCTAAATATCTATTTTAGCAGCTTTCTGCCATTCTCTATGGGCCAAGCATTCAACCACATGAGTCTATGTGGTCTATGTCTATTCAAATTCAAACCACCACAATTAACAAGGCATTATTCTTTTGGTTGTTTTTCTCATATTGGAGAATAAACTCAGAGCCTCACACATACTAAGCATGCCCTCTACCAATGAGTTACCAACTCAGCACACAGACTCTATCTTGAAGAAACAAAGAAACCCAACCAACCAAATGAACCCAAATATAGAACAAGATATATCAAACACATTCCAACATCACAGCAGCAGTTTTTCTGAATGGAAGCATCCAATGAGAAGTGAACTACAAAGAAGATAGAGGAAGGATGAGAGAGGGTAGAAATGTCTTTTTAGATTTGCTCATTACTTCCATTTTGCTCTTTTATGTAAGAAACTTTTAAAGGTGAATTAGTGAAGGTTTTATATGTTTATTTGTATAAATATAACATCTTATTTCCTGTACACTTTTATTGTATAACAGAAAATGATTCTAAACTATCATCTTTCACTAATAATGTGATTATGGAACAACAATTTGTCTTGGCCTCCAGGGTCTCCATCTGACTTTCTGAGGACTGGGCAGTAGGCAAGTCCTGATACCTCATAGAGGGGTATCTCTAGCTTCCATCCCTGCTGTGGGTTAGGTTCCGGTGGTCTTATGTCACAAAGGCTGTTGCTAAGTACCAGAGAGAAACACTCAGCTGCTCCTCTGGAGTCTGTGCTGTGTGGAGGAGTTCAGTCAGGCTATCAATGGCAGGATACCAGCTCTGGTCACCGTGGAGCCCCCTGGAAGAGAGTTTGCAATGGCTGCGGCAATCAACACCTATCTTTCCCTCCATACATCCTTTTTGGGTCTTGCCTTGCTTTCCACAGAGCCTTTCTGATCTGGAAGTAGAGCAGTGCTTTCATGAAGATGCTGTTGCCTTGCAGAGCCCAAGGATGGAAGCTGTGAAGAGCTCAGAGTCACCTGGCCATCCACCTGAGCCAGAAAAAGGAACAGCAGACAGAATGAAACAAATGATTAGCAAGCTCCAGCCCATCCGACTCATTGGATTGGATTCAGTCTTTGGCAGGGTTATTACAATCCAGCCACCCAAGTGGACCGGAACCTTCAAAGTTTCTGATACATCAGCCTTCAACAAAATTGTCAGCAAAGAGCCACAGTGGCCCACTGGACTCAGGGGGCCACAGATTGAGATGGCAATGGCCATGTGCAAAGAGATGCTATGCTCGATTCTTCTGCTGTATGCGATATACAAAAAGTGCACCTTTACCTTGCAGCACTCCCAGTAAAGGGTTTCCATCTGTCCCCAGTACTTCACAACATATTCTGTGGTATGTACTGGAGCTTACAAATCCTGTTCATATAAGTCAAACTGTAACCTCATATTCGATATTTTGCCCTTCTGTCAAGCTATAATAGCTTAGACGTTCCTCTCCCTCCTTTCTCATCACAAGCAGGACCAACAAGACTGAGCAAGGAAGAACATGTCTGCTTGAAAGCTGAATGGACATTTAAAAGTTAAACAACCATCCATCAACATGCTCATGTGACACAAAGAGTAAGACAAA
This sequence comes from Tokudaia tokunoshimensis, assembly GCA_036184795.1. Classification (NCBI taxonomy): domain Eukaryota; kingdom Metazoa; phylum Chordata; class Mammalia; order Rodentia; family Muridae; genus Tokudaia; species Tokudaia tokunoshimensis. The sequence goes on along the minus strand of BTHU01000023.1, from coordinate 21,539,448 downwards.
CCACTCAAGCCAGCCAGTCCAGTATGAACAAACTCAAGCCCCATAGATGATTAAAGAGATCGGGGAGAAACGGGACTTTATATATACCTATATACAAAGACATGTATGGATTTTTTTGAGTACCAGAAGATGAAGCAGTCAAAATTCAAAATCTTTGTGTGGGATAAGGACTAATTTGAGAACAGCTGTCCACCATGAAATTGATTATGACCACAGCAACCTAACCATAGGACTCTAATATCAATGTCGGTAAAAATGTTAAAAAATATTAAGTAATCCTTACAGTCTCACAATGATGAAATTGATAGCAGTTTTGAGTCTGGACATTTTCTTGGAAGACGGGAGAGTCCTCATATTAGCTTGTGGAATGCTAGCTACAATAAATGACCATTGTTTTAATTTAGTGGAGTTTAATGATTCTTATTTCAAACTGCAATTTAGTCATAAAATCAGAATTATTATTATTATTATTATTATTATTTGGTTTTTCGAGACAGGGTTTCTCTGTGTAGCCTTGGCTGTCCTGGAACTCACTTTGTAGACCAGGCTGGCCTCGAACTCAGAAATCCTCCTGCCTCTGCCTCCCAAGTGCTGGGATTAATGGCGTGCGCCACCACCGCCCGACAGAATTATTTTTTTTAATATTTTAATTCTTATTTTTTTATTTTCTATATTTTTTATTTACATTCCCAATGATTTCCCCTTTCCCGGTCCCCCTCCTCCCCGAAAGTCCCGTAAGCCCTCTTCCCTCCCCCTGTTACCCAGTCAACCCCCTCCTGCTTCTCTGTCCTGGTAATCCCCTACACTGCTACATCCAGTCTTTCCAAGACCAGGGATCTCTCCTTCCTTCTTTCTTGGAAATGAATTGATATGTGAAATGTGCCTTGTGTATTCTGACCTTTTGGGTTAATACCCACTTATCAGTGACTGCATACCATGTGTGTATATTTTCCAGTTCTGACCTCTGCATAAGAATTTCATGAATTCATTGTTTTTATTTGCAGAGTAGTATTCCATTGTGTAAATATACCATATCTTCTGTATCTATTCCTCCGTTGAGGGACATCTAGGTTCTTTCCAGCTTCTGGCTATTATAAATAAGGCTGCCATGAACATAGTGGAGCATTTGTCCTTATTCAAAGCAGAATTCTTAAACAATGAAGCGAAAAAAAAATTAAGAGTTGTAGTTTCCCCCTATTGTAAGTATGTTCTATGAAAATTGTTAGTTTAAAAATTGTCCTGCAGATATCCCATGTTCTCTGCGTGGAGAGCTCCTAGCTCCAAAATATTCAGATATGAGTAAATAGCCTGTAGTAACTACAGAAACTGGGAAAGTAAAATGGGACCATAGACAGGATAGGGGAGTTGGGGAGCAATAGAGATGGTAACAGCAAGGTGTATGTTGTCTGATGACAGAAATGGGAAAGGGCAATTCCTTAGGGAACAGCAGGCAGGCAAAAACCGAAGAAAGTGGAAAGAAAGGTGGATTTTTGGTTATAATGATATGACAGAGAAAATGGGAGGGGTCTTCATATGGCGAGTGAGGGAAGTAAATATAGAAGAAGAATGGAGTAGGGAAAACGGAAATAGAATGAGAACAGTTATCCAATATAGTGCAGGCATGTTAGGAAAGGGAGGTAAATACAGGAAGAGAAAAGGAGGTAAAATAGTATAGATAACTGCAAATGCAGGAAGAACTCACATTATTAACTATTTACATAAAAATACCTATAACACAGTTACTTAAGTAGAGATGTATGCATTCACAATTATAATGATCTGTTCTCATCTGAGCTGTTGGTGCTTCCTCAAAGAGTCAAAGACCACCTAATAAAATCCCCAATACCAGATATGGGAAGCACTATTGGAGTTCCTGGTCGGGGCTCCTTAAGAGAATCAACAAAGTCTAGTCTCTTGCTGCTGTCCTTGGCTAATTCCCACAAGCAGAAGATAAGTATCTATTGCTGAAGAAAACGTGCACTTGTGAAACTGGCTCCAGAGACCCTTTTGGTAGAACTGACCTGAATTTATTGTTCCTGAGGACTAAAAGTTGCCATGCAAGCTCCCAAAGAAAGAGGCAACAAGAAGTCCCATCTAGCTAAAACACCTAGGAATCAAGTTAGGGGTGCCTCCAACCACAATGGACTTAACTCTAGCACCTCAATCCTTAATTAAGAAAGTGCCTTAAAGGCTTGACTACAGCTTTATCATATGGGGTATCTTTCTTAATTGAGACTCCCTCCTCTCTGATGATTTTGGCTTGTTTTGTTGACATAAAACTAGAAAGTGAAACTGACATATTGTTCATCTGGCACACAAACACTTCACTTCTCATGTAAAATTTTCCTTTCTCTTTCATTCCCAAGATTGCATGTTAATATTCTTATTGCAATATATAATATAATTTTAAAAGCCATTCAGTTCTTACAAATTCAAACATATTAAAACTCTACTGTCTTTAAATTATCTAATCTATTTTGTAAAAAATCCTGCAATCTCCTTTAAAAGTGCAAATTCATTCCTCTGTAGGCTACTGTAAAAATCAAAATTAAATGAAATAACTTCTCCTTCAAGAGGGGAGGACCAGGGCACAGTTATAATCTGAACAAAGAAAATGGCCCTCCAGCCATAAAAATAAGTCAATATTCAATGTCAGGGATTCATTCATGATCTTGTTGGTTCCTCGCAAGTGCTTAGGTCACTTCTCTGGCTCTGTCCTCTGCAGCACACACAACTTGTCTTCGAAGCTCTGGCAGACATCACTCCACTGCTGCTGCTGTTCTTGGTGGTTGTCCCATGGCACTGATATCTGCAAAATGCTAGTGCCTTCAGCTGCAACTGGGCTATAATTACTTGTGCACTCTCCTAGGATCTCTTCATGGTGCCAAAACATCATTTTTCTCCTTGATTCCTAAGTCCTGGGCCATCAATTGCTACTAAGACTGAATTGTCACCAATGATCTCCTCTGTCCTCTCACAGTAACAAGTCTCAGCTGCTCCCCATGACCCTCTAAAGCCTTCAAAACCAGTACCACCTGTGTGACTTTTACACTACCAAGTTCATCTGCCAATAGAACTAAAACCTTGACCATATCTGGAACACAGGTCTGTGTGCTGACTCTCTAAAAACCCTTTCCAGCAGATTTCATCTTAATGATATTGGTCTGTTACTAATCATCACTTTCTCAGCTTGAGCCAACCAGCATTGAGTATCCCAGAAAAGGTTTCACATTACCAGTTCTAGTATCTTCTTAATCACAGCTGATTATTGTCCCAGCTAACCAGAAACACAGCATCTCAATTCCAAATAACAAACATCCTGATAAAGTCTGTAAATTTCCCATTGAAACTTCCAAAGCCCTTAACATTTATATCTTCCAAGTTCTTACAGAATAGCTTACCAAAATTTGAACACTTAATATCTTTTATAGCACCAAGTTCCCAAGCCTTTGCACTATCCTCCCCCAAACAACTTGTTTAGGTCTGTTACCCCAAGTACCAATTTCTGTCCTGGTTATGGATTTTATTGCTGGAAATAGAGTTGATGAACCACTGTGAAGAAAAGGGAAGTTTGGGAGGAAAGGGTTTATTTGTCTTACACTTGCACGTCACTGTTCATCATTGGAGGACATCAGGAGAGGTAGTCAATCAGGAGGTAGGAATTGATGAAGAAACCATAGTGGAGATTTGCTTACAGGTTTTCTTCTCATGGTTTACTCAGTGTGCTTTCTTATTTAACCCAGGACCATGAGCTTAGGAACGGCAGTACCCATAATGCACTAGGCCCTCCCTCATAACTCACTTACTAAAAAAATCTCTACAGGTTTACCCACAGCCCGATCTTATGGAGATATTATTTCAATTGAGAACCCCCACCTTTCATGACTCTAGATTGTGTCAAATTGACATAAAACCAGGCAAGAATCAATATCAGTGACAAGCATGGTAGAATAACCTTTTAGGTACACTAGGACACATATCTTGATAGTAACCAGTGGCTCTTAATTGGACTTAAGACACACTCAACAAGATTATCATGCCTAGTCCTAGAAACTGAGCTAACTACTAAGTACTAATGAAGTTATGGATAGTGGAAGAATGATAGTCTATAACCAATCATATACTAAATCATCATAATCCCAAACAACAGTGTATAAATATTTATCCTCCTACCCATAGATAGGGTTAGTCTTTAGCCTTCATAAGGAAACTTCTCTTTGAAACATATGAAAACCACCCCAACCCCTCCCCCAAAAAATCAATATATAAATTGTAAATCCCCATTCTAATGGAGACAACTACAAAATACTCCCAATCCTAAATCTCAGGAACCATTGTGGAAGAGAGGGCAGAAAGATTGTAAAAGTCAGAGAATCAGGGAGTTTTGCTCTGAGATTGTGTCTGCTTGTAAAATTAGAGGCTTAACGCATAAAGTCTCATCAACATGGACCCTAACTGTGAGCTGAACATTTAGGATGCCAAGGACCATGTCAAACTCTGTAGAGAAAAACCCATGACCGTATGCCAAGAACTGTAGACAACTAAATAAAGCTGTTTGCAGAAAAATGGCTTTCCCTCAGGTAAAAGCATACTAATTGGTTGTCCAGAGCCAACCGGTCAGCCCTGAAAACACGCACACAAGTAACATTATATAGATACTCCATAAGTTCAAAACGTTATATTTAGGAACATATATATATATATATATATATATATATATATACACACTCACACACACACACACTCACATATACATAGAATGAATGCAATAAAAATTGATGAAAAAAGAGGCCATTCATCTGAAGGAGAACACAGAGTGGTACAGGAGAGGTATTTGAGGGAGGAGATGGAAGGGAGAAATTTGCAATTAAAACAAAATTTCAAAAATCACTAAAACCAAAAACATTCTAATAAAGCACAGAAAATTTCACTGAGTGGAAATAAATTCTTATTAATCACAGATGATTTTTTTAGCCCTAGGTGATTAGCAAACTGAGATTCCCAATTCAAAATGTTACCCAAAACATCCCATATCTATGTTTTTATTTGAGTCCTCATTTCAGCTTCATCAGTCAGGGCTCCACAGAGCACATTATCTTAGTATATGAAGCTTGGACCACTCAATGACTTTTCCAGCTCAAAGTTCCAAGCATATATGCAATCTCTCCATAAAGCAAGATATTCATGTCCAACACAGGAACGTTCTACTTCTTGTGGACTCAAGTTTTGTTTCAGTTTCATTCTGTTGCTGTGATAAAGTATTTTCACCAAAAGCAATGGGAGGAGGAAAGGTGTATTTGGTTTACACTTCCATGTTACAACCCATCATTTATGGAAGGCCTGCAGAGAGCTGAGGCAGTAGCCACATTCACAGCCTCATGGCTTGCTAGCTTTTTTATACACGTAGGGATACTTATTCAGGAAAAGATGTGGCCTACAGTGGGATGGACCTTCCTACATGAACAGCAATTAATTGAGCAATTTCCAAATTGATGTTTAATATATCTATATTTAGTTTTATAAGACTCATTAAAATTAACTTTGGTTGAATGGTATGGGAGTTTGATTACTTTGACTGTTCTCTTATACTTTTTAAAATATAATTAATGTGCTTAATAAAGAAAATGACTCAAAGGATTATAAGTTACTAATGGTATAAATATATATTCTGACCTGAATGTATTCTGTTGTGGCAATTTGAATGAAAATGTCCCCCTTATGCTCACTGTTTCAATATTTGGACTCTAGTCCGTGGAACACTTTAGGAAGTATTAGGAGGTATGGCCTTGTTGAAGGAGGTATGTCACACTGAAAGTTTTGAGGTTTCAAAATAAACATGCTATTTCACCATTTCAAGCTATTTTTATTTACCTCTGGCTTGTGATTAGAAATGTAAGCTCTTGGATGTTCATGTTAACATGCTTTTGCTCTGCCATCAGAAACTCTTACCTGTTGAAATGTTAAGTCCAATTAAATTCTTTCTTTAATAAGTTGCCTTCCTGGCAATCCAGGGGGGGGCAGAAATAGCTTTGCAGGCTCACAGGAGGTCCAACCAACAGCCAGTGGCAGCAGGGCCAACTAGCACCAGAGGTATCCAGATGGCAAAAGGCAAACGTAGGAATGTTACTAACAGAAATCAAAGTAATGTGGGACCATCCGAACCCAACTCTCCAACAGCAGCAAATCCTGGATGCCCCACCACACCCGAAAGACAAGATCTGGATTTAAAACCACTTCTCATGATGCTATTAGAGGATCACAAGAAGGACACAAATAAATCTCATAAAGAGTTACAGGAGACCATGAATCAACGGTTAGAAGCCCTTACAAAGGAAACACAAAAATCGCTTAGAGAAATGCTGGAGAACATGGAACAAAAGATGGAGGCGCACAAGGAGACAACACAAAAATCGCTTAACGAGATGAATCAACGGGTAGATGCACTCACAAAGGAATCACAAAATTTGCATAAAGAAATGCAGAAGAATGTGGGTCAACAGACGGATGCCCATAAGGAGGCAACACAAAAATTGCTTAAAGAAATGAATCAACGGATAGATGCCCTTACAAAGGAAACACGAGAACTGCTTAAAGAAATGCAGGAGACAATGGATCAACAGATGGATTCCCATGAGGAGGAAACACAAAAATCACTCAGAGAAATGCAGGAGAACGTGGGTCATCAGGAAGAAATCCTGAAAGAGGCAGTGCAAAAATACCTTAAAGAAATACAGGAAAATACAAACAAACAAGTGAAGGATCTCAGCAAATCCATCCAGGAACTAAAAAAGGAAGTAGAAACAACTAAGAAATCACAAAGGGAGACAACTTTGGAGATAGAAAACCTTGGGAAGAAATCAGGAGTCATAGATGCAAACATCAACAATAGAATACAAGAGATGGAAGAAAGAATCTCAGGTGCTGAAGATTCCATAGAAAGCATCGATTCAACAGTCAAAGAAAATGCAAAATGCAAAAAACGTGTAACCCAAAACATCCAGGAAACCCAGGACACAATGAGAAGACCAAACCTAAGGATTATAGGTATAGATGAGAGTGAAGATTTGCAACTTAAAGGGCCAGTAAACATCTTCAACAAAATTATGGAGGAAAACTTCCCTAACTTAAAGAGAGAGATGCCGATGAACGTACAAGAAGCCTACAGAACTCCAAACAGACTGGACCAGAACAGAAATACCTCCCGTCACATAATAATCAAAACACCGAATGTTCTAAACAAAGAAAGAATACTAAAAGCAGTAAGAGAAAAGGGCCAAGTAACATACAAAGGAAGACCTATCCGAATCACATCTGACTTCTCACCAGAGACTATGAAAGCCAGAAGATCCTGGGCAGATCTCATGCAGACACTAAGACAGCACAAATGCTAGCCTAGACTACTATACCCAGCAAAACTCTCAATCACCATAGATGGAGAGACCAAGATATTCCATGATAAAACCAAATTTTCACAATATCTTTCCACAAATCCAGCCCTGCAACGGGTAATAGGTGGAAACCTCCAATACAGGGAGAGAAACAACACCCTGGATAAAATGAGATAATAACCTTCTTGAATCAAACCCAAAAGTAGATAACCACTCAAACATAAAGATAGCGTCAAGAATGGCAGATGGCAATAATCACTATGCCTTAATCTCTCTTAATATCAATGGTCTCAATTCCCCAATAAAAAGACATAGACTAGCAGACTGGATACGTAAACAAGACCCAGCATTTTGCTGCATGCAGGAAACGCACCTCAGTGTCAAAGACAAACACTACCTCAGAGTAAAAGGCTAGAAAACAATTTTACAAGCAAATGACCCCAAGAAACGAGGTGGAGTAGCCATCCTAATATCAGATAAAATTGATTTTCAACCTAAAGTCATCAAAAAAGACACAGAAGGACACTACATACTGATCAAGGGAAAAATCCACCATCAAGAACTCTCAATTCTGAATATCTATGCTCCAAATGCAAGGGCACCCTCATTCCTAAAAGAAACTTTACTAAAACTCAAAGCACACATCGCACCGCACACAATAATAGTGGGTGACTTCAACACCCCGCTCTCTGAAATGGATCGTTCAGGAAAGCAGAAACTAAACAGGGACACAGTGAATCTAATTGAAGCCTTGGACCAAATGGAACTAACTGATATAGAACATTTCATCCTAGAGCTAAAGAATACACCTTCTTCTCCGTTCTTCATGGTACCTTCTCCAAAATTGACCATATAATTGGTCACAAATCAGACCTCAACAGATACAAGAAGATAGAAATAATCCCATGCCTCCTATCAGATCACTATGGAATAAGGGTGGTCTTCAATGGCAACAAAAACAAAAGAAAACCCATGTACACATGGAGGCTGAACAATGCTCTACTCAATGATAACTTGGTCAAGGTGGAAATAAAGAAAGAAATCAAAGACTTTTTGAAAGTTAATGAAAATGAAGGCACAACATACCCTAATTTATGGGACACAATGAAAGCAGTGCTAAGAGGAAAATTCATAGCCCTGAGTGCCGCCAAAAAGAAACGGGAGACAGCATACACTAACAGCTTAATGGCACACCTGAAAGCCCTGGAACAAAAAGAAGCAAATACACCAAAGAGGAGTAGAAGGCAGGAAATCACCAAATTCAGGGCTGAAATCAATCAAGTAGAAACAAATAAAACCATACAAAGAATCAACAAAACGAGGAGTTGGTTCTTTGAGAAAATCAACAAGATAGATAAGCCCTTAGCCAGACTAACCAGAGGGCACAGAGATAGTATCCAAATTAATAAAATCAGAAACGAAAAGGGAGAGATAACAACAGAAACTGAGGAAATTCAAAAAATCATCAGATCCTACTACAAAAACCTGTATTCAACAAAACTAGAAAATCTTGAGGAAATGGACAATTTCCTTGACAGATACCAAGTACCAAAATTAAATCAGGATCAAATAGTCCATCTAAACCATCCTATAACCCCGGAAGAAATAGAAGTTGTCATTGGAAGTCTTCCAACCAAAAAAAGCACAGGTCCAGATGGTTTTACTGCAGAATTCTATCAGACCTTGAAAGAAGACCTAACACCAATACTCTTCAAACTGTTCCACAAAATAGAAACAGAAGGAACACTACCCAACTCGTTCTATGAAGCCACAATTTCACTAACACCAAAAGCACACAAAGATCCGACAAAGAAAGAGAATCTCAGGCCAATCTCTCTTATGAATATCGATGCAAAAATACTCAATAAAATTCTTACCAACCGAATCCAAGAACACATCAAAACGATCATTCACCACGATCAAGTAGGCTTCATCCCAGGGTTGCAGGGATGGTTCAATATAAGGAAATCCATCAATGTAATCCACTGCATAAACAATCTCAAAGAAAAAACCCACATGGTCATCTCATTAGATGCTGAGAAAGCATTTGACAAAATTCAGCATCCTTTCATGCTAAAGGTCTTGGAAAGATCAGGAATTCAAGGCCCATATCTAAACATAGTAAAAGCAATTTACAGCAAACCGGTAGCCAGCATCAATCTAAATGGAGAGAAACTTCAAGCAATCCCACTAAAATCAGGGACTAGACAAGGCTGCCCTCTCTCTCCATATCTTTTCAATATAGTACTTGAAGTTCTAGCTAGAGCAATTAGACAACAAAAAGAGGTCAAAGGGATACAAATTGGAAAGGAAGAAGTCAAACTATCACTATTTGCAGACGATATGATAGTATACACAAGCGACCCAAAGATCTCCACCAGAGAACTCCTACAGCTGATAAACGACTTCAGCAAAGTGGCTGGATATAAAATCAACTCAAGCAAGTCAGAAGCCTTCCTATACTCAAAGGATAAGCAGGCTGAGAAAGAAGTAAGAGAAACAATACCCTTCACAATAGCCACAAACCATATTAAGTATCTTGGCGTGACTCTAACCAAAGAAGTGAAAGATCTGTATGACAAGAACTTCAAGTCTCTGAAGAAAGAAATTGAAGAAGACCTCAGAAGATGGAAAAATCTGCCATGCTCATGGATTGGCAGGATTAATATAGTAAAAATGAGCATCTTACCAAAAGTAATACACAGATTCAAAGCAATCCCCATCAAAATCCCAACTCAATTCTTCATAGAGTTAGAAAGAGCAATTCAAAAATTCATCTGGAATAACAGAAAACCCAGAATAGCTAAAACTATTCTCAAGAGTAAAAGAACCTCTGGGGGAATCTGTATCCCTGACTTCAAGCTGTACTACAGAGCAATAGTGTTAAAAACTGCATGGTATTGGTACAGTAACAGACATGTAGATCAATGGAACAGAATTGAAGACCCAGAAATGAATCCACACTCCGATGGTCACTTGATCTTTGACAAAGGAGCTAAAACCATCCAGTGGAAAAAAGATAGCCTTTTCAACAAATGGTGCTGGCTCAGCTGGAGGTCAACATGCAGAAGAATGCAAATTGACCCATCCTTATCTCCTTGCACTAAGCTCAATTCTAAGTGGATCAAAGATCTCCACATAAAACCAGACACACTGAAACTAATAGAAGGGAAACTAGGGAAGAACCTTGAACATATGGGCACAGGGGAGAATTTCCTGAACAGAACTTCAATAGCTTATGCTCTAAGATCAAGAATGAACAAGTGGGACCTCATTAAATTACAAAGTTTCTGCAAGGCAAAAGACACTGTCAAAAAGACAAAGCGGCAACCAACTAACTGGGAAATGATTTTTACCAACCTTACATTCGACAGAGGGCTAATATCCAATATATACAAAGAACTCAAGAAGTTAAACTCCAGAGAGGCAAGTAACCCTATTAAAAAATGGGGTACAGAGCTAAACAAAAAGTTCTCACCTGAAGAATATCTAATGGCTGAGAAGCACCTAAAGAGATGTTCATCATCCTTAGTCATTAGGGAAATGCAAATCAAAACAACCCTGAGATTCCATCTCACACCAGTCAGGATGGCTAAGATCAAAAACACAGGAGACAGCAGTTGTTGGGGAGGATGTGGAGAAAGAGGAACACTCCTCCACTGCTGGTGGAATTGCAGGCTGGTACAACCACTCTGGAAAGCAGTCTGGCGGTTCCTCAGAAAACTGGGCATGACACTCCCGGAGGATCCGGCTATACCACTCTGGGCATATACCCAGAGGCTTTACCTGCATGCAATAAGGACACATGCTCCACTATGTTCATAGCAGCCTTATTTATAATAGCCAGAAGCTGGAAAGAACCCAGATATCCCTCAACGGAGGAATGGATTCAGAAGATGTGGTATATTTACACAATGGAATACTACTCTGCAATTAAAAACAATGAATTCACGAAATTCCTAGGCAAATGGTCAGATCTTGAAAATATCATCCTTAGTGAGGTAACCCAATCACAAAAGAACACACATGGTATGCAGTCACTAATAAGGGGATATTGACCCAGAATCTTGGAATACCCTAGACACAATCCGCATATCAATAGATTTCTAAGAAGATGGAAGGAGAGACCCCTGGTCCTGGAAAGACTGGATGTAGGGGAACGCCAGGACAGAGTAACGAGAGGGGGTTGAATGGAGAAAAGAGGGAGGGAAGGGGGCTTATGGGACTTTCGGGGAGGGAGGAAACGGGAAATGGGAAGTGATTTGGAATGTAAATTAAAAAAATAAAATAAAATAAATAAAAATAAGTTGCCTTGGTCATGTTATTTTATCACAACAATAAATATGTAAATAATGCAGTTTTATACAGCAGTGACATAAAATACCTTCTGAAGACCTTAGTGATCTTCCTGGCAAGTGACAACTTAAAATTCTAATTAAAAATCAAAATGTATTGATCAAAATATTAATTATTACGTTAATTTTAACTAGTAATGATATGTGTGTTGTTGAAGCAGGATGTAAATATAGGAAAACATCCAAGGGGTATAAGAAAGAGAAAGAGAGCAACCTCTGCTCAGGAGATTGACTACACTGAGCCTTCAGGTACGCAGGGACTCCCCAATATAACATCGCTTGGGACACAGCCTGCTAGGCTTCCATCTCCGCCCAAGAGCGGGGCAGCTCGGTGGTTGTCTGGGCGGCAGTTCTGCTGTGGGTCATCTGCCTTGCAGAGTGATATGCGCCAAGAGGGTGCACAGTACACTGTGCCACCTTTGATCTGGCAACAGAGCAGTTGGGACCTCCAGGCGCAGGGAGAACGGAGCATAACATCGCTTGGGACTCAGCCAGCTTGTGTGCTCCCTGCACCCAAGAGCTGGGCAGTTCTGTGGTCATTACATGCCAGCTCTGCTGTGGGACATCTGTCCTGCAGAGGGACCCGCATCAGGAGAGAGTGCACCTGCACCGGGAGAGAGCACACCAGGCTCCCCTTAGCCACCTCTGCTCCTGGAATTGACTACACTGAGCCTTCAGGTACGCAGGGATTCCCCAAGTATAACATCACTTGGGGCAAGGCACATCAGGACCCCAAAGTCACTGAGGAACAGGGCAACCCCACAGCAATCAGTGCCAGGGGAATCCCGGTCATCTAGGGGGGAGGCAGAAATAGCCATGCAGCCTGACAGGAGGTGCAAGCCACAGCCAGTGACAGCTGGACCAACTAACACCAGAGATAACCAGATGGCAAAAGGCAACCGTAGGACATTCCTAACAGAAATCAAGGAAATATTGGCACCATCCGAACCCAACTCTCCAACAGCAGCAAGTCCTGGATACCCCATCACACCCAAAGGCAAGATCTGGATTTAAAATCACTTCTCATGATGCTATTAGAGGATTTCAAGAAGGACATAAATAAATCTCATAAAGAAATACAGGAGAACATGAATCAATGGTTAGAAGCACTTACAAAGGAAACACAAAAATTTCTTAAAGAAATGCAGGAGAATATGGATCAACAGATGGAAGCCCATAAGGAAGAAACACAAAAATCACTTAAAGAAATACAGGAGAACATGGGTCAACAGGCAGACATCCTGAAAGAGGAAACACAAAAGAATCTCAAAGAAATATCAGAAAACACAAACAAACAAGTGAAGGAACTGAGCAAATCCATCCAGGATCTAAAAAAGGAAGTAGAAACAACTCAGAAATCACAAAGGGAGACAACTTTGGAGATAGAGAGCCTTGGGAAGAAATCAGGGGTCATGGATGCGAACATCAACAATAGAATACAAGAGATGGAAGAAAGAATCTCAGGTGCTGAAGATACCATAGAAAGCATCGACTCAACAATCAAAGAGAATGCAAAATGCAAAAAACGTGTAACCCAAATCATCCAGGAAATCCAGGATACAATGAGAAGTCCAAACCTAAGGATTATAGGTATAGATGAGAGTGAAGATTTGCAACATAAAGGTCCAGTAAATATCTTCAACAAAATTGTGGAGGAAAACTTCCCTAACCTAAAGAGAGGGATGCCGATGAATATACAAGAAGCCTACAGAACTCCAAACAGACTGGACCAGAACAGAAACACCTCCCGTCACATAATAATCAAAGCACCAAATGTACTAAACAAAGAAAGAATATTAAAAGCAGTAGAGAAAAAGGCCAAGTAACATATAAAGGAAGACCTATCCGACTCACATCAGACTTATCACCAGAGACTATGAAATCCAGAAGATCCTGGACAGATCTCATACAGACTCTAAGAGAACACAAATACCAGCCTAGACTACTATCCCCAGTGAAACTCTCAATCACCACAGATGTAGAGACCAAGATATTCCATGATAAAACCAAATTTACACAATATCTTTCCACAAACTCAGCCCTGCAAAGGATAATACGTGAAAATCGCCAATAAAAGGAGAGAAACTACACCCTGAAAAAATCGAGATAGTAACCTTCTTTCATCAAACCCAAAAGTAGACCACCACTCAAACATAAAAATAGCATCAAGAATAGCAGGTGGCAATAATCACTATTCCTTCATCTCTCTTAATATCAATGGTCTCAATTCCCCAATAAAAAACATAGACTAAGAGACTGGATACTTAAACAAGACCCAGCATTTTGCTGCATGCAGGAAATGCACCTCAGTGTCTAAGACAGACACTACCTCAGAGTAAAAGGATGGAAAACAATCTTACTAGCAAATGGTCCTAGGAAACGAGCCAGAGTATCCATCCTAATATCAGATAAAATTGACTTTCAACCTAAAGTCATCAAAAATGTCAGAGAAGGACACTACATACTGATCAAAGGAAAAATCCACCAAGAAGAACTCTCAATTCTGAACATATATGCTCCAAATGCAAGGGCACCCTTGTTCGTAAAAGAAACTTTACTAAAGCTCAAAGCACACATCGCAACTCACACAATAATAGTGGGTGACTTCAACAACCCGCTCTCTTAAATGGATTGTTCAGGAAAGCAGAAATTAAACAGGGACACAGTGAAACTAATTGAAGCCTTGGACCAAATGGAACTAACATATATATATATATATATATATATATATATATAAAACATTTCATCCTAAAGCAAAAGAATATACCTTCTTTTCCGCACCTCATGGTACCTTCTCAAAAATCAACCATATAAGTGGTCACAAAACAGACCTCAACTAATATAAGAAGATCAAACTAGTCCCATGCCTCCTATCAGATCGCTATGGCAGAAGGGTGGTCTTCAATAACAACAAAAACAACAGAAGCCCACATACACGTGGAAGCTGAACAATGTTCTACTGAATGATAACTTAATCAAGGAAGAAATAAAGAAATCAAAGACTTTTTAAAAATTAATGAAAATGAAGGCACAACTTACCCTAATCTATGGGACACAATGAAAGCGGTGCTAAGAGGAAAATTCATAGCCCTGAGTGCCTCCAAAAAGAAACGGGAGAGAGCATACACTAGCAGGTTAATGGCATACCTGAAAGCCCTGGAACAAAAAGAATCAAATACACCCAAGAGGAGTAGAAGGCAGGAAATCATCAAACTCAGGGATGAAATCAATCAAGTAGAACCAAAATCATACAAAGAATCAACAAAACTAGGAGTGGTTCTTTGAGAAAATCAAAAAAATAGATATGTCCTTAGCCAGACTGGCCAGAGGGCATAGAGACTGTATCCACATTAACAAAATCAGAAATGAAAAGGGAGATATAACAACGGAAATTGAGGAAATTTAAAATATCATCAGATCCTAATACAAAAGCCTATATTCAACACAACTAGAAAATCTGGAGGAAATGGACAGTTTCCTAGATAGACACCAAATATCAAAATTAAATCAGGATCAAATAGACCATCTAAACCGTCCTATAACCCCTGAAGAAATAGAAGTGTCTTTGGAAGTCTTCCAACCAAAAAATAGCATAGGTCCAGATGGTTTTATTGCAGAATTCTTTCAGACCTTCAAAGAAGACCTAAGACCAATACTCTTCAAACTATTCCACAAAATAGAAATAGAAGAACACTGCCCAACTCCTTCTCTGAAGCCACAATTACGCTGATCCCAAAATCACACAAAGTTCCAACAAAGAAAGAGTATCTCAGACCAATTTCTCTTATGAATATTGATGGAAAAATACTCAATAAAATTCTTGCCACCCAAATCAAAGATCACATCAAAATGATCATTAACCACAATCAAGTAGGCTTCATCCCAGGGATGCTTGGATGGTTCAATATAAGGAAGTCCATCAATGTAATCCACTATATAAACAATCTCAAAGAAAAAAAACCACATGGTCATTTCATTAGATGCTGAAATAGCATTTGACAAAATTCAGCATTCTTTCATGTTAAAGGTCTTGGGAAGATCAGGAATTGAAGGCCCATATCTATACATAGTAAAAGCAATTTACAGCAAACCGGTAGCCAACATCAATCTAAATGGAGAGAAACTTGAAGTAATCCCACTAAAATCAGGGACTAGACAAGGCTGCCCTCTCTCTCCTTTTCTTTTCAGTCTAGTACTTGAAGTTCTAGCAAGAGCAATTAGACAACAAAAGGAGGTCAAAGGGATACAAATTGGAAAGTAAGAAGTCAAACTATCACTATTTGCAGATGATATGATAGTATATTTAAATGACCCAAAGAACTCCACCAGAGAACTCCTACAGCTGATAAACAGCTTCAGCAAAGTGGCCAGATATAAAATCAACTCAAGCAAATCAGTAGCCTTCCTATACTCAAAGGATAAGCCGGCTGAGAAAGAAATAAGAGAAATGATACCCTTCACGATAGCCACAAACAATATAAAGTATCCTGGTGTGATTCTAACCAAACAAGTGAAAGATCTGTATGAGAAGAACTTCAAGTCTCTTAAGAAAGAAATTGAAGAAGACCTCAGAAGATGGAAAAATCTTCCATGCTCATGGATTTGTAGCATTAACATAGTCAAAATGACCATCTTGCCAAAAGCAATATACAGATTCAATGCAATCCCCATCTAACTCCCAACTCCATTCTTCATAGAGTTAGAAAGAGCAATTCAAAAATTCATCTGGAATAACAGAAAACCTAGAATAGCTAAAACTATTCTCAAGAGTAAAAGAACTTCTGGGGGAATCAGTATCCCAGACCTCAAGCTCTACTACAGAGCAATAGTGTTAAGAACTGCATGGTATTGGTACAGTGACAGGCATGTAGATCAATGGAACAGAGTTGAAGACTCAGAAATGAATCCACACTCCTATGGTCACTTGATCTTTGACAAAGGAGATAAAACCTCCAGTGGAAAAAAAGATAGCCTTTTCAACAAATGGTTCTGGTTCAACTGGAAGTCAACATGTAGAAGAATGCAAATCGATCCATTCTTATCTCCTTGTCCTAAGCTCAATCCCAATTGGATCCAGGACCTCCACATAAAACCAGACACACTGAAACTATTAGGAAAGAAACTAGGGAAGAACCTTGAACATATGGGCATGGGGGAAATTTTCCTGAACAGAACACCAATAGCTTATGCTCTAAGATCAAGAATTGACAAATGGGAACTCATAAAATTTCTGTAAGGCAAAGGACACTTTCAAAAGGAGAAAGCGGCAACCAACAAACTGGGAAAAGATCTTTACCCACCCTACATCTGACAAAGGGCTAATATCCAATATATACAAAGAACTCAAGAAGTTCGACTCCAGAGAGCCAAATAACCCTATTAGAAAATGGGGTACAGAGCTAAACAAAGAGTTCTCACCCAAAGAATATCTAATGGCTGAGAAGCACCTAAAGAAATGTTCAACATCCTTAGTCATTAGGGAAATGCAAATCAAAACAACCCTAAGATTCCACCTCAAACCAGTCAGAATGGCTAAAATCAAAAACACAGGAGACAGCAGTTGTTGGCAAGTATGTGGAGAAAGAGGAACACTCCTCCACTGCTGGTGGGATTGCAAGCTGGTACAACCACTCTGGAAAGCAGTCTGGTGGTTCCTCAGAAAACTGGGCATGACACTCCCAGTGGATCCTGTTATACCACTCCAAGGCATGTACCCAGAGGCTTCCCCTGAATGCAATAAGGACACATTCTCCACTAAGTTCATAGCCGCCTTATTTATAATAACAAGAAGAGCCCAGATGTCCCTCAGTGGAGGAATGGATTCAGAAGATGTGGTATATTTACAGAATTTAATACTACTCTGCAGTTAAAAACAATGAATTCACGAAATTGTTAGGCAAATGATCTGAACTGGAAAATATAATCCTTAGTGAGGTAACCCAATCACAAAAGAACACACATGTTATGCAGTCACTGAAAAGGGGATAATTAACCCAGAAACTCAGAATATCCAAGATACAATTCACATAGCAATAGATTGCCAAGAAGATGGAGGGAGAGACCCCTGGTCCTGGAATGACTGGATATAGGGGAATACCACAACAGAAAAATGAGAGGGGTTTGAATTGGAACAGGGGTAGGGAAGAGGGCTTATGGGACTTTCAGGGAGGGAGGAACTGGGAAAGGGGAAATCATTTGGAATGTAAATGAAAAAATATAGAAAAAAAAGAAATAGTATTTTTTGCTACTGTAACTGAGCACTCGGGTGCAACCTGGAACTCAGGGAACACCGAGTGAAAGATCAGTTGGTACTCTGTCTGCAAGAGCCCCACCTGCACCCAGGAGCTGGGCAACAGCACTCTGTGCGAGGAGAGAGCTGGTCACCCAAGGGTGTTGAGACAGGCTTGCAGGCACACAGGAGGGACAAATTCCAGTCAGAGACAGCAGAACCAACTAATACCAGAGATAACCAGATGGCAAAAGGAAAATGAAAGAACATTACTAACAGAAATTGAGGCAACATGGCACAATCTGAACCCTATTCTCCTATAACAGCACATCCTGGATACTCCAACTCACCAGAAAAGCAAGACTTGGATTTCAAATCACAGCTCAGGAGCCTGATAGAGGGCTTCAAGAAGGTCATAAATAACTCCTTTAAAGAAATGCATGGGCTTCTTCCCCCTCCTCTCCTATTTCATGCTCCATTCCTTCTACTGTGGTAAACCCCTGCCAGTTCTGCCACAGGGAAGGCCCCATATCCTGATACTTTCCAGAGAATCTGCAGCCCGCAGGTCATTCAGTAAGAACCACACCCACCTCTGGAGGCCCACAGCCTCTGGCTGGTACTCACAACCCAGCAACCACCAAAACCCTGCCTTCCCTCCAGAATACAACTCCCCTTCTGTGCCTGATACCCCTTCTTCCACTGCCAACTGCCCCGTTCCTTCTGCTGTGGTAGACCCCTACCAGTTCTGCTACAGGGAAGGCCCCATCTCCTGATACATTCTAAAGATCCAGAGGCATGCAGAACATTTGACCCTTGCCAGGCCTGCCACAGGGAAGGCCCCATCTCTTGATACTTCCTGGAGAACCAGCCATATGCAGGGCATTTGAGAACATGGGAATCCTAGGAGTACAGATATACAGGCTTGCAGGACAGAGAAGCCACAGTCAGAGACAGCAAGAACAGTTAACACCAGAGATAACTAGATGGCAAAATGCAAAGGCAAGATCATTACCAACATAAACCAAGGCAACATGGCACCATCAGAACCCAGTTCTCCCACAACAGCAAATTCTGGATACCCCATCACATCGGAAAACAATAGCTGGATCTAAAGTCACATCTCATGATGCTGGTAGAGGACTTCAAGGAGGACAAAAATAACTCCCTTAAAGAAATACAGGAGTACATGGGTCAACAGGTAGAACCCCTTAAAGAGGAAACACAAAAATCCCTTAATGAAATACAGGAGAATATGTGTCAATAGGTAGAAGTCCTTAAAGAGGCAACACAAAAATCCCATAGGGACTTACGGGAGTACATGGGTCAACAGGCAGAAGCCCTTAAAGAGGAAACACAAAAATCCTTTAAAGAAACACAGGAGAACATGGGTCAACAGGTAGAAACCCTTAAAAAGGAAACACAAAAATGCTTTAAAGAGTTTCATGAAAACAAAAACAAACAAGTGAAGTAACTGGAAAAAAAAACTATCCAGGATCTAAAAGTGGATGTAGAAACAATAAAGAAATTGTAAAGTGAGACATCTCTGGAGATAGAAATCATTGGAAAGAATTCAGGAGTCATAGATGCAAACATCAATAACAGAATACAACGGATAAAGAATCTCAGATGCTGAAGATTCCATAGAAAACATTGTCACAACAGTGAAAGAAAATGCAAAATGCAAAAAGAATGTAACCCAAAACATCCAGGAAATCCAGGACACAATGAGAATGCCACACCTATGTGTTATAGGTATAGAAGAGAGTGAGGATTTACATCTTAAAGGGCCAGTAAATATCTTCAACAAAATTATAGAAGAAAACTTCCCCTAACCTAAAGAAAGAGATGTGTGAACATACAAGAAGTCTACGGAACTTCAAACAGACTGGACCAGAACAGAAATTCGTCCCATCACATAATAATCAAAACACTGAATGCACTTAACAAAGAAAGAATATTAAAAGCAGTAAGGGAAAAATGTCAAATAACATATAAAGACAGACCTATCAGAATTACACAAGAATTCTCATCAGAAACTATGAAAGCTAGAAGATCCTGGACAGATGTCATACAGACCCTAAGAGAATATAAATGTCAGCCTACACTGCTATGCCCAGCAAAACTCTCAATCACCATAGAAGGAGAAAATAATACATTCCAACCCAAAAGGAAATTACACATTATCTTTCCACAAATCCAGCTCTACAAAGGATAATAGATGTAAAATGCCAATGCAAGGAGGGCAACTATACCCTAGAAAAAGCAAGAAATTAAGCTCCTTTCAACAACCCAAAAGAAGATAACCACTTGAACATAAAAATAACATCAAAAGTAACAGGAAGCAACAATCACAATTCCTTAATATCTCTTAACTTCAATGGACTAAATTCCCCCCAAAAAAGACATAGACTAACAGAGTGGATACAGTAAAAGGACCCAACATTTTGCTGCGTACAGGAAATGCACCTCAGTGTCAAAGAAAAACACTACCTCAGACTACAAGGCTGGAAAACAATTTTATAAGCATGTGGTCCCAGGAAACAATATCCATCCATTCTTATCTCCTTGTTCTATGCTCAAGTGCAAGTGGATCAAGGACCTCTACATAAAACCAGACACACTGAAACTAGTAGAAAAAAAAACTGGAGAAGAGCATTGAGCACATGGGCACAGGGGAAAATTTCCTGAACAGAACTCCAATAGCTTATGCTCTAAGATCAAGAATTGACGATTGGGGCCTCATAAAATTGCAAAGTTTCTGTAAGGCAAAGGACACTGTCAATAGGACAAAATGGCAACCAACAAATCGGGAAAAGATCTTTACCAATCCTACATCTGGCAGAGAGCTAATATCCAATATAAACAAAGAACTCAAGAAGTTAGACTCCAGAGAGCCACATGACCCTATTAAAAATGGGGTACAGAGTTAAACAAAGAATTTTTACTGTGGAATATTGAATGGCTGAGAAGAAACGCAAGAAATGTTCGATATCCTTAGTCATTAGCAAAATGCAAATCAAAACAACCCTGAGTTTTCACCTCACACCAGTCAGAATGGCTAAGATCAAAAACTCAGGAGACAACTGGCAAGGATGTGAAGAATGAGGAACACTCTTCCACTGCTGGTGGGATGGCAAGCTGGTACCACCACTCTGGAAATCAGTCTCATGATTCCTCAGAAAACTGGCCATGATACTACCAGAGGAACCCGTTATACCACTCGTAGGCATATACCCAGAAGATTGCACAGCATGTAATAAGGACACATGCTCCCCTATGTTCATAGCAGCCCTATTTATAATAGCTAGAACCTGGAAAGAACCCAGATGTCCCTTAGTGGAGGAATGGATACAGAAAATGTGGTTTATTTACAATATGGAATACTAATCAGCTATTAAAAACAATAAATTCATGAAAGTATTAGGCAAATGGTTGGAACTAGAAAATATCATCCTAAGTGAGGTAACCCAATCAAAGAGAAAACACATGGAATGCACTCACTGATAAGTGGATACTAGCCCAGAAGCTCGGAACACCCAAGACACAATTCAAATTTCAAATGATGTCCAAGAAGAAGGAAGGAGAGGCCCCTGGTCCTGGAAAGGCTTGATGTAGAGATGTAGTGGAATACCAGGACAGGGAAGTGGGACGGAATTGACTGGGGAACAGGGGGAGGGAAGAGGGCTTATTGGGATATTAGGGGAGAGGGGAACCAGGAAAGGGCAAATCATTTGAAATGTAAATAAAAAATATATCAAAGGAAAGAAAAGAAAAAAAATGATTGAGAGCCCATGAAATACCCCACAAAGAGGAGGGATAATCGGTTGAGACCATATTCCAAGGTTGGGCATGGCTCTCCAGTTGAGTTATGGAGCCTACCACCCATCTCCATAATTTTAACCCAGAATTGATCCTCTCTAAAGGAAATATAGTGAGAAAACGTAAACCAGAGAGTGGAGGAAAGACCATTCAGAGACTGCCCTACCTGGGGATCCATCCCACATGAAGACACCAAACACAGTCACTACTACTTATGCCAAGAAGTGCTTGCTGGACTGATACAGTTGAGTATTAAGAGGCTCTGCCAGATCCTGACCAATACAGATGCAGATGCTCAAAGACAAGAATTGGACTGAGCACAGGGACCACAATGCAGGATGTAGGGGAAGGCCTGACAGGGCTAAAGAGGCCTTATCTGGTAGCAACGGCAGGGGAAGCCCTTGTTCCTATGAAAGCTTGATGCCCCAGTATAAAGGAATTCTAGATTGGTGAGGCAGGAGTGGGTAGGATGGTGAGGGATCACCATCATAGAAACAGGCTAAGGGGCGATGGGATAGGGGTTTGTAGATGGGAAATGGAAAGGGGATAACATTTAAAATGTAAATAAATAAAATATCCAATTTAAAAAATAGAACTGCAGGAAAACACAACAAAACAGGTGAAGGAATTGAGAAAAACCGTACAAGATCTAGAATTGCAGGTAGATACAATAAAGAAATCACAAAGGGAAACAACTCTGGACATAGAAAACCTAAGAAAGAAATCAGGAGTCAAGGATACAAGTATCAACAGCAGAATACAAAAGACAGAAGAGAGAATCTCAGAGGTAGAAGATGCCATAGAGTTCATTGACACAACAGTCAAAAAAATGCAAAATGCAAAATGCTCCTGACCCAAAACATTCAGGAAATCCAGGACAAAATGAGAAGACAAAAACCTAAGGATTATAGGTATAGAAGAGAGTGCAGATTTCTAACTTAAATGGCCAGTAAATATGTTCAACAAAATTATAGAAGAAAACTTCCCTAACCTAAAGAAAGAGATGCCCATGAACATTACCATGGATGGAGAAACCAATGTATTCCATGACAAAAACAAATTTACATAATATCTTTCCACAAATCCAGCCCTTCAAAGATTAATGAATGGAAATCTCCAACAAAAGGAAAGAAACTACACACCAGAAAAAGCCTACAGAACTCCAAATAGATTTGATCAGAAAAAAATTCCTCCTGTCACATAATAATTAAAACACCAAATGCACTGAACAGAGAAAGAATATTATAAGCAGTAAGGGAAAAAGGTCAAGTAACATATAAAGGTAGACCTATCAGAATTACACCAGACTTCACACGAGAGAATGTGAAAGCCAGAAGAACCTGGGCAGATGTCATATAGATCATAAGGGAACACAAATTCCAATCCAGACTGCTATACCTAGCTAATCTCTCAATTACCATGGATGGAGAAACCAATGTATTCCAAGACAAAAACAAATTTACATAATATCTTTCCACAAATCCAGCCCTTCAAAGATTAATGAATGGAAATCTCCAACAAAAGGAAAGAAACTACACACCAGAAAAAGCAAGAAATTAATCTTTCAACAGACCCAAAAGAAGATAATCACACAAACATAAAAATAACATCAAAAGTAACAGGAAGCAAAAATCACTATTCCTTAAAATCTCTTAACATCAATGGAGTCAATTGTTTAATAAAAAGACATAGACTACCTGACTGGATACGTAAACAGGACCCAGCATTTTGCTGCATACAAGAAACAGTGTCAAAGAAAAACACCACCTGAGAGTAAAAGCCTGGAAAACAAATTTACAAGCAAATGGTCCCAGGAAACAAACTGGCGTAGCCATTCTAATATCGGACAAAACTGACTTTCAACCTAAAGTCATCAAAAAAGACACCGAAGGACACTTCATACTGGTCAAAGGAAATATCCACCAAGAAGAACTCTCAATTCTGAACATCTATGCTCCAAATGCAATGGCACCCTCATTCATAAAAGAAACTATACTAAAGCTCAAAGCACACATTGCACCTCAAAAAATAATTGTGGGTGACTTCAACATTCCACTCTCCTCAATGGTCTGATCAGGGAAACAGAAACTAAACAAGAGACACAGTGAAACTAATTGAAGTTTTTGAACAAATGGAGATATATATATAACTTTTCGTCATAAAGCAAAAGAATATATCTTCTTCTCAGCACCTCATGATACCTTCTCCAAAATGGACCATATAATTGGTCACAAAACAGACCTTAACATATATAAGAAGATTGAAATAATCCCATACCTCCTATCAGATCACTATGATCAGACCACTAAGGGTGGTCTTCAATAGCAACAAAAACAACAGAAAGCCCACATGCACATGGAAACTCACCAATGCTCTACTCAATGATAGCTTGGTCCAGGAAGAAATAAGGAAAGAAATCAAGGACTTCTTTGAATTTAATGAAAATGAAGGCACAACATACCCAAACTTATGGGACACAATGAAAGCGGTGCTAAGGGGAAGGCTCATAGCCCTGAGAGCCTCCAAAAAGAAACCGGAGAGAGCATACATTAGCAGGTTAAGGGCACACCTGAAACCTCTTGAACAAAAAGAAGCTAATACACCCAAGAGGAGTAGAAGGCAAGAAATCAACAAAATCAGGGCTGAAATCAACCAAGTAGAAACAAAAAGAGCCATTTAAAAAATCAACAAAACCAGGAGTTGGTTCTTTGAGAAAATCAACAAGATAGATAAAGCCTTAGCCAGACTAACCAGGGAGCCCCTAGACAGTATACAAATTAACAAAATCAGAAATGAAAAGGGAGATACAACAATAGAAACTGAGGAAATTCAAAAAATCATCAGAGCCTACTACAAAAGCCTATACTCAACACCCCTGGAAAATCTGGAGGAAATGGACAATTTCCTAGAAAATACCAAGCACCAAAATTAAATCAGGATCAAATAGACCATCTAAACCGTCCTATAACCACTGAAGAAATAGAAGTGGTCATTGAAAGTCTTCCAACCAAAAAAAAAGCACAGGACAAGATGGTTTTCATGCAGAATTCTAGCAGAACTTCAAAGAAGATCTAATATCAATACTTTGAAAACTATTCCACAAAATAGAAATGGAAGGACTACCCAACTCATTCTATGAAGCCACAATTATGCTGATACCAAAACCACACAAAGATCCAACAAAGAAAGAGAACTTCAGACCATTTCCCTTGTGAATATCAATGCAAAAATACTCAATGAAATCCTTGCCAACCGAATCCAAGAACACATCAATATAATCATTCAAGACGATCAAGTAGGCTTCATCCCAGGGATGCAGGGATGGTTCAATATAAGGAAGTCAATCAATGTAATCCACTACATAAACAAAGCCAACGAAAAAACAACCACATGATCATTTCATTAGATGCAAAAAGAGCATTTGACAAAATTCAGCATCCATTCATGCAAAAGTCTTGGAAAGATCATGAATTCAAGGCCCATATCTAAACTTAGTAAAAGCAATATACAGCAAACTGGTAGCTAACATCAAAATAAATGGAGAGAAACTTGAAGCAATCCCACTGAAATCAGGGACAGATAAGACTGCCCTATCTCCATATATTTTCAATACAATACTTGAAGTTCTAGCTAGAGCAATTAGACAACATAAGGAGGTCACAGGGATATGAATAGGAAAGGAAGAAGTCAAAGTATCACTATTTGCAGATCATATGATAATATACCTAACCGACCCAAAAAACTCCACCCGAGAACTCCTACAGCTGATAAACAATTTCAGCAAAGTGGCCAGATATAAAATTAACTCAAGCATATCTATAGCCTTCTTATACTCAAAAGGATAAATAGACAGAGAAAGAAATTAGGGAAATGACACCATTCACAATCACCACAAACAACTTAAAGTATTTTGGTGTGACTTTAATGAAACAAGTGAAAGATCTGTATGATAAGAACTTCAAGTCTCTGAAGAAAGAAATTGAAGAAGACCCCAGAAGATGGAAAGATCTCCCATGCTCATGAATTGGCAGGATTAATATAGTAAAAATGGCCATCTTGCCAAAAGCAATATACAGATTCAATTCATTCCCCATCAAAACTCCAAGTCAATTCTTCAGAGACATAGAAAGAACAATTCTCAAATTCATCTGGAATAACAAAAAACCCAGGATAGCTAAAACGACTCTCAACAATAAAAGAACTTCTGGTGGAAAAATTATCCCAGACCTCAAGCAATACTACAGAGAAATAGTGTTAAAAACTGCATGGTATTGGTACAGGGACAGGCAGATAGATAAATGGAATAGAATTGAAGACCCAGAAATGAACCCATACACCTAAGGTCACTTGATCTTTGACAAAGGAGCTAAAACAATTCCAGTGGAAAAAAAGATAGCCTTTTCAACAAATGGTGCTGGTTCAACTGGAGGCTAGCATGCAGAAGAATGCAAATCGATCCATTCTTATCTCCTTGTACTAAGCTCAATTGCAAGTGGATCAAGGACCTACACATAACACCAGACACACTGAACCAAATAGAAAAGGAAATGGGGAAGATCTGGAGCACATGGGCACAGGGGACATTTTCCTGAACAGAACACCAATATTTTATGCTCTAAGAGCAATAATTGACAAATAGGACATCATAAAATTACAAAGTTTTTGTAAGGCAAAGGACACTGTCAATAGGACAAAATGGCAACTCAACAAATTGGGAAAAGCTCTTTACCAACCCTACATCCCACAGAGGGCTAATATCAAATATATACAAAGAACTCAAGAAGATAGACTCCAGAGAAACAAATAATCCTCTTAAAAAATGAGGCGCAGGGCTAAACAAAGAATGTTCACCTGCGGAATATCGAATGCCTGAGAAGTACCTAAACAAATATTCAACATCTACCCAGAGGATTCCCCAGCATGTAATAAGGACACATGCTCCTCTATGTTCTAGCAGACCTATTTATAATAGCCAGAAGCTCGAAAGAACCCAGATGACCCTCAACGGAGGAATGGATACAGAAAATATGGCATATTTACACAATGGAGTACTACTCAGGTATTAAAAACAATGAATTCATGAAGTTCTTAGGCAAATGTGTCGAACTGGAAAATATCATCCTAAGTGTGACAACACAATCACAAAAGAACACACATGATATGTACTCACTGATTAGCCCAGAACCTTGGAATACCCAAGACACAATGCACATATCAAACGATGCCCAAGAAGAAGGAAGAACAAAGTATGGATACTCTGGTCCTTCTTAGAAGGGGGAACAAAAGACCCAGAGAAGGAGATACAGAGACAAAGTGTGGAGCAGAGACTGAAGGGAAGACCATCCAGAGACTACCCCACCTAGTGATCCATCCCATATACTGTTACAAAACCCTGGTATTATTATTGATGCCCATAAGTATTTGCTGACTGGAGACTGATATAGCTGTCACCTGGGAGGCTCTGCTAGTGCATGACAAATACAGAGGGGAACACCCTCAGACAGCCACTGACCTGAGCACAGGGTCCACAATGGGGGAGCTAGAGAAAGGACCCAATGAGTTTTGCAGTTCCATAGGAGGAACAAAAATATGAGCTGTCCAGTACTAATAGAGATCCCAGGGACAAAAACATCAAACAGATAGTAAACATCGTGTTACCCATGGCTACAGACACACAGGCAGCAGAGGATGGCCTTGTTGGACATCAAAGGGAGGAGAGACCCCTGGTCCTGGAAAGGCTCAGTGCAGAAGTGTGGGGAAATACCAGGACAGGAAAGCAGGAGGAGGTTGATGGGGGAACATGGGAAGGGGAGTCGGCTTATAGGACTTTCTGGGGGGGGGTGCAAGAAAGGGGAAATCATTTGAAATGTAAATAGAGAATATATCTAATAAAAAAAGAAAGAGAAAGAGTACTCCATTGGATCAGCCTTCTCAAACCTAACTCAATTTTTATGTCTCCAGTATTTTCATTACTATGTCAAGTATTTCAGCATAGTTGACAGGATATTGGCCTATATGGAAAATGTACATAGAAATCATACTTTTTCCTGAAATAGTATAGACATCACTATTCAGATGGCCAGTGAACCATACTTATTATCTAATCTAAATATCTATTTTAGCAGCTTTCTGCCATTCTCTATGGGCCAAGCATTCAACCACATGAGTCTATGTGGTCTATGTCTATTCAAATTCAAACCACCACAATTAACAAGGCATTATTCTTTTGGTTGTTTTTCTCATATTGGAGAATAAACTCAGAGCCTCACACATACTAGGCATGCCCTCTACCAATGAGTTACCAACTCAGCACACAGACTCTATCTTGAAGAAACAAAGAAACCCAACCAACCAAATGAACCCAAATATAGAACAAGATATATCAAACATATTCCAACATCACAGCAGCAGTTTTTCTGAATGGAAGCATCCAATGAGAAGTGAACTACAAAGAAGATAGAGGAAGGATGAGAGAGGGTAGAAATGTCTTTTTAGATTTGCTCATTACTTCCATTTTGCTCTTTTATGTAAGAAACTTTTAAAGGTGAATTAGTGAAGGTTTTATATGTTTATTTGTATAAATATAACATCTTATTTCCTGTACACTTTTATCATATAACAGAAAATGATTCTAAACTATCATCTTTCACTAATAATGTGATTATGGAACAACAATTTGTCTTGGCCTCCAGGGTCTCCATCTGACTTTCTGAGGACTGGGCAGTAGGCAAGTCCTGATACCTCATAGAGGGGTATCTCTAGCTTCCATCCCTGCTGTGGGTTAGGTTCCGGTGGTCTTATGTCACAAAGGCTGTTGCTAAGTACCAGAGAGAAACACTCAGCTGCTCCTCTGGAGTCTGTGCTGTGTGGAGGAGTTCAGTCAGGCTATCAATGGCAGGATACCAGCTCTGGTCACCGTGGAACCCCCTGGAAGAGAGTTTGCAATGGCTGCGGCAATCAACACCTATCTTTCCCTCCATACATCCTTTTTGGGTCTTGCCTTGCTTCCCACAGAGCCCTTCTGATCTGGAAGTAGACGGGTGCTTTCATGAAGATGCTGTTGCCTTGCAGAGCCCAAGGATGGAAGCTGTGAAGAGCTCAGAGTCACCTGGCCATCCACCTGAGCCAGAAAAAGGAACAGCAGACAGAATGAAACAAATGATTAGCAAGCCCCAGCCCATCCGACTCATTGGATTGGATTCAGTCTTTGGCAGGGTTATTACAATCCAGCCACCCAAGTGGACCGGAACCTTCAAAGTTTCTGATACATCAGCCTTCAACAAAATTGTCAGCAAAGAGCCACAGTGGCCCACTGGACTCAGGGGGCCACAGATTGAGATGGCAATGGCCATGTGCAAAGAGATGCTATGCTCGATTCTTCTGCTGTATGCGATATACAAAAAGTGCACCTTTACCTTGCAGCACTCCCAGTAAAGGGTTTCCATCTGTCCCCAGTACTTCACAACATATTCTGTGGTATGTACTGGAGCTTACAAATCCTGTTCATATAAGTCAAACTGTAACCTCATATTCGATATTTTGCCCTTCTGTCAAACTATAATAGCTTAGACGTTCCTCTCCCTCCTTTCTCATCACAAGCAAGACCAACAAGACTGAGCAAGGAAGAACATGTCTGCTTGAAAGCTGAATGGACATTTAAAAGTTAAACAACCATCCATCAACATGCTCATGTGACACGAAGAGTAAGACAAACCACTCAAGCCAGCCAGTCCAGTATGAACAAACTCAAGCCCCATAGATGATTGAAGAGATCAGAGGAGAAACGGGACTTTATATATACCTATATACAAAGACATGTATGGATTTTTTTGAGTACCAGAAGATGAAGCAGTCAAAATTCAAAATCTTTGTGTGGGATAAGGACTAATTTGAGAACAGCTGTCCACCATGAAATTGATTATGACCACAGCAACCTAACCATAGGACTCTAATATCAATGTCGGTAAAAATGTTAAAAAATATTAAGTAATCCTTACAGTCTCACAATGATGAAATTGATAGCAGTTTTGAGTCTGGACATTTTCTTGGAAGACGGGAGAGTCCTCATATTAGCTTGTGGAATGCTAGCTACAATAAATGACCATTGTTTTAATTTAGTGGAGTTTAATGATTCTTATTTCAAACTGCAATTTAGTCATAAAATCAGAATTATTATTATTATTATTATTACTTTGGTTTTTCGAGACAGGGTTTCTCTGTGTAGCCTTGGCTGTCCTGGAACTCACTTTGTAGACCAGGCTGGCCTCGAACTCAGAAATCCTCCTGCCTCTGCCTCCCAAGTGCTGGGATTAAAGGCGTGCGCCACCACCGCCCGGCAGAATTATTTTTTTTAATATTTTAATTTTTATTTTTTTATTTTCTATATTTTTTATTTACATTCCCAATGATTTCCCCTTTCCCGGTCCCCCCCCTCCCCGAAAGTCCCATAAGCCCTCTTCCCTCCCCATGTTCCCCAATCAAACCCCTCCTGCTTCCCTGTCCTGGTATTCCCCTACACTCCTGCATCGAGCCTTTCCAGGACCAGGGGCTCTCTTCCCTTCTTCTTGGGCATCATTTGATATGTGAATTGTGTCCTGGGTATTCCGAGCATCTGGACTAATATCCACTTATCAGTGTGTGCATACCATATGTGTTCCTTTGTGTTTGGATTAACTCACTTAGGATGATATTTTCCAATTCCACCCATTTGCTTAAGAATTTCATGAATTAACTGTTTTTAATAATTCCATAGTGTAAATATACCACATATTCTGTATCCATTCCTCTGTTGAGGGACAACTGGGTTCTTTCCAGCTTCTGGCTATTATAAATAGGGCTGCTATGAACATAGTGGAGCATGTGTCCTTATTACATGCTGGGGAAACCTCTGGTTATAAGGCCAAGGGTGATATAAAGGGGTCCTCTGGTAGTATCATGCCCCGTTTTCTAAGGAACCCCCAGACTGACTTCTAGAGTGGTGGTACCAGCTTCAATTCCACCAGCAGTGGAGGAGTGTTCCTCTTTCTCCACATCCTCACCTGAACCTGCTGTCTCCTGAGTTTTGATCTTAGCCTTTCTGACTGGTGTGAGGTGAAATCTCAGGGTTGTTTTGATTTGCATGTCCCTGATGACTAAGGATGTTGAACATTTCTTTAGGTGCTTCTCAGCCATATGATATTCCTCAGGTGAAAATTCTTTGTTTAGCTCTGCACCTCATTTTTTAATAGGGTTATTTGTATCTCTGGAGTTTAACTTCTTGAGTTCTTTGTATATATTGGATATTAGCCCTTTGTCAAATGTAGGGTTAGTAAAGATATTTTCCTAATATGTTGGTTGCCATTTTGTCCATTTGACAGTGTCCTTTGCCTTACAGAAACTTTGTAATTTTAAGAGGGCCCATTTGTCAATTCTCGATCTTAAGGAATAGGCGATTGGTGTACTATTCAGGAAATTTTGCCCGGTGCCCATGTGTACGAGGTTTTCCACACTTTCTCTTCTCTAAGTTTCAGTGTGTCTGGTTTTATGTGTAGGTCCTTGATCCGCTTGGACTTCAGCTTAGTACAAGGAGATAAGAACGGATCAACTTGCATTCTTCTGCATGCTGATTTCCAGTTGAATCAGCACCATTTGTTGAAAATGCTATCTTTTTTCCACTGGATGGTTTTAGCTTCAAATATCAAATGACCATAGGTGTGTGGGTTCATTTCTGGGTCTTCAATTCTATTTCATTGATCTATCTGCATGTCATTGTACCAATACCACACAGTTTTTAACACTATTGCTCTGTAGTACTGCTTGAGGTCGGGGATACTGATTCCCCTAGAAATTCTTTTACTGTTGAGAATAGTTTCAGCTATTGTGGAATTTTGGTTATTCTAGATGAATTTTAGAATTGTTCTTTCTAACACTATGAAGAATGGAGTTGGTATTTTGATGGGGATTGCATTGACTCTGTATATTGCTTTTGGCAAGACGGCCATTTTTACTTTATTATTCCTGCCAATCCATGAGCATGGAAGATCTTTCCAACTTCTGAGGTCTTCTTCAATTTTTCTTCAGAGACTTGAAGTTCTTGTCATACAGATCTTTCACTTGTTTGGTTAGAGACACACCAATATATTTTATATTGTTTGTGGCTATTGTGAAGGGTGTCATTTCTCTAATTTCTTTCTCAGCCTGGTTATCCTTTGAGTATAGGAAGGCTACAGATTTGTTTGAGTTAATTTTATATCTGGCCACTTTGCTGAAGTTGTTTTTCAGCTTTAGGAATTCTCTGGTGGGGTTATTTGGGTCGATTAAGTATACTATCATATCATCTGCAAATAGTGATAGTTTGACATCTTCCTTTCCAATTTCTATCCCTTTCACCTCCTTATGTTGTTTAATTGCTCTAGCTAGAACTTCAAGTACTATATTGAAAAGATATGGAAAGAAAGGGTAGTCTGTCTAGTCCCTTATTTTAGTGGGATTGCTTCAAGTTTCTATCAAATTAGATTGCTGTTGGCTGCTGGTTTGCTGTATATTGCTTTTACTGTGTTTAGATATGGCCCTCGAATTTCTGATCTTTCCAACTATTTTAGCAGGAAAGGATGCTGAATTTTGTCAAATGCTTTTTCAGCATCTAATGAAATGACCATGTGGTCTTTTTCTTTTAGTTTGCTAATGTAATGGATTACATTGATGGATTTCCTTGTATCGAACCATCCCTGTATCCCTGGGATGAAGTGTACTTGATAATTGTGAATAATCATTTTGATGTATTCTTGAATTTGGTTGGCAAGAATTTTATAGAGTATTTTTGCCTCGATATTCATAAGGGAAATTGGTCTGAAGTTCTCTTTCTTTGTTGGATCTTTGTGTTGTTTTGGTGTCAGCGTAATTGTGACTGCATAGAACGAGTTGGGTAATGTTTCATCTGTTTCTATTTTGTGGAATAGTTGAAGAGTATTGGTGTTTAGTCTTCTTTAAAGGTTTGATATAATTCTGCACTAAAACCCTCTGGTCCTGTGCTTTTATTAGATGGAAGAATTTCAATGACCACTTCTATTTCTTTCTTTTTTTTTTTTTTTTTTTTTTACTCTTTGTATCTGATCATGCAGCTTGGTGGTGGTGGTGGTGGTGGTGGGGGAAACTTTTGCTTTGGTCAGCTCTGCATGAACATTATCTCTCCTCCCTGTTCCCTCCAAGGCAGCTATATGTCCATGTTATGGAAGTGTTTAGATTGTCTATTTGATCCTGATTTAATTTTGGTATTTGGTACTTACCTAGGAAATTTTCCATTTCCTCCAGATTTTCCAGGTGTACTGAGAATAATAGGTTTGGGAGTAGAATCTGATGACTGTTTGAATTTCCTCAGGTTCTGTTGTTATGTCTCCCTTTTCATTTCTGATTTTGTTAATTTGCATACTGTCTCTCTGCCCTCTGGTTCATCTGGCTAAGGGTTTATCTACCTTGCTGATTTTCTCAAAGAACCAGCTCCTGGTTTTGTTGATTTTTTGTATGGTTCTTTTTGTTTCTACTTGGTTGATTTCAGCCCTGTTTGATGATTTCCTTCCTTCTACTTCTGTTGGGTGTATTTGCTTCATTTTGTTCCAGAGTTTTCAGGTGTGCCATTAAGCCTCTAATGTATGCTCTCTCCAGTTTCTTTTTGGAAGCACTGAGGGTTATGAGCTTTCCTCTTAGCACTGCTTTCATTGTGTCCCATCAGTTTGTGTATGTTGTGCCTTCATTTTCCTTAAATTCTAAAGAGTTTTTATTTCTTTCCTTATTTCGTCTTTGACCAATGTATCGTTGAGTAGAGCACTGTTCAGTTTCCATGTGTATGTGGGCCTTCTGTTGTTTTTGTTGCTATTGAAGACCACCCTTACTCCATAGTGATCTGATAGGAGGCATGGGATTATTTCTTATATCTTATTATTATATTCTTATCTTTAAGATTATTCTTATCCTATTATTATAATCTTCTTATATCTATTGAGGTCTGTTTTGTGACTACTTATATGGTTGATTTTGGAGAAGGTACTATGAGATGGTGAGAAGAAGGTATATTCTTTTGCTTTAGGATGAAATGTTATAAATATGTGTGTGTGTGTGTGTGTGTGTGTGTGTGTGTGTGTTAAATCCATTTGCTTCAAAACTTCAATTAGTTTCACTGAGTCTCTGTTTAGTTTCTGTTTCCCTCATCAGTTCATTGAGGAAAGTAGAGTGTTGAAGTCACCCACAATAATTGTGTGAGGTGCAATGTGTGCTTTGAGGTTTAGTAAAGTTTCTTTAACAAATGAGGGTACCTTTGCATTTGGAGCATAGATGTTCAGAATTGAGAGTTCTTCTTGGTGGATTTTTCCTTTAATCTGTATGAATTGTCCTTCCATGTCTTTTTTGATGACTTTAAGTTGAAAGTCAATTTTGCCATATATTTGAATGGCTACTCCATCTTGTTTCCTGAGACCATTTGCTTGTAAAATTGTTTTCCAGCCTTTTACACTGAGGCAGTGTTTGTCTTTGACACTGGGATGTGTTTCCTGTACACAGCAAAGTGTCGGGTTCAGTTTATATATCCAGTCTGTTAGTCTATGTCTTTTTATTGGGGAATTGAGTCCATTGATGCTAAGAGATATCAAGGAATAGTGATTGTTGCTTCCTGTTATTTTTGATGTTATTTTATGTTTGCGTGGTTATCTTCTTTTGAGTTTGTTGAAAGAAGATTATTTATTTTGCTTTTTCTAGGGTGTAGTTGCCCTCCTATATTGGTGTTTTCCATCTATTTTACTTTGTAGGGCTGGATTTTTTTAACAGATATTGTATAAATTTGGTTTATCATCTAATATCTTGGTTTCTCCATCTATGGTGATTGAGAGTTTTGCTAGGTATAGTAGACGGGATGACATTTGTTTTCTCTTAGAGTCTAAATGAAATCTGCCCAGGATCCTCTAGATTCGATGTTCTATGGTGAGAAATCCTGTGTAACCCTGATAGGTCTTCCTTCATTTGTTACTAGGCCTTGTTTCTTTACAGATTTTTTTTACAGTGGAAAAAAGATAGCCTTTTCAACAAATGGTGCTGG
Organism: Tokudaia tokunoshimensis; assembly: GCA_036184795.1. NCBI lineage: Eukaryota > Metazoa > Chordata > Mammalia > Rodentia > Muridae > Tokudaia > Tokudaia tokunoshimensis. Next base: position 21,504,594 of record BTHU01000023.1, on the reverse strand, counting down.
ATCAACTGAAGGTCAACATGTAGAAGAATGCAAATTTATCCATTCTTATCTCCTTGTACAAAGCTCAAGTCCCAATGGATCAAGGACCTCCACATAAAACCAGATACACTGAAACTAATAGAACAGAAAGTGGGGAAAACTTCGAACTAATAGGCATAGTGCAAAATTTCCTGAACAGAACACCAATGGATTATGCTCTAAGATCAGCAATCAACAAATGGGACCCCATAAAATTGCAAAGATTCTATAAGGCAAAGGACACTGTCAATAGAACAAAATGGCAACCAACAGATTGGGAAATGATCTTTACCAATCTTACATCTGATAGAGGGCTAATATTCAATATGTATAAAGAACTCAAGAAGTTAGACTGCCCTGAACCAAATAACCCTATTAAAAATGGGGAATAAAGGTAAACAGAGAATTCTCAACTGAGGAAACTTGAATGGCCTAGAAGCACATGAAGAAATGTTCCACATCTTTAGTCATTGAGTAAATGCAAATCAAAACAAGGAAAACATTTTAAAGTAAGGGGAATATTTGATCTCATGAGAGATAGTAGCTTAAGCATATGCACATGTAAAATCCATAAGCTTTATACTTCAGACGTGAGGATTTTATCATAGCATTATACCCCAATATATAAAGTTCTAGAAAAGAAGTTATACAAGAATTACATCTACTAAGCAATTCTGTTAACATTCTTACAGTATGGCAATCAAAGGTATATTCAAGGAAGTAGTACAAACTATGGCAAAAGTAAAACCATAAGTCCTTTCCCTGCCTGTTTCTGAGTCAAGGTCTTGCTATTTAGCCTTGGCTGACCTTATACGCTATATAGCCCAAGATGACCTTCAACTCACACATATCCTCCTGCTTCAGTGTTCTGAGTGCTATAATTACAGGCATGCCTCCCTGTCCCAGCCCATTTGAATTTTGTATGTGTGTTTGTATATGTGGTGCACACATAGATGTGCTTGAATGTCATTCCTCAGGAACTGCCACATTTTTTTCTTTTGAGGCAATGCCTGCATTGGCCTTGGACTTGACAAGTGCTAGGCTACCTGACTGGCCACTGAGCCCCAACAACTTGCCTGTCTCCATTTCCCCAGCACTGAGATCCAAAGAGAATGAAGCATACCTGGAATTTTTTCAAGTGGATTATGGGAATCCAACTCAAGTCCTCCTGTGTGCATGCTAAGCACCTTACCAACTGAGCCATCTCCACAGTCTCATATCTTTTCTTGACTAAGAAGTGGTTATTACCTAGTTTTCTTCCTTCATGATCATCGATGTTGAGGCTTGATGATTTGGTATCCAGGATTGGTTTAATGTCTTTTCCTCTTTTGTTTTGGGTACAAGCATGGGGTCAATGATACAAGGAACAGATAAATCAGTGTTTGAAGTTTTTGTTGACAGGTGCTGGAGATGTAAAATGTCTGTACTGTGATCTAGCATCAGGATAAAGTCATTGCTGAGGGTACAGTTCATTTTTCTCTCATTCCTTCCATTTCCCTAACTTCTACCTGTGGAAGGCAACTAAAAGGAAGCAAATTAAGGTTAGAAGTAGATTCATTAGGCCAATTTGAAATTTGTCTGATGATAATATAAAGTGCTATTGAGTTCCCTTTTCTCTCGCCGTTTGTGTCACTTTGACTCCTATTTTGTGTTAAGGTTTATGGAGTCACAGAAGGTTTTTGACCAATGGTTCTTAATCTTGGATAATTTGGTCCTCTAGAAGAATGAGAAGCATACTAGTGGAATTTCCTGGGTAGAAGAAGCCAGGGAAATGTCTGTGGAAAAACTCTAGATATGATGTCTGGACACACTGGAGATTAATACATGTGAGCTATTTATATGGGGCTTAGAAATTATCTGGGATGCTTACTTAGTGAAGATAGAAGACTTCCTGGAATTGGCTAGCTAACTGAATCATGCAATAATGACCTATTTTTGAGTGCTCCTATTACCTAGAGAGACCATATATTTTAATTAAGTAATGTCCATATGAGTATATATTAAAATACAGGGAGCAATGGTGGGAGATATACACAAGCAAGTCTCCCTCACAGTCTCATGAATAGCAAAACAAAACATAAAACAGGGATAACAAACCACAGCAGCTAGGCTGCAGTTGAAATCCATGTGCAGTTTTACAGATGGATAGTATTGAATTCCCAGAATAGAAACCAGAGAAGGAGAGAACAGAAACAGAGCTGTAGATTGTCCTTGTACTCAACATTGTTTTAATTGAAAACAAAATCTTCAGTCTTTTCATGTTGAGAGAGAGAGAGAGAGAGAGAGAGAGAGAGAGAGAGAGAGAGAGGAGTAAACCCCTGATTTTACTTTTAAGGGGGATGGGGAAGCTTTCCTGATGCCTCCAAGTTCTGAAAGGATTAACTGAAAAATGACACATATTTTATTTTCTCCTTAACCATGAATTTCCAGGAAGAGGACTGAAAACTAGAATGACAACTTATGAGACTTCATGCCAGTGAAATAAAACAAAGACCAAGTGGCTAAAGACTCTGCAGAAAAGGCATTGTCTCTTTGATTTTGTGAAGTTTACCACAGGGAATACTTTTCCTTGGTGGTGACTTGTTTACCTGAAAATGGCCTTGTCTTCTCAAAATAAAACACTCTGAATTCTGTGGCGAGCTTGCAGAATAGTACTTCCACCAATTCAGTGCTTCACGTGGGAAGATCCTCGGGGCTTCTATGAGGATTCCTGATGGCTATGCAGCGCAACCTCATTCTGTCTCAAAGATGGTCTGGAACTTCCTGGGGTTGGGGGGGTGCATCTTTATCCCAACAGTAATCAGCATTCTCAGCTGATGTTGATGAGAGAAATGAAAATTCACAAAGACCCATAATTCTCACTGGGGAAATTTTGCCCTACAGGGTACACAAAGCCCCATGTGGAAACATCTGTGGTTGGCACAACTAAAGGTGAAGGGAAGCTACTAGAATTTAATATTCTAAAGCTGCTTAATAGCCTACCATGCATAGGACAGTACCCGAAGCAACAGTTTGTCACTGAATTTCATTACTGCCGTGATGGATAAACACTAATTAGAGATATTTAGATTTTCCTTCCCATGTGAAAGTAAAGGCAAGTAAGTGAAAGGATTACCAAGATTTTACAAATGCTCATATTCCTGATTGTAATGATTTAACTTAGAGAAATGACTCCCAAGACAGTGCTAAGCCAAGTACATAAGATGTCTTTTTGTAGATATTTCTGTGCCTTATTTATAGTAACAGAAGACTGAGAATGACACAAAGGCTTATCACTTGACTGTGCTTAAAAGAAATCATGATCAGTTTTGTGCAATGGGATGCTTACAGCCCAGAAAAAAGGGAAGAAGGAAAATTGTTTGAAATTGGGAGATTGATGCAACATGTTGGTAAGAAACAACAAGCCAGGTACAAAATAGGCTATGGAGTGAGACGCTAGCTTTCAGGGGGAAAAAAACCCCCAAAAACTACACCATAGGTGTCTGTGCAAGCAGAACTTAGGAAAGCATTTGAACAACTAGGTCTGGGGATTGGTGGAATGAAGATTACTTTGTTTCTACATGCTTGCCCTAGCTCTATACTTATCAACATATGGAATGTGAGTTTTGTATAAAAAAAAACATTTTTGCACCTAAAGAATAGTTTGCTTCCTTCATTCTGGGCTTCTTTGATAGTGCAATCCCCTTCTCACACTGTGTCTTCCTTCTTTGTCTCTTGTTTTTGAGGGTGTTTAAAGAAGCATCTGCATTGACTGTTCTAGCTGCAATCCTGCAAATGCTCTGATTTAGACCACCAGAACCACACTCAAATCCAGTCCAAAGGGGAGTGAATAGAATGCCGTGGTGAACATCTGTCACAGGAGATCACACCCTGGAAACTAATCTCACATTTCTTTCCAGCACCTGTTTCTCTTAGTTTTCCAAATATTTGACCCAATCTTAGTTGTTTTACCAGCTTCCCCTTAAGGGTGTTTAGGTCTAATGGATCCCTCCATATTCCTTGCCTATTTTCAATCTGTTTCTGTTAATGTGACTTAAGCATGGAATCCTCCACCTCCAATGTGAGTACAATGTCCCATGTGGTCTCTCCCCAATGCTGTTTCTAAGGCCATAGATCACTCTTTCAAATAGGCAAATTATTCCTTCTCCATAAAAAATCCCCTTGCTCTGAAGTCCTAGATATGTCCAATGCACTTTTGTGTGTTCTACTGTGAAAATGCTCCTTACACAAGAGATTCTTCTTTTCATCAGAAATAACTCTTTCCCTTTTTCCAGACTCTCTCTCTCTCTCTCTCTCTCTCTCTCTCTCTCTCTCTCTCTCTCTCTCTCTCTCTCTCTCTCTCTCTGTGTGTGTGTGTGTGTGTGTGTGTGTATGTGTATGTGTGTGTGTGTGTGTGTCTGAATGTTCTGGGATATCTGGAGTTGATAAGATTTATTTTTGTACTCAATACCTGGGAATGACAAGTATATTTTCTTCCTAGAATGTGAGCCTTCTAAAACAACGACTGTGCTACAATGGTTGCTATAAATGTTGAAAATAATTCTGGCCAATGAAAAATGTCAAATCTAGCATAGCAATATGCTAAGCAGACCGACCAGTGTGGATGGTATGGAGTGATAAACGGACAGATAAAGAAACATGTTGAGAGATGATTGCTGAATATCAATAGTTTTATCTTTTTATGGGTTATTTTATTTATTTACATTTTAAATATTATCCCCTTTCCAGATTTCCCCTCCATCCACCCCCTATCCCATCCTCCCTACCCCTGCTTATATAAGGGTGCTCACCCACCCACTCCTGCTTCACTGTCCTAGCATTCCCGTATATTGGGTGGGGCATCAAGCCTTCACAGGACCAAGAGCCTCCCCTCCCACTGATTCTAGATAAGGCTACTCTCTGCTTCATATGCAGCGGAAGCTATGGGTCCCTCCATGTGTACTAATTGGTTGGTGGTTTAGTCCCTGGGAGCTCTAGGGGGAACATCAATATTTTTTATGGACAAATGGATTGGCAATGTTGAATAGGAATAGTTTTACAATAAACATATCAGAACTGCAACATTTTAGTTAATGTACTATTAAGATGACCATTGAAATTGTATCCTCAATCCAAAATAGGAATCAAATGGAATATTATCATCTCGTTTTTGATTCTGACAAAGGTGATATTTTAATGCAAGGAAAAATTACTAGTGAAAATATATCATAGCTTATTGAACCGCTCATAATTTTAAAGAGCAACATAAAATTCAATAATCTTTGTGTTTTCTTCACCCATAGGTCACTGGGAACAAAATGACATCTCTGAACTTAGCCACCATATTTGGACCCACCCTGCTCCACAAGCAGAAGTCATCAGACAAAGAATATTCTGTCCAGAATTCAGCCAGTGCTGAAGAGAGCACAGCCATCATAGCTGTGGTACAGAAGATGATTGAAAATTATGAAGTTCTGTTCATGGTAAGTGGTCTTTCACAGGTGATAGATCTCAGTAATTTGATTATTAGTTGCCTGTGGTGGTAAAAATGAAACTCAGGTTTTTTGCTTTCTGTTTTGCTGTGCTTGTTATGAATAAACCATTGTATGTTAGGCAGTTTTGCTCAAACAGAAATTTTTATTACTCTGGTGTCTCTACAAAAGTGTGTTTCCATGTCCTAGCCATCATATTGGAAGTATAAACTTCATTTCATTGTCCCTTAAATAATAATCACATGCGCAGATTTAGTCACTGATGAAACAGTAGTTCTTGCTCAAAATATTAATAAAACATTTCTTTTGAAGTTATGTTATCTCTGTGAATTCTTCTGTCCATAACCAACCACAGTGACATGATTTCTCCAAGGTCAATCTTGACATTGTACCTCCTGTACAAAATGGCACCTTTCTTCACCCTGCCCTTCCCACGTCACTTCTCATGCCACTTATTTATCTCCTGAAGTCCATTACCATTCTTATTTATGTTTATCTTGCTCAGCATTGTGTTTGAGTCATGTATGGTCATTTCCTCTAGTAGATTATAAGTGCATTTACAACAAGGGCTGTGTCCTTGTTATCTCCTCTCTGTATCCTCTGTACACTTTAGGAAGGTCCTTCCTCTGGTAGGCACTCAGTAAATATTTTTTTTTATTTGTATCGAAATGTGAGTTCCTATTTTCTTTCATAAAACTGCATTGCTTGCTAACACATCCCTTGAAACATCAGAACAAAAGCCAGTTTTCTTCTATTTCTGTTCTCTACTCAGACTGCATGACAACTTTTACAGGAATGTTCTCCCTTATTTCTATTGCTATTTCTCTTATCATTTGCAAATATAATAAAGCCTGCCTATTCCACTAGAAACGTGATTCTCAACCTGGGGATTTGCAAAGTCCTTCAAGGTTACCTAAGACCACTGGAAAACACAAATATTTATATTACAATTTATAACAGTAGCAAAATTACAGTTATGAAGTAGCAACAGAATAATTTTATGGTTGGAGATCACTACATGAAGAGCTATATATTAAAGGATCACAGATTTAGGAAGCTTGAGTATAATTGCACTAAGGCCTTTTGTGGTTCCTTCAACTTAGAATGCTAGATACCTCTTTTGAATCTCCTGAAGAATTTGTTTATACTTAATATATGCATCACAGTTCCTTTATGGCCATGTTTGTCCTATACCTATTTATTCTGGATATTTAAACATCAGTGATTTGGAATAACTTTCCTATTTGTCTTACCTGTATGATTGAGACCAAGCTATTCAGTACTCCATAAGAATTAATTAAACTTGGGTGTAATTGGAAAAAAAATCTAATTCTTAAAGTTATGGCCAGAATCATTTGCTATGAGAAAGAATTCTACAGTCTGTAAATAGCTGTCCAATTGTTAATTAACAATTATATTTGTTTGAAACATGAGATGGCTTAGAAACTCAGTATTTTAGCACTAGAGATATAAGTATCATAATGTTTTATCACACATTTGGTAGACTGCCTCATAGAAGATGACTTGGGAACCCCAGATCCTTGTACTTCAAGGTTCTGTTATATCTAGGCTTTTAAAGTATATCTAAAAGGGGTGTGCATCATATGCTTTCAATTCTATTGGCCAGAACTTACCCACAGATCATATTAAACTACAAGGAAAGTTGGGAGTTTTACTCTGGATAGAAGCCCAGATGGAAGAGGAAAAGTTTTTACCACAGTGAATAACAGTGGTATCTTGCTCTCCATTGGGTCTCTGAAGCATTATCTCTCATCAATCTTAATTCTAGTCTCTAAATTCTGTATTCTAAGCAAAGTTTTCCTTTGTATAAAATCACAAACGATCAGAAATTTTTTTTTCACCTCAGACACTAACCAAATATTTCTTGATCTTCTTGAAAGGCAGAAGTCATTGTAATTATGTCTTCCCACTTTTCTCTACTTGCTGCTACCTGGAAGATCAGGACAGCAGCAAAACATCAGGATTCTGTCTCCTTTGATGCTTCCCAAACCTGTCGTTATTTTTGTCATTTTCTGCACAGATTCGTGTTGAGATTCTCTTACTGCTAACGCACACACACACACACACACACACATACACACAAACACAGAGAGAGAGAGAGAGGGAGAGAGAGAGAGACAGAGACAGAGAGACAGAGAGAGACAGAGACAGAGAGACAGAAAGACAGAGAGTGAGAGACTACTCTGACTTCATATTTACCCTGTTCTTTTTCTCCTTAGAAGTCCCCACTACTAATAGAGAACATCACTAATTTTTCTTTTTTTGCTGTGTTTGTACTCACTAAGTTGTAATATTTTCTGGTCCATGTAGTTATTACTGCTATGCCAATGGCATGGTAGAAATAAGGTAAACACTTATTAGGTTCATGAGTGAATTGATAGTAGCTGTGTGATGTATGATTTCTTTCTCACAAGTCCTTACTCCTACATGTGGGAAAAGATTGGGCATGCAAGAATTAAGTATACTTCTCTTAACATTAAGTTAACTATTGGTTTAATCATGTCTGATCTCCTGAGATGGACTGTGGGAAATATACTGAAAATAAAAAGGACCGTGGAAGAAATGGAATGTGAGAAGGACATAGATCCAAAATCAGGTTCTGTAAAAATAAAATGGAGCCAGAAAACTTGACTGCAGTCCTGTCTCTGCTATGTTAGTTACATGACCTTATCTTTGATATTTTTTTCTTTAGTGATCATGAACTAGTGTTAAATGAATGCTAACCACAGTACTTTTTCAGGTCTACCATCTGTGTGGTTCAGTCCTCCAGAACTTACTTCTCCTTTTATATTTCTTTTTTTGTATTTTTTTTTATTTTCTAAGGTTTTTTTTTATTTACATTCCAAATCATTTCCCCATTCCTGTTTCCTCCCTCCCCGAAAGTCCCATAAGCCCCCTTCCCTCCCTCTTTTCTCCATTCAATCCCCTCTCGTTACTCTGTCCTGGCGTTCCCCTACATCCAGTCTTTCCAGGACCAGGGGTCTCTCCTTCCATCTTCTTAGAAATCTATTGATATGCGAATTGTGTCTAGGGTATTCCTAGATTCTGGGTTAATATCCCCTTATCAGTGACTGCATACCTTGTGTGTTCTTTTGTGATTGGGTTACCTCACTAAGGATGATATTTTTAAGTTCTGACCATTTGCCTAGGAATTTAATGAATTCATTGTTTTTAATTGCAGAGTAGTATTCCATTGTGTAGATATACCACATCTTCTGAATCCATTCCTCCGTTGAGGGACATCTGGGTTCTTTCCAGCTTCTGGCTATTATAAATAAGGCTGCTATGAACATAGTGGAGCATGTGTCCTTATTGCATGCAGGTAAAGCCTCTGGGTATATGCCCAGGAGTGGTATAGCCGGATCCTCCGGGAGTGTCATGCCCAGTTTTCTGAGGAACCGCTAGACTGCTTTCCAGAGTGGTTGTACCAGCTTGCAATTCCACCAGCAGTGGAGGAGTGTTCCTCTTTCTCCACATCCTCGCCAACAATTGCTGTCTCCTGTGTTTTTGATCTTAGCCATCCTGACTGGTGTGAGATGGAATCTCAGGGTTGTTTTGATTTGCATTTCCCTAATGACTAAGGATGATGACCATCTCTTTAGGTGCTTCTCAGCCATTAGATATTCTTCAGGTGAGAACTCTTTGTTTAGGTCTGTACCCCATTTTTTAATAGGGTTACTTGCCTCTCTGGAGTTTAACTTCTTGAGTTCTTTGTATATATTGGATATTAGCCCTCTGTCGGATGTAAGGTTGGTAAAGATCATTTCCCAGTTAGTTGGTTGCCGCTTTGTCTTTTTGACAGTGTCTTTTGCCTTGCAAAAACTTTGTAATTTAATGAGGTCCCATTTGTCAATTCTTGATCTTAGAGCATAAGCTATTGGAGTTCTATTCAGGAAATTCTCCCCTGTGCCCATATGGTCAAGGTTCTTCCCTAGTTTCCTTTCTATTAGTTTCAGTGTGTCTGGTTTTATGTGGAGATCCTTGATCCACTTGGAATTGAGCTTAGTGCAAGGAGATAAGGATGGGTCAATTTGCATTCTTCTGCATGTTGACCTCCAGCTGAGCCAGCACCATTTGTTGAAAAGGCTATCTTTTTTCCACTGGATGGTTTTAGCTCCTTTGTCAAAGATCAAGTGACCATAGGAGTGTGGATTCATTTCTGGGTCTTCAATTCTTTTCCATTGATCTACATGCCTGTCACTGTACCAATACCATGCGGTTTTTAACACTATTGCTCTGTAGTACAGCTTGAGGTCCGGGATACTGATTCCCCCAGAGGTTCTTTTACTCTTGAGAATAGTTTTAGCTATTCTGGGTTTTCTGTTATTCCAGATGAATTTTTGAATTGCTCTTTCTAACTCTATGAAGAATTGAGTTGGGATATTGATGGGGATTGCATTGAATCTGTATATTACTTTTGGTAAGATGCTCATTTTTACTATGTTAATCCTGCCAATCCATGAGCATGGCAGATTTTTCCATCTTCTGAGGTCTTCTTCCATTTCTTTCTTCAGAGACTTGAAGTTCTTGTCATACAGATCTTTCACTTGTTTGGTTAGAGTCACGCCAAGATACTTTATATGGTTTGTGTCTATCTTAACAGCCTAGGAAGAAAATTAATTTCATCGCATTTTAAAAATTCTCTTGCCATGCATTGTCTTTCAGAATGATTTCAGTTATACCAAGGATCACAGAAGTTCATACATATGGATAGATAAATATCCTACTGTATAGGTGTATAATTTTGTTTGGTACTTTTATTTTTAAATTCTTTTAGAATAATTGCTACCCTAAATAGTGATGAAGCTACACAGACAGAACCTGTTAGCTGACTCTTCATGGTCCCTGGCAAGTCTTATGAGCTGGAAAAGGGATAAACTGCTACCATTGACATTAGAAATGAAGGTTTATTAGTAGAGAGAGTTGTGAGCTTTTCCTTAAAAGGACAAAACACCCTGCAAAGCAGTCATTCCACAGAATTGGTGCAAAGGATCTAGAAACTCCAAGAAATCTACCAATGATTTAAATGCTGCTTTGAATGTCCCTCATTATCTAATGCTGAGAATGATTTCTTTTTTATTTTTATTGAAAAAGGAAGTAAAAACATTTTATGATAAAATTAAAGATTTCTGACAAAATTGAAGAAGCCTATAGAAAAATGCATTAAGATTGATAATTTTCATGGAAAATTAAAGAGTAAAATGGTAGACATAAAAACATTGCTAAATTAATTGAAAAATCAATTAGAAACATTTTATGATAGAACTGAAGATTTACATGGGAAATATTTCTAATAAAATTGTAGAAAAATATAAAATAACATTAAAATTGAAGATTGCCATGGAAAATTACAGATAAAATGGTAGGCATAAAAATATTTCTAACTTGATTGTAAGTGGAAGTATAAATATTTTCTGATAAAATTGAAGATCTACAAGGAAATTATTTCTGATAAAATTCAAGAATTAAATAGAAAAATACGTTAAAATTGACTATTTCATGGAAAATTATACAGATAAAATAGTAGGAATAAAAATATTCCTAAGTTGATTTAAAGTAGAATTATAAACATTTTCTGATAAAATTGAAGATTTACATGGAAAATATTTCTGATAAAATTGAAAAAATATATAGAAAAACATAAAAATTGAAGATTATCATGGAAAATTATACAGATAAAATAGTAGACATAAAATTATTACTAAGTTAATTGAAAGTGGAATTATACAAGTTTTCTATGTGACCAAAATCTGAGTTAATGGAAAATGGGAAAAGGAAAGAAAGTACATGGCTTTGGCTCACAGTATTAAAGAGACATCAAAATTCAGGGGATATTGTGATACAAGAATTGACCAGCATCTGGGGCTATATCTAAGTGACAGAGTCCTTACTATGTATGTACAGGGTCTTGGATTCTGTTCCCTCAAGCCATAAGAACATGGGGGGGGGTGTTTAGTTGGTGTTTGTTTGTTTGTTTGTTTTAGGAGACAGATGAACCGCTTGTTTATAAGTCTTTGGAAATAGATCCTCCTGACAATCTTCAAGGTCCCAGGTGACGTGTGATATAGTAGCTTATGTTTATAATACTATAACATAAGCCTAGGAGACTGAGGCAAAGGCATTATCAGGGAGCTAGTGGCCAGTCTGAGTTATATAATGAATTCCACGCCACCTAGGTTACAGTTTAAGGCTCTATCTCAGCAAAGATTGTAATAGTAGTGTTCAAACTTCACTGTACTGCAGAATTTGCAAGTAATCTTGTTAGACATTCAGATTTCTAGGCTACTTTCCAGAAGATACAATTGACTAGCACAGGGCCCAAGAATCTGCATGTTCTAATGAACCCCTTTAGGAGACATAACTAGATTCCTATCATGCCTAGGGAAACCACATATTGGAAAATACAGATTGGGTGGAAAGACCATGACTTTTGGGGTTAGCTCTCAAAATTCAGATTGTTTCCAAGCTATTTGTGTGTGTGTGTGTGTGTGTGTGTGTGTGTGTGTATGATATAACCTCTGACCCCATGATTAAATTCTCTAAGCCTTCACCTTCTGTAAAAAAAAATGAGATTAAAGGGCCTACTTTATATGTAGGACATGTCATTTAGAAAAGGCATGTAGCACAAGACTGACATATACTGGGCTCAAAAATCCACCTACTGCTATTATGATACTTAAGTAATATGGCATTTGTTTGTCACACACATTCAGGTACTGCCTTGGAACAATGCCAACTGGCCATTGCAAATAACACTGTCACCTGCTAGTGTGTGTGCATATTCATATTTCATTCCCTGTGCTTCTTTTATTTTTCTTTCCATAGCATTGATAACTTCTTTTGTTGTTGTTTTTTAAGACAAATGTTTCTCTGTGTATTCTTAGCTGTCTGGGAACTACTCCCTCTGTAGACCAGGCTGGTCTTGAATTCACAGAGATCCTCCTGCCTGTGCTTCCCTAGTGCTGGGAATAAAGGTGTGCACCACCAGCACCTGGCTACATTCATAGATTTTAAGTCATTCCATAATTAACTTATTATGGGGATCATTGAAACCAAGTAGAATAAAATCTTATAATGGTATGTATTTTGTTTGCTTGTTAATACATGGTATCCCTGTATACTCCATGCTAGCCTTAAGCTTATATTTCTGCTGTCTCATCCTTTCCAGTGCTAAGAATTCAGGCATGCACTATTACACTCAGTGAAAAGTGAGATTTCAGGTTATTCTATACACTGAGATCCACAGGAACTAAAAAGTACTTCATAGAAGATAGCATTCAGTAATTATGTCTTGAATACTGTGATTCTACTGTCAGGAAAACAAAATGTAATTTTATTACTGTTTTGGTTCAGTGTCCTACACCCACAATTCCTATACTTTTAAATCATGACTCTCCATGTCTGTCAACAGCTATTTAAAACTTGGTTAACATAAAATGGTACTTTCTGAAAACACCAGAAATAGAAGATGAGAATCATTTGTTTACAAAAAGGTTCGTTGGTATTCCAAGTAAAAAACATTCACTGAAAAAATCATTAACATGCTACTTGGTCTGCAAGCTGATGCTTCTGTGAGAGATGATGGGGATCCCAGAGAAAATAACTCCTGACTCTTGGAATTAATGAGAGTTTCAGAGTGCAGTGAAGAAAGCTCTAGGCTTGGGCTAACGGCTGATATTACATTGAACCAAGACATTTTTAGGAAAGGGCAAGGAAGAGAAGATACACTGGACATGTCTGGGGTACAGTGGAGATGTGGAAAAGAAGCATATTCTCATTGCATTGCTTGTCAACCCAAGATGGAGAAGGAATAAGTTCACATGGGAAATTTTAAACTGCACGACTGGCAACAAAGGTCAGAAGACATACAAATATATGAAGCGATCCATATTTTTAAATATATTTTATGAAAAATTTTTAATTTAACAAAGGTCAGAAGCTATTGTGAGGTTCCCACAAGTTCAGCTGGGAGACAAATTGTGCTTTGTGTTCTTTTCATTCCCTGTGTTGATTGCATTTCTCTAGAATCTCTTTGAGTGCCATTCAAAGGCTGCCTTCCAAGTTATCAAACAAGAAACCACCCCGGGCACTGCATCCCTTTGATTGTATATGCTTTCTGTTTCCATACCAAGAGAGTAAAAATACCCACCAGTTGTATGTCCCAGGTTGAGCTATGCACAACATCGGCCTCTGTAGATATTACCAGCATTCCATAAGGAGTAAGACAAGTTTGTGTGCCTAAGCAATGCAATGACTAAGTAGTTTATTTACAAAGCATAATGCCTTGCAACAGCGAAAGAGTAACAGAGGAACTTTGATTCAGAATGGTGGATAATGAAGCTTATTGTTGATGAAGAAAAAGTGTGGAGCCAGGAGATTTTAACCATCTCTCCAAGCTAGTCAGAGCATCTTTGCACTTGATGTTTAAGCCAGCAGATATGTCCAGTAGCCAGTCCGAGTTCCTGCTGGTGCTTTGCTCACATGTCCTCATGTGCAAAGACTCAACACTTTTTCTATTGACATCATACCGAGGTAGATAGAACAAACCATTACTCCTGAGCTCTTTCTTTTTTTTTTTAATTTTTTTTGAATTTTTTTGTTTATTTTATTTTCTATATTCTTTATTTACATTCCAAATGATTTCCCCTTTCCTGGTTCACCCCCTCCCCAAAAGTCCCATAAGCCCTCTTCGCTCCCCCTGTTCCCCATTCAACCCCCTCCCTCTTCTCTGTCCTGGTATTCCACTACACTGCTGCAATGAGTCTTTCCAGGACCAGGGGCCTCTCCTTCCTTCTTCTTGGGAGCTAATTGATATGTGAATTGTGTTTTGGATATTACGAGGTTCGGGGCTAATGTCCACTCATCAGTGACTGCATAACATGTGTGTTCTTTTATGATTGTGTTACCTCACTTAGGATGTTTTCCAGTTCCAACCATTTGCCTAAGAATTTCATGAATTTATTATTTTTAATAGCTGAGTAGTGTTCAGTTCCTGAGCTCTTTCTATTGCCTTTTACCTGATGTCATGGTGCTAATTTTTCTTCCTTCCTTCCTTCCTTCCTTCCTTCCTTTCTTCCTTTATTCATTCATTTTTTACTTGCATCATCTTTGAACTAACTCTTTGGATCTTTCACTGTGTTTATTCAGTAAGGTTCTTCAATTACTCAAAAAAAATAACCCTTATAGAAATTCTCATTGAAATCAGGGTGTTACAGATCATACCTTTAATGCCAACATTCAGGAAATTGAAACAGGAGGATTCCTATGAGTTTGAGGACACTTTGGGCAATATGGTAAGTTCCAGGCCTCAGGTACATACAGACTGAGAACCTGTTTTAAAAAACAAAAGCAAAGAAATAATTACCAAATATAATTCCACCTAACCTCCACCTAAACCCAGATCCTCCTAAAAAAATGAACCACTTGTCACTACAGAGTCACACAAAAGGTTTCACACTGATTTTGGGCTTATTTGAGCTTTTGCAATCCTTAACAGCCAAAGTGATTCCTTTCAGCTTGTTAGCTAAAATGTACCAATCATGACTTCCAGTGGCATTTACTTTTACTGGGGAATGCTAAGAATTTGAAATGCCAAAGCATTCTTCTTGGTCAAGTGAAAAGGGCTGAATTGCTGTGGAAAACCTAGTGGCATATATGGTAGGGCTGGGTCCTGGGAACTGTTGTTCAGGGAACTTGTAATGGTTTGTTATGGAGATAACTTTTCCCTCTTGGTGGTTTATGGAATAAACTACCTCATAGCAGTTAGACTCTAGGCAATCATTCAAGGTTTCATTTTTAATTTGATAGGGTAGATTTTAATTGTGACAGTTTTATTCCTTCATATGTGCAGTGCTTACATTTTTTTCTCTGTAGCGAGGGAGTACAAAGTTCTTTTGATTTTTGGAATAACAGTATGCTTTGAAAGAACACATTAAAATCTAAAGAGTTGAGTCTCCAGATGAACACAGCCATAAATGGTACCCCTAGAAAATGGCTAAAATTACCAAATCCTTGACTAAAATCCAATCAAGATTTCGAAGGCAAACAATTAATTCAGTGAAGGATCATTTTGAACTAGTTGTGTTTTGTTTGTCTTTTGTTTTCATTTCAACATATAGAGTGGTTTGATGAAGGAAAACATTTTTTCTCATATATCCCTTTTCAATATGAAGTAAAATCTTTTCAGAAGCTTGGTGCCTTGGGGAGGTTAAGCAGGATTACACATGTGTTCTTGCCCGACGTTTAAGCAAGAGTAACTAGCAGAGCCTACCACTGTCCAAGTCTATATCTGAGACTCCCTCCCTTCAGGAGACATGCCTTCTCAAGATGTCTGAGTAAGAAGTCATGAAGTCTGATGTGGTTAATGTTTTGCCAACTTGACACACATTACAGTCTTTTTGAAAGAAGAAACCTCTTTGAGAAAACATCCTCACCAGATTAGCCTATGGGATGGCCTGTGGGGTATTTCCTTGATTAATAATTGACATGGGAGGGCCCAGTCCAACCAGGAAAATGCCACTTCTGGGCAGGTGGGCCTGAGTTTTATATGCAATCAGGCTAGGAAGATAGTTAGCAGCACTCCTCCATGGCTTCTGCTTCAGTTCGTGCCTTTAAGTGCCATTTGTGAATTCCTGCCCTAATTTCCTCGGTGGTGCTGTGACCTGAGAGCTGTATGCCAAAATAACTTTTTTCCTCCCAAAATTGAATTTGTTCATAGTGTTTTATCATAGCAATGGATATATATTTCTCATGAAGCTTTTTCCCTACTAGACCTCATTTCAATAAATATGGTGTTTCAGATGTGTTAACCTTTGTGGTAACTTGTTCTAAAGGAAAATGGAATGAGTAGGGCAAGCATACCAGATTGCAGATGCAAGCACAGGAAGGCACTTGACATGTCCCAGTTTGCCTTTATTATAAGCAGCACAACCAGAATCAGACCTCAAGGGCTGTGGAATCTGATATTTCTCAGACAGCAACTCTACCCTTGTGATAGTGGAGCAAAGTGGCTGATTTGTATGAGCATTCATTTATTATTAATTTAGGGACTTAATAGATAAACAAAACCCCAGTTTAAAAAAAAACACTACTAGGAAACACTTGTGCATATCTTTCCAAGAGTGAGGTGGCTAGGTATCACACCGTTTTTTGAAGATGCTGTTGCCTGCTAGTTTATTTACTGAGGTTTTGCTTCCCTATGAAGTCCCTAAATTAATGGCACATTAATGTTTATCTAATGGAATTGAGACTGTAGTTTAAATATATTTTTATTAAGTGATAGTAAGTAAAAGGCACAAATACAGAACAGGAGAAGTCACTGGAAAGAATGCCAGTTGCAGCTTATGATGTGAGCATTTGAAAATCCATTCAGGACATCAATTCCATAGCCTTCCCTTTTTTCCCCACTTGATCCATTTTTTTCCACCATTCATCTCAAGGAAAAAAATGTTTCTTTTCTTATGAGTTCGAGAAGATTCTTTAAATCACTCTGTAACGAAAAGAAGTGGTATTTAAAGGAAATTATAGTTAATAAATTTAATATACTCATGTTAGTTTTGCAGACTTCATAAGAAAATACTGTCAGCTCTGTAAGTTGTAGAGCCACATCCTTAACTATGTCATTGTATGCATATGTAAATCTTTTTATGTGCATTTGGTACCAAGGAAAAGTCATGTCTACTACATAAAATAACCCAGGAAAATTATAATCTCTTGGCAGTCAAGCCTAGTTGAATGACTAAAAACTCAAAAATGCAGGACGGTTCAACCAAATGTACTGCACATTATCTTTTAACTAATGATACTTTCTGTAACAAATTATAATAGTGTAGGCTATTCAGATTCTCCACACTGATAATTTGTCATTAGTCAAACCATATAGTCTTAAGGACTCAGAAATGCAGTACTTATATCACTCCAAAGGACATGCATGCACTCTAGTTTATTTTTCAGTGGGAAAAGATTGGTGCTTGAAACAAAACTATGTATTACATATCTAAGCATAAATTTTAAATTGAATTAACTATGAATATGCAAGCATTTTCCTAGTTTTCCCCTGGATGTATTTATAAAAATTAGTCCAAGATATACATTTTTAGCCTATATTAAACCTACATCAAGCTGTGTAATTTTTCTGCCCTCTTTTGTTCCCCGTCCTGTATGTGACTCTTTAGGGAGCAGAGAAGGAAGATTTTTTTCTTTTGGTTTGTTTTCCTCTTGGCACAGGCAAAGAACAGTCCACAAGGTCACTATTAATGCCATGAAATAAAATATAGATATTTGTGCAAATAGAATTTGATTTTAGTTGCCTTCTGAGCCTTGAGCAGTTGGTGGTCACTTTACTCCTGCTGTATATGGAGCACTTCAAACCTTTGGGAAGGTGCTTCTGATTAGAGAGGATTGAGATTCTGTATTTCCAACAAGCTCCCTTGTGATATTGTTGCTACTTGCCCCATGGAAAGTAATGTTCCTTCCTCAGTAACAGTGCCTCTCTGTGAGAGGCTGCCCCTTTATGACAGGAAATGGCAGAGAGAAGCTGCTCTGCAGAGATCCAGCAGCTTGCAGCAGCTTCTGCCCTAACCTTGGTACAGAGTTTTCTGAAAACATAGACATGAGTACTAAGAATGTAAAAAGAAAAGTTTCAAGCAGACAAAGTGACCAGACTGAGGCTGGCCTGACAAAGTCAGGACAAAATAAGACTTAACAGTTCTCTGAAGCACACCCCTGCCCCTCCTGCTACTGGGTTCCAAGGAAGGCCACTAACTGTCAACAATCTTATTGCAAAAATCCCTCTTGATCTGTAAATTTAAAAACATATGACTAATAGCACGTCATCCCCATTGCAAGGAGGGTATAAAAGATGTATACGTTCTTTGTTCGTGGTTGACTCTCCCTGCTAGGAGTTGCAACCTTCATGTACGTAAAATAATAAACAAACACCTCATGCTGTTACAGCAATCCTCTTGTCAAGCTGTGTTCTGAGGGGTTGCACTCCTGAGCTCAGACCCTGGGGGGTCTCTTGCATTACAACAGCCCATGATTTACATCTGGAGTATAGGAAGCTTAAAATGCCAAGGCATTTTCTTGACTTTATGTACATTCAAACCTGATGGGAGAGGTATATTATTCCGTATGTAACAGAATTCCAGGTGACCAATACTTAGACATAGTCTCAGACTTACCTGGAGATTGTAAAAGATTGGCTCCATGGTGTTTGCTAATTTATTCTGGGTTGAAACACATGTATTGGGAGTTTCAAACCTCCTGAAATGATGCTTGCATCTATGACTCCTGAAATCTTTCCAAGGTTTTCCACCTCCATAGATGTCTCACTTTGCATTTTCTTTATTGTTTCTACTTCCATTTTTTAGATTCTGGATAGTTTTGTTCAGTTCCTTCACTTGTTTGTTTGTCTTTTCCTGGAGTTCTTCAAGGGACTTTTTTGTTTCCTCTTTAAGGACTTCTACCTGTTCACCCATGTTCTCCTGTATTTCTTTAAAGGATTTTTGTGTTTCCTCTTTAAGGGCTTCTACCTGCTGACCCATACTCTCCTGTATTTCTTTAAGGGATTTTTGTGTTTCCTCTTTAAGAGCTTCTATCTGTTGGCACATGTTCTACTTTATTTATTTAAGGCAGTTATTTATGTCCTTCTTGAAGTCCTCTATCAGCATCATGAGATGTGTTTTTAAATCTGGCTGTTGTTGTTCTGATGTGATGGGGTATCCAGGATTTGCTGTTGTGGTAGAACTGGGTTCTGATGGTGCCATGTTGCCTTGGTTTCTGTTGTTATTGATCTTGCATTTGCCTTTGGCCATCTAGTTATCTCTGGTGATAGCTGGTCTTTCTATCTGTGACTGTGGCTACTCTGTCCTGCAAGCCTGTGCATCTGTACTCCTGGGATTCCCATTCTGTCAAATGCCCTCAATACGACTGGTTCTCCAGGACATATCAGGATATGGGGTCTTCCCTGCAGAAGACCGGGCAAGGGTCAAATGCCCTGTGTGCTGCTGGTTCTCAAATGCCCTGTGTGCTGCTGGTTCTGGAATGCTCTGGGTGCTACTGGTTCTCTAGAAAGTATCAGGAGATGGAGCCAAGGACAAAGACAACACACCTTTGAAACCTTTGTCTTAGCTAGATAGCTCAGCAAAGGGCTGGGCCAGTATCACTAAGAGTTGAATTGGAGTTCTTTATTTATTCACAGAACCAGTTCAGTATTACCGGCCGTAGTACAGGCTTGCTCAAAGTACCCTGCCAGCAACATTACATCCTGACCTGGGGAGACCAGCTAAGGGTGAGAATGTTGATTCACTCTCCATGTCCATCTCATGTTTGCTTACCTAGGACTGGCCATGCATGCTGGGGATGGTCCTGGGTTTTAAGAACCTAACAAGTTACCCTCCCTGCTTAGAGCCAAACCCATGTTATCTGGCAGTCCATCTATTCAATAATCCTACCCTTGATCCACTCACTGTAGACTGAGTATGATCCACTGTACACTGAGTGTCAATACCACATGACTTGGACTAACCAGCCAACATTCTGTTAAGATCCAAAAACATAGAAAGATCACACCAAGCTTTAGACATCACACCAATGCCTCAGCTACTACTACCCTCATCAAAGACAGTACTGTTTGTAAGCAAGTACTCAAACATCTTAATGCTCACTTAGAACAGTCTTGTTAAAGGTGGGGACCCTATATGCAAATCAGAAAGAACACTTGTGATGTTTAATTCAGAGATTCTGAAGAGGAGGATATCTGTCTCCATCTGGGAATTCTTTTGACATGGGCTCATAAGCCCTCACCTGTGCTGAGAAAACAAACTGAATGAGATGTTTTAAACATTTTAAGTGGCCATTAACTAGAAGTTAAAAGTATAGCTTTTTAGTATTAATTTACCACACCAAGTACATATGCTTACTAAATTTAAGGGAATGTAAACCTTACTACTTGCACTACTAGACAAATAAGGTATTTTAACCAACTACCTGTTTCCTTGGGAATTTCTTTTTTATTTTTTTTTTTATTTTTTTATTTTATTTTATTTTTTTTTTTGGTTTTTCGAGACAGGGTTTCTCTGTATAGCCCTGGCTGTCCGGGAACTTGCTCTGTAGACCAGGCTGGCCTCGAACTCAGAAATCCGCCTGCCTCTGCCTCCCAAGTGCTAGGATTAAAGGCGTGCGCCACCTCAGCCTGGCTCCTAGGGAATTTCTAATCTTAGGTCAGGAGCAAAAACATTCCAGACTAGCTTAGTGCATGTCCTACCTTATAATGAACTTGAATAACTATCAGTCTTATTACAGTCGAAAGCAGCATGCATCATATTTTTCAAGCTGCTTCCCATGTGTACACATATTGTACCCATTTCCATAGCTGGAATATAGCAATGGGGAAACCAAAAAGGGAAAGCATCATCTGTCATTGGATGGCACTGTCTGTGTCCCTGGCTATGACATTAGCTACTTGGAGCCCTCAACTGTAAAACAATTTGTGTGCTTCTATATTCAAACCACTTCCCTTAATTCCTACTGTCCCACATCCAGACTTCAGTCCATTTTCCGTGTCCTGAATATGGATGCTAGAGGAGGCTCAAGTGTTGGTTGGGATGGGTAAACTGCCCTCCTTTCTCTAGTTGAGGCCCATCCATACCACATCTTAATCATTAAATTCACATCTAGTTGAGTCAACACTACAGCTTGATCTTCATTGGTACTCTCTTGGCTCTTAGCAGATCTTCAGTTCACTCTCATATATACGGATTAGGAATGGGAAGGAAAGTTTGATTATAAGAGAACCTTAAACTCCTCTATGTGTCTGAATCTCCTATAAACAGGATCTCCTGGTCCTACCCCAATGTTTCCATTTCAATACGCAAAGATGGCTTCCTAGGCAACATGTTGGCACTCAAAAGGATCTCCTGTTTGTTATAGCAACCTCTTGTTGCCACCTTGAAATCTTTCATGTTGTTTAGCATAGTGTCTAACATGCTTAGTTTGCAGCAGGATCCATGACTGATTCAGCCAGTTCCAAGGCCAGAGCGGAGCGTGCAAATGCATACTTCCAAATGACGGAGATGTAGCACTATTAGGGAGAGTACATTCTCTCAGCTGCTTAATGAACTTTTGCAAAGTCAATGTGGGGGGAAAAGGAAAGGAACAAGGCCTCTCTCTCCTATTGATCTGGGAGATTCAATGCCAGTAATGAGAATGAAATAAACTAGCTGAACAATGGGAGTGCATGTTTCAATTATTCTTGATTGCCCTTGTTTTGTTTCCTTTTCACAAAACCACTAAACATGACATTGCCTGTTCTGCATTTTCCCATCAACTAATGTTAGTACAGCTCCCCTCAGTATGCCTGCTCCATTAGAAGTGTCTGAAGCATCTTGAAAATGTAAGTGTAGTAGAGCACTGTCATGGGAAGTAATGTAAGAGGGACAAAGAAGGAAAACAATGAGAAGAGGGGTAAGCTGAGTTTGGGGTGCGAAATATACAGACATACCATAAGCATCTATGCATCCACTCACACAGGCCTCCGTGCCTTTTGAACCTTCTAGCCCTCATAGCAGAGAGAAGTGCATTATTTAGCACAGAGCTCTTAGTAGCACTTGGTAAGAAGAAAAATCTACTCCTTCTATACAAACCTTAAATGCTCCCAATATGAAGACTTCAGAGAAAATTTTCTTCCCTGAGGTCTCTCATTTCTGCTCATAACTCCTGGCTGAATGTACATTTAGATCATTGCCTGACCCAAGCCCATGGGACAGTCCACAGCAGGTCCCGGAGTCACCTGCGATAGAATGAAGTCAGGAGACACAGAAAAATGGACAGCAAGTCTATTATCCTGATCAAGTTGTCAAATTTTATTTTTCTCATATGGGGTTATAAAGGGTATCAAGCAGGTAATGGGGAGGGGGAGGGGTGAGGAGTTAGAAGAATATATTCTAACTAGTTCTTAACGCTCCAAGGGTCATGAGCAATAGCTACAGAGCATTAGGAGGGGTCAGCCATTGTTTCAGAGGGGTCGCTATGACATGTTCCCAGGATCTAAGGAGAAAGTTGGCCATGGCTATAGGATATTGGACATCAAAAAGTCCAGGTGCATGCTGTGTTGCTATGCAACCCAACCATAGGAGAGTTGCATTTGTTCTGCAAGCATGTATCCTGTTTGGCTAAGGCTTGTAGCAGTAGTTTTCCAATTTAGCAAATATGTATATCAATGTAAGGGGCTATGAGCTGCAAAGAGAGTGGCTCCTGGCAATTGCCCTGGATGTTTGTCATCTACAAGAAGAAATGTGCAACACATAAGCTGAACGTATCCTGGTGTCTGTGAACCACCTCCAACCCACCATTCCACCAATAAAAGAGGCAAAATCCAAACTACACAGTGTTTCAGGTTGTCTTATGAATTGGGCAATGATTTAGATTCTTCCATACAATAAGGCTATGGTTTCCCAGCACTAGATAAAGAACTATGACTTAGTCTTCTGGGGGTAGAACTAAGACATTTTCATTAATGACTGAAAAGTAAATGTCACCTAAGAAGGAGAAACTACTAAAATCAGCCCAATAATCTCATCTGAGGCCCTTCTGGTTCTGAATTGAATAAAGTCACTTCTTTTAGTGTTCATAATCAACGTTTCCCAAGAAGAGCCACATCCATGACAATAGGCAACAACCCATTTGTATGAATTTATGTTTCCCTACCTAGAATTAAGAAGAGTTTTTCCCCTTTAATTAGATAAGGTGATTAGTTTCCTCCCCCATTTCCAGAAGAAGCTGTTAGCTTATTCTTGATTTTATTTTTCTTCAAATTCACTGGCAGCCTACAAGTTAGGACAATCATCCCCATGGCTGTCCTTTGGCTGCTGCCAATAAGATTGTGTGATATCAGTACAAAGAGGAGGCAAGCAGAGGTTTTCCTTATTCTATGTGAGTAGGAAATATCCTCAGCAAAGGAGCCAGAGTCCAGGCTGCCTCTGACAGGCATGGCAGGTCACAAATGCCAGGACTTTTTCCCCCTGGCTACTAACTTTTGCTGGAAACCTGAGATAAAGCTAAGGACCTATGAATCCACTTCCTTCATTTTGCATGCCAAAAATCGTTTGACTGGGAGAGGACTGTTCCTTGTATGGTTACCTTCTCTGGGACCAGAAAGGATTTGTTTTGAAAACTGCAACAAATCAAAACCAAAGACCAGTAAAGTGAAGCAAATAGGGTATGTATGGGTGTGAGGAGGCAGAAGCACATTGTGAAACATTTAATCAACCTTTGATCATTTCCCATTAAGATGTCAGGGTCACTGTTTTGAAGAAGGTAGTAAATAAAGATCGTTTCCAGGTAAGACTTTGCCCAGTCCGGACATTCATGGTATTCTCATTTTCCTGTTTCATTTACATTTTTGATGTTATTTCTGTTGCTATAACAACTCATAAGTGTGGATGCTAGTGGTATGTGAGATAATGCTATAGATTATACTGCAAAACTAGTAATGCTTTGCAAATTCATGTTCTGTGTATTTACATAGACTCGGTCCTTTATGACAGTAATTTATTTACCAGTTTCACAACATCTTCATACACAGACATTTCCACCAGTAGCACCATAGTCTTCATCATAGGAAATATAAATTAATTTGCTAGATGAGGGAAAAGAAAAGTTTACCCTAAATCCACAATGAACTGTTAAGGCTGGACTATTATTTTTGGAGGGAGACATTTATATTTCTTTCTTTATTAATCATTTTATTTGTTTACATTTCAAATGTTATCTGCCTGCCCAGTCTTTCCTCCACATATCTCCCACCCCTTTACTCCTACCCTTTGCCTCTAAGAGGGTGCTCCCCACCCACATACCAACTCCTACCTCAACCCTCTAGCATGCCCCTTTTCTGAGGCATCAAGCCTCCACCAAACCAAGCATCTCTCCTCCCACCTATGCCAAATAAGGCAATACTTTGCTACATATGTAGCAGAAGCCATGAACTGGCCTACCTTTTGGTCCCTGCTACAGTCCCTGGGAGCTCTGGGGGGTCAGGTTAGTTGATACTATTGTTTTTCCTATGGAGTTGCAATCTCCTTCAGCTCCTTCAGCCCTTCCCCTAAATTTTCCCGTGGGGTCCCAAGGCTCTGTATAATGGTTGGCCATATCTGCATCTGTCTTAGTCAGGTCCTGACAGAACCTCTCAGAGGACAGCCATACCAGGCCCCTGTCTGCAAGCACATCTTGGAATCAGCAGTAGTGTTGGGGTTTGGTGTTTGTGGATGGAATGGATCACACAGTAGAGCGGTATCTCAATGTCCTTTCTTTCAGCCTCTGTTCCATTTTTGTCCCTGCACTTCCTTTAACCCAGCATTGTCCATGTCTAGATTATTTTTAATTCAGGAGACTGAGGAAGGTTAAAAAAAAAAGTCATCTTTTTTTTTCCTTGCTTTATACTGACCCCCAGTCTTTAACTCCTATGTTTAGTTAGGCATCAGTCCATGTGGCATTTGAGCCATGGAAGGTGGTGACAGGGATCCATCTGTATTTATGTCCTGTCTTAGGTTGTATTCCTCTCTGCCAGCCAGCAGTGCTCTGGAACACAGGCATGTGTGGGTTCATCTCCACCCTTCTAGTTGAGCTTCTGTTTTGTAACATTTGTGAGGATTTACTGCCCTCTGCTGGTTGAACACTGGCAACTACAGCAGAGCTTGATTTTCTCGTCTGTCCCATTCTTCACCAGCTGCCATGTCTTGTTACCTTTGTTGTGTTTTACTGTCATCTTGTGATCATTTTATGAGAAATGCTTTCTCATGATTGATGGGGATGTGTTTGTTGGACCATTGCTCAAAAGGTCTTTTTATTCCAGCCTCCATGTCCATATCTTCGAAATACTCCATTGGAGATTGTATATTGTTTGAATGTGATCATATTTACACACCTGTATTATCCCATGCCAGGAGCCCTGACATGCTTCAGACAGAAGATTCCTTTTCCGTGGGAGGGAGTCATTCATCTACAGATTCCAACAAAGCCTTCAGTAGAGACATCTCCCCTTATGACAACAACTCCCCAGTACTGTCTGAGCTCTCCCTGCTGGCTATGCAAGAGGACAGGGCCCAGGGGCAGTGTGCCCAGGGAAGTTCAGAATCCAGTACAATTGTCTCTCTATGTCTGTGTTCCTGTAGATGGAGTCCATGTGGCCATTACCAACTACTCCCTTATGTGAGTGTCCTACTACTATTATCACTCACAATGAAGTCACACATAGGTTAGCCCTCTTATGGTTTGGGAAGTCAGAAATCACACATACAACTGCCTTGTGTTCTAGAGGATCTGGGGAACAGCTCATTTCAGGGCCTTTCTAGCTTCTGCAAGCCTAATTTCATGGCTGTTCTTTTCATGTCTGAAGCTACCAACATAGTACCATCTTTTCTTTTGCCTCCCTCTTGCCCTTTTGATGATATCAGAACTGCCAGGGTCCTCCAGGAGAGTCGCTTAACCTCAAGAACCAGGGGTATAACAAAGTTCATCCTTTGAAGTTCTGAGTTCAGGGGCTCATGGCACACATTTACTGTATATTACTTCTGTATCGTTTTGCATCTAGTAAACCTTGAGTATTATATTTTATGCCAAAGAAATGTAATGATATTTATTGGTTTCATCCTCAACTTTCGCTGCTGTAAACCCCTTTATGCTGTCTTCCCTACATATGTCAGAGGAGCCTTTCAATATCTGGGGAACTTGGCATTCAACATTAAAAAGTGGATCCAAAGACCCAAGAATGACAGGTGAAGTGCCATTTTTAAACTTTGTTACCTTTACTTTAAAAAGACATTTTCCCTATTTCTTCCTTGATACTCTTAAGGTAGCTGCTTGCCAAGCATTATTCAGAAAATATGGAAAAGAGAAGAAGAAAGGGACACTAGCTCTTTGGGCCTTCTCCCTCAATATGCTAAGCTTGGACAGGTGGTTCACTGTTGCTCTTTTCCTAAAGCCTATGTTGTCACAGCAGTTTATGTGGTTCAGCAGCTAAGCTAATCCTGTGAGGATCTAGGTATGTGTCTGGAGTGGCCACATAGACAGTTCTGCTCTCAGAAAGAACCTGCTGTCACTCTTGCTAGGGAGATTTTCTTTTCAGGAAGTTAATAGGTGGGAGCAGGCTGTACATTTTCAGCTATAGAAAAGGAAACGGTGAAAAAGAAAAGAACAAGCAGGTGATCCCCAAGGCAGTTGTGCAAACTAACCCAGATCTTTCCTTTCTGATTCCAGGTTCTTATGGCGACATTTTTGAAAGCAGCTCCCTCCGACCGAGGCCTTTTTCCCTTTCTCAAGGGAACCATTCCCTGAATTGGCCTCAGTTTCCAGGGAGCCTGACAGCGCTGGACATTGGCACTCAGGTAATTCAGAGGACTCAGAAAGTGGCCACCGTGGAGCAGTACAGAGTGCACCTTCCAGTGTCACGTGTCTGCAGCTCTCCCCATATCCATGACGGCAGCGGGGGTGCGGGGAGAGGAGGTGGCCTGCACACAGGTCTGAGCCTTTTTTGTCCCTAAACAGCACAGAAGACCTGGCTGAGAGCCAGGAGGATGTGCAGCCAGTCCCAACCTTTGTACCAGAGACCTCAGGAGAGTGGTAGAGATGACAGGCGCCCCCCTCCTCCTTACCAGGAGTCAGGGAAGCCTGCCAGGACCTCAGCCCAGCAGCCACTGAAGCCTCCCCTGTGGAAGCTCTAGAGGCATGAAGAAGGTTCAGAAAGAGCTGTGAAAGGAGGCCAGCAGGCCTCAGGGGAACATCAGACCAGGCCAAAAAACCTGAGCAGCACCTACTCCTTCTCAGCCAGTGAGCAGGACAAGCAAAACTTAGGGGAGACCAGCTGGCTCAACTGGCAGCAAGAGCGGTGGCAGATCTAGGAGATTCTGTCAACTGATAACCCCGACGCCCTCCTGGAAACCCTAGAATAAGCCCACCAGCAGCTGGAGCCCACCCTTCCAAAAAACATCTTCCTGCCCAGACTCGGTAAACTTGCCTAGGGACAATTGGACACTTACTTGTTTTCCTTAGTGTTTTTCCACATGTTGAAAAAGCAACACAAGAGAAAGTCCACTTATAGATTCACTTCTACCCTTGCCATTCATGGTAAGATTCTATTGCATAGCCAGCCTTAGGAAAAACAAACCAATGAACAACAAACAAACATGAAAATTCCTAATCTCAAAACAACCCACATTGGCTCTATGTAAGAAACTCTTTCTTCATTATAGTTTAATTGTATTTGTGTCTTCAATTTTGACTATTGTATACTCTGTAACAAATTATGTGTATCAATATGATATATTCACAGAGAAAACAGAACAATTAAAAAAATCACTGCACCTATATTACACTAGGAGATATATTAAGCAACCAGATTCTATTTATTCTGGAATATGTACAAGCAGGTATTTGTGCTTTTTGCAATCACTATTTAACTGGGGACAGCCCTCCCTTTAATGCCTAAGGAAATACTAACCAAACAAAAGAGAAAACGAGAAGCCATATTTTTATAGTATTGAGACACCAAAGTTATAGTCACTGAATGCTTTTCCATAGTGTGTATGTTTTAAGGAAATATTAAATTTGATAAATTATGAAATACATTTTTAGAATCTGTTTAGAATGGACTCAGCAAATCAAATCAGAGAAAGGTGGTGCCTAAGAGTACTTAAGAGTTTCCATCCTGCCCGCTTTTCCGAATACCAATGCCTTCTGAGCGTTGTACCCCTGCCACCACCGTCTGCCCTTCTGCTGGGGCAGAACCTTGCCAGCTGGGCTGGTGTGAAGATTCCATCTCCTGATACTTCCTAGAGAACCAGCCACTCAGGGTAGTTGGTAAGAATCCCCCCTCCCCCCCCAACTTCTGGAGGCCCAGAGCTGTTGCCAGAGATTCAGCAGGACTCACTACCCAACCCAACCGCCAAAAGCCCCAACCCTTCCGAATAGCAATCCCTTCAGAGCCTAATCCTTCAGCCACCACAGTCTGCCCTTCTGTTGGGGCAGAACCTTGCCAGCTCTGCTTTGGTGAAGATTCCATCTCCTGACACTTCCTAGAGAACCTGCCACTCAGGGCATTTGCCCTTTCTGCTGTGGCAGAATCTTGCTGGTCTGCTGCAGTGAAGACAGCTCTCCTGATACTTCCTAGAGAACCAGCTGCACAAAGGGCATTTGTTCTTTCTGCTGTGGCAGAATCTCACAAGTTCTGCCACAGAGAAGACACCATCTCCTGATACTTCCTAGAGAACTAGCTGCACTTAGGTCATTTGGAGTGCAGAGAGGCCTGGGAGCACAGGAGAGTTGGTCTCCCAGGAGAGCCTACATACCTGTTTTCACAGAGAGAACAGGAATCCCAAGAGTACATATATACAGGCTTACAAGACAGATAAGCCAGAATCAGAGACAGCAAGACCAGCTAACACCAGAGAAAATTAGATTGCAAAAGGCAAATGCAAGGTCAATACCAACAGAAACCAAGGCAACATGGCATTATCAGGACCCAGTTCTCCCACAAGAGCAAATCCTGGATACGTCAACACACCAGAAAAGCAACACCTGGATTTAAAATCACAATTCATGATGTTTCCATTGTTTTGTTTTTCAAGTCAGAAGAGCCAGTGTATTATATAAAAAGAGGGAGACACACACACACACACACACACACACAACATGCTACTCTTTAATTTCATGTTGGCAATGAAATTTTTCAGTGGTGTTTCTTAAAATTCTATCTTGTGCCATGATGAATAAAATGCTAAGCAAAGATTTGTTGTCAACCTTTAAATCTAAGAAATGAGCGCATATCCCATTCCATATAGATAATTCACTACTCACAAGTTCAAATATATGGCCTGTTTAAAATTCCATAAATATACACAAACAGTTAGAGAGCTAGGTTTTAATATAGCTGATAGCTTCGGGATTGGGGACATCAAGTCACAGATACTGCAATATGTACAATGATCTGTTGCAAGGAAAGATTGGCTTTCTTTTCACTTAGGATGTGATTTCACACCTGACAGAAACTCCGGGTTCATGCCTCTTAGGCAGGTGTCATTGAACACAGTCTCGTTGTTGAAAGTTGTGTCTGTTCCATAGGCATCGCATGCCTGATTGACTCTAGATACAGACTGTAGTGGTTCATACTTGGGAGCTAGTTGGGTGATCTTTGGGCTAGGCTCAACACTTCTGATATTGGCTCAGAACATAGGTGATTTGCCTGGAGACCTCAGTTCTGCTTTATGGATACACTCAGAGCACAGGTATATACAAGACTAACAGTGAATAATATTTTTTCCATACCACTTATCTTTATACCAGCCCCTTGAATCTAACAAGTTCTTTCTCTGCTCCTGATATTCTGGACCTCCTTCCCACCATATTTACTGTGTTATTTAAATCTTTTAAATCAAATGAATCAAATGATATGTATGGATGGCAGGATATCCATGTTACTAGATCTAAATTTGGCAGTAGAGAGAACAGCTTGATATCCATGCCCTCTATTTCTTTGCCTGTCTAAGCTCTGTACCCACATCTTTTACTTTGGGAAGAGGTTTTCTTCTCTGCCTTTATCACATTGCAAAGGTATAGCTTTTAAAACAAGCACGAGCCCTCCAAAGGTGGTAAAGTGCCAGACTCCACACAAAAGCTGCACACAGTAGCAGATGTTTATACCCAGTGTTCATACAGAAAGATGGGAGGTGCAAACATAAGAATGCCGGACATACATGGGCCAGCTACTCTGGCCTAGACAGGGGTAAACAAGAAAGATATCTCCAACAAGGTGGACAACAAGGACTGACACCGAAGTTTGCCCTTTGACCTTGTTGTATGGGTTGTGACCCACAGATACCCCCAACATACACACCATTACATGCATCATAAAAACAAATGGGAAATATTTTTCAATTATTTTAAAAGACACAAGAAACCAAACTTGTGTAGAAATTGAGGCCATTTTAAAAAACTTTTTTTTTCTATTATTGGATATTTTCTTTATTTATATTTCAAATGTTATCCCTTTTCCAGGTCTCCCCTCCAGAAACACCCTATCCTATCTCCCCTCCCCCAGCCTATATGAGGGTGCTCCCCCACCCACCCATTCCTGCCTTCCTGCCCTGGAATTCCAGTACACTGGGGCATAGAACCCCCTCAGGCCCAAGGGCCGCTTCTTCCATTGATGTCCAACATGGCCATCCTCTGGCACATATGTGGCAGGAGGCATGAGTCCCTCTATGGGTACTCTTTGGTTGGTCGTCCAGTCCTCGGGAGCTCCAGGGGGTCTGACCAATTAACACTGTTGCTCCCCCCCACCCCACAGGACTGCAAACCTCCTCACCTCCTTCAGTCCCTTCTCCAACTCCTTCACTGGGGACCCTGTTCAGTCTAATGGTTGGCGGCGAGCATCCGCCTCTGTATTTGTCAGGCACTAGCAGAGCCTCTCAGGAGATAGCTATTATTAAAATATCACTATTTGCAGATAATAAGATAGTATACTTAGGTGACCTCAAAATTCCACGAGAGAACCCCTACAGCTGATAAATAACTTCAGAAAGTGGTTGGACATAAAATTAACTCAAACAAATAAATAGCCTTCCTATACTCGAAAAACAAACGGACTGGGAAAGAAATTACAGAAATGACACCTTTCACAATAGTCAAAACAACATAAAATATCTTGGTGTGACTCTAACCAAACAAGTTAAAGATCTGTATGACAAGAACTTCAAGTCTCTGAAGAAAGAAATCAAAGAAGACCTCAGAAGATGGAAAAATCTCCCATGCTTGAGACCATTTTTAATACTGTATAGCATGTGATATGATGGCTAACAATCAAATCCAACACTTTTACTAAAATGTTCACATCACTCCTCATGAGGAAAGTGAGTCTCAGGAAAAGATGCCTCCATGTCTATGAGTACTCGATCACTTTGTTTTTGAATCTCTGGATAAAGGGCCAGAATGGTGATGATAGAAATAGCCAAATACACTTTTGTCTTGATCACTCTAAGTAGGTATTAACATGTTTGTTGTGAGGTTTGATAGAAAAAAAACCAACCATCATATGCCAATGGGAGGTGCAAATTGAGGAAATTTATAAATAAATTCAGCTTGCTTCTTTTCTTATGCACATTTTATACACATCTGCTTGGGAGAGAGACAGTACTGGGGTTGAATATAAAGAGATACTGGAATAAAGTGGAGACCCATGCTGTCTCTTGGTCTGATAAACAAAGAGCAGGGGTTAGATTTT
Organism: Tokudaia tokunoshimensis; assembly: GCA_036184795.1. NCBI lineage: Eukaryota > Metazoa > Chordata > Mammalia > Rodentia > Muridae > Tokudaia > Tokudaia tokunoshimensis. The sequence goes on along the minus strand of BTHU01000023.1, from coordinate 21,472,815 downwards.
ATTGAACTAAGAAAAAAGGAGTTGTCTGCAGAGGAACCACACAGAGATGAAAAGAGGATGTGTTGACTAGACACAATTATAAAACAGCAACAAATGATCTTCAAGACAAAAAAGCAAAGCAAAGAAAAACAAAACAAAATAACCAAGAACCACCTATAAGCTAAAGGAAAGCCCTTTTTTTTAAACATTTATTTATTTATTATATGTAAGTACACTGTAGCTGTCTTCAGACACACCAGAAGAGGTCATCAGATCTCATTAAGGATGGTTGTGAGCCACCATATGGTTGCTGGAATTTGAACTCATTATCTTTGGAAGAACAGTCAATGCTCTTAACCACTGATCCATTTCTCCAGTCCCAAAGGAAAGTTCTAATCAAGGATGGCCTGGATAATTTGAACTGGCATTCAGGATACCCACCTAACCCGGTCCTCAATCCAGCATAGGGGTGGAAGAGTCAATCAACCAATTTTCAGTCAGTTCAAGCCAGCAAACATGCCTTTAGTCTACAGTGACCAAGTTACTGTAGTTTGCTGCAGCTGGGCCAGGTTTAGCAACAACCACCCACAAGCCCTTGCTATCTCCTATCTGGTTGGAGCCAGTTGGGCTAAGGATATAGGACATTTTGACCTTGGTACTTCTCAAGTACAAATAACAAATAAAATACAGTGTCTACTCAATTTAAGGGCTTAACAACAGATCACATGTTAGTTTCACTATGTCCCGGATAAAATCTGGGATATACTTATACTAAAATTATGGTTCAACCTCTGAAGTTCTATGAGATATGCTTACTATTAAAAAATAAAGTCTTTCTTTATCTGACATATATTTGTTAAATATAGTAACCTTAATCTCTAGCCTTAATATCACACTTGACTTCCAATGCCCTGCTTGAAACTTTCACTAAATGTGCCATAGTGTCTCAACATTTCTGAAGGGTAAGCTCTGTCTCTCCTGCTATGTTGAACCCCAATTTCACTTTATATCACCTCACATCTTTGGCTGTGGAGCTTCTTTCTGTGTACCTGAGGCCTCCACTGCTGTACTGGTTATGTTTCTCATCACTGTGACAAAACACATTAACAGACAAAATATAAGAGAGAAAAGACCTATTTGAGTTTGAGCTCAGTGGAAATACTCCCCTTGGAGGGAAGGCATGGTAGAGAGAGAAGTCTGAAGGTTATGTGGATAGGCCTCCTCACACCTTGGCAGCAGAAATGGGAACCCTGGTGCTATACTAGCTTTCTCCTTTCCCTTTTTATTCTGCCTGGCTCTCCCATTTCATGAACTGGTGGCATTCACATTCTGGGAAGGTCTTTCCTGCTCAGTGAATCCTTCTGGTAATGCCCTCAGAGACATACCCTGAGGTGTTACCAAGCATCTTCTAGGTGATTCTAAATCCAGTTAAAGACTCCTGTTTCTCTTCAGACAGTATAAATCTTTCATCTAGTCAAATTGACCATGAAAATGCCTACTATGTATTATACCCCAGGTTTATTTGCCTTCGAGTGCGTATGCATTCATCTTCATTATCTTACTCTGATGCTTATCCCCTCCCTCTTGGATAACTATACCATCCTGGCATCTCTACCTCCCTTCTCACCTCTCCACTACCATCAACTACTTTCCCTATAGTTCTGACAAAGGCAGTCGCAGTCAGTAAGGACTTACCTTCTCCTTTGGCCTACAGACAAAAATCAATTCCATGGCAACAGCACCACCCACAGTTCAGTCTCATTCATTATTCAGTCTCTTTGCAGTGTAGGCTTCCATACTCTGGTTATGTAAAGGAAAATCCCTATTCTACATACACAATGCAATGGGGTTTTTTTCTGAAAATAATTAGCTTAAAATTTCTCCTTACACAAACACCTTAATAGAAGCTCCTTCTGGTTTTTTGCAGAGGATTCAGATACCTTGATAAGCATCACTACACATTAGTGTTACTGTCTGCCGTTTTAGCTGGAGGCTTTTTATGTCAAGCTGAGGGCTTTGTTGAGTTTTACACCTTTTATACTGGGCAGAGAGATAGGACATCAATTTGGGATTCACTTGATTAATGTATTCTGAATATAGGCATGATACTTTTAATCACATCACTTGCCATGTGCAATAAGAAACCATGCAAGGCCATCACTTCCTTGTAAATGCAGTCACAAGTATACAGTTTCTAAACAAAAAGGTTGTAGAGGGGATTTCCAAGCATAGAGACACTGTCTTCTAAGTACCACTGCCATGCAAAGACTCTTGTCACCCCTTGTCTGCGTTGGATAGCACAGTGAAAAAGTGCAGCCCATGATGCCTCTGCTCCTAAAATACATTAATGGCTAGTGAGATAGCTAAGTGTAACTCTGTCTACACAACTATGGGGAAATTATCATCAGTGAATGAAATGAGTCTTTCTGGTGGTGTAGCTGGTTTTTGTTGTTGCTGTTGTTGTTGTTGTTTTTTTTGCGGTGGGGGAGGGGGGACTTGTATAAGTAGCCTGTCATCCATGCCCTCTAAGTCCAATAAACACTTTGGTTCACCAAAGATTCTGGTTTTCAGTAAATTTGTCACCAAGGACTTCTAAGGAGGGAAAAGAAATTTGTACACATCTCCCAGAGAGTGGCGTTCCTGTCACAGATAGAATAACTTGCTGATTAGCTAGCATTATCTTCAGATTTTCTTTGAACTCAAAGAAGTATTACAGCCCTGTGATCACTTCAATAGATAAAATGATTGGTTGATGGCTGTATCTAAAGATCTGTAGACAATCTGTATTTACCAAGGCCTAGTGAACATGAATTCCAGTCCCAGGCTCCTGGGTTTCAATCATGTAATAAAGGAAGTCTAGATATACCTCCTGTGATATCTAAATCAAAACAATAGTCACTTTGTGAACAGTACTGTTGTAAGGGCAGTAGATGCTGGTAAGTCACACAAACCCAAAATATATCCCAGTGGTTTGCAAAGCACAAATTTTTGGGAAAGAATGAATCAACTGGTAATTCATCCATATATCCTCCTCTTTTCTGGAGTAAAAAGTCAGAGAGACATGACTATGATGAAAAGTTGCCTGCGTTCCAAAGTCAAACAGCTCCACAGTAAAGAGTGTTCCTGTAGGTGGAACAAACAGCCGGTGAAACTTGTCAAAAATAAGGGATGCTATGTTTGCAATCAGGGTGCATTCTGTGACTTTGCAGTTTCTCGCTTACTTAGCTCATTTGGACTGTGGTATTGCTATTTTGAAATGGTAATTCTCTTCAACAAGCTCCACCTCCACTGTCATTTTTCACTGGACCCTGCAAGTGGTCACATACTCTGTTGGACAAAGTGAGGGACAGTGGCCACTTGGTATATCTATAAACTACCTAGGGGCCAGAGAGGCAAAAGGACCTTGACCTGAGACTGTTTCACAAGCCAGTACTGTGGAAAGTGGGATTCCTGACTCTTCTTCAGAACACTTTTCCTTCTAAAGCCAAGCTAAAAACTAACTGTTCTATCACAGAGAGCATATACTATTCGTGGTATACAAAACCAATCCCAAGTACATCCTTCCACAGTCTTCCTCCTTCCCTGTTCTAAGGTTTGGCATGTGCATTTTAGTCAACTTACTTTGGAGTCCCAGTTTATTCATTTTAATGTTTTTTGTTTTGTTTTGTTTTGTGTTACACCCTATGGCTGGTGTCTTCAAAATTTATAACCTCTAATACTATGGAATTTTAAACAGTATTTTTATTGATTGAGAGTTTCCTACATGTATTTTGATATTTACCTTCCCCAAATTCTCCCATAAGCAGCCTTTCCATCCTCCATTACTTCCTTCTTTTGTTATTGTTTCTCCATCAAATCCAGTTTGTGTTACCAGCTAGTCTTGGGTTGGTTTCTTCTCTTGTGTATAGTCCGCCTAACAGCTCTCTCTTTTCTCTCTTTCTCTCTCTCTCTCTCTCTCTCTCTCTCTCTCTCTCTCTCTCTCTCTCTCTCTCTCTCTCTCTTTCTCTCTCTGCCATTGAAAGAGTAGAGCCCCCCCCCCCAGCTATTGCCCACATTCTACACACTATGCTGGGTCATTTTGCTGGCTGGGCCTTGCATAAGTCTTGTGCATGCTGTCATAATTATTGTGGGTTCATATGTATAACTTCCCTGTTGTGTCTGGGAAAAAATATTTCCTTAAATTCATTCTCCACCCTTGACTCTCACAATCTTGATGTTCTTTCTTTTGTGCAGATTCCTGATCCCTGTGGAGATGGAAATATGTATGTCTCCTTTAGGGCTGATCAAACTATGTTCTCTTATTCTGAGCACATCGACCACTTGAAGGTCTCTGTTTTAATTGCCACTTACTGCAAGGAAAAGCTTCTCCGATAGGGGATGAGAGAGGCTTTGATCTATGGGTACAGCAATAAATCATTAGGAATCATTTTAATACTATGTCCATTTAGCAGAATTATAGTATTGGGTTTGCCCCTAGACTCTATGACCTATCTAGACACAAGTTCTTGGCCCCTTTAATAGTATAAGATGTGGGTTCTATCTCATGGAGAAGCCCTTCACTCTGGTTATGGCTAGTTATTCCCACATTCAAGCCACTATCACACTAGGCAGTTACCTTGTCAGGAGATAGTTAAAGAACTTTTGAGAAGTGGTTAGAATATGAAGATAAAGAAGACCCCCACACTCCTTTGCTCATTCTACATTTGAGAATCATAAGAACTGTCACCCATGAAACAAAAGGTCCTTACTAGCCATTGAATCATGGCTACCTTGCTCTCTGACTGACAGCCTTCAGAACTGGTAGAAATCTATGTCTGAGGTATAAAGTCCCCCACCCATGGTGCTTGGTTATAGCAGCCTGATCAGATTAAGACACTCACCTAGTTCAGAGACCAAAGTACAGTGTTGAAACTGAGCCAAAAACGGAAACACCGCTACTCATAAAGAAACATTCCGACTGTGATTTTTAGAGCATAGGTAAAAAAAATCCAGGACTCGGCCTAAAATAACCAGAAGAGTCTTGTGGAGCCAAAGTCTCTGATGAGTAAAACCTCAGAAACTAGAACAGAGGCCTCAGAGATCTATAATAGAATAAGAGTATGAACAAATATAGAATAAATAAGAATCAACCTTAAAAGGCACCTAGTTACAATTACCTGCTTCTTACCTTGCCACTTCAGTTCCCTTGCAAGCAAATGGGACAAATTTGAGCATGTCTGTCAGTGTGTCAATTGGTCTTCAGTGACGTGTACTCTCTCTATCGTTGTCTCTATCACAGGATCTAGTGTATCCCAGGCTGATCTGAACCTTGATATGTAGCCAGTCTGCTCTCACTTCCCATGTGCTGGGATTACAGGTTTATGGCACTATGCTAAGTTTATGCAGTGCTGGGTGGGCACTGAATCTAAGGTGTCATCCAGGTTAAGCAAGGACATTTCCAACTGAACTACAGCCTCAGTCCACAGCCTTTCCTTTTTGCAACCAGATCCTATGGGGATAGTTTCTATACAACTGGGGAGTGAACTGATTCTGGGTGTAGGTTGACCAGTGAAATGGAAGTCAGAACCCTCAGATGTTCCCATTAGGAGGTGAGGCAAAGATGATGTGTTTCCATACACACACACAAACACACACACACACACACACACACACACACACACACACACACACAAAACCAAAAATTGAATTAATGTGTTCCATTAGAAGGTAATGAAATTAGGAATGGAGTTAGAAAGTTTTTTTCTTGTAGAAAGGAAACATGGCAAGTCTATTTCTAGTACCTTCTTGACCTCAAATCACAAATACCAGATATTCCTTGACTTTTAGAAGGAAAACACTTGTTTTTGTCAAGGGTAGCCAAGTCACTGAGCTTTAATCTTCTAGGTAACTTGCAGGTCTTACCTCTCACCAAAAGAATTCCATCCCTGATACATGTGGTGACCACGGAGCATACCTAGGCAGTCAGAAGGATGAAGCTTGCCAGGGACCAGTACTAGTTCACAATATCATGGCTGAACCAAGTATTCAAACTAACACACTTGGGTAATTCAGTGCTTAGATGCCAAGACTAGCTGCTCCTGGATAAAATTTGTCAGTGTATTATAGACTGAATTGTGTTGTCCTCCACCAAGATGGTCTTCTACTAACCCCCTTGCACCTACAAATGGACACATGTTGGGAAACAGGGCCTTTGCGGATGATCAAGTTAGGATGGAGGCATTTGGAAGAGGCTTGACTCTAATAGAACTGCTAATAGAAAAAGAGTACACAGGGTTGGGGAGGCCCAAGTGAGTGAAAGGGTAGGAGGGAGAGAGTACATGTGAGCAATCAAGCACTAGAGAAGAGGGGGGAGTATGAGGGAACAAGGGAGCATGAGAGAGGAGTGCTTGCAAGTGAGTCTGAGCAAGTAAGCTAGCACAGGAGAGAGGAGAGGAATGAGGGAGGGGTAGAATAAAAGGGGGGAGGGAAGAAGGAGAGGGAGAAAAATAACACATGAAGACAGCTGTTTTCCTTCTCTAAGCCAAGGAATATCCAGAAGCTAAAAGCAGGATATGGATCAAATCTTTTGCTAGAGGGAACATGACCCTTGGTGTTGGACTTTGGCCTCCAGAACCATGAGAATAAAGTTCTGTTGTTTAAGCTATTCCATCTGTAGCACTTAGTTACAGCCACCTGGCAAACTAAGATGGTGAGAAAAGGTCACATATCAGAGATAACTCAGAGCAAACACCTCACCTGCTCAAGGGAGTGGCCACCACCAACCCACATAGAAGCAGCACAGAGTACAACAGGGACTTTCTCAGTCACTCTGGGACACTTCAACCACTGTAATCCTGCCCAACTATAGAGGCCATGGGAGATCTCCTTTCCAAGGAAAAGGTTTTGTTATTAAAACATTACTTGGAAAAATGAAGCACTTTTCAGAACTGAGAAAAGAGATGTTTGGGGGAAGAAATAGGAGTCAGCAAAATGGGAAATTTGTATTTCCATTTAACCTTTGCTTTTACATCTCCTACTTGACCATGACCATGACCAAAGGAATTTGCAGCAATTGGGAACACTGTTGCAAAGTTAGTAGTGGGTAGATGGCCAACAGATGCCAGGAGGTCCACATAGTTACTGGACCAATAGTATCAGTATCTTCTGGGAGTCTGTTAAAACATAAACTCTCAGCTGTTCTAGGCCTACAAGATAAAGGACCCTCAGTGGGAACTCAGTATCTGCATTTTACCAAGACTTCCAGGGAAGTCTGATCTGTAGAACTTTTAAGAAGTGCCTTTGGTAAAGCAAACACAGAAGAGATGAGAGAGGCGGCAAAAATCACCAAGAATGTCCTTATACACCACTTTTCTTACACAATTTCATACACTGCTTTAAAAAGAAAAAAACAGCTAAAATGAAATTGTAAAGTGATTACATGTTAGATTTTAACTGAAAGGCCATAAAGGTCATCATTCACTAGTCCTACAAGGAGCAAAGGCCACTGGCTTTTCTGGGTGATGTGTGCCAGCAATTATTTATTCCTTACATGACCCACACACAGGACACACCATCTTTATTTCAATCCACTTTTGTGGCAAGAAGCTTTAAGTAAACCCTGGAAAGCTGTGACAGAACTGGAATTTATCTGATTCTCTCTCCAGTGGTTGCAAGCTTCATGAGAACATTCTTGATGGCTAATAGGCTTTACCTAATTTCTATTTATGAAGCTTGTTCCTATGTTGGACATTGTTTAACATTTTAGATTAGGAAATCCACGTGCTTAATTATGTTTGTCCCGTAGGAATTTCATATTAAGTTAGCTCAATATCAATTTATGTTAATGTTTTCTTTATTCCCTTTAGCGTTTTTTAGATAACATGAGGTTGTTTAGCATCTATTGTAATACTTAAAGTACCCAATAACTGACACAAATCAGAAAAACATCCTGATCTTTCCAGATACTTCCTGTGGAGTATCTTAGCACTTTGACTTCTAGCCTTGCTTCACAATCTCTCTGTGATGGGAACTGTCAGTCATGGGGATGGCTATTAAGATTTCTCTACCCAGGATTCTACACCAAAAGCACACAGAGATCACCTCACAGAACTTGCAAAATGACTCTGTCTGCTCATTTTCTCAATTTATAACCATGAAAGCAGACACTGAACAAGTAAAGAGAACACTTGAACAAGCCACCAGTTTTCAGGGTATGCCCTCCTAATCACAAAGAGCCTCAAACCTTTAGCAATACCAATGATTGAACGTGGTTTCACAGTCATGAAAAGGACAAGAAAGGAAATAAATACAGAACACTTCACTTTCAATAGGGAGCAGTAACTCCACTAGAGGGTGAACACATCAGGGATTAAAGAAATTGGCAACTGTTGGTTCCTTTCCTGTTGCTCTGAGAAAACAGCCTGATAAAGCAACTTGAGAAAGGGTTTTGGCTTGCAATTCAAGGTAACTCATCATGGTGGGGAAGTCAAAGCTGCAAGAGCCTGAAGCAGGTACTCACCTTATGCCCACAATCCAGAAACAGAGAGATGAATACATGGTTTCTAGTGTTCAGTTCATTTTCTTCATTTTATGTAGTACAGGATACCAATGGTGCACTCCAGGGGGGGGCTGCATATTTCCATCACAATTAATGTAATCAAGATAGTCCCCCACAGGCATACCCTGAGTTCGACTTCCCATGTCATTTTGAATCCTGTCAACCTGACTAGACTAATCATCACAATTGCTAAATATATTGAAATGTACTTATACATATCCCTACCTCTGATCATTACCTTAGAGAGTTTTACAAGTAGGAATTCTACAGTTCTATGATCTTGTTTACAGACTGAGCTTGGAAAGATTGTGTTTCTGTAGGTAGGGGATGATCATTTGCCATCTTCTGTCCTGGGTGTGATGCAGGGAACATCAACATCTCACAAATGACAGCTAATGAATTCATAGAAATACTAAGTAATAATATGTAACCCAGTTTGCACATACCTTTTCTGACAATAATCTGAATGATGCCATTTCCACAGATAAAAGACTTAGTTTAAAATGTGGGAGACGATTCAAAATATTCAGATTATATAAAAACCATCAGAGCAGTGAAGTTTTACTCCCTAGAGTTAAGTATAATCTAGCCACAAAGCAACTCTGAGTACTCAGCAGGTATCTTTTCTAAAAGTGGCAAAAGGGTGTATAAAACTGTTGATTTTATAATTGAGTTTACATGACACTTGACTGTAACAATACTCTGTCACTATAACAGTGAATCCTTCCATACAGTTTAATTTAGTGTCCAATCCTAATCCAGTTGTGACCTGAGAAGGGCCAAGAGTGATTACACTCTTATGCAGTTTCAAATTATGTGATTAATAGATGAGATCACTGCTGCATTTAGTGAAGATAGTGTCTCAAAAATTAAGTAAGTACAAAATCACTCTAAGAAGTTTCAGAACCTTTTAACGGTTAGCTTTATTTAAAAAAATACAAATATTTTCACATATTGGATTTTTAAAGCATCATACAACAAAGAAATCTACACAAAAGAACGCAAAAACACCAATTCTGTCCACTAACTTAATAATACAGTATTTAGGATGAATTAAATTTTTTTAATATTATCAACATTTAAGAAAAAGTTATTTCTAACATGTTGCTATAATTAAAATAAAAACAACCAGTTTTCTTTTTCTTTTGGTTTTTAGAGAGAAGACTTTTCTGGCTGTCGTGGAACTCACTCTGTAGATCAGGCTGTTCTCAATCTCAGAGATCTACGGAGTGCTGGGGTTAAACGCTTGTGCTACTACTGCCCAGCAAAATAACCAATTTTCAACAGCAAACTTAAAACTTGCTTAAAATAAACATCAAAATTATGGTGAATTGATGCAAGCATTTCATATCTGAGAAAAATGCACTTCCTGTGAATTCTAACACTTAGCCAAATATGATATTATTTGTCAAAGAAACTCAGTTGGCACTCTGACGGGAGCCAGGCTCTCAAGGTTTACATTACACTACAGGTGGCAAGCTCCTAGTGGGAAGATAGAATGGATGAGATAATGTAAGATAATTTGTCAACTTCCAGGGATAGTGTGATCAACTTTTCATTAATAGTTACAAGTTGGGACAGAATTAAAAAAACAAGCATTTTGAAACTTTTATATATCAGGGTCAAATCCGAAATTATATTTAAACATGTTAGCCTTGCAAACTATATTTGGTATGTACTTATGTATTTTGTTCAGGATTGCTACTTAGACCATAGGGATTTTAGAAATATTAGTTACTTTTAAAACAAGAATGAGTGCTTCTTATTTATAATGAATATAGTTAAATTATTTGGCAGGTAAAAGCATCACACAATTTCAGGTTTTATATCTTAATTACTCTTGAGGAAACAGTAAGGATAAAAACAACTTTTTATGCTTTTTTAAAACCTCCTTTTCAGAGGTTAAGATGTCTACAGAAATCTTAACATGAAATACTGCAGTTAATGGGAAAACTAAGGAATTGATTCCCACTTATACCAAACAGGGGAAAAAATTAAACTGACCTATTATCTGCAATGGAAAATGGGACTCAAAATTTAACAGAACATGGCATCTTTGCTCAATACAAGATCAAATATGATCATTCACTTGAAAAGTACCCTCAACGACATTATGAGTGCATTTAGTTTGGGGAAAATAGTTTAACAACTTTCTCAGGACAAAGTTTCACTTTTTTCATAACAAAAAATAATAGTGGTTATGAAGTCCAGCACCACCAAGCAACCTTCATTCTGTCCCATACTGCTGAGAATGTATCAAAGGCAGGACGCACATCCAGGATAGTGAACTGGTAGTCCTTGTTGACCTCACCTCCACCATAGTAATCAATCACATACCTAAATTCTGTGCCACAACGATTGATGATCCAGTCATGGAGGTCAAAGGGCAATTCATACCTGTAATGAAAACAGAACAAAGTGTTAAAATGTAGGTCTGTATTCTGTCTGTCTTCGTGTTAGCAGAAAGATAGAATGAAAAACAGCTCATACTCATATGCAAATGTCTAGCAGAGGAGATGAGACTTAGTCAATCAGTCCATGGCGTTTAGAGAGTATGGTGATTAATAACTGTGATAAGTCCATGTCAGATCATCTATCTATAAAGGAATAGGTTCATGGTAAAGAGACCCAGGCCAGGCTAGGTAGGAAGCTGGAGAAGTCAAATGTACTAAATAGTCCTAGTACATTATAAGACGAGGAAGGGATAAGGCAAGATAAAGACCACAAGAGGAGTAAAAGGACAGTTCTAAAGACACCAAAAATAGGACAAATTCTATCCTTGGAGAGTGAAGTACCAGGCTAACAACCCAACCCTTATAATTCTGCCTTTCTATGAGTAAACTCAAGGAGATGAAAGAAAACATAGATACTGGAAGTTTGGAAGATGGGATTGCCTTTCTTACACTCTGTTTTTGGTGATAGAAATGCTGACCACGCCATAAGGAATATCAAGGGCAGTTCTACACTGACACTTATCCCATGCAGGAACAAATTCTTGCCCTTGGTGAATATTCTCTTGATTTACCTCCAAATCAGACCAATGATGGGCCACAAGGACACTCACTGAAAATGCCCAAATAAGAAAAGTCTATTAAAACATTCTCTTTCATTTTACAAGATGATGCTTTTGTTTTTCAGTAATGTCTTTCTTTCTCTATTTATCTGTTATACTATCACATTTACAGAGAATAATAACTTCTAACAAAGTTCAAATAAATTGTCCCTATTTGTTAGAAACCTTTTTCTTTCCTTTTGGATTATGTATGTCTCTCTGTAGGCATCCGCTTGGCTTTCCTGCCAGATTCAGGAAGAAAGACCTTCTCATCTGGGACAAGGGCACAGGCATACTCTCAGAGAAAAAGTGTCATATACCGTGTATCTTCTTTCTCTTTTGCATAAAGCACTTAGTGTTTCTAAAGAGAAACAATAGAAACTGTGATATAGTCAGCCCTCTGAGTCTATGAGCTCCATTTTCACAGATACAACCAACTGTACACTGAAAGTCCTTGGACAAACACTGAAGCTGAGAACTGGGGAATATAGCTCAGTTGGTACAGGACTTGCCTACCATGCATAAAGCTCTGGGTTCCATGCTTAGTACCACATAAATCAAGTATTGTGATGTACATATATAGTTTTCGCACTCGAAAGATGAAGGTAAGCAGGAGCACAAGTTCACGGTTATCTTTAGGTTATACAGAGGTCAGCCTGAGCTACACAACACTGTCTCAAAAACAAAGTGGTAATGAACATAAAACTCTGCACTTGCACTGAGCAAATCTGATTGTATTACTTTTCATTGTTCCTTAAATGAAACAGTATATCAAATATTCATAAAACATTTATATTATTTTTAGTCATTATAAGTGACTTTCCAAAAATATGTAGGAAGATGTACACACACTGTATGCAAATGCAATAAAAGTATAATATAAATCACTTTCAGTATCCCTGGCTTTTTCTACCCTTGGTTGTCATAGAACAATCCAAGAATATTGTGGGAGAACTTTATTTCTACATTAGAAATAATTAACAGACTTAACTGGAAACAAAAGTATGGAGGTTGACTCCGAGGAACCAACTGCAAGTAGTGCTGAACTTGCTTTTTTAAGTAACCTGGACACTAGTAGGATCCTAATTAGAGTCCTTACCTGAAGTCCCTTAGGGCACTGTCTTCTATTGGCATTGGGGTACAAGGAGGCTACCCCTGAAAGACACAAACCAATTGCCCTTATGGGAGTGGAAGACTGGTCCATTAAGACAGGAGCCACTATCTTGCCAGCTGCTTCCATTCATAAGACAAGCTATATTCCTACTATGTAAGGGAGAAAAGATTCCATATTCAGAGTACAACAGAGTCTGACTATGAACTTTCTAATATCTCTTCTCAAGAGGATCACAGACAAAGCAATAAACTTAACCTATGCAACTTTTCTTATGGAGACATGAGTGAAGTCCTTTAGGACTTAGCTAATTTTGCCGGAAATCTTCAAAATGACCAGTGGTGTTGAAACTGACCAGTAGAAAATGCCTGCAGCTCTTATTACTTTGTTTTTAAAATCATGCCACAAGTAAAGAGCAGGTGGCCTTAATTAACGTACAGTTTTACCTAGGTTATGATGGCTACTTGCAGCTCCAATTTAGCCATCCAGGTCTTTCCTCGAGGTCAGGGGTAACCGAAAGGGAAAGTACAACCATCCTACATCTACAATCTACCTAGTGACACTCAAGTAGTGCTAATACCGAAATGCTCGATGCAAATACCAAAAACAAAAAGATCACCTTAAAAGTAAATCAGTAGATATTTTTTTCTCCTAGAAACTTATTACTCATGCACTGGAAGGAATTTGAAATGTAAACCAAGTTGTGATAGGACCTAGTTCTTTAAAATTCCTAATTCATCCACTTCTGGAAGTGGAGATCTAAAAGCAGCAGTATCACATCATTCCATAAACACCAAATCTGGGACAGACATCCTGTAAATGAGCCCAGCATGTAGAGTTTCGACAAACCTGCCAGGTAATGTGAAGAAATATTGCTCTTTCAACTGACCTATTCTCTCTGAGAAAAGGGACCCATAGGAAGACCGATCTTTATGGTCAATCCTTACAGGGTTTCCAAGTACTGCTAAAGGAACAAAAGGTTCTTTCCTACCTCCCATGGATCACAAAAAATTTCATTTTACTTCTGCCTTCAATGACTGATCTATCATATTTCCACTGAGAGATTAGGTCTCCATACCCTCTTTAAATCTCACCAGGCTTGGAATACTTGAGTCACCTAACTAGGTCAGAAAAAGAGATTTAAATTCTGCCTGGTACTTTTGAGAACTCAGCTTCTGGAACCACATCCACTGTGATACATAAGACCCCTTGCCATATAGGTATATGACCAAGTCTCCAGAAAACTCTAGCCCATAACTAAGCAGCAGCCATTTCTGACCATGACCTAAGCAATCTTTGTTCAATATTCTCTGCAATCTGCATTATGTGCTCAGTGAGTAAGAAAGTGTGGTCTCTCCTACAAGGATGATCACTGCTACACAAGAGTAACAAAATATTATTTAAATGGTAGCACTGTAGGAAGGCTAATAAGAAGTAAAGATGATAGTGGGACATTTTTTAAAAGAGTTTAAACATACTTACTGAGCATGAAGGGCTTTCCATTTCAAAATCTCCTTCCAAGCTTGCTCATTATTCTGTTGTGAATTCTAATGATATTGTACATATCTTTGTAACTAATATCATTGTCCTTCCACCTCCACCTAAGAAATAAGATGTAGTAAAACTTGACAAAATATTATTGCTTAACATCAAAGTTACTCCATGCATACATAAAATATACACTTTTATAAAAGCTTGCAGACAATAAAATTAAAAATTAAAGGTTCATGTTAATCTCATTTCATGGAATCCCCAAAAGCCATCCTTAAACAACCACCTATTTTTAAGATGGTATTATTCATTTAGTAGCACTGATAAATGATTTCCTTGCCAATTTTTCCTAGTCTATTTTATGTGTCTCATCTCATATTTCTAAAAATACAAATGCTGTGAGATACAGGTAAATCTCATCCAATCAGTTTCAGGTCTAAGTATTAACAAAAGAGCTGCTGTCCTTTCCATAAGCAAACAGCATTCCTACATGTTTGCTGAAGCTATAACTTTAGGCTTCACCTACTTTTCAACCTGAACTTAAACATCATGTCTTTCTGGATTTCAAGCTTCTCAATTTTCAGGCCAGGACTTCTACTGTGGTCCCTGGTTCTCGGGGGTCTCAGACTGGCTACTCAAATCACTGGCCACTTGCTGGTTGCAGCTCTTGGGACTTGCTGCTGCCTTAAATGATAAAGGGAACCACTTTCTTACCACAAATGTCTTCCTGATCAGCCCTCATCCCCATGCCCTTAAATACTGGTCTTAAACTTATATTCTGATAAATAAATATTCTATTACAAACTGTTGAAGTCACTAAAAAATACTTTATATTGTAGAGGCTAAACAAAAGCTCTTTAAGAGTTAATTCTGAGATAAGTCTGGCAAGAAAATTATCTTCTAAATAATGTTCACTCACCCTTTCTGTAACATGGCATTCCAGAACATCTGTTCAGAAGGGTAAACCCACTTTTTCTCAGAGTCACTTCTTGGAATTGATGACTCCTCTCTTGAGGTAGACATAGTAAATGGCTGATCTGGGGATGGTGTCTGATTAGGTGGTGGCATCTATAGAATATCAGTGGATTGTGTCTGAATGTTAACACTATGGTCCAAACTATAAAATAGTCAGTATATCCTGGAAAGCAATACTCCATACAAGAAGCACAAGTTCCCATTAAATCAATGACATCAGAGTTTGACAGCTCTGATATTTTGGTCATACTACTTTTTTGTTATTGCTCTAATAAAATAACCAGCAAGAAGGGATTTAGGGAGGATTTCTTCTAGCTTATACTCTGAGGAGACACAGTTGGCCATGGTAGAGAATGCATAGGTACATAAAATGCCCTGGGAAGAGATCAGGGTGGATTACCAGGTTTGAAGGATCGAGGTTCTCCTTATCCTTAGCTGCAGTGCCAGTAACAGGACATTCCACATAATCATAGGCCCGGTCTTGGTGAGCAGGCACAGAGTGTGCTTTGCTCTCACTGGTCAGGTCAGAAGTTGCTGCAGTCACTGGACAGCCTAAAATAATCAAGTATTAAAACACTGTTACTGCTAAATACCATATCATACCAGACTGTGATACAGTGGAGGGGAGTCCTCTTAGTTGGGACCTTAAAGAGCTAAAGTTCTGACCAACAAGATTGGAAAACTAAATTTCTTCTACTTGAAAATGGCAAGAACTAAGCTAGTTAACTTCCTAAAATCCTAAAGATAAGACACTATAAATGTACTTTCTTTCTAAAAGAAAAAAAGAAAATGAAAAGAGAAAACAAAACCCCGACGTGAGACCTGGCCATACTTCACAAAGTCTCTCTGACTTCCAGCCATTAGTTCCATACAAGTCCAGCCCCAAGGAAGTAGCAGCCACTCTCCATGCATCCATTGTTAATATATTCATTCAAATACTGGATACAGAAGCAGAAAAGCAGATTTTATATACACTCAGGGAAAAATGAAAATCCCACTCTGCTCACGTTTTTTTTTTTCTAAGACTCAATTAAGCCACAAATAAATTTACCACACATCTGAGGTGCTAGTCCTTGTCAGCAGATAAAGTGCACCAAGAAAAGGCTATTTTTAAAGAAAATGTCCCATGATAGTCTCATCCTTGAGTCAATCCAAAATTAATGCCCAAGCCCCTAGGGTACTTGGGCTCCAGACAAGTGTGGGGACTGAGAAGCTTGTCTAAGCATCAGGTGAATGGGAAGGCACTTAAAGATTTGTGTCCCAGAATAAAAAGCCACTTCAGTCATGAAATCCTTCCTTATTCCAGGGACCAAGGGGAAATAAAGAATATCATGAATACTATTATATAGAAAGACAAATTTCTATTTATTGCTTGGCCTCTTCGACTAGACCATATTTCCCAAGACTGAATGCAGCTGTTCAGTTCAGGAGTGAAAACACAGCTGTTATATCTCCCTCTGCATCGTTAAAAACTCCAATCTTCCTAGAGCATTCATCCACCCCAGATGGCTATTAGAAGGAAAGCAGTGTTACAGTTTTCACATCATATAACCAAGAAACCATTTAGTCTCCTATAAATACTCACATTCTTACTAATGCAAATAAACCAGGATGACAACTCTCTAAAATGATAAAATATAAATCATGCAGAGAACTACTTGAGGACAGAAGCTAAGAGCAAAGACACACATGCTTTGTCTGATTTGTCTCAACTCTAAGAGAAATACTAAGAGACCATGGGAATCTGTTCTTGTCCAAAGTCAGAGAATTTTCACCAACTTTGCCACTTACTTGCTACATGACTCGAAGTACATAAATTGCTCTGAGCCTTAGTCTGTTTCCTTGACTATCAGTCAGAAAATCTCCCACACTGGTTTATAGAAGTGATAATGTAAACTCTCCTAGGCAAACGGTTTTTGTCTACTATGTGCACTGCTACTTCTCTTTCAGTGAAGAAACAAAACCCAGCATTGCTTGTCACAACGTAAGTGCTGACTTCATGGAGAAGGTTGGCTAATGGAGAGAAAGAGGAATGGTAACACTGGAAGCATGAGCATACAGCAAACATGCAGGCACATTCAGCAAGCATACCACACTGCCACAGTCTGAACTATCTAAAGCAGACAGGCACTAAAGACCTTTTGTTTCCAACCTAGCACTGACACAATGGTCTATAAATTCACTTGGTGAAGGCTTATTTTGACCTAGATGAAGACCATAACAGATATGGGAGTAGTTTATTGAAACAGCTGGACTGAGATTTACTCAGCTCTGGCATTCTTACTATTTATGAACCAAAGACTCCACATCTGAGGCAGGAAGATGTCTATTTAGCACTGTCTTTAAATACCACCCCACTATATTTCAGCAGTATCGTTTCCTCTCAGTTGTGAAAACCTAAAATATGTATTGAATGATGGCTCTTCTCATGCTGAGTGACTCTCATGGCTGAGAGTCACTGGTGTAGGCACAGATAAACTTTGGAGAGAAGAGGCTGATTTAAGGAAGAATTGCTAAGTTGCAAATTACCTTTCCTTTGCCCTTCATGCATCGGGAATCCTGAAGGTGGTAAAGCTGGCTGATGATGAAGCAATAAACATCATTTAAGGTGTTTACTGTAGTAGCTGGAGAAGATACTTAAGAGTCCATAGCTGGAATCACAGGGTTCACTCCCAGTCTAAAATTGCCAAGGAATCAATTTAAAACTTGGAGGCTAAACCTTAAGTTGATATCCCCTTGTTATTTTGAACCTGGCTGGCCCTCCTTATTCTTCCCCATCTCATGGGAAAATATGAGGTAGGACACTTGTTCGGAGTCAGTTTTAAAATAGTGCCTCCTTGATGGACTTCCTTATATTGAACCATCCCTGCATTCCTGGGATGACTGAACCTGGCTGGCCCTCCTTCTTCTTCCCCATCTCATGGGAAATTATGAGGTAGGACACTTGTTTGGGGTCAGTTTTAAAATAGTGCCTCCTTGATGGACTTCCTTATATTGAACCATCCCTGCATTCCTGGGATGAAGCCTACTTGATTGTGGTGAATGATCATTTTGATGTGTTCTTAGATTCGTTTGGCAAGAATTTTATTGAGTATTTTTGCCTTGATATTCATAAGGGAAATTGGTTTAAAATTCTCTTTCTTTGTCGAATCTTTGTGTGATTTTGGTATCAGCGAAATTGTGGCTTCATAGAACAAGTTGGGTAGTGATCCTTCTGATTCTATTTTGTGGAACAGTTTGAAGAGTATTGGTGTTAGGTCTTCTTTGAAGGTCTCATAGAATTCTGCACTAAAACCATCTGGTCCTGTGGGTTTTTTTTTTTTTTTTTGGTTGGAAGGTTTCCAATGAACACTTCTATTACTTCAGGGGTTATGGGACTGTTTAGATGGTCTATTTGATACTGATTTAATTTTGGTATTTGGTATTTGTCTAGGAAATTGTCCATTTTCTCTAGAGTATTGGTGTTAGGTCTTCTTTGAAGGTCTCAGAGAATTCTGCATTAAAACCAGCTGGTCCTGTGCTTTTTTTGGTTGGAAGACTACCAATGACCACTTCTATTTCATCAGGGGTTAAGGGACTCTTTAGATGGTCTATTTGATCCTGATTTAATTTTGGTATTTGGTATCTGTCTAGGAAATTGTCAATTTCCTCCAAATTTTCCATTTGTGTTGAATATAGTCTTTTGTAGTAGGATCTGATGATTTTTTCAATTTCCTCAGTTTCTGTTATTATATCTCCCTTTTCATTTCTGATTTTGTTAATTTGGATACTGTCTCTGTGCCCTCTGGCTAGTATGGCTAAAGCCTTATCTATCCTGTTGATTTTCTCAAAGAACCAACTCCTAGTTTTGTTGATTCTTTGTATGGTTCTATTTGTTTCTACTTGATTGATTTCCTCCCTGAGTTTGATGATTTCCTGCCTTCTACTCCTCTTGGGTATATTTGCTTCTTTTTGTTCCAGGGCTTTCAGCTGTGCCATTAAGCTGCTAGTGTATGCTCTCTCCCGTTTCTTTTTTTTTTTTTGAAACCCTTCCATGATAACTTTCGGGTGCTCTGTAACTCTTTACTTAACATTATTATAATAAGCAGCATATTCAAATGCTTTGATTACAAGTGTAGAGCACATAAGAAAAAAACTATTGAGTATTTACCAGTGGAAATGCTCTGGATTTAATTAAGCCTCCAATATTGCAAAGTGGCAAATTATTCAAGATATTATTCTTAACATCAAATAATTTGCTCACTATTTGCATTAATCTTTCTTTATTTTAATTATTTATTTTATTTTATTTTTAATTTACATTCCAAATCAATTCCCCATTCCCGTTTCCTCCCTCCCCGAAAGTCCCAAAAGCCCCCTTCCCTCCCTCTTTTCTCCATTCAACCCCCTCTCGTTACTCTGTCCTGGCGTTCCCCTACATCCAGTCTTTCCAGGACTAGGGGTCTCTCCTTCCATCTTCTTAGAAATCTATTGATATGCGGATTGTGTCTAGGGTATTCTGAGATTCTGGGTCAATATCCCCTCATCAGTGACTGCATACCATGTGTGTTCTTTTGTGATTGGGTTACCTCACTAAGGATGATATTTTCAAGATCTGACCATTTGCCTAGGAATTTCGTGAATTCATTGTTTTTAATTGCAGAGTAGTATTCCATTGTGTAGATATACCACATCTTCTGAATCCATTCCTCCGTTGAGGGACATCTGGGTTCTTTCCAGCTTCTGGCTATTATAAATAAGGCTGCTATGAACATAGTGGAGCATGTGTCCTTATTGCATGCAGGTAAAGTCTCTGGGTATATGCCCAGGAGTGGTATAGCCGGATCCTCCGGGAGTGTCATGCCCAGTTTTCTGAGGAACCGCCAGACTGCTTTCCAGAGTGGTTGTACCAGCTTGCAATTCCACCAGCAGTGGAGGAGTGTTCCTCTTTCTCCACATCCTCGCCAACAACTGCTGTCTCCTGTGTTTTTGATCTTAGCCATCCTGACTGGTGTGAGATGGAATCTCAGGGTTGTTTTGATTTGCATTTCCCTAATGACTAAGGATGATGAACATCTCTTTAGGTGCTTCTCAGCCATTAGATATTCTTCAGGTGAGAACTCTTGTTTAGCTCTGTACCCCAATTTTTAATAGGGTTACTTGCCTCTCTGGAGTTTAACTTCTTGAGTTCTTTGTATATATTGGATATTAGCCCTCTGACGGATGTAAGGTTGGTAAAGATCATTTCCCAGTTAGTTGGTTGCTGCTTTGTCTTTTTGACAGTGTCTTTTGCCTTGCAAAAACTTTGTAATTTAATGAGGTCCCATTTGTCTATTCTTGATCTTAGAGCATAAGCTATTAGAGTTCTGTTCAGGAAATTCTCCCCTGTGCCCATATGTTCAAGGTTCTTCGCTAGTTTCCCTTCTATTAGTTTCAGTGTGTCTGGTTTTATGTGGAGATCTTTGATCCACTTAGAATTGAGCTAAGTGCAAGGAGATAAGAATGGGTCAATTTGCATTCTTCTGCATGTTGACCTCCAGCTGAGCCAGCACCATTTGTTGAAAAGGCTATCTTTTTTCCACTGGATGGTTTTAGCTCCTTTGTCAAAGATCAAGTGACCATAGGAGTGTGGATTCATTTCTGGGTCTTCAATTCTGTTCCATTGATCTACATGTCTGTCACTGTACCAATACCATGCGGTTTTTAACACTATTGCTCTGTAGTACAGCTTGAGGTCCGGGATACTGATTTCCCCCAGAGGTTCTTTTACTCTTGAGAATAGTTTTAGCTATTCTGGGTTTTCTGTTATTCCAGATGAATTTTTGAATTGCTCTTTCTAGCTCTATGAAGAATTGAGTTGGGATTTTGATGGGGATTGCATTGAATCTGTGTATTACTTTTGGTAAGATGCTCATTTTTACTATATTAATCCTGCCAATCCATGAGCATGGCAGATTTTTCCATCTTCTGAGGTCTTCTTCAATTTCTCTCTTCAGAGACTTGAAGTTCTTGTCATACAGATCTTTCACTTGTTTGGTTAGAGTCACGCCAAGATTCTTAATATGGTTTGTGGCTATTGTGAAGGGTATTATTTCTCTTACTTCTTTCTCAGCCTGCTTATCCTTTGAGTATAGGAAGGCTTCTGCCTTGCTTGAGTTGATTTTATATCCGGCCACTTTGCTGAAGTCGTTTATCAGCTGTAGGAGTTCTCTGGTGGAGTTCTTTGGGTCGCTTAAGTATACTATCTTATCGTCTGCAAATAGTGATAGTTTGACTTCTTCCTTTCCAATTTGTATCCCTTTGACCTCTTTTTGTTGTCTAATTGCTCTAGCTAGAACTTCAAGTACTATATTGAAAAGATATGGAGAGAGAGGGCAGCCTTGTCTAGTCCCTGATTTTAGTGGGATTGCTTCAAGTTTCTCTCCATTTAGATTGATGTTGGCTACAGGTTTGCTGTAAATTGCTTTTACTATGTTTAGATATGGGCCTTCAATTCCTGATCTTTCCAAGACCTTTAGCATGAAAGGATGCTGAATTTTGTCAAATGCTTTCTCAGCATCTAATGAGATGACCATGTGGTTTTTTTCTTTGAGATTGTTTATGTAGTGGATTACATTGATGGATTTCCTTATATTGAACCATCCCTGCATCCCTGGGATGAAGCCTACTTGATCGTGGTGAATGATCGTTTTGATGTGTTCTTGGATTCGGTTGGCAAGAATTTTATTGAGTATTTTTGCATCAATATTAATAAGAGAGATTGGCCTGAGATTCTCTTTCTTTGTCGGATCTTTGTGTGCTTTTGGTATTAGTGTAATTTTGGCTTCATAGAACGAGTTGGGTAGTGTTCCTTCTGTTTCTATTTTGTGGAACAGTTTGAAGAGTATTGGTGTTAGGTCTTCTTTGAAGGTCTGATAGAATTCTGCACTAAAACCATCTAGACCTGTGCTTTTTTTGGTTGGAAGACTTCCAATGACAACTTCTATTTCTTCAGGGCTTATAGGACGGTTTAGATGGTCTATTTGATCCTGATTTAATTTTGGTACTTGGTATCTGTCAAGGAAATTGTCCATTTCCTCAAGATTTTCTAGTTGTGTTGAATACAGGCTTTTGTAGTAGGATCTGATGATTTTTTGAATTTCCTCAGTTTCTGTTGTTATCTCTCTCTTTTTGTTTCTGATTTTATTAATTTGGATACTATCTCTGTGCTCTCTGGTTAGTCTGGCTAAGGGCTTATCTATCTTGTTGATTTTCTCAAAGAACCAACTCCTCGTTTTGTTGATTCTTTATATGGTTTTATTTGTTTCTACTTGATTGATTTCAGCCCTGAGTTTGGTGATTTCCTGCCTTCTACTCCTCTTTGGTGTATTTGCTTCTTTTTGTTCCAGGGCTTTCAGGTGTGCCATTAAGCTGTTAGTGTATGCTGTCTCCCGTTTCTTTTTGGCGGCACTCAGGGCTATGAATTTTCCTCTTAGCACTGCTTTCATTGTGTCCCATAAATTAGGGTATGTTTTGCCTTCATTTTCATTAACTTTCAAAAAGTCTTTGATTTCCTTCTTTATTTCCACCTTGACCAAGTTATCATTGAGTAGAGCATTGTTCAGCCTCCATGTGTACATGGGTTTTCTTTTGTTTTTGTTGCCATTGAAGACCACCCTTATTCCATAGTGATCTGATAGGAGGCATGGGATTATTTCTATCTTCTTATATCTGTTGAGGTCTGATTTGTGACCAATTATATGGTCAATTTTGGAGAAGGTACCATGAGGAGCTGAGAAGAAGGTGTATTCTTTAGCTCTAGGATGAAATGTTCTATATATATCTGTTAGTTCCAGTTGGTCCAAGGCTTCAATTAGATTCACTGTGTCCCTGTTTAATAGTTATGCTTTCCTGAACGATCCATTTCAGAGAGCGGGGTGTTGAAGTCACCCACTATTATTGTGTGCGGTGCTATGTGTGCTTTGAGTTTTAGTAAAGTTTCTTTTACGAATGAGGGTGCCCTTGCATTTGGAGCATAGATATTCAGAATTGAGAGTTCTTGATGGTGGATTTTTCCCTTGATCAGTATGTAGTGTCCTTCTGTGTCTTTTTTGATGACTTTAGGTTGAAAATCAATTTTATCTGATATTAGGATGGCTACTCCACCTCGTTTCTTGGGGCCATTTGCTTGTAAAATTGTTTTCCAGCCTTTTACTCTGAGGTAGTGTTTGTCTTTGACACTGAGGTGCGTTTCCTGCATGCAGCAAAATGCTGGGTCCTGTTTACGTATCCAGTCTGCTAGTCTATGTCTTTTAATTGGGGAATTGAGACCATTGATATTAAGAGAGATTAAGGCATAGTAATTATTGCCACCTGCCATTCTTGATGCTATCTTTATGTTTGAGTGGTTATCTGCTTTTGGGTTTGATTCAAGAAGGTTATTATCTCATTTTTTCCTGGGTGTTGTTTCTCTCCCTGTATTGGAGGTTTCCACCTATTATCCGTTGCAGGGCTGGATTTGTGGAAAGATATTGTGAAAATTTGGTTTTATCATGGACTATCTTGGTCTCTCCATCTATGGTGATTGAGAGTTTTGCTGGGTATAGTAGTCTAGGCTGGCATTTGTGTTCTCTTAGTGTCTGCATGAGATCTGCCCAGGATCTTCTGGCTTTCATAGTCTCTGGTGAGAAGTCTGATGTGATTCGGATAGGTCTTCCTTTGTATGTTACTTGGCCCTTTTCTCTTACTGCTTTTAGTATTCTTTCTATGTTTAGAACATTCGGTGTTTTGATTATTATGTGACGGGAGGTATTTCTGTTCTGGTCCAGTCTGTTTGGAGTTCTGTAGGCTTCTTGTACGTTCATCGGCATCTCTCTCTTTAGGTTAGGGAAGTTTTCCTCCATAATTTTGTTGAAGATGTTTACTGGCCCTTTAAGTTGCAAATCTTCACTCTCATCTATACCTATAATCCTTAGGTTTGGTCTTCTCATTGTGTCCTGGGTTTCCTGGATGTTTTGGGTTACACGTTTTTTGCATTTTGCATTTTCTTTCACTGTTGAGTCGATGCTTTCTATGGAATCTTCAGCACCTGAGATTCTTTCTTCCATCTCTTGTATTCTATTGTTGATGTTTGCATCTATGACTCCTGATTTCTTCCCAAGGTTTTCTATCTCCAAATTGTCTCCCTTTGCGATTTCTTAGTTGTTTCTACTTCCTTTTTTGGATCCTGGATGGATTTGCTGAGATCCTTCACTTGTTTGTTTGTATTTTACTGTATTTCTTTAAGGTATTTTTGCATTACCTCTTTCAGGATTTCTTCCTGATGACCCACGTTCTCCTGCATTTCTCTGAGTGATTTTTGTGTTTCCTCCTCATGGGATTCCATCTGTTGATCCATCGTCTCCTGCATTTCTTTAAGCAGTTCTTGTGTTTCCTTTGTAATGGCATCTATCCGTTGATTCATTTCTTTAAGCAATTTTTGTGTTGCTTCCTTATGGGCATCCATCTGTTGACCCATATTCTTCTGCATTTCTTTATGCAAATTTTGTGATTCCTTTGTGAGTGCATCTGTCAGTTGATTCATCTCGTTAAGCGATTTTTGTGTTGTCTCCTTGTGCGCCTCCATCTTTTGATCCCTGTTCTCCTGCATTTCTCTAAGAGATTTTTGTGTTTCCTTTGTAAGGGCTTCTAACCGTTGATTCATGGTCTCCTGTAACTCTTTATGAGATTTATTTGTGTCCTTCTTGTGATCCTCTAATAGGATCATGAGAAGTGATTTTAAATCCAGATCTTGTCTTTCGGGTGTGGTGGGGTATGCAGGACTTGCTGCTGTTGGAGAGTTGGGTTCGGATGGTCCCACATTACTTTGATTTCTGTTAGTAACATTCCTACGTTTGCCTTTTGCCATCTGGATACCTCTGGTGTTAGCTGGTCCTGCTGCCACTGGCTGTTGGTTGGACCTCCTGTGAGCCTACAAAGCTATTTCTGCCCCCCCTGGATTACCAGGATTCCCCTGGCACCGATTTCTGGGGCCTGCCTGCTCCTGAGTGACTTTGGAGCCCTAATGTGCCTTGCCCCAAGTGATCTTATATTGGGGAGGCCTTGCACATCCAAAGGCTCAGCCTAGTGGGTTCCTGGACCAGAGGTCGCCAAAGGGAGGCTGGTAGGCTCCTGCCCTGTGCAGGGGTGCGTGATCTCTCCTGGGGGGGGAGGGGGCGTCCCTCTGTCAGGCAGAAGTCCCACAGCAGAACTGGCGCGCTGGTTACTGCAGATCAGCCCAGCACTTGGGAGCCGCATACACACAAGCCGCCCGAGACCCAAGCGATATTATGCCTGTCTGTCTCAGAACCTGGCTGTCCCAACTTCCCAGTCACTGGAGCAAAGATGGCAGAGTGCACTCTCTGTGGTGCCGCTCACCCTGAAGACGCGATGGCCTGCCGATCTGGCACCCAGACGACCACAGCGCTGACCCGTTCTCGGGCGCAGACGGAAGCCCCAACAGGCCGTGTCCCAAGTGATGTTATATTGGGGGTAGAGCCTGGGTACCTGTCTCTTCAGTGCAGTCTGCGGGAACAGAGGTCGCGGGCTCTCCCGTTTCTTTTTGGAGGCACTCGGGGCTATGAATTTTCCTCTTAGCAACACTTTCATTGTGTCTCATAAATTAGGGTATGTTGTGCCTTCATTTTCATTAAATTTTAAAAAGTCTTTGATTTATTTATTTTTTTCCTTGAACAAGGTATCATTGAGAAGAACATTGTTCAGCTTCCATGTGTATGTGGGCTTTCTGTTGTTTTTGTTGCTAATAAGACCACCCTTATTCCGTAGTGATCTGATAGGAGGCATGTGATTAGTTTGAGCTCCTTATATCTGTTGAGGTCTGTTTTGTGACCAAGTATATGGTCAGTTTTGGAGAAGGTACCATGAGGTGCTGAGAAGTTATATTCTTTGCTTTAGGATTAAATGTTATATATATATATATATGTGTGTGTGTGTGTGTGTGTGTGTGTGTGTGTGTGTGTGTGTGTGTATGTTAGATCCATTTGGTCCAAAACTTCAGTTAGTTTTATTGTGTCCCTGTTTAGTTTCTGCTTTCCTGACCAGTCCATTTCAGAGAGTGGGGTGTTGAAGTCACCCACAATTATTGTGCGAGGTGCAATGTGTGCTTTGAGCTTTAGTAAAGTTTCTTTTACGAATGAGGGTGCCCTTGCATTTGGAGCATAGATGTTCAGAATTGAGAGTTCTTTTTGGTGGATTTTTCCTTTGACCAGTATGTAGTGTCCTTTCGTGTTTTTTTTTTGATGACTTTAGGTTTAAAGTCAATTTTATCTGATATTCGGATGCCTACTTCAGCTCGGTTCCTGGAACAATGTGCTTGTAAGATTGTTTTCCAGCCTTTTACTCTGAGGCAGTGTCTGTCTTTGACACTGAGGTGCGTTTCCTGCACGCAGCAAAATGTTGGGTCCTGTTTACGTATCCAGTCTGTTAGTCTATGTCTTTTTATTGGGGAATTGAGACCATTGATGTTAAGAGAGATTAAGGAATAGTGATTATTGCCACCTGCTATTCTTGATGCTATCTTTATGTTTGAGTGGTTATCTACTTTTGGGTTTTATGCAAGAAGGTTACTATCTCGTTTTATCCAGGGTGTTGTTTCTCTCCTTGTATTGGCGGTTTCCACCTATTATCCTTTGCAGGGCTGTGTTTGTGGAAAGATATTGTGAAAATTTGGTTTTATCATGGAATATCTTGGTCTCTCCATCTATGGTGATTGACAGTTTTGCTGGGTATAGTAGTCTAGGCTGGCATTTGTGTTGTCTTAGTGTCTGCATGAGATCTGCCCAGGATCTTCTGGCTTTCATAGTCTCTGGTGAGAAGTCTGATGTGATTCGGATAGGTCCTCCTTTATATGTTACTTGGCCTTTTTCTCTTACCGCTTTTAATATTCTTTCTTTGTTTAGTACATTTGGTGTTTTGATTATTATGTGATGGGAGGTATTTCTGTTCTGGTCCAGTCTGTTTGGAGTTCTGTAGGGTTCTTGTACATTCATTGGCATCTCTCTCTTTAGGTTAGGGAAGTTTTCCTCCATAATTTTGTTGAAGATATTTACTGGCTCTTTGAGTTGCAAATCTTCACTCTCATCTATACCTATACACTTTTTTTTTTTGCATTTTGCATTTTCTTTGACTGTTGAGTCAATGCTTTCTATGGTATCTTCAGCACCTGAGATTCTTTCTTCCATCTCTTGTATTCTATTGTTGATGTTTGCATCTATGACTCCTGATTTCTTCCCAAGGTTTTATTAAAGTTGTCTCCCTTTGTGATTTCTTAGTTGTTTCTGCTTCCTTTTTTAGATCCTGGATGGATTTGCTGAGAACCTTCACTTGTTTGTTTTTATTTTCCTGTATTTCTTTAAGATTATTTTTGTATTTCCTCTTTCAGGATTTCTGCCTGTTGATGCATGTTCTCCTGCATTTCTTTAAGCGATTTTTGTGTTTCCTCCTCATGGGCTTCCATCTGTTGATCCATCGTCTCCTGCATTTCTTTAAGCAATTCTCGTGTTTCCTTTGTAAGGGCATCTATTCGTTGATTCATTTCTTTAAGCAATTTTTGTGTTGCCTCCCTATGGGCATCCATCTGTTGACCCATATTCTTCTGCACTTCTTTATGCGATTTTTGTGATATCTTTGAAAGAACATCTACCCGTTGATTCATTTCTTTAAGCGATTTTTGTGTTGCCTCCTTGTGGGCCTCCATCTGTTGACCCATGTTCTCCTGCATTTCTCTAAGCGATTTTTGTGTTTCCTTTGTAATGGCTTCTAACTGTTGATTCATTTTCTCCTGTAATTCATTATTCATTATGAGATTTATTTGTGTCCTTCTTGAAATCCTCTAGTGACATCAAGAGAAGTGATTTTAAATCCAGATCTTGTCTTTCGGGAGTGGTGGGGTATCCAGTACTTGCTGCTGTTGGAGAGTTGGGTTCAGATGGTGCCATATTACTTTGATTTCTGTTAGTAACATTCCTACATTTGGCTTTTTGCTATCTGGTTACCTCTGGTGTTAGTTGGTCCTGCTGTCACTGGCTGTTGGTTGGACCTCCTGTGAGCCTGCAAGGCTATTTCTGACCCCCCTGTATTACCAGGATTCCCTGGCACCGATTTCTGAGGCCTGTCCTGCTCCTGAGTGACTTTGGAGCCCTGATGTGCCTTTCCCCAAGTGATGTTTTATTGGGGAATCCCCGCACACCCCAAGTCTGAGCGTAGCAACTTGATGTTCTTATGCAGATCTTTCACTTGCTTGGTTAGAGTTGTACCATGATATTTTATATTATTCGTGGCTATTATAATGGGTATTGTTTCCCTAATTTCTATCTTGGCCTGTTTATCATTTGTATAAATAAGGGCTACTGATTTCTTTGACTTAATTTTTATCTATCCACTTTGTTGAAGGTGTTTATCAGCTGTAGTACTTCTCTAGTAGAAATTATGGGGCTTCTTATACTATCATATCATTCAAAAATAGAGATACTTTGGCTTCTTCTTTTCCAATTTGTATCCCCTTGATCCACTGTTGTTGTCCTATTTCTCAAGCTAAGACTTCAAGTACTGTATTGGATAGGGAAACAATGGGCAGCTTTGTCATGTCCCTGATTTTAGTGACATTGGTTTAAGATTCTATCCATTTAGCATGATGTTGGCTATTGGCTTGCTGTATATTGTTTTGATTATGTTTTGGTATGTGCATTGTATCCCTGATCTCTCTAATGCTTTTGACATGAAGGGGTGTTGGAGTTTATCAGAGGCTTTTTTTATCATCTAATGAGATGATTATGTGATATTTTTAAAGTTTGTTTATATTGTGGACTACGTTGATGAATTTTCATATACTGAACCATCCCTGCATCCCTGGGATGAATCCTACTTGATATGATGAGTGATGTTTTTATGTGTCCCAGGATTCAGTTTGCAAGTATATTATTGAGTATTTTTGCATCAACGTTCATAAGAGAAGTTGTTCTGAAGTTCTCTTTCTTTGTTGAATCTTTGTGTGGTTTAGGTATCAGGGTAAGTTGGGTTCAGAAAATGAGTTTGGCATTGTTCCTTCTCTTTCTATTTTGTGGAATAGTTTGAGGAGTATTGGTAATAGTTTTTTGAATGTCTGGGGGAATTCTGCACTAAAACCATCTGGCCCTGGGTTATTTTTGGTTAGGAGATTTTTAATGATTTCTCCTATTTCTTTAGGGTTGTTGGGCTGTTTAAATAGTTTACCTGATCACTTTGGTAAGTGGCATATGTCTAAAAAATCATTAATTTCTTTAAGATTTTCCAATTTTGTGGTGTACAGGCTTTTGAAGTAAGACCTAATGATTCTTTGAATTTCCTCAGTATCTTTTATTATGCTCACTTTTTCTTTCTTGTTTTGTATACTTGGATACCGTCTCTGTCATTTCATTAACTTGGGTAAGAGTCTGTCTAACTTGTTTTCCTCAAAGAAAAAGCTATTGCATTCATTGATTCTTCGTGTTCTTTTGTTTGTTTCTAACTGATTGATTTCAGCCTTTATCTTGATTATTTCCGGAGTTCTACTCTTCTTTGGACTGTTTGCTTCTTTTTTTCTAGAGCTTTCAGGTGTACTTTTAAATTGCTGGAATGAGACCTTTCTAACTTCTTTATGAAGGCACTTTGTGCTATGAACTTTCCTCTTAACACTCTTTTCATTGTATCCCATGTATTTTGCTATGTTATACCATTTTCTTTGAATTCTAGAAAGTCTATAATTTCTTTCTTTATTTCTTCCCTGATCATTGAATAGGGAGTTCAGTTTCCATGAATGTGTAAGCATTCTGGTGTTTCTGTTGTTGTTGAAGTCAAGCTTTAATCCATGGTGGTCTGATAAGATATAAGGCATAATTTCAATTTTCTTGTATCTGTTCAGGCTTGCTTTGTGACTGACTATATGGGCAGTTTTGGAGAAGGATCTATGTGTGACAGTGCCTGTGCAGCACGGTACCGAGTATTGGGCGTAGGCCTGGGGGAGTAACAGAAAACACAGACTCTGGTCATTTTGGTGAAGAGAATGCCAAAGCTTTACTGAGGGACCACCAATATATACTAGAGGCCGGGTGAAAAACAACAGGGGAATAACAATCACTGTCATAGGTCAGGCACCTGGCAAGTCCCTACCACACCGGTTGGGAAGACAGAAATCAAGCTAAGCTGCAGGATGTTCTGCTCTCAGGAAACCTGTTCAAACACCTCGGCTGGGGGCATTGAGCTAAGCTCACCAATGCCCAACATATGTGGTGCTGTGAAGAAGATCTATTCTTTTGTGTTTGAGTGAAATATAGGTATCTGTTATATCCTTTGTATTCATACCATTTGTTTGTTTCATTATTTGTCTCTTTAGTTTTATTTTCTGGATGACCTATCAAGGGGTAAGAATGAAGGATCGAAGTCTTCCACTATTTAAGTGTGGGATTCAGTACGTGATTTATGCTTTAGCAATGTTCCTTAGACAAAGGTGGGGACCTTTGAATTTGGGGCACAGTTGTTCAGAATTGGGGTATCATCTTGGAAGATTCTTCCTCTGAGGAGTATGAAGTGTCCTTCCCTGTCTCTTTTCATTAATTTTGGTTGAAAGTCTATTGGATTAGATATTAGAATGTCTTCTTCAGCTTGCTTCTTGGATTATTGCTTGGAAAACTTTTTCCCCACTCTACCCTGAAGTGATGTTTGTCTTTATTGCTGAGGTATGTTTTTATAAGCAGCAGAATGATGAATCCAGTTTTCATATCCATTCTGTGTTTCCATTGACATTGAGAGATATTAATGACCAGTGATTGTTAGTTCCTGTTATTTTGATGCTGGTGATGTTAGTGTGTGTGTGTATGTGTGTGTGTGTGCATTCCTTGTTTGTGCTATTACCAATTACTTGTTTCCTGTCTTTTCTTGGATGTAGCTTCCTTGGGTTGGCATTTTCCTTCAAGTGTTTTCTGTAGCACTTGATTTTTGGGCATATAAGTTTTAAATTTGGATTTACCTTGAAATATCTTGTTTTTGCCTCTATGGTGGTTGAGAGTTTTGCTGGGTATAGTAGTATAGGTTGGCAGCTGTGGTTTTTTAAAGGTCAAAAGACATCTGTCCAAGCCTTTCTAGCTTTCAGAGACTCTGTTGAGAAGTTGGGTATAATTCTTTTTGTTGTTGTTGTTATATTTGTCTTTCTCTTTATTTTTTTTTAATTTTCTATATTCTTTATTTACATTCCAAATGATTTCCCCTTTCCCGGTTCCCCCCTCCCCGAAGGTCCTATAAGCCCTCTTCCCTCCCCCTGTTCCCCAGTCAACTCCCTCCTGTTTTTCTGTCCTGGTATTCTCTTACACTGCTACATCCAGTATTTCCAGGACCAGGAGCCTCTCCTTCCTTCTTGGGAATCAATTGATATGTGAATTGTGTCTTGGGGATTCTGAGCTTCTGGATTAATATCCACTTAACAATGACTGCATACCATGTGTGTTCTTTTGTGATTGGGTTACCTCACTAAGGATGATATTTTCCAGTTCTGACCATTTGCCTAAGAATTTCATGAATTCATTGTTTTTAATTGAAGTGTAGTATTCCATTGTATAAATATACCACATTTTCTGTATCCATTACTCTTTGGAGGGACATCTGGGTTCTTTCCAGCTTCTGGCTCTTATAAATAAGGCTGCTATGAACATAGTGGAGTATGTGTCCTAATTGCATGCCAGGGAGGCCTCTGGGTATATTCCCAAGAGTGGTATAACAGGTTCCTCCGGGAGTGTCATGCCCAAGTTCCTGAGGAACCACCAGACTGATTTCCAGAGTGGTGTACCAGCAGTTGTATTGTTCTATTTATTTCTACTTGGTTGATTTCAGCCCTGAGTATGATTATTTCCTGCTGTCTCCTCCTCTTGGGTGTATTTGCTTCTCTTTGTTCTACTAGAGCCTTCAGCCATACAGTACAGCTGTTAGTGTATGCTCTTTCCAGTTCCTTTTTGGAGGCACTCTGAGCTATGAGATTTCCACTTAGCACTGCTTTCATTTTGTCCGATATGTTTGGGTATGTTTTGACTTTGTTTTCTTTCTTTTTTTTTCAATTTTCTTTCTTTTTTTGTGAAACCAGGTTTCTTATTTATTTATTTATTTTTATTGTTTCTTATATATATTCTTTAATTGCATTTCAAATGATTTCACTTTTCCTGGTTCCCCCCTCTCTGAAAGTACCATAAGCCCTCTCTGCTCCCCCTGTCCCCCAATCAACCACCTCCCATTTCCCCATCCTGGTATTCCAGTACCCTGCTGCATTGAACCTTTCCAGGACCAGGGGTCTCTTCTTCAATCTTCTTGGGCATCATTTGATATGTGAATTTTCTCTTGGGTATTCTGAGCTTCTGGACTAATATCCACTTATCAGTGAGTGCATACCATGTGTGTTTTTTGTGATTGGGTTACCTCACGTAGGATTATATTTTCCAGTTGCACCCATTTGCCTAAGAATTTCATGAATTCATTGTTTTCAATAACTGATTAATATTCCATTGTGTAAATATACCACATTTTTTGTATCCATTCCTTCGTTGAGGGACATCTGGTTTCTTTCCAGCTTCTGGCTATTATAAATAAGGCTGCTATGAACATAGTGGAACATATGTCCTTATTACACGCTAGGGAATCCTCTGGGTATATGCCCAGGAGTGGTATAGCAGGGTCCTCTGGCAGTATCATGCCCAGGATACTGAGGAACCATCAGACTGATTTCCAGAATGGTTGTACCAGCTTGCAATCCCACCAGCAGTGGAGGGAGGGTTCCTCTTTCTCCACATCCTTGCCAGCGCCTGCTGTCTGTTGAGCTTTTGATCTTAGCCATTCTGACTGATGTTAGGTGAAATCTCAGGGTTGTTTTGATTTGCATTTCCCTGATGACTAAGGATGTTGAACATTTCTTTAGGTTTTTCACAGCCATTCGATATTCCTCAGCTGAAAATTCTTTGTTTAGCTCTGTACCCCATTTTTAATAGGATATGTGACTCTCTGGAGTCTAACTTCTTGAGTCTTTGTATATATTGGATACTAGCCCTCTGTCAGACATAGGGTTGGTAAAGAGCTTTTACAAATCTGTTAGTTGCCGTTTTGTCCTATTGACAGTGTCCTTTACCTTACAGAAACTTTGTAATTTTATGAGGTCCCATTTGTCAATTCTTGATCTTAGAGCATAAGCTATTGGTGTTCTATTCAGGAAAATTTCCCCTGTGCCCATGTATTCAAGGCTCTTGCCCCGTTTCTTTTCTCTTAGTTTCAGTGTATCTGTTTCTTTGCTTATGTCCTTGATCCACTTGAACTTGAGCTTAGTACAAGGAGATAAGAATGGATCGATTTGCATTCTTCTGCATGCTAGCTGTCAGTTGAAACAGTACCATTTGTTGAAAAGGCTATCTTTTTTCCACTGGATGGTTTTACCTCCTTTGTCAAAGTTCAAGTGACCATAGGTATGTGAGCTCATTTATGGGTCTGCAATTCTATTCCATTGGTCTACCTGCCTGTCACTGTACCAATACCATGCAGTTTTTAACCCTATTGTTCTGTAGTACTGCTTGAGGTCCAGCTATCCTGGGGTTGTTATTCCAGAAGTATTTGAGAATGGCTCTTTCTAACTCTATGAAGAATTGAGTTGGGATTTTGATGGGGATTGCATTGAATCTGTAGATTGCTTTTGGCAAGATGGCCATTTTTACTATATTAATCATGCTAATCCAAAACCATGGAAGATTTTTCTACGTTCTGAGGTCTCCTTCGATTTCTTTGTTCAGAGACTTGAAGTTCTAGTCATACAGATCTTTCACTTGTTTGGTTAGAGTCACACCAAGATACTTTATATTGTTTGTGACTATTGTGTATGGTGTCATTTCCATAATTTCTTTCTCAGCCTGTTTATCCTTTGAGTATAGGAAGGCTACTGATTTTCTTGAGTTAATTTTGTATCCAGCCACTTTGCTGAAGTTGGTTATTAGCTGGAGGAGTTCTCTGGTGGAACTTTTAGGGCCGCTTAAGTATACAATCATATCTGCAAATAGTGATATGTTGGCTTTTTCCCTTCCAATTTGTATAATTTGATGTCCTTTTGTTGTCTAATTGCCCTGGGTAGGACTTCGAGTACTATATTGAATAGATAGGAAAAGAGTGGGGAGCCTTGTCTGATTATTTATTTTGTTGATTTTCTCAAAGAACCAGCTCCTGCTTTTGTTGATACTTTGCATAGTTCATTTTGTTTCTACTTGGTTGATTTCAGCCCCAAGTTTGATGATTTCCTGCTTTCTGCTCCTCTTGGGTGAATTAGCTTCTTTCTGTTCTACTGCTTTCAGGTGTGCTGTTAAGCTGCTAGTGAATGCACTCTCCAGCTTCTTTCTGGAGGCACTCAGAGCTATGATTTTTCCTCTTAGCACAGCCTTCATTGTGTCCCATGAATTTGGGTATGTTTTGCCTTTATTTTCCATTAAATTCTATAAAGTCTTTGATTTCTCTCCTTATTTCTTCCTTGACCAAGGTATCATTTAGTAGAGCATTGTTCAGCTTCCATGGGTATGCAGAATTTCTGTTGTTATTGTTGCTACTTAAGACACCCATACTCCATAGTGATCTGACAGGAGGCATGGGATTAGTTCGATCTTGATCTATTGAGGTCTGTTTTGTGACCAAATGTATGGCCAGTTTTGGAGAAGGTACCACGAGGTGCTAAGAAGAAGGTATGTGAATAGTGATTGTTGCTTCCTGCTCTTTGTGATGTAAATTTTAAGTTTGCATGTTTGTCTTCTTTTGGGTTTGTTGAAGGAAGATACATTTCTTGATTTTTCTAGTGTGTATTTTCCCTCCTTTTGTTGGTGTTTTCCATTTATTATCTTTTGAAGGGCTGGATCTGTGGAAAGATATTGAAAATTTGTGTTTGTCTTGGAATACCCTGGTTTCTCCATCTGTGGTAATTGAGAGATTTGCTGGAGATAGCAGTCTGGGTTGGCATTTGTGTTCCCTTAGGGTCTGTATGACATCTGCCCAGGATCTTTGGGCTTTCATAGTCTCTGGTGAGAAGTCTGTCGTAATTCTGATAGGTCTACCTTTATATGTGACTTGACCTTTTTCCCTTACTGTTTTTAATATTCTCTTTTTGTTTAGTGCAGTTGGTGTTTTATATTTTATGTGACAGGAAGAATTTCTTTTCTGATCAAATCTATTTGCAATTCTGTAGGCTTCTTGTATGTTCATGGTCATCTCTTTAAGGTTAGGGATGTTTTCTTCTATAATTTTGTTGAAGACATTTCCTGGCCCGTTAAGTTGGAAATCTTCACTCTCTTCTTTACCTATAATCCTTAGGTTTGGTCTTCTCATTTTGTTCTGGATTTCCTTGAAGTTTTGAGTCAGGAGATTTTTGCATTTTGCATTTTCTTTGACTGTTATGTCAATGCTTTCTATGGTATCTTCTGCATTTGAGATTCACTCTTTTATCTCTTGTATTCTGATGTTGAGGCTTGCATCTATGACTCCTGACTTCTTTCCAAGCTTTTCTATCTCCAGAGTTGTCTCCCTTTGTGATTTCTTCATTGTTTCTACTTCCATTTTTAGATCCTGGATGGTTTTCTTCATTCCTTCTCCAGTTTGGTTGTGCTTTCCTGTAATTCTTTGAGGGCTTCTACCTGTTTACCTGTGTTCTCCTGTATTTCTTTAAGGGAGTTATTTATGTCATTCTTGAAGCCCTCTATCAGCATTTTACATCAAAATCCTGCGTTTCTGATAAGTTGGGGTATCCAGGACTTGGTGTTGTGGGAGAATTTGGTTCGGATGATGCCATGTTGCCTTGATTTCTGTTTTTAATGTTCCTATGTTTGCCTTTCACGATCTGGTTATCTCTGGTGTTAGTTGGTCCTGCTCTCTCTGGCTGGTGCTTGTCCCTCCTGTGGGCCTGCAAGCCTGTCTCAGCACCCCTGGCTATCCAGCTCTCCCTTGGCACAGAATGTTATGGCTCAGCCCAGCTCTTGGGTGCAGATGGAATTCAGAAGACCCTGTCCCAGCTGCTCTGCCATTCCTGTGTTTCCTGTGCTTCTAGCTGTACCCACCTTGTCAGTAGTCAGAGAGAAAAAGGCAGTCTCACCTCCAAACCTGGGAGTCAGGGATCACTCCCTGCAGACCAGTTCTCCCCTTTCAGGATCAGTGCACAGAGGGCTGTGGCTCAGCACAGCTCTGGGTGCAGATGGTGATCAGAAGGACCCTATCCCAGCTTCTCTGCCACTCCTGTGTTCCCTGTGCTCCTGGCTATACCTGCCTGCTTAGTCACCAGAGGTAAAATGACAGGCTCACCTCCAAACATGGGAGTCAGATCACTCCTTGCAGACCAGTTCTCCCCTGGCAGGATCAGTGCACAGATGGCTGTGGTGCTGCACTGCTCCTGGGTGCAGTGGAGTCCAGAAGGACCCTGTCCCAGCTGCTCTGCCACTCCTGTGTTCTCTGCACTCCTGTCTGTACCTGCCTGCTCAGTCTCTGGAGAGAAAATGGCCAAGAATTTTCTTTTTAACACTGCTTTCATTGTGTCCTATAAGTTTGAGAATGAAGTATTTTCATTTTCACTATAAAATCTTTGATTTCTCTCTTTTCTCACCAAGTTATCATTGAACAGAGAGTTGTTCAGTTTCTGTAAGTATGCGGGCTTTCTGTTATTTTTGTTGTTATTGAAGTCTAGCCTTAGTCCGTTGTGATCTGATAGAATGCATGGAATTATTCCCATCTTCTTCTATCTATTGTGGCTTGTTTTATGCTCAATTATATGGTCATTTTTGGAGAAGGTTTCATGAGGAGCTGAGAAGAAAGTATATCCTCTTGTTTGGGGTGAACTGTTCTGTAGATATTTTTTAAATATATTTGGTTCATATCTTCTGCTAGTTTCACTGTGTCTTTGTTAAGTTTCTGTTTAAATGACCTGTACATTGATGGGAGTGGGGTGTTGAAGTCTCCCACTATTATTGTGTGAGTGTCAATGTGTGTTTTGAGCTTTAGTAACATTTAAGAATGTTTGCCCTTGCATTTGCAACATCGATGTTCAGAATTGAGACTTCCTCTTGGTGGACTTTTCCTATCATGAATATTAGGCATCCTTCTGCATCTTGTTTTACAACTTTTACTTGAGTCTATTTTATTGGATATTAGAGGGCCAACTCCAGCTTATTTCCTGGGACCCTTTGATTGGAAAAAAATTTCCATTCTTTTAGTCCAAAGAAGTGTCTGTCTTTGTCACAGTTTTCTTGTATGCCCCAAAATGCTGGATCTTGTTTACATATCCATTCTGTTAGGCTGTGTCTTTTTATTTGGGGGAACTGAGTGAATTGATGATGAGGGACAGTAAAGACAGATGATTGTTAGTTCCTGTTATTTTTGTTGCTGGAGGTGGTATTATGTGTGTATGATTCCCTTTTGGGTTTGTTTTGAAATATTTAATATCTTGCATTTTTCAGTGTAGTTATCCTCCTTGTATTGGAGATTTCATTCCTATAAACTTTGTAGGGCTGGATTAGTAGAAAGATAATGTTTAAATTTGGTTTTGTCTTGGAATATCTTGGTTTCTCCATCTATGGTGATTGAAAGTTTTGTTGGGTACTATATCCTGGGCTGACATTTTGTAGAGGGAAATATAAAAAAATATCCGACCATCTCTCCTGCTCCACCAGGCCTCATCACCATGGCCCAGTGGGGTCCTAGCTCGGCATGTTCTCACCACCGAGCTATTCTTTCCCACCTAGCTCCCACAGCATCTCAGCTGTGTTTTCTCTCCACCATAAACCCCTTTAATCGGCAGAACCACATTCCAGTAACCAAGTAAATCAAAACTCTTAATGCTGAAATAACCAATCAGATTAATGTATAAATAATATCACATTTTACAAGATGCCAATACAGCAATATAAAAGCCAATTGATAATGATAAAAGCTTTATCCCAATATTTCTAACCTTATAAAAACTCAGCTATTTTGGCTAGTAGATGTCACACAGGTCTACATCAGAAGTCATCTCGGTTTCCTTCCTTTCTTTTCCTGAAGCCTCTGTGATCCCCCAACTTCTAGCTCTGCCTCCCCTTTCCTGTCCAATCACAGGCCTTCCACTGCCCTAATATGTTTGGACATGGAAAATCTGGCAACATTTCACCCTTTCTGTTTAATAAAAAAAATAAATAAATAAAAAAGACAGACAGGATTCTTCCCTTCCAGCCGCCAATTGCAGCAGGGAAACAGGCAGCTCCACAGCCTTCTGTACTTAGCCCACCAGGAGAGAAAGATCTCCCAGCAGCAATTTCACTTCTGAGTGCGGAGGTGAGATCTTCACCTTCTCCCTGGAGGGGTACAGCTAGGAGCGCACAGAGCATATGATCAGTGGAGCACCTGTGACAGGAGTCTTCCCTTCCAGCCGCAATCTGCAGCAGGGAACCAAGCAGCTCCAAAAGCCTTCTATGCTTAGCCCACCAGGAAAGAGTGATTTTCCAGCAGCAATTTCACTTCTGAGCGCGGAGTTCAGATCTCCACCTTCTCTCTGGTTGGGTACAGCTAGGAGCGCACAAGGCATATGATCATTGGAGTAGCTGGGACAGGAGTCTTCCCTTCCAGCAGCCATTTGCAGCAGGGAACCAGACAGCTCCACAGTCTTCTGTGCACAGACCCTGCCAGAAGAGAGTTGGTCTCCCAGGAGTACAGACACAGGTTTACAGGCGCATAGGAGGGGCAAGCTTCAGCCAGAGACAACAAGACCAACTAACACCAGACATAACAAGATGGTGAAAGGCAAGCGCAAGAATCCTACCAACAGAAACCAAGGCTACTTGGCAACATCAGAGTCCAGTTCTCCCACCATAGCAAGTCCCTGATGCCCCAGCACATCGGAAAAGCAAGAGGTGGATTTAAAGTCTCTTTTCACGACTTTGTTAGAGGATATCAAGAAGGACATAAATAACTCCCTTAAAGAAATACAGGAGAACATGGGTCAAATGGTAAAGGCCCTTAAAGAGGAAGGGGAGCATGGGTGAACAGGTAGAGGCCCTTAAAGAGGAAACACAAAAATCCCTGAAAGAATTACAGGAGAACACAAACAAACAAGTGAAGGAACTGAACAAAACCATCCTGGATCTAAAAATGGAAGTAGAAACAATAAAGAAATCACAAAGTTAGACATCTCTGGAGATATAAAATCTTGGAAAGAATTCGGGAGTCATAGATGCAAGCATTAACAACAGAATACAAGTGATAGAAGAAAGAATCTCAGGGGCTGAAAATACCATAGAAAACATTGACTCAACAGTTAAAGAAAATGCAAAATGCAAAAAGCTCCTGAGCCAAAACATCCAGGAAATCCAGGACACAATGAGAAGACCAAACCTAAGGATTGTAGACATAGAAGAGAGTGAAGATTTCCAACTTAAAGGGCCAGTAAATATCTTCAACAAAATTATAGAAGAAAACTTCCCTAACCTAACGAAAGAGATGTCCATGAATATACAAGAAGCCTACAGAACTCCAAACAGACTGGACCAGACCAGAAAGTCCTACCGGCACATAATAATCAAAACACCAAATGCACTAATCAAAGAAAGAATATTAGAAGCAGGAAGAAAAAAATGTCAAGTAACCTGTAAAGGCAGGCCTATCAGAATTACACCAGACTTCTCACCTGAGATGATGAAAGTCAGAAGATCCTGGGCAGATCTCATACAGACCCTAAGAGAACACAAATGCCAGCCCAAACTACTATACCCAGCAAAACTCTCAATTACCATAGATGGAGAAACCAAGATATTCCATGATAAAACCAAATTTACAATATCTTTCCATAAATCCAGCCCTACAAAGGATAATAGATGGAAAACGCCAACATGAGGAGGGAAACTACACCCTAGAAAAAGCAAGAAAGTAATCTTTCTCCATCAAACCCAAAAGAAAGTAACCACACAAACCTAAAAATAACATCAAAAATAACAGGAATCAACAATCACTATTCCTTAATACCTTATAGCATCAATAGACTCAATTCCCCAACAAAAAACATAGTCTAACAGAGATGTTTTTCATGTGGATCTTCGATTTTATCAGAAAATGTTTGTGACTCCTCTTTCAATTCAGTAATGCTTTTTGTGTCTACCATTTTGACTGTATTATTTTCCATGATAATCTTTAATTTTAACATTTTTTCTGTGTATTTCTTTGAGTTTGTCGGGTGTGTTTTTCATGGAGATCTTTGGTTTCGTCGGGGGGAGGGGATGTTTGTAGTTTCACTTTCAATCAATTTAGGAATGTTTTTGTGCCTACCATTTTGCCAGTATAATTGTCCATGATAATATTCAATTTTAACGTTTCTCTGTATTTTTCTTCAATTTTGTCAGAAGTATTTTCCATGGGGATCTTCAGTTTTATCAGACAATGTCTATAATTTTACTTTCAGTCAACTTAGGAACATTTTTATACCTTCCATTTTATCTGTATAATTTTCCATGTAATAGTCAGTTTTAACATGTTTCTCTATATATTTCTTCAATTTTATCAGAGGTATTTTCCTTATAGATCTTCAGTTTTATCAGAACGTGTTTATAATTCCACTTTCAAAAAACATAGAAATATTTTTATGCCTACTATTTTATCTGTATAATTTTTTCATGAAATACTCAATCTTAACATGTTTTTATATACTTCTTCAATTGTATCAGAGATATTTTCCAGGTAAATCTTCAATTTTATCAGAAAATGTTTATAATTTCACTTTCAACCAACTTAGAAATATTTTATACCTACCATTTTATCAGTATAATTTTCCATGTTAATCTTCAATTTTAATGTTTTTCCATATATTTTTTTCAATTTTATCAGAAATATTTTCCATGTAAATCTTCAATTTTATCAGAAAATATTTATAATTCTTCTTTCAATCAACTTAAGAATATTTTAATTCCTACCAATTTATGTGTATAAATTTCTTCAATTTTATCAGAGATATTTCCATGTAAATCTTCAATTTTATCAGTAAATATTTTCACTTCTACTTTTAATCAATTTAGAAATATTTTGATGCCTACCATCTTATCTGTATAATTTTTCATGAAATAGTCAGTTTTAACATGTTTTTCTATTTCTTGAGTTTTATCAGAAATATTTTCCTTGTAGATTTTCAATTTTATCAGAAAATGTTTATAATTCCACTTTCAATCAACTTAGGAATATTTTTATGCCTATCATTTTATCTGTATAATTTTGCCATGAAATAGTCAATCTTAACGTGTTTTTCTTTTCTTTTTTTTTTATTTTCTAAGTTTTTTTATTTACATTCCAAATGATTTCCCCTTTCCCATTTCCTCTCTCCCCAAAATCCCATAATCCCCCTTCCCTCCCTCTTTTTCCCATTCAACACCCTCTCACTTCTCTGTCCTGGCATTCCCCTACATCCAGTCTTTCCAGGACCCGGGGTCTCTCCTTCCATCTTCTTGTAAATCTATTGATATGCGAATTGTGTCTAGGGTATTCCGAGATTCTGGGTTGATATCCCCTTATTAGTGACTACATACCATGTGTGTTCTTTTGTGATTGGGTTACCTCACTAAGGATGATATTTTCAAGTTCTGACCATTTGCCTACGAATTTCGTGAATTCATTATTTTTAATTGCAGAGTAGTATATTCCATTGTGTAAATATACCACATCTTCTGAATGCATTCCTCGGTTGAGGGACATCTGGGTTCTTTCCAGCTTCTGGTAAGGGAACGCCAGGACAGAGTAAGGAGAGGGGGTTGAATGGAGAAAAGAGGGAGGGAAGGGGGCTTATGGGACTTTCGGGGAGGGAGGAAACAGGAAAGGGGAAATTATTTGGAATATAAATTAAAAAAAATAAAATAAATAATTAAAAAAAATGGGGTACACAGCTAAACAAAGAGTTCTCACCTGAAGAATATCTAATGGCTGAGAAGCACCTAAAGAGATGTTCATCATCCTTAGTCAGTAGGGAAATGCAAATCAAAACAACCCTGAGATTCCATCTCACACCAGTCAGAATGACTAAGATCAAAAACACAGGAGACAGCAGTTGTTGGCGAGGATGTGGAGAAAGAGGAACACTCCTCCACTGCTGGTGGGATTGCAAGCTGGTACAACCACTCTGGAAAGCAGTCTGGCGGTTCCTCAGAAAACTGGGCATGACACTCCCGGAGGATCCGGCTATAGCACTCCTGGGCATATACCCAGAGGCTTCCCCTGCATGCAATAAGGACACATGCTTCACTATGTTCTTAACGTGTTTTTCTATGTATTTCTTCAATTTTATCAGAGATATTTTCCATTTATATTTACACAATGGAATACTACTCAGCAATTAAAAACAATGAATTCATGAAATTCTTAGGCAAATGGGGAACAGGGGGAGGGAACAAGGCTTACGGGGAGCGGGGAACTGGGAAAGGGTAAATCATTTGGAATGTACATAAAGAATATAGAAAATAAATAATAAAAAAGGAAAAAAAGACTTTCTCTCAAAATATGAATTGAGTACAACTATAACCATTTTGTAAGTTAAAAGGTATAAAATAGACCTACCATCCAGTCCAACATATTTGCCGCTAAAATTGAATACTGTCCTTTCTCCTAACTTAAAAAAACTATAGTTCTGTACCTGGCAATGTTTTGGATTTAGATTGAATATCAACTGAAAACCATCCTCTCAAAACTGCTCCTTTCAAAGTAAAAACCCTGGGTTGGCTAGGAGACTAAGAACAACTGATAAGAACTGAAAATAAATAGGAAGCCTATTACAGTGTACTGGCTGATTATCTGTGTCAACTTAACACAGGCTGGAGTTATCAAAGAGAAAAGATCTTCAGTTGGGGAAGCAACTCCATGAGATTCAGCTGTGGGGCATTCTCTCAATCAGGGATCAAGTGGGGAGGGGAGGGCCCCTTGTGGGTGGTGCCATCCCTGGGCTGGTAGTCTTGTGTTCTGTAAGAGAGCAGGCTGAGCACACCAGGAGAAGCAAACCAGTAATTAACATCCCTCCATGGCCTCTGCATCAGCTCCTGCTTCCTGACCTGTTTGAGTTCCAGTCCTGGCTTCCTTTGGTGATGAACAGCCATGTGGAAGTGTAAGCTGAATAAACCCTTTCATCACAACTTGTTTCTTGGTCATGTTTGTGCAGGAATAGAAACCAGGACTAAGACACACAGCTTCCAAAACTTAGCCAATTGATAGAGACCACTGAACACCTGAACAGTCTTTTACTTCAAAACATAGGAGCAGCCTTCTGGTCAGGGTCATCTGACAGACTTAAAGGAACAGTAATTAAGGACTAACCTACTCTGTCTCTGCAGATTTAAGCTGTCCTAAGCCTGTATTTGTATCTTTTCTTTGGACAGTATTATCTCTGTAGATGAAAAGAGGCAAATCTTGCCTAGTGGCTGTCTTGCTGGAGTAACTCATAGATGCTCAATTTCTTCTTTGAATCTACGATAGGGAAAGCTGTCAGGAGCAAACTAGTCTCAACAACAAGTGTATAAATCACATTAAATGTCACATTCTGTGGATTTCTGATGTTTTAGAAAACCAACTGTCTATATAAAGTAATCTGGACTATTGTTGGTTAACTATTCTCAGCTATTTCTAATTGGAATATCTCAGAAACACCCTTTTAATTAACTCACAGTCATGAGTTTGCTATCTGGCCCTTGTATTGCTT
The DNA here is from genome assembly GCA_036184795.1 of Tokudaia tokunoshimensis. Taxonomy (NCBI): domain Eukaryota; kingdom Metazoa; phylum Chordata; class Mammalia; order Rodentia; family Muridae; genus Tokudaia; species Tokudaia tokunoshimensis. The sequence goes on along the minus strand of BTHU01000023.1, from coordinate 21,428,966 downwards.
AATCATCTAAAAACAGTTTATAATAGCTGTTACTTCTATAGCTGGGTGTAATCCCTGTACTTTTAAATTTTTAGTATCAATAGAAGAAATTTATATGAATGAAAACCTTGATTTTGCATCAAAATTCATTCTGTACCAAATAAGAACACATGACTTAAACTTAGTAACAATTATAAAGGTTTCTACCAAATGAGCTTATGGCTATACAATCAATTCTATTTCCTGCCTGTTCCAAACATGACCATTTCTACAGTCCCTACAAAGACAACTTATTAATAACCCTCTCCAGCCTCAAAGCCCAGGGAACTGGGTCCATAACTCTTCATAACTTCTTCAAGCTGAATATGGACATTGAGATATTATGGTTAATTAAGCTTTAAGAGTTTTGCTTTACTTGGTTACTGGAGTGTGGGTCTGCCGATGGTGGAGAGGGAACACAGCTGAGATGCTGTGAGAACCAGCTGAGAGAGAATAGCTAGGTGGTGGTGAGAAGGGCACCAAGTAGGACCCCACCTGCACATGGTGCTGAGACCTGGTGGGGCAGGAGAGTTGTTGGTTCTCTTTATAAATATTTCCCGCAATATCATTTGTATTCTCTTATGGTTTGGATGACATCTGTGAAGGATCTTCTGGCTTTTTGAGTCTCTGTTGAGAAGTCTGGCGTAATTCTGATAGGTCTGCCTTAATATGTTACTTGGCTTTTTCCCCTTACAGCTTTTAATATTCTCTCTTTGTTCTGTGCATTTAGTGTTTTGATTATTATGTGATGAGAAGAATTTCATTTCTGGTCCAATCTATTTGGTATTCTGTAGGCTTCATGCAAATTTATGGCTATCTCTTTCTTTAGGTAAGGGAATTTTTCTTCTATGATTTTGTTGAAAATGTTTCCTGGCCCTTTGAGCTGGAATTCTTCTCCCTCTTCTATTTCTATTATTCTTAGGTTTGGTCTTTCCATTGTGCCTTGAATTTTCTGGATATTTGTGTTAGGAGCTTCTTACACTGTGTAATTCCTTTGACTGATGTGCCAATATCCTCTATGGTATCTTCTAAATCTGAGATTCTTTCTGAAATCTCTTCTATTCTGTTGATGATGCTTGGATCTATAGCTCCTGATCTCTTTCCTACATTGTCCATCTCTAGGATTGCTCCCCTTTGTGTTTTCTCTATTGTTTTTATTTTCACTTTTAGTTCTTGGACCACTTTGGTCAATTCCTTTACCTGTTTGATTGTATTTTCCTGTAGTTCTTTAAGGGGTTTGTTTATGTCTTCTTTAAGGGCGACTACATGTTTGCCTGTGTTTTCCTGTATTTTTTTATTGAATATAATCTTCATTTACATTTCAAATGCTAAAACCTTTCCCAGTTTCCCCTCTCCCCGAAAACCCCCAAGCCCTTCTCACACCCCCTGCCTCCAAGTACATGCCCTTCCACCCGACCCATTCCCACCTCCCGCCCCCTCGATTTCCCTTTATTGGGGCATCTATTGAGCCTTCACTTGACCAAGGACCACTCCTCCCACTGATGTCCAAGAAGGCATGCCTCTGCCACATGTTTTGGCTGGAACCATGCGTACCCCTTGGTTGATGGTTTAGTCCTTGGGAGTCCTGGGGCGTCTGGGTGGCCAACATCATTGTTCTTCCCATGGGGCTGTAAACCCCTTCAGCTCCTCCAGACCACCCTCCAAATCCTCCATTGGGGACCCCACGCTGAGTCCAATGGTTGGCTGCTAGCACCTGCCTCTGTATGTGTAAGAGCCCCTCCGGATACAACCATCACATGTTCCTTTTGGTATGCTCTTCTTGTCCTCCATAATAGTGCGGGGATTTGGTGACTGTTTATAGGATGAATCCCTGGTATGGCGGTCTCTGGGTGACCTTTCCTTCAGTCTCTGCTCCACACTTTGTCTCCTTTAATGCTCCTTTGAGTATTTTGTTCCTTTTCTCAGAAAAACCAAAGCACCCCTATTTCAGTCCTCCTTCTTTTTGAGCTTCTAGTGGTCTGTGAATTGTAATTTGTTTATTTTGCGCTTTTGGGCAAGCATCCACTTATCAGTGAGTGCATACCAAGTATGTTCTTTTGTGATTGGGTTACCTCACTCAGGATAATACTTTCTAGTTCAATCCATTTGCCTAAGAATTTCATGAATTTATTGTTTTTAAAAGCGGAATAATACTTCATTGGGTATATGTACCACAATTTCTGTATCCATTCCTCTGCCTGTGTTTTCCTGTATTTTAAACTGAGTTCTTTATATCCTCCTCAAAGGCTTCTATCATCTTCATGAGATCGGATTTGAGGTTATTATTTTGCTTTTCAGTTGTATTAGGGCATCCAGGGCTTGGTCTGTTGGGAGAACTTAGTTCTGATGGTACCAAATTGCATTTGTTTATGTCCTTTATGGTATTGCACTTGCCTCTGACTATCTGGTTCTCTCTGGTGTTAACTGTCCTTGGTATCTATGTGTTCTGAGTTAGAGCTGGTCTCCTTGGAAGTAGGCAGTGTTGTCTCTGGTTACGATGGTCCTCATGTGTCTCTGGTTAGAATAGGCCTCCTATGTCCCTGATTATTGCAGATCTCCTGTGACCTTGGATATTGCAGACCTTCAGGGAGGCCCACAGGCTGTAACATTTAGGCAGCCATCAGGTCCACTGATCTTTCTTCTATCTCTTGTATTCTGTTGTTGATGCTTGCATCTATGACTCCTAAATTCTTTCCAAGATTTTCTATCTCCAGAGATGTCTCATTTTGTGATTTCTTTATTGTTTCTACTTCCATTTTTAGATCCTGAATGGTTTTATTCGGTTCCTTCACTTGTTTGTCTTTTCCCATAATTCTTTAAGGGATTTTATGTTGCCTCTTTAAGGGCCTCTACCTGTTCACCCACGCTCTCTTAGATTTCTTTAAGGGATTTTTGTGTTTCCTCTTTAAGGGCTTTTACCTTTTGACCCACGTTCTCCTGTACTTCTTTAAGACAGTTATTTATGTCTTAAATAAGACATAATGATGCCATCTAACAGCATCGTGAGATGAGACTTTAAATCTAACCCTTGCTTTTCCAGTGTGTTGGGTTATCTGGGACTTGCTGTGATAGGAGATCCGGGCTCTGATGTTGCCTTGGTTTCTGTTGGTAGGGTTCTTGCACTTGCCTTTCGCCATCTGGTTATCTCCAGTGTTAGTTGGTCTTGCTGTCTCTGGCTGGAGCTTGTTCCACCTATGGGCCTATAAGCCTGTGTCTGTACCCCTGGGAGGCCAACTGTCTTCTGGCAGGGTGTGTGCACAGAAGGCTGTGGAGCTGTCTGGTTCCCTACTGCAGATGGTGGCCAGAAGGGAAGACTCCTTTCCCAGCAGCAACAGTGATCATTTGCCCTGTGAGCTCCTAGTTGTTCCCCTCCAGAGAGAAGGTGGAGATCTCACCTCCACACTAAGAAATGAAATCACTGCTGGGAGCTCACTCTCTCCTAGCGGGCTGTGCACAGAAGGCTTTGGAGCTTCCCCGTTCCTTGCTGCAGATGGTGGCAGGAAGCCCTTCATTTCTTAAGTTGCTTTGGTGAGTCATTTTGTCCAAGCAACAAGTGAAGTAATTAATCCATCATTTGAGGCTGAAAATCAGCATTTTGGAAAGCGAGTATAGATTTCACTGAGTCACTATCAGTACATCTCTGCTTTATGTCCATCAATTTATAGATTATCACTGAGTGAAACATAAAGGGCAGATTATTGACTTTCCAGAATTTTCTGAGACCATACCAATTGAACATCAGCCCACAAATGCAAGTGGAAACAAACTGAGTGGCAGCTGAGGAACAATGTTGGTCCCAAAGACTCAGTCCAGAATGGTCTGAAATTGGCTTCCAGAAGCAGATGGCAAAATTATTTCCCAATATTTCTGTTAGGTACACTGTTGCTCTTTTAAAAGACACCAGAAAATAAAACATTTTCCCTAAACTGACTTTTATGCAATACCACTAGAAAAATGATAAGATTATAATGACAATATGACATTTGATACTTTATAGGAAAATATTTTGAAAGACTTAGCTCTTTATGTAAATTATCAAGCAACTAAAATACTGTTTCTGTGCAAAAACTCTAGGTCTTCATTTCAAGAAAAATGAACTTTAATTGTTGAATGTAAGTAATTTAGAATATTCATATCTCCAACCATTTTAAGCAGTGAAACTTGAGGAAAGAAAAAAATACCATTCTACAGCCAGGACGAATTGCTTGTGGTGAGCTCATTTTTTCCTGTTCATTCAGTTATGGAACCCAGCCCAACTCTTTCTCCTCTCTCTTCTCTCTCTTTCTTCTCTCTCTCTCTCTCTCTCTCTCTCTCTCTCTCTCTCTCTGCTAGAAAAGAGTATAATATTCTGCTACTAACAGATAATGGGTGATTACTTTTTGGAGAAGAAAAAAGGATAGAGTGATTTGTGGCTTTGTGGAATGTTTGTATTTTTGACAGTAGAATTTGTTCATCATAAATTTATAGAAAACATACCAAGCGATTGAAAAGTACTCTTAAGTTTTGTGTGACAATCTAATATCTTGCAGGTGGTAGCAATTTTTCTCATTGCTTTAACCAAAGCCTGATAAGAAGTAACTTCAAGTTGTAAGGTATATTTGGGATCACAGTCTGAGACGATATAGTCGACTATGGTGGGGGAAAGAAGGGTAGCTGGTGTGTGAGACAACTGATCATTTGGCTTCTACAGCCAGGACGAATTGCTTGTGGTGAGCTCAATTTTTCCTGTTCATTCAGTTATGGACCCCAGCCCAACTCTTTCTCCTCTCTCTTCTCTCTCTTTCTTCTCTCTTTCTTCTCTCTCTCTCTCTCTCTCTCTCTCTCTCTCTCTCTCTCTCTCTCCTCCTCCTCCTCCTCCTCTCCCTCTCTCTTTATTTAACAAATAAAGTTAAGCTTCCTAAGTTATTCTAACTCAAGTCAGAAATGATGATGAACCACTAAGTTATATATACTATAATGTGTTGTTTACAAAGACCTTCACATTTCTCCTGGTCTCTTTCCTGGAACTTTAAATTTTATGCACTGATATTAAGAAAATTTATTGCTGGGCGGTGGTGGCACACGCCTTTAATCCTAGCACTTGGGAGGCAGAGGCAGGCGGATTTCTGAGTTCGAGGCCAGCCTGGTCTACAGAGCGAGTTCCAGGACAGCCAGGGCTATACAGAGAAACCCTGTCTTGAAAAACAAAAACAAAACAAAACAAAAAAAATTTATTTATTTTGTCGACGGAAAACTAAACAGAATTTGAATACTCAATTTTCAAGCAGTACTTATTTCAAAGAAACACGAAAAAGAAGTTGAGGAGATTTTTCTACACACTCATGAAAAATGATTGTCTTAGAAGAAATGATGGGAACCCATGAAAATGAGTGAAAGAATGCACTAGGAGAATTTTTATCACTGGTTGAAATTGGATTCCGGTCCCTATTCCGTTGCTTGTACACATGCATACTTATTGAATATTTTCATTATTAAGATACAGGATGATTAACAGAAAGTTTTGTTGACTCACACAATTAGAAATCGGTAATAGTAACACCAAGATAACTCCCTTGGCTTTTTGCAAGATAGCTCCTGCAATTCTAACCAAACACCATATCATGACAAGACAGCAGTCCAAACCGATGAGGATTTTTTATTTATACATGTCATTAAGGAGGTTTAATTTCCTTAGACTCCACAAATTTCCCCTTACACTGATTTGACAAGATCTGGATTACATATCCACTGTCAAATCAGTCAGTTGAAAAGAGGTGGAAAATTTACACCCGATCATGTTTCATTCTTTTACGCTGGGCCTCCTTCCCTGAACACAGGAAAGCGAGATTGCAAGTTAACAAAAGAAGAGGAAAATAAATTATCACCCAATTTCCAAACAGCTAAATACGCTATAATTAGTAATTATCAATTAAAGACACATTTTCTAAATATAATCAAATGACATGGCTTCACAATTACTTACAATATAACATGATATCACCAGTGTCTAGCACTGGGTTTCCCTAACTGCTCAATGAATACCAAATTTCTGTTTTAGTTTTCTGTTCAATAACTGAAGCATGTTTCAATCAGGAACAATCATTACACTAGAAGGAACAGAAAAGAGGTTTAGATGTGGAGTTCTCTCTATTCAAGATGCTCGATCCTTTTGAAGTTGTGGTTCCCAATTTTATGTGTGGATCCCAGCAATTGGAATGCTTGGCAAGCCATAGAATTTTGGCAAAACCCCTAATAAGTCTGAAGTAGACTGCAAGAGCATGCATTTCTAACAAGCTCTGTAGTGTGCTGAGGACATTATTCAGAATAACTCTTCCAAAACCAGTGCCCCAGAGTAATGCATAAGCCATGAGCATGATGCATGATGTATGAACATGATGTATGAACCACAGGCTTAAATGATAGCACCATTTGCTCACTAAATGCTCATCAGTGAACTCAGGCTTAGTTCAGCTAAATGACCTCAAAGACCAGATCTGTAAGATATATAGCATTTCTGAACTTTTAGATTGTTTCCAGGTTGCAGAGCCTCAGACAGAAAAGCTTCCTTCAGAGATAGATCAGCACAGGTAAGCTTGAGAGAAGAGGAAGACCAGACACTCCATGAAACTAGCTACCATTCCATTATCTCACCTGCCAACTCTTCAACAAAGGGAAAGTGTAATAGCATTCATTCGCATTTGAAAATACTATTATGGGCTTAAAACTTTTACAAGTAAACCATCCTTCCTTCCTTCAGTGCCTGATAATACCATTTAAACACAGACACCAAGCACTTACAGCTCTTTTACTTCTTTGCCAAAGGACAATTCTTGATTGGACTCTATCACAAAATCCAGAGCATGGCCTAGACAAACTGGCTACACAAGTCTGCTGTCAACTGCTTTGCCAACAGCGGACCAAAGAACTAGACTGGAAACTTTTTTCTGTAATTCAATGCAACATTTTTTCAAAACAATATTTTAATTTGCATAACAAGTCAAATTCTTGCTCAGAGGAGGGATAGAATACATTCCATTCTGTAAGACAATACTCATTCCCACATAGATTGAAGCATCGTCACTTGGGCCCTATGGTTTGTTAAACTTTTTGAGTTCTGTGGATTATATTCTGGGCCTGTGCTTTTTAAGCTAATATGCACTTGTGAGTACATACCATGTACATCCTTTTGGGTCTGAGACACCGTACTCGAATGTTATTTACTAGTTCAATACATTTGCCTGTAAAACTCATGATGCCCTCATTCTTAATAGCTGAATAATATTCCATTGTGTTAAGTGAACCACATTTTCTCTATCAATTCTTCCATGTGGGACATCTGAGTTGTTTCCAATTTCTGGCTATCAAAAATAATGCCACTGTGAACATAGTGGAGCATGTGCCCTCATGGCATGGTGGGACATCTTTTGGACTTATGCCCAGGAGTGGTATAGCTGTATCTTCAGGTAGAACTATGTCCAGTTTTCTGAGGAACCGCCAGACTAATTTCCAGAGTGGTTGTACCAGCTTGCAATCCCACCAGCAATGGAGGAGTGTTTGTCTTTCTCTTTGGTAACTTGAGTTTTTGATCTTAGCGATTGTGATTGATGTAAGGTGGTATCTCAGGATCATTTTGATTTGCATTTCCCTGATCACTAAGGACTTAGAACATTTATTTAAGTGCTTCTTGACCATTTGAGATTCCTTTGTTGTGAATTCTCTATTTAGTTCTATACCCCATTTTTTGATTCGGTTGTTTGCTTTTGGGAGGTTAGCTTCTCGAGTTCTGTTTTAAGCTACCTGAAGTAAGCTAGGTGAAGCATTGCAATGCCATTCATTTTTTTTTAGATGAAATATCCAGAACAGGCAAATTCAAAATATAAAATATATTAGAACCTATCAGTTACTATGTAATGGGCACAGCTTTTGTATTTTGTGACATGGACATAAATATTCATTTGAAAGTTTTAAGAAGAGTCATATTTCTACAATTTAACAATGCACTTGACTTAATACTTAAAATTCCTTAAATGGCATTTATGTAATCATAGTAAAACTTGGAAAACAGCAATTCTATCGACAAAAACAAAAAAACAGGAGCCTGATAAGATGTTAAAAAGTCATCATGAAATTCACAGGCAAATGGATGGAACTTGTGAATATCATTCTGAGTGAGGTGACTCAGTCACAAAGGAACAAACATGGTATGTACTCACTGATAAGTGGATATTAGCTCAAAAGTTAGGAATACCCAAAATTCAATTCCCAGACCATATGAAACCTAAGGAGAAGGACGACCAAAATGTGGATGCTTCAGTGCCTTTTAGAAGGGTGAACAAAATACTCACAGGAGGAAATATGGAGAAAAAATATGGAGCAGAGACTGAAGGAAAAGCCATCCAGAAACTGCCCCACCTGGGGTTCCATCCCATATACAGCCACCAAACCTGGACATTATTCTGGATGCCTGGAAGTGCTTGCTGATAGAAGACTGATATGACTGTCACCTGAGAGGCTCTGCCAGTTACTGACAAAGAGGAGGAAGCTCGCCGCCAACCATTGGACTGATCTCAGGGGTCCCAAATGGAGGAGATGGAGAAGGGACTGAAGGAGCTGAGGGTGTTTGTAGCCCCATGGAGGGAGCAACAGTGTCAACAGGCCAGATGCCCTGGAGTTCCTGGGGACCGGACCACCAACCAAAGAATACACATGGAGTAACCCATGGTGCTGGCCACAGCACTCGCCATCTTCTGTGGCAGAAGATGGCCTTGTTGAGCATTAGTGGAAGGAGAGGCTCGTGGGCCTGAGGGTGATTGATGCCCCAGTGTAGGGGAATACCAGGGCAGGAGGATGGGAGTGGGTGGTTGGGGAGCACCCTCATAGAGGCAGGGGAAGGAGGGATGGGATGGGGGTTTCTGAAAGGGAGAACTGGAAAGGGGGAAATGTAAATAAAGAAAATATCCAAGGGGAAAAAAAAAGAAAAAACAACACACAATAACAACAACAACAACAAAACCCCAAAATACAACCAAAAAATATAGCGGTTTTCAGGACAAGTAAAAAAGAAGAGTGTTACATGAATGTAATGAAAACATTTATCACTAACAGTTTAATTAGGTAACAGTTCAATGCTTTCAGAGTGATCAAATTCAAAAGTAGACTAGGTAGACTGTAATAAATATTAAGCCCTTGTTCCACATGAAAAGAAAACTACAATGAGAATGTAGGAAATGAAGACTGTCACATCATAAAAGTGGTAATACTTTCCCCATGTTTCATTTGATTGGCTCTAAAATAATTCTAAAAAGCTGTAAGGAGAGGAGGATAAAGAAAGCTGAGGAAAAGATCATTTTCAACACTCATTTATAAAAGTTTCTCAGCATCATCTAGCTTAGTTTTGCATTTCCTCAAATTGCTGATGTGTGTTCTTTTCAAGACTCATTTTCATAAGCAAGACATTATGAAATATGCCACATTATACTAACAACAGTGTGTGGAGACACACCATACAGAAGAGCTCACATTTCAAATATTAGTACAAGGAGCTTCTTCCTGAATTGTGTAAATTTCCAGTTCTGCTAAGGAACAGCTGGGATCATGTGCCCTTGATATCAAAAGGCCTTCCAAAAGGAGACAATATGCATGGACTATAATGTACAGTCCATTCCTTCTTGTAATACAACCAAGAAAATGAGCTGATATTTCTACTTCACACACCATGTGGGTTTTCAGTATATTTCACGAATTGAATTGAATGAATAATGCCATAGTTAGAGGGAAAAATTATTTGGCAGAAAACAAAGGAGGAAGAGAGAAGGAATAATTGACACAGAACGTCATATGATATTATCAGTAAAGCTTCAGAGCTGGGGTTTTGAGATAATTCCAAACAAAATCCCAGACATTAGTTTGGAAAGTGTTTCTATAATCTATGTTCTACTTTTACAGCATTCCAATGAATGGACTTCTAAATTATAAACACTTTCTTGAAACTGAAGTCCCTGCAAATTGGCAACAACTGTAGCTTAATTGGATGGAAGAACATCTAATATTTGAAGAGGAGATATTAATAAATAAGCCCGAGAATACTTCATTGTATACAGCATACCTGTGATATGGCTGAGGGCTCATCTACATAATGACATTGTCCTTGTAATTTGAGATATAATAATTAAAGATGGCATTGGAATTTGGAGTCTTTAATCAAATATCCATTTCGTCTTGGTGGTCTTGGTGATGTATGTCTACTCTCAGCACTCAGGAGGCTGAGGCAGGAAGATTGAAGAGTTTGATGTCAGTCTGGGCTACAGAGTGAAACACTGTCTGAAAAAGTAAATATTGTGCCCTCCCTGCAGCCTGTAAGCTGGAATTCCAGTGCTAGTCATAGTCCTGCTTCACATAGGGTGGAGTGCTCAGACCAAGGTGAAGCCCTTTGTTCTCCAAGGACCTGGTGCTTCCTGAGAGGCACTAGCTGCCACCTGACACCAGACACCTGCAGAGCAAGCAAACCAATTCTGCAGACCTGTTTCCAGCCTTTGGCTCCATGTTTCTCTTCGTTGCCTTCCCATATATACACAGCTTCCTTTCCAGATAACGCAGTTCGAATGTAGCTGCAGGCAGATTCAAAATATGTTGTTTTGTTTTTTGTTTGGCTTTTCTAGACAGACTTTCCAGGTAGTATAAAAAGCAATGTGTTTGTCTTTCATTATATATTGTTTCCCACCTCAACTGTACCCCCATTCCCTTTGTCTCCTTGTTATCATTTTAATGAATACAGTGGCTAGTACGTAAAAATTAAAGTAATAAATTGAATATAGAAATGAGTACCCTGCTATCACACTATTCACTTTCTACCTCCCCTCCTACCTTCAATGAACAAGGAAGTGAATGAAAGGTCCTAATTGTCCCTTCAGTTATTCACTGCTTCACTTAAGATGTGTGGGTAGCTCACTGTTTTCTGAGGACACTTGTGAAGAGTAAGACCCTCTAAACTCACAGAACTGAGATCTAGGAGATTAACAGAGTAATCTGTAATTTAATCCCAAGCAGGAGTGCCTTGTCAGGTCTCTTTTTTGATACAGCGTGGGCCTAAAACAAAATTTAAGTGCTCTGTATACTCTATTTTTTTTATATACCCATGAGAAGGGTTTCTGAGACTCTCAACTTAAAATTCATCTTGCATCTCAGATTACTCCTCCTGCTAGTCTATAATATTGTCTAGAGATAGCAGTTAGGAGCCTCAAGGGCACTTCATAGAAGAGATGAGCTAAGTTCACTGACTGCGGAGGAAGATTTTGTTCTAATAGACACTTACAGATTTTCAAGTGATTTTTTTTCTATACTGAATAAGAATTACTCTCAAAACAAATATTGTATGATAGCAAAGTTCTAATTCATTAAGATAGCATATTACTAACTCAAATGCTAACAGTAACTCTATTGTATGCGACCTGAAAATTAAACTCCTTAGACCAAATGATCATCATCATCAGACTGTTTTGACCCACCAGTTCCCAATTATTTATGAATGCCTATGCCTTATAGCTTATTCTTGTTCCCAACCAGGTCCTGTAACTCAATTTACCCATTTATTTTGGTCCATGTTTGTCATGTGGCCTGTTATTTCTCAGTCAGTCCCTGAAAGTCAGACTTGCTTTGTGTCTGGGTGGCAAATTCTCTGCAAAACTTCATCACATATTTCCTATCTTTGCCTTTCCTCTCCTGACCTATAGGCCACCAGTGCTTTATTAAATCAGAAGGTGATGGAGGAGACTATGATGAAGGTGCTGAGCAATTAGAATAACAATACCAAAGTCCCAACAGTACTCAGCACTCTGCTGGTATAGAAATCAACATCTGAATACAAAGACAACCTTTACAAGGTACTCAGGGAAGACTATGGAATATGAGTTAAATACAGAAAGCTGCTCCCCAGAATGTGGGGCAGTGTGCTTTGAGACTCAGCCTGGTTACTGGTCAGGCACAGGTGATCCTGAAGGGATGGAAGGTATTTTGCCATACTCCTGGGCCCCTGGCTCCTATCATGTAACTACAGCTTCCCACAGCCAGCCTGTAGAAAGGTATGTGGCCATCAGTCACTTAGGAGCAGCACCCCAAGTCCTCCCACAGGTATTCCCAATCTCTCAGTCCAAGCCAATAGGAAGTACCTGTTGTCAGATCCTGACCCATCCCATAAATGTATATAAGAATCTTCCAGAGGATCCGGCTATACCACTCCTGGGCATATACCCAGAGACTTTACCTGCATGCAATAAGGACACATGCTCCACTATATTCATAGCAGCCTTATTTATAATAGCCAGAAGCTGGAAAGAACCCAGATGTCCCTCAACGGAGGAATGGATTCAGAAGATGTGGTATATTTACACAATGGAATACTACTCTGCAATTAAAAACAATGAATTCACGAAATTCCTAGGCAAATGGTCAGAACTTGAAAATATCATCCTTAGTGAGGTAACCCAATCACAAAAGATCACACATGGTATGCAGTCACTGATAAGGGGATATTGACCCAGAATCTCAGAATACCCTAGACACAACCAGCATATCAATAGATTTCTAAAAAGATGGAAGGAGAGACCCCTGGTCCTGGAAAGACTGGATGTAGGGGAACGCCAGGACAGAGTAATGAGAGGGGGTTGAATGGAGAAAAGAGGGAGGGAAGGGGGCTTATGGGACTTTCGGGGAGGGAGGAAACGGGAAAGGGGAAGTGATTTGGAATGTAAATTAAAAAAATAAAATAAAATAAAAAAAATAAAAAAAAAAAAAAAGAATCCTACCTAGAAGGAATAAAGGTGTGTGAGAATTACTCAGTCCTCTGAGAGCTTCTGTCATAAGAGCTGTTAACACTGCCAATTAAGGAGAGATCTGCTCTCCCCAAAATGTCTGCAGCAGCTCTTCTGCACACCTTATAGGCTCAGCCCAGCCCAGTCAGACTCAGTGAAGGCTTAGCATCTTGCAGCAACTGAGGAGACAGAAGGAGGTGGAGGCAGCTGCAGCTGCAGAGGTGGTTCCCCCTCCCTGCTCGCACTCTCTCCCCTTTGCCAGAACCCTTGCACCTGGTCTGGCCAGAGATCTCAATGGAAAGTCTGCAGTACACCAGCCCATACCAGAACTGCTTTGTTTAACATTAAAATAACTGAACGTTATTTTTGAAGGGAGGAAGTGTATGAAGATAGAGTAGAATATTCTACACATAGGGGAAACATTCTAATTAAGATACTTTAAAAGTGTAGGGAAATGCCAGGACAGGGAAGCAGGAGTATGGTGGGTTGGTGACCAGGAGGAGGAGGGACATGATAGAGGGTTTTTGGAGGAGAAATGAGGAAAGGGGATAACATTTGAAATGTAAATAAAGAAAATATCTAATAAAAATATAAAGTAGATTAAAATGAGTTTTACACTGTATTTACTAAAAAAAGATACTTTAAAAGTTATTGTAGATGTTTATTTAATACTGGAAAAACACTCATAAAGTATTTTTCTTCATCACAAAACAGTAAGGATTTATACAATCCAAGGAAAAAAGAATTAAAAAAATTTTTTTTGACATGGTAGTGCTTAAAAGGGTCTTCCAAACTTTTGAGTAGAATTATCGTACTCAGTAATGAAATTCTTAAGTTCGTCAACGCAGCGCTCACCTATTTCATGTAAGCTCTGTTTTAGTGAAAACTGGATAGGCTTTTCTAATGAGGGATCTTTTTCAATGAGCATTTTCACCACCATTGTAAAAGTCTCACAGTCTTGTCTGTAAAGCTTCTCAATCTCCTTGCTTTTCATAATAATGGCTTCAGAGCAACTGCTAAGCTGGTTGTTTTCATACATTTCTTTGCCACCTGTTGTGTTTGACTTTGGTTCTTCTGTTGTGTTTGACTTGGGTTCTTCTGTCTGCTCAATAAATAAGAGTGCCTTGGATTGTGCCTTAAACTTAGAAATTTCTACCAAATTATTTTTTTCTGAATTTTCTTGTTTTTTGTTACTGTACTTGGTTTCAGCCTCATCAAGTTCCTTCTCAGATACCCAACTGGCTTTGTCTACCACCTTGGATGAAACTGCAGAACTTGAAGGTAACATACCTCTTGAACTTTTCAAAGACTGGAAGGATCTCTCTTTACGTCTATTCTGAGACTGATGGAAGGAGCGTGCCCTGCTTTGTTCCTGAGAATAGCTTCTACTGGTGATCCTAGAGCTGGATTGGTTAAGTGGGTAGTTCTTCCAGCCTGTAGGTGATTCTTTGAAAACAGAAACATCCCTCTTAGGGGGAAACCGTTCTCTTGAATAATGGGAAGAGTAGAATCTTTTTCTTCTAAAGCTATTTCTCATGCCTTTGTAGTCAGGCTGCCAGCTTGTGGGATGATCATCTCTTGCCCATCTGTAGCCAGATTCATGAGGATAAATGTGAGATGGGCCACATCTTTGATTACGAGAAAAACTGTGGCTCTCGTCACATACTTTGTAGTCAACATGACTATAATATTTACTGTAGCCTCCTTCATGTCTGGCTAGCAGAGATGGTCTCTTGTTTAGTAGGGGTGGCATCTTGCCTAGCAGAGGTGGTCTTTTTGGCACATTAACTACTTTATGGTATCCATCACTGTGATGGCTTCGAGGAGTCACTCGTTCTCTTGGATGTTGTTTGTAGTCATATTGTTCCTGAGACCATGCTTCATTTCTTTGGGATGGCACTACTTTCCACTGCTGTGCCGCCACAGCCACTGCTACCACTGTTGGCTGGTAGAAAGCTTTAAAGAAGAAACAAATAAATCCTTTAAAGATATGCAGAAATATACAATTAAGCAGGTGAAGGAAATAAAATTTTGCAATACCTAGAAGCAGAATTAGAAGCAATAAAGAAAACACAAACTAGAGAATCCTAGAGATAGAAAACCTAATGAAGATAACAGGAAAAACAGACGCAAGTAACACTAAAATAATACAAGAAACAGAAGAGAGAACTTCAGGTATAGAAGACACAATAGAATAGATGAACTTAATACATCAGTCAAAGAAAATGTTAAATCTAGAAATTTATTGATGTAAAAAATCCAGGTAATCAGATACCATGAAAAGACCTAATCTAAGAAGAATAGGAATATAAGAAGGTGAAGAGTCCCTGCTCCAAGGCTCAGAAAATATTTTCAAGAAAACCATAGAAAACTTCCCCAACCCAAAGACAGAGGTGCCTATAAACATACAAGAAGCTTATAGAACACCAATTAGACTGGACTAGAGAAGAAAATCCTCCCACCACATGACAATCAAAACACAACTCTGCAGAACAAAGAAAGGGAAAAAGGCCAGGTAACTTACCAAGGCAGACCTATCAGAATTATATATGACTTTCCAGAGAGACTCTAAACGTTAGAAGGGCCTGGAAAGATTTCTTGCAGCTTCTAAAAAACCCACCTAGACTACTATACAGAGCAAAATTCCCAATCACCATAGATGGAGAAATCAAGATTTCAAAACAAATCTGAATTCCAAAAAATATATATCCACAAATCTAGCCCTACAGAAAATACTAAAAGGAAACCTCCACTCCAAGAAGGATAACTACATCCAAGAAAACACATGAAATAAGTAATTCCATACCAGCAAAAACAAGAAAAGCATGTGTGCATGCATGAGTGCTCCCTCGATATTGCAAGTGTGTGCAAATACACACACACACACACACACACACACAAACACACACAAGCTTACTTCAAAAGCCTATACACCACAAAATCGGAAAATCTTAATGAAATGGAGGAGTTTCTAGAAAAATACCAATTACCAAAGTTAAGTCAAGCTCAGGAAAACTATTTAAAGAGCCAGGTAAACTCCTAAAGAAACAGAAGCAGTGATTAAAAGTCACGCAACCAAAAAATTCCAGGGCCAGATGGTTTAGTGCAGAATTGAACCAGAGCGAATACCAATTCTCCTCAAACTATTCCACAAAAAAGAAATAGAAGTTAACACTGCCAAATTCATTCTATGAGGCCATAGTCACCCTGATACCTAAACCACACAAAGACTCAACTAAGAAAGAAAACTTCAGACTGATTTCTTTTATGAACATTGAGCAAAAATGCGCAATAATATACTTGAAAACTGAATTCAGGAACGCATCAAAAACATCATTCATCATGATCAAGGAAGCTTCATCCCAGGGATTCAGGGATGGTTCTCTATATAAAAATCTACCACTGTAATCCACACTATAAACAAACAAAGAAATCACATTAGATGCTGAATAGCCTTTGACAAATTCCAACACTGCTTCATGTTAAAAGTATTATAGAGATCAGTGATACAAGGATCATACATAAACATAATCAAAGCAATATACAGCAAGCCAAGAGCAGAGATCAAGCTAAATGGAGAGAAACTTAAAGCAATTCCGCTAAAATCAGGGACAAGACAAGGCCGCCAATTCTCTATCTATTCAATATAGTACTTGAAGATCTAGCCAGAGAAGGAGGACAGTTACAGGAGATCAATGGGACACAAACTGGAAAGGAAGAAGTCAAAGTATCTCTATTTGTGGACAATATGATAGTATACATAAGTGACCCCAAAAATTCTACCAGAGAATTCCTACAGTTGATAAACACCTTCAGCAAAGTGGCTGAATACAAATTAACTCAAAGAAATCAGTAGGTCTCCTTTATTTAAGTGATAAACATACTGAGAAAGAAACTAGGGAAAGAACCTTTACAATAGCCATGAATAATATAAAATATCTTGGTGTAACTCTAACCAAGTAATTAAAAAGTCTAAATGAAAAGAAATTCAAGTCCCTGGAGAAAGAAATAGAAGAAGATATCAGAAAATGGAAAGATCTCCCATGCTCATGGATAAGTAGGATTAACATAGTGAAAATGGCTATCTTACCGAAAGCAATCTACAGATTTAGTGCAACCTTCTTCAAAATCACAATTTTTATAAACCTTGAAAAAGCACTTCTCAACTTTATATGGAAAAACAAAACCCCAGGATAGGCAAAACAATCCTGAACAACAAAAGAACTTCAGGAGGAATCACCACCCCGACCTCAAGCTGTACTACAGAGCAACAGTGATAAAAACTGCTTGGAATTGGTACAGAAACAGACATCTTTATCAATGGAATTGAACTGAAGAACCAGAAATAAACCCACACACCTATGGACACTTGATTTTTGATAGTGAATCTAAAACCATAAAATGAAAAAAATGAAAGCATCTTCAACAACTGGTTCTTGACTGAATGTCTACATGTAGAAGAATGAAAATAGATCCATACTTATCAAGCTACACAATACTCAAGTCCAACTGGGTCAAGGACCTCAACATAAGACTGGATACACTAAATCTCACAGAAGAGAAAATGGGAAATACCCTTGAACACATTGGGACATGAGACATGTTCCTGAATAGAACACTATTGTCTCAGGCTCTAAGATCAACAATTGGTAAAAGGGACCTCATGAAACTCCCAAAGCTTTTATAAGCAAAGAACAATGTCAATAGGACAAATCTGCAGCCCATAGATTGGGAAAGGATCTTCACCAACCCTTTATCTGATAGAGGGCTAAAATCCAAAATTGACAAAAAACAAAACAAAATAAAACGAAGAAAAACAACAACAACAAAAAAACCCTCAACAACCTGAATAACCCAATTAAAAATGGGGTTCAAAACTAAACAGAATTCTGAACAGAGGAATTTCACATGGCTGAGAAGCACTTAAAGAAATGTTCAAAGTCCTTAGTCATCAGGGAATTGCAAATCAAAACAACTCTCAGGATCCACCTTACACTGGTCCAAATGGCTAATACCAAATACTCTAGTGACAGCACATGCTGGTGAGGATGTGGACCAAGAGGAACATTCCTCCATTGCTGGTGGGAGTACAAACTTGTACAACCACTTTGGAAATCAATTTGGAGGATTCTCAGAAAACTGGGAATAGTTCTACCTCAAGACCCAGCTATACCACTTCCTGGGCATATGCCCAAAAAATGCTCCACCATATCACAAAGACACTTGCTCAACTATGTTTATAGCAACTTTATTTGTAATCACCAGAAAGTGGAAACAACCTAGATGTTCCTCAACTGAAGGAATAAAGAAATTGTGATACATCTATCTACACAATGGAACTATTAAAAACAAAGGCATCATGAATTTTGCAGCCAAATGCATGGATCTTGAAAATATCATCCTGACTGAGGTATCCCCATCTTCACTTATAAGTGGATACTAGCTATAAAAATATAAGATGTACATGCTATACTCCACAGACCCAAAGAGGCTGGACTGGAAGAAGAGCACATGTAAGAATGATAGAGTACTACTTGAAATGGTCATTGAAGGCAGATGGAGGGAGTGACGGGCTCAGAGTGAGGTGTGGGGAGGGGTAGGGGAATGGCCAAATGGCTTTGAGAATGAATGGAAATCTACAACAACAGGGGCAAGGGGAGGTAGGGGGCATCTCCTGGAAGAAACAGAGACCTGGGATAGGTAAGGTGCCTAAGAATCAATGGTGGGGGGAGTCCTTAGCTGTGACTCACACCATTGGGACAGAGCCTGGGAAGGGTGCCTCCTTTAACCAGGCAGGAACCTCAGTGGTGTGATAGGGACACCAACCTACCCACAAAACTTTCAACCCAAAACCTATCCTATCTAAAAGAAATGCAGGGATTTGGAATGGAGCAGAGACTCAGTGAATGGTCAAACCAATAATTGACCCAACTTGAGATGCATCCCATGGGCATGCAACAATCTCTAACACTGTTAATGATATTCTCTGTTATGCTTGCAGACAGAAGTCTATCATGGCTGCCCTTTGAGAGGCTACACCCAGCAGCTTACTGGAGACAGGTTCAGACTCCCACAGCCAAACATTGGATGGAGTTTGGGGACTCTTATAGAATAACAGGAAGAAGGATTACAGCCCCTAAGGGGATAGGAACTCCACAGGAAGGCAAACAGGGTCAACTAACCTGAACCCTTGGGGCTCTCAGAGACTGAATCACCAACCAAAGAACATACATGGGCTGGCTAGGCCTCCCAACACATATGTAGCAGTTGTGCAGCTTTGTCTTCATGTGGGTCCCGAACAACTAGAATGGGGGCTATCCCAAAAGCTGTTGCCTGTATTTGGGATGTGTTGTAGCTGGGCTGCCTTGTCTGATCTCAGTGGGAGTGGATGTGTCTAGCCTTCCAGAGACTTGAAGTGCAGGGTGTGGGGGGATATCCAGGGGGGGCTCCATATACTCTGAGGTGAAAGGGGGAGGGTATAGATGGAAGCATTGAGAGAGGGGGTGACCAGAAGTGGGTCAGTAATCAGGATGTAAAGTGAATATGTTAAAAAAAACAACTATATGTATATAAGGTATTACAATTCTTTTGAAATCCTACAGCAATTTGTTACTAATTTTTATACAGTCTTTATAGACTCATTGTATTTTTATTTGAAAACTGGGATTATATTACTCAATAATTTACTTTTATCATTTACTAATAAATTGTATAAAATCTTCTAGTTGTATTATTATATTTAGTGATTATATGCTTCATGACAGTGTTACTATAGTGAGTAAATTCCTCATAGTAAAATAGTTTGATCAGAAATTTCTGCTTTCATGAGTATCTTATCAATTTCTACTAATTCTCTTCTATAAATGGGGCAACAAGAACCATTCTTCTAGTTTGTACTTTTATATTTCTCTAGAATCATGTCTCTAAATTAGAAACAAAAATAGAAGTCCATGTTTAATTGGATATCCACCAAATCAACACCATTTTATGCTTAGCTAAATATAGATGTGTTTATGTATGAAAATATTTATAAAAAGATGCACACACATGGTTCAATGTACAAACACAACTTTTCTTTTTCTAGTAACTGAGGGATTCCAGTAGCACTAAACTCACTTAGCACCAAGATGTAAGGTTTTTTATTATTATTATTTTATTTATTTACATTCCAAATGTTGCCTACAGGTCCTCTCTCACACATTTTCCCCTCACTCCCTCACTTTTGTCTCTGAGACATTCCCCCCCCCCGCCTCCGCCCCGGGAATTCCCTGTCCCTAGGGCATCAAGTCTCTACAAGATTAGGTATATAGATTCTCAAGGAGGCCAAATAAGACAGTCCTCTGCTATATTTATGTCGGGACCTCAGATCAGTCTGTATATGCTTTTTGGTTGGTAGCTTAGTATTGGGAGCCCCCAGGGGTCCAGGTTAGTTGACACTAAGGAGAGCTGACTGAGACAGATGCAGGTACTCACTGTTAAGCATTAGAGTGAGGTTAGGGACCCCTATGGAAGAGTTAGGGGAAGGATTGTAAGTTTCTAATGTTATCTTCCCATAAAAAGATACAGAGGACCTTGTACAAATGAGTTAGCCTAGGTGTGGGATAGGACAGTTATAGAAGGAGCCTGGAATACTTATCATGCTTAGTAAGAAAGTACTAGGAATAAAAACCAGTCATAATTATGACAGCATATCACAGGGACATAGATGTTAATGGGAAGACCTCCTCCAAGTATCCATAGGTAAAACTGTAGAAGCAATGACATACAGGAAACAGTTTGGGATTATGGCTCTAAGGAAAAATATCTATGACTCCATACAGATATGAATAAATAATTGATTAAGAAGAGAACAAAAATCTCTTCCATGTAGAAAAATTCAAGTTAATTCATGTACATCAGTCATACTGGTTCTTTTTTAGAGATAGAGAGAGAATAATTCCTCACTTTTTAAATGAGATTCATACATAACTTCCTTCTCAATAGTATCTGGAAAGGTAACGAAAGAGTACCTGTAGAGTGGAGAAATATGACAACCACAATACAGCCTGGTGGTCAAGCCCAACAGCTATACTGAAAGTCATATTGGTGATACTTATCACTGAGTATTGACTATGTCCCACGCTTCAGTACAGGATATTCACATAGTCATTAAAACTTAAATATTAAGCCCTTGTTCCACATGAAAAGAAAACTGCAATGAGAATGTAGGAAATGAAGACTGTCATATCACAAAAGTGCAAATACTTTCCCCATGTTTCATTTCATTGGCTCTAAAATAGTTCCATAAAGCTGTAAGGAGAGGAGGATAAAGGATGCTGAGGAAAAGATCATTTTCAACACTCATTTATAAATGTTTCTCAGCATCATCTAGCTTAGTCCTTTTGCATTTCCTCAAATTGCTGATGTGGGTTCTTTTCACGCCTCATTTTCATAAGCAAGACATTATGAAATAAGTCACATTATACTACCAACAGTGTGTGGAGACACACCATACAGAAGAGCTCACATTTCAAATATTAGTACAAGGAACTTCTTCCTGAATTGTGCAAATTTCCATTTCTGCTAAGGAACAGCTGGGATCAAGTGCCCTTGATATCAAAAGGCATTCCAAATGGAGACAATATGCATGGACTATAATGTATAGTCCATTCCTTCTTGTAATACAACCAAGAAAATGAGCTGATATTTCTACTTCACATACCATGTGGGTTTTCAGTATGTTCCATGAATTGAATGAATAATGACATAGGTAGAGGAAAAAATTATTTGTCAGAAAACAAAGGATGAAGAGAGAAGGAATAATTGACACAGAACGTCATAGGATATCATCAGTAAAGCTCCAGAGCTGGAGTTTTGAGATAATTCCAAACAAAACCCCAGACATTAGTTTGGAAAGTGTTTCTATAATCTGTGTTCTACTTTTATAGCATTCCAATGAGTGGTCTTCTAAATTATAAACACTTTCTTCAAACTGAAGTCCCTGCAAATTGGCAACAATTGTAGCTTAATTGGATGGAAGAAAATCTGACTAATATTTGAAGAGGAGATATTAATAAATAAATGAGCCAGAGAATACTTCATTGTATACAGCATACCTGTGATATGACTGAGGGCTCATCTACATAATGATATTATCCTTGTAATTTGAGCTATAATAATTAAAGATGGCATTGGAATTTGGAGTCTTTAATCAAATATCCATTTCATCTAGGTGGTCTTGGTGATGTATGTCTACTCTCAGCACTCAGGAGGCTGAGGCAGGAAGATTGAAGAGTTTGATGTCAGTCTGGGCTACAGAGTGAAACACTGTCTGAAAAAGTAAATATTGTGCCCTCCCTGCAGCCTGTGAGCTGGAATTCCAGTGCTAGTCATAATCCTGCTTCACATAGGGTGGAGTGCTCAGACCAAGGTGAAGCCCTTTGTTCTCCAAGGACCTGGTGCTTCCTGAGAGGCACTAGCTGCCACCTGACACCAGACACCTGCAGAGCAAGCAAACCAATTCTGCAGACCTGTTTCCAGCCTTTGGCTCCATGTTTCTCTTCGTTGCCTTCCCATATATCCCCAGCTTTCTTTCCAGGTAACCAGGTTCGAATGTAGCTGCAGGCAGCTTCAAAATATGTTGTTTTGGTTTTTGTTTGGCTCTTCTAGACAGACTTTCCAGGTAGTATAAAAAGCAATGTGTTTGTCCTTCATTATATATTGTTTCCCACCTCAACTGTACCCCCATTCCCTTTGTCTCCTTGTTATCATTTTAATGAATACAGTGGCTAGTACTTAAAAATTAAAGTAATAAATTAAATATAGAAATGAGTACCCTGCTATCACACTATTCACTTTCTACCTCCCCTCCTACCTTCAATGAACAAGGAAGTGAGTGAAAGGTCCTAATTGTCCCTTCAGTTATTCACTGCTTCACTCAAGATGTGTGGGCAGCTCACTGTTTTCAGAGGACACTTGTGAAGAGTGAGATCCTCTAAGCCCACAGAACTGAGATCACGGAGATTAACAGAGTAATCTGTAATTTAATCCCAAACAGGAGTGCCTTGTCAGGTCCCTTTTTTGATACAGCGTGGGCCTAAAACAAAATTTAAGTGCTCTGTATACTCTATTTTTTTATATACCCATGAGAAGGGTTTCTGAGACATCTCCACTTAAAATTCATCTTGCATCTCAGATTACTCCTCCTGCTAGTCTATAATATTGTCTAGAGATAGCAGTTAGGAGCCTCAAGGGCACTTCATAGAAGAGATGAGCTAAGTTCTCTGACTGGGGAAGAAGATTGTGTTCTAGTAGATCCTTACAGATTTTCAAGTGCTTTTTTTTCTATACTGAATAAGAATTACTCTCAAAACAAATATTGTATGATAGCCAAGTTCCAATTCATTAAGAAAGCATATTACCAACTCAACTGCTAAGAGTACCTCTATTGTATGCGACCTGAAAATTAAACTCCTGAGACCAAATGATCACCATTGTGAGACTGCTTTGACCACCAGTTCCCAACAACACAGAGACTTTTTATTATTTATGAATGCCTATGCCTTATAGCTTAGGCTTGTTCCCAACCAGATCCTATAACTTAATTTACCCATTTGTTTTGATCCATGTTTGTCATGTGGCCTGTTATTTCTCAGTCAGTCCCTGAAAGTCAGACTTCCTTTGTGTCTGGGTGGCAAATTCTCTGCAAAAATTCATCACATAGTTTCTATTTTTGCCTTTCCTTTCTTGACTTATAGGCCACCAGTGCTTTATTAAACGAATCAGAAGGTGATGGAGGAGACTATGATGAAGGTGCTGAGCAATTAGAATAACAATACCAAAGTCCCAACAGTACTCAGCACTCTGCTAATACAGAAACCAACATCTGAATGCAAAGACAACCTTTACAAGGTACTCATGGAAGACTATGAATGGAATATAAGTTATATATTATATAATATAACTATGGAATATAAGTTAAATACAGAAAGCTGCTCCCCAGAATATGGGGCAGTGTGCTGTGAGAGGCAGTCTGGTTCCTGGTCAGTCACAGGTGATCCTGAAGGGACAGAAGGCATCTTGCCATACTCCTGGGCCCCTGGCTCCTATCATGTAGCTACAGCCCCCCACAGCCCCCCTGTAGAAAGGTCTGTGGCCATCAGTCACTTAGGAGCAGCACCCCAAGTCCTCCCACAGGTATTCCGAAGCTTTCAGACCAAGCCAATAGGAAGTACCTGTTGTCAGATCCTGACCCATCCCAAAACTATATATAAGAATCCTCTCTAGAAGGAATAAAGGTGTGTTGAGAATTACTTAGTCCTCTGAGAGCTTCTGTCATAAGAGCTGTAACACTGCCAATTAGGAAGAGATCTGCTCTCCCCAAAATGCCTGCAAGAGCTCTTCTGCACACCTTATAGGCTCAGGCAAGCCCAGTCAGACTCAGTGAAGGCTTAGCATCTTGCAGCAACTGAGGAGACAGAAGGAGGTGGAGGCAGCTGCAGCTGCAGAGGTGGTTCCCCCTCCCTGCTCGCACTCTCTCCCCTTTGCCAGAACCCTTGCACCTGGTCTGGCCAGAGATCTCCATGGAAAGTCTGCAGTACACCAGCCCATACCAGAACTCCTTTGTTTAACATTAAAATAACTGAACGTTTTTTTTGAAGGGAGGAAGTGTATGTAGATAGAGTAGAATATTCTACACATAGGGGAAACATTCTAATTAAGATACTTTAAAAGTGTAGGGAAATGCCAGGACAGGGAAGCAGGAGTATGGTGGGTTGGTGACCAGGAGGAGGAGGGACATGATAGAGGGTTTTTGGAGGAGAAATGAGGAAAGGGGATAACATTTGAAATGTAAATAAAGAAAATATCTAATAAAAATATAAAGTAGATTAAAATGAGTTTTACACTGTATTTACTAAAAAAAGATACTTTAAAAGTTATTGTAGATGTTTATTTAATACTGGAAAAACACTCATAAAGTATTTTTCTTCATCACAAAACAGTAAGGATTTATACAATCCAAGGAAAAAAGAATTAAAAAAAATTTTTTTGACATGGTAGTGCTTAAAAGGGTCTTCCAAACTTTTGAGTAGAATTATCGTACTCAGTAATGAAATTCTTAAGTTCGTCAACACAGCGCTCACCTATTTCATGTAAGCTCTGTTTTAGTGAAAACTGGATAGGCTTTTCTAATGAGGGATCTTTTTCAATGAGCATTTTCACCACCATTGTAAAAGTCTCACAGTCTTGTCTGTAAAGCTTCTCAATCTCCTTGCTTTTCATAATAATGGCTTCAGAGCAACTGCTAAGCTGGTTGTTTTCATACATTTCTTTGCCACCTGTTGTGTTTGACTTTGGTTCTTCTGTTGTGTTTGACTTGGGTTCTTCTGTCTGCTCAATAAATAAGAGTGCCTTGGATTGTGCCTTAAACTTAGAAATTTCTACCAAATTATTTTTTTCTGAATTTTCTTGTTTTTTGTTACTGTACTTGGTTTCAGCCTCATCAAGTTCCTTCTCAGATACCCAACTGGCTTTGTCTACCACCTTGGATGAAACTGCAGAACTTGAAGGTAACATACCTCTTGAACTTTTCAAAGACTGGAAGGATCTCTCTTTACGTCTATTCTGAGACTGATGGAAGGAGCGTGCCCTGCTTTGTTCCTGAGAATAGCTTCTACTGGTGATCCTAGAGCTGGATTGGTTAAGTGGGTAGTTCTTCCAGCCTGTAGGTGATTCTTTGAAAACAGAAACATCCCTCTTAGGGGGAAACCGTTCTCTTGAATAATGGGAAGAGTAGAATCTTTTTCTTCTAAAGCTATTTCTCATGCCTTTGTAGTCAGGCTGCCAGCTTGTGGGATGATCATCTCTTGCCCATCTGTAGCCAGATTCATGAGGATAAATGTGAGATGGGCCACATCTTTGATTACGAGAAAAACTGTGGCTCTCGTCACATACTTTGTAGTCAACATGACTATAATATTTACTGTAGCCTCCTTCATGTCTGGCTAGCAGAGATGGTCTCTTGTTTAGTAGGGGTGGCATCTTGCCTAGCAGAGGTGGTCTTTTTGGCACATTAACTACTTTATGGTATCCATCACTGTGATGGCTTCGAGGAGTCACTCGTTCTCTTGGATGTTGTTTGTAGTCATATTGTTCCTGAGACCATGCTTCATTTCTTTGGGATGGCACTACTTTCCACTGCTGTGCCGCCACAGCCACTGCTACCACTGTTGGCTGGTAGAAAGCTTTAAAGAAGAAACAAATAAATCCTTTAAAGATATGCAGAAATATACAATTAAGCAGGTGAAGGAAATAAAATTTTGCAATACCTAGAAGCAGAATTAGAAGCAATAAAGAAAACACAAACTAGAGAATCCTAGAGATAGAAAACCTAATGAAGATAACAGGAAAAACAGACGCAAGTAACACTAAAATAATACAAGAAACAGAAGAGAGAACTTCAGGTATAGAAGACACAATAGAATAGATGAACTTAATACATCAGTCAAAGAAAATGTTAAATCTAGAAATTTATTGATGTAAAAAATCCAGGTAATCAGATACCATGAAAAGACCTAATCTAAGAAGAATAGGAATATAAGAAGGTGAAGAGTCCCTGCTCCAAGGCTCAGAAAATATTTTCAAGAAAACCATAGAAAACTTCCCCAACCCAAAGACAGAGGTGCCTATAAACATACAAGAAGCTTATAGAACACCAATTAGACTGGACTAGAGAAGAAAATCCTCCCACCACATGACAATCAAAACACAACTCTGCAGAACAAAGAAAGGGAAAAAGGCCAGGTAACTTACCAAGGCAGACCTATCAGAATTATATATGACTTTCCAGAGAGACTCTAAACGTTAGAAGGGCCTGGAAAGATTTCTTGCAGCTTCTAAAAAACCCACCTAGACTACTATACAGAGCAAAATTCCCAATCACCATAGATGGAGAAATCAAGATTTCAAAACAAATCTGAATTCCAAAAAATATATATCCACAAATCTAGCCCTACAGAAAATACTAAAAGGAAACCTCCACTCCAAGAAGGATAACTACATCCAAGAAAACACATGAAATAAGTAATTCCATAACAGCAAAAACAAGAAAAGCATGTGTGCATGCATGAGTGCTCCCTCGATATTGCAAGTGTGTGCAAATACACACACACACACACACACACAAACACACACAAGCTTACTTCAAAAGCCTATACACCACAAAATCGGAAAATCTTAATGAAATGGAGGAGTTTCTAGAAAAATACCAATTACCAAAGTTAAGTCAAGCTCAGGAAAACTATTTAAAGAGCCAGGTAAACTCCTAAAGAAACAGAAGCAGTGATTAAAAGTCACGCAACCAAAAAAATTCCAGGGCCAGATGGTTTAGTGCAGAATTGAACCAGAGCGAATACCAATTCTCCTCAAACTATTCCACAAAAAAGAAATAGAAGTTAACACTGCCAAATTCATTCTATGAGGCCATAGTCACCCTGATACCTAAACCACACAAAGACTCAACTAAGAAAGAAAACTTCAGACTGATTTCTTTTATGAACATTGAGCAAAAATGCACAATAATATACTTGAAAACTGAATTCAGGAACGCATCAAAAACATCATTCATCATGATCAAGGAAGCTTCATCCCAGGGATTCAGGGATGGTTCTCTATATAAAAATCTACCACTGTAATCCACACTATAAACAAACAAAGAAATCACATTAGATGCTGAATAGCCTTTGACAAATTCCAACACTGCTTCATGTTAAAAGTATTATAGAGATCAGTGATACAAGGATCATACATAAACATAATCAAAGCAATATACAGCAAGCCAAGAGCAGAGATCAAGCTAAATGGAGAGAAATTTAAAGCAATTCCACTAAAATCAGGGACAAGACAAGGCCGCCAATTCTCTATCTATTCAATATAGTACTTGAAGATCTAGCCAGAGAAGGAGGACAGTTACAGGAGATCAATGGGACACAAACTGGAAAGGAAGAAGTCAAAGTATCTCTATTTGTGGACAATATGATAGTATACATAAGTGACCCCAAAAATTCTACCAGAGAATTCCTACAGTTGATAAACACCTTCAGCAAAGTGGCTGAATACAAATTAACTCAAAGAAATCAGTAGGTCTCCTTTATTTAAGTGATAAACATACTGAGAAAGAAACTAGGGAAAGAACCTTTACAATAGCCATGAATAATATAAAATATCTTGGTGTAACTCTAACCAAGTAATTAAAAAGTCTAAATGAAAAGAAATTCAAGTCCCTGGAGAAAGAAATAGAAGAAGATATCAGAAAATGGAAAGATCTCCCATGCTCATGGATAAGTAGGATTAACATAGTGAAAATGGCTATCTTACCGAAAGCAATCTACAGATTTAGTGCAACCTTCTTCAAAATCACAATTTTTATAAACCTTGAAAAAGCACTTCTCAACTTTATATGGAAAAACAAAACCCCAGGATAGGCAAAACAATCCTGAACAACAAAAGAACTTCAGGAGGAATCACCACCCCGACCTCAAGCTGTACTACAGAGCAACAGTGATAAAAACTGCTTGGAATTGGTACAGAAACAGACATCTTTATCAATGGAATTGAACTGAAGAACCAGAAATAAACCCACACACCTATGGACACTTGATTTTTGATAGTGAATCTAAAACCATAAAATGAAAAAAATGAAAGCATCTTCAACAACTGGTTCTTGACTGAATGTCTACATGTAGAAGAATGAAAATAGATCCATACTTATCAAGCTACACAATACTCAAGTCCAACTGGGTCAAGGACCTCAACATAAGACTGGATACACTAAATCTCACAGAAGAGAAAATGGGAAATACCCTTGAACACATTGGGACATGAGACATGTTCCTGAATAGAACACTATTGTCTCAGGCTCTAAGATCAACAATTGGTAAAAGGGACCTCATGAAACTCCCAAAGCTTTTATAAGCAAAGAACAATGTCAATAGGACAAATCTGCAGCCCATAGATTGGGAAAGGATCTTCACCAACCCTTTATCTGATAGAGGGCTAAAATCCAAAATTGACAAAAAACAAAACAAAATAAAACGAAGAAAAACAACAACAACAAAAAAACCCTCAACAACCTGAATAACCCAATTAAAAATGGGGTTCAAAACTAAACAGAATTCTGAACAGAGGAATTTCACATGGCTGAGAAGCACTTAAAGAAATGTTCAAAGTCCTTAGTCATCAGGGAATTGCAAATCAAAACAACTCTCAGGATCCACCTTAC
Source organism: Tokudaia tokunoshimensis (assembly GCA_036184795.1). Classification (NCBI taxonomy): domain Eukaryota; kingdom Metazoa; phylum Chordata; class Mammalia; order Rodentia; family Muridae; genus Tokudaia; species Tokudaia tokunoshimensis. Next base: position 21,399,905 of record BTHU01000023.1, on the reverse strand, counting down.
ACTGGTCCAAATGGCTAATACCAAATACTCTAGTGACAGCACATGCTGGTGAGGATGTGGACCAAGAGGAACATTCCTCCATTGCTGGTGGGAGTACAAACTTGTACAACCACTTTGGAAATCAATTTGGAGGATTCTCAGAAAACTGGGAATAGTTCTACCTCAAGACCCAGCTATACCACTTCCTGGGCATATGCCCAAAAAATGCTCCACCATATCACAAAGACACTTGCTCAACTATGTTTATAGCAACTTTATTTGTAATCACCAGAAAGTGGAAACAACCTAGATGTTCCTCAACTGAAGGAATAAAGAAATTGTGATACATCTATCTACACAATGGAACTATTAAAAACAAAGGCATCATGAATTTTGCAGCCAAATGCATGGATCTTGAAAATATCATCCTGACTGAGGTATCCCCATCTTCACTTATAAGTGGATACTAGCTATAAAAATACAAGATGTACATGCTATACTCCACAGACCCAAAGAGGCTGGACTGGAAGAAGAGCACATGTAAGAATGATAGAGTACTACTTGAAATGGTCATTGAAGGCAGATGGAGGGAGTGACGGGCTCAGAGTGAGGTGTGGGGAGGGGTAGGGGAATGGCCAGATGGCTTTGAGAATGAATGGAAATCTACAACAACAGGGGCAAGGGGAGGTAGGGGGCATCTCCTGGAAGAAACAGAGACCTGGGATAGGTAAGGTGCCTAAGAATCAATGGTGGGGGGAGTCCTTAGCTGTGACTCACACCATTGGGACAGAGCCTGGGAAGGGTGCCTCCTTTAACCAGGCAGGAACCTCAGTGGTGTGATAGGGACACCAACCTACCCACAAAACTTTCAACCCAAAACCTATCCTATCTAAAAGAAATGCAGGGATTTGGAATGGAGCAGAGACTCAGTGAATGGTCAAACCAATAATTGACCCAACTTGAGATGCATCCCATGGGCATGCAACAATCTCTAACACTGTTAATGATATTCTCTGTTATGCTTGCAGACAGAAGTCTATCATGGCTGCCCTTTGAGAGGCTACACCCAGCAGCTTACTGGAGACAGGTTCAGACTCCCACAGCCAAACATTGGATGGAGTTTGGGGACTCTTATAGAATAACAGGAAGAAGGATTACAGCCCCTAAGGGGATAGGAACTCCACAGGAAGGCAAACAGGGTCAACTAACCTGAACCCTTGGGGCTCTCAGAGACTGAATCACCAACCAAAGAACATACATGGGCTGGCTAGGCCTCCCAACACATATGTAGCAGTTGTGCAGCTTTGTCTTCATGTGGGTCCCGAACAACTAGAATGGGGGCTATCCCAAAAGCTGTTGCCTGTATTTGGGATGTGTTGTAGCTGGGCTGCCTTGTCTGATCTCAGTGGGAGTGGATGTGTCTAGCCTTCCAGAGACTTGAAGTGCAGGGTGTGGGGGGATATCCAGGGGGGGCTCCATATACTCTGAGGTGAAAGGGGGAGGGTATAGATGGAAGCATTGAGAGAGGGGGGTGACCAGAAGTGGGTCAGTAATCAGGATGTAAAGTGAATATGTTAAAAAAAACAACTATATGTATATAAGGTATTACAATTCTTTTGAAATCCTACAGCAATTTGTTACTAATTTTTATACAGTCTTTATAGACTCATTGTATTTTTATTTGAAAACTGGGATTATATTACTCAATAATTTACTTTTATCATTTACTAATAAATTGTATAAAATCTTCTAGTTGTATTATTATATTTAGTGATTATATGCTTCATGACAGTGTTACTATAGTGAGTAAATTCCTCATAGTAAAATAGTTTGATCAGAAATTTCTGCTTTCATGAGTATCTTATCAATTTCTACTAATTCTCTTCTATAAATGGGGCAACAAGAACCATTCTTCTAGTTTGTACTTTTATATTTCTCTAGAATCATGTCTCTAAATTAGAAACAAAAATAGAAGTCCATGTTTAATTGGATATCCACCAAATCAACACCATTTTATGCTTAGCTAAATATAGATGTGTTTATGTATGAAAATATTTATAAAAAGATGCACACACATGGTTCAATGTACAAACACAACTTTTCTTTTTCTAGTAACTGAGGGATTCCAGTAGCACTAAACTCACTTAGCACCAAGATGTAAGGTTTTTTATTATTATTATTTTATTTATTTACATTCCAAATGTTGCCTACAGGTCCTCTCTCACACATTTTCCCCTCACTCCCTCACTTTTGTCTCTGAGACATTCCCCCCCCCCGCCTCCGCCCCGGGAATTCCCTGTCCCTAGGGCATCAAGTCTCTACAAGATTAGGTATATAGATTCTCAAGGAGGCCAAATAAGACAGTCCTCTGCTATATTTATGTCGGGACCTCAGATCAGTCTGTATATGCTTTTTGGTTGGTAGCTTAGTATTGGGAGCCCCCAGGGGTCCAGGTTAGTTGACACTAAGGAGAGCTGACTGAGACAGATGCAGGTACTCACTGTTAAGCATTAGAGTGAGGTTAGGGACCCCTATGGAAGAGTTAGGGGAAGGATTGTAAGTTTCTAATGTTATCTTCCCATAAAAAGATACAGAGGACCTTGTACAAATGAGTTAGCCTAGGTGTGGGATAGGACAGTTATAGAAGGAGCCTGGAATACTTATCATGCTTAGTAAGAAAGTACTAGGAATAAAAACCAGTCATAATTATGACAGCATATCACAGGGACATAGATGTTAATGGGAAGACCTCCTCCAAGTATCCATAGGTAAAACTGTAGAAGCAATGACATACAGGAAACAGTTTGGGATTATGGCTCTAAGGAAAAATATCTATGACTCCATACAGATATGAATAAATAATTGATTAAGAAGAGAACAAAAATCTCTTCCATGTAGAAAAATTCAAGTTAATTCATGTACATCAGTCATACTGGTTCTTTTTTAGAGATAGAGAGAGAATAATTCCTCACTTTTTAAATGAGATTCATACATAACTTCCTTCTCAATAGTATCTGGAAAGGTAACGAAAGAGTACCTGTAGAGTGGAGAAATATGACAACCACAATACAGCCTGGTGGTCAAGCCCAACAGCTATACTGAAAGTCATATTGGTGATACTTATCACTGAGTATTGACTATGTCCCACGCTTCAGTACAGGATATTCACATAGTCATTAAAACTTAAATATTAAGCCCTTGTTCCACATGAAAAGAAAACTGCAATGAGAATGTAGGAAATGAAGACTGTCATATCACAAAAGTGCAAATACTTTCCCCATGTTTCATTTCATTGGCTCTAAAATAGTTCCATAAAGCTGTAAGGAGAGGAGGATAAAGGATGCTGAGGAAAAGATCATTTTCAACACTCATTTATAAATGTTTCTCAGCATCATCTAGCTTAGTCCTTTTGCATTTCCTCAAATTGCTGATGTGGGTTCTTTTCACGCCTCATTTTCATAAGCAAGACATTATGAAATAAGTCACATTATACTACCAACAGTGTGTGGAGACACACCATACAGAAGAGCTCACATTTCAAATATTAGTACAAGGAACTTCTTCCTGAATTGTGCAAATTTCCATTTCTGCTAAGGAACAGCTGGGATCAAGTGCCCTTGATATCAAAAGGCATTCCAAATGGAGACAATATGCATGGACTATAATGTATAGTCCATTCCTTCTTGTAATACAACCAAGAAAATGAGCTGATATTTCTACTTCACATACCATGTGGGTTTTCAGTATGTTCCATGAATTGAATGAATAATGACATAGGTAGAGGAAAAAATTATTTGTCAGAAAACAAAGGATGAAGAGAGAAGGAATAATTGACACAGAACGTCATAGGATATCATCAGTAAAGCTCCAGAGCTGGAGTTTTGAGATAATTCCAAACAAAACCCCAGACATTAGTTTGGAAAGTGTTTCTATAATCTGTGTTCTACTTTTATAGCATTCCAATGAGTGGTCTTCTAAATTATAAACACTTTCTTCAAACTGAAGTCCCTGCAAATTGGCAACAATTGTAGCTTAATTGGATGGAAGAAAATCTGACTAATATTTGAAGAGGAGATATTAATAAATAAATGAGCCAGAGAATACTTCATTGTATACAGCATACCTGTGATATGACTGAGGGCTCATCTACATAATGATATTATCCTTGTAATTTGAGCTATAATAATTAAAGATGGCATTGGAATTTGGAGTCTTTAATCAAATATCCATTTCATCTAGGTGGTCTTGGTGATGTATGTCTACTCTCAGCACTCAGGAGGCTGAGGCAGGAAGATTGAAGAGTTTGATGTCAGTCTGGGCTACAGAGTGAAACACTGTCTGAAAAAGTAAATATTGTGCCCTCCCTGCAGCCTGTGAGCTGGAATTCCAGTGCTAGTCATAATCCTGCTTCACATAGGGTGGAGTGCTCAGACCAAGGTGAAGCCCTTTGTTCTCCAAGGACCTGGTGCTTCCTGAGAGGCACTAGCTGCCACCTGACACCAGACACCTGCAGAGCAAGCAAACCAATTCTGCAGACCTGTTTCCAGCCTTTGGCTCCATGTTTCTCTTCGTTGCCTTCCCATATATCCCCAGCTTTCTTTCCAGGTAACCAGGTTCGAATGTAGCTGCAGGCAGCTTCAAAATATGTTGTTTTGGTTTTTGTTTGGCTCTTCTAGACAGACTTTCCAGGTAGTATAAAAAGCAATGTGTTTGTCCTTCATTATATATTGTTTCCCACCTCAACTGTACCCCCATTCCCTTTGTCTCCTTGTTATCATTTTAATGAATACAGTGGCTAGTACTTAAAAATTAAAGTAATAAATTAAATATAGAAATGAGTACCCTGCTATCACACTATTCACTTTCTACCTCCCCTCCTACCTTCAATGAACAAGGAAGTGAGTGAAAGGTCCTAATTGTCCCTTCAGTTATTCACTGCTTCACTCAAGATGTGTGGGCAGCTCACTGTTTTCAGAGGACACTTGTGAAGAGTGAGATCCTCTAAGCCCACAGAACTGAGATCACGGAGATTAACAGAGTAATCTGTAATTTAATCCCAAACAGGAGTGCCTTGTCAGGTCCCTTTTTTGATACAGCGTGGGCCTAAAACAAAATTTAAGTGCTCTGTATACTCTATTTTTTTATATACCCATGAGAAGGGTTTCTGAGACATCTCCACTTAAAATTCATCTTGCATCTCAGATTACTCCTCCTGCTAGTCTATAATATTGTCTAGAGATAGCAGTTAGGAGCCTCAAGGGCACTTCATAGAAGAGATGAGCTAAGTTCTCTGACTGGGGAAGAAGATTGTGTTCTAGTAGATCCTTACAGATTTTCAAGTGCTTTTTTTTCTATACTGAATAAGAATTACTCTCAAAACAAATATTGTATGATAGCCAAGTTCCAATTCATTAAGAAAGCATATTACCAACTCAACTGCTAAGAGTACCTCTATTGTATGCGACCTGAAAATTAAACTCCTGAGACCAAATGATCACCATTGTGAGACTGCTTTGACCACCAGTTCCCAACAACACAGAGACTTTTTATTATTTATGAATGCCTATGCCTTATAGCTTAGGCTTGTTCCCAACCAGATCCTATAACTTAATTTACCCATTTGTTTTGATCCATGTTTGTCATGTGGCCTGTTATTTCTCAGTCAGTCCCTGAAAGTCAGACTTCCTTTGTGTCTGGGTGGCAAATTCTCTGCAAAAATTCATCACATAGTTTCTATTTTTGCCTTTCCTTTCTTGACTTATAGGCCACCAGTGCTTTATTAAACGAATCAGAAGGTGATGGAGGAGACTATGATGAAGGTGCTGAGCAATTAGAATAACAATACCAAAGTCCCAACAGTACTCAGCACTCTGCTAATACAGAAACCAACATCTGAATGCAAAGACAACCTTTACAAGGTACTCATGGAAGACTATGAATGGAATATAAGTTATATATTATATAATATAACTATGGAATATAAGTTAAATACAGAAAGCTGCTCCCCAGAATATGGGGCAGTGTGCTGTGAGAGGCAGTCTGGTTCCTGGTCAGTCACAGGTGATCCTGAAGGGACAGAAGGCATCTTGCCATACTCCTGGGCCCCTGGCTCCTATCATGTAGCTACAGCCCCCCACAGCCCCCCTGTAGAAAGGTCTGTGGCCATCAGTCACTTAGGAGCAGCACCCCAAGTCCTCCCACAGGTATTCCGAAGCTTTCAGACCAAGCCAATAGGAAGTACCTGTTGTCAGATCCTGACCCATCCCAAAACTATATATAAGAATCCTCTCTAGAAGGAATAAAGGTGTGTTGAGAATTACTTAGTCCTCTGAGAGCTTCTGTCATAAGAGCTGTAACACTGCCAATTAGGAAGAGATCTGCTCTCCCCAAAATGCCTGCAAGAGCTCTTCTGCACACCTTATAGGCTCAGGCAAGCCCAGTCAGACTCAGTGAAGGCTTAGCATCTTGCAGCAACTGAGGAGACAGAAGGAGGTGGAGGCAGCTGCAGCTGCAGAGGTGGTTCCCCCTCCCTGCTCGCACTCTCTCCCCTTTGCCAGAACCCTTGCACCTGGTCTGGCCAGAGATCTCCATGGAAAGTCTGCAGTACACCAGCCCATACCAGAACTCCTTTGTTTAACATTAAAATAACTGAACGTTTTTTTTGAAGGGAGGAAGTGTATGTAGATAGAGTAGAATATTCTACACATAGGGGAAACATTCTAATTAAGATACTTTAAAAGTGTAGGGAAATGCCAGGACAGGGAAGCAGGAGTATGGTGGGTTGGTGACCAGGAGGAGGAGGGACATGATAGAGGGTTTTTGGAGGAGAAATGAGGAAAGGGGATAACATTTGAAATGTAAATAAAGAAAATATCTAATAAAAATATAAAGTAGATTAAAATGAGTTTTACACTGTATTTACTAAAAAAAGATACTTTAAAAGTTATTGTAGATGTTTATTTAATACTGGAAAAACACTCATAAAGTATTTTTCTTCATCACAAAACAGTAAGGATTTATACAATCCAAGGAAAAAAGAATTAAAAAAAATTTTTTTGACATGGTAGTGCTTAAAAGGGTCTTCCAAACTTTTGAGTAGAATTATCGTACTCAGTAATGAAATTCTTAAGTTCGTCAACACAGCGCTCACCTATTTCATGTAAGCTCTGTTTTAGTGAAAACTGGATAGGCTTTTCTAATGAGGGATCTTTTTCAATGAGCATTTTCACCACCATTGTAAAAGTCTCACAGTCTTGTCTGTAAAGCTTCTCAATCTCCTTGCTTTTCATAATAATGGCTTCAGAGCAACTGCTAAGCTGGTTGTTTTCATACATTTCTTTGCCACCTGTTGTGTTTGACTTTGGTTCTTCTGTTGTGTTTGACTTGGGTTCTTCTGTCTGCTCAATAAATAAGAGTGCCTTGGATTGTGCCTTAAACTTAGAAATTTCTACCAAATTATTTTTTTCTGAATTTTCTTGTTTTTTGTTACTGTACTTGGTTTCAGCCTCATCAAGTTCCTTCTCAGATACCCAACTGGCTTTGTCTACCACCTTGGATGAAACTGCAGAACTTGAAGGTAACATACCTCTTGAACTTTTCAAAGACTGGAAGGATCTCTCTTTACGTCTATTCTGAGACTGATGGAAGGAGCGTGCCCTGCTTTGTTCCTGAGAATAGCTTCTACTGGTGATCCTAGAGCTGGATTGGTTAAGTGGGTAGTTCTTCCAGCCTGTAGGTGATTCTTTGAAAACAGAAACATCCCTCTTAGGGGGAAACCGTTCTCTTGAATAATGGGAAGAGTAGAATCTTTTTCTTCTAAAGCTATTTCTCATGCCTTTGTAGTCAGGCTGCCAGCTTGTGGGATGATCATCTCTTGCCCATCTGTAGCCAGATTCATGAGGATAAATGTGAGATGGGCCACATCTTTGATTACGAGAAAAACTGTGGCTCTCGTCACATACTTTGTAGTCAACATGACTATAATATTTACTGTAGCCTCCTTCATGTCTGGCTAGCAGAGATGGTCTCTTGTTTAGTAGGGGTGGCATCTTGCCTAGCAGAGGTGGTCTTTTTGGCACATTAACTACTTTATGGTATCCATCACTGTGATGGCTTCGAGGAGTCACTCGTTCTCTTGGATGTTGTTTGTAGTCATATTGTTCCTGAGACCATGCTTCATTTCTTTGGGATGGCACTACTTTCCACTGCTGTGCCGCCACAGCCACTGCTACCACTGTTGGCTGGTAGAAAGCTTTAAAGAAGAAACAAATAAATCCTTTAAAGATATGCAGAAATATACAATTAAGCAGGTGAAGGAAATAAAATTTTGCAATACCTAGAAGCAGAATTAGAAGCAATAAAGAAAACACAAACTAGAGAATCCTAGAGATAGAAAACCTAATGAAGATAACAGGAAAAACAGACGCAAGTAACACTAAAATAATACAAGAAACAGAAGAGAGAACTTCAGGTATAGAAGACACAATAGAATAGATGAACTTAATACATCAGTCAAAGAAAATGTTAAATCTAGAAATTTATTGATGTAAAAAATCCAGGTAATCAGATACCATGAAAAGACCTAATCTAAGAAGAATAGGAATATAAGAAGGTGAAGAGTCCCTGCTCCAAGGCTCAGAAAATATTTTCAAGAAAACCATAGAAAACTTCCCCAACCCAAAGACAGAGGTGCCTATAAACATACAAGAAGCTTATAGAACACCAATTAGACTGGACTAGAGAAGAAAATCCTCCCACCACATGACAATCAAAACACAACTCTGCAGAACAAAGAAAGGGAAAAAGGCCAGGTAACTTACCAAGGCAGACCTATCAGAATTATATATGACTTTCCAGAGAGACTCTAAACGTTAGAAGGGCCTGGAAAGATTTCTTGCAGCTTCTAAAAAACCCACCTAGACTACTATACAGAGCAAAATTCCCAATCACCATAGATGGAGAAATCAAGATTTCAAAACAAATCTGAATTCCAAAAAATATATATCCACAAATCTAGCCCTACAGAAAATACTAAAAGGAAACCTCCACTCCAAGAAGGATAACTACATCCAAGAAAACACATGAAATAAGTAATTCCATAACAGCAAAAACAAGAAAAGCATGTGTGCATGCATGAGTGCTCCCTCGATATTGCAAGTGTGTGCAAATACACACACACACACACACACACAAACACACACAAGCTTACTTCAAAAGCCTATACACCACAAAATCGGAAAATCTTAATGAAATGGAGGAGTTTCTAGAAAAATACCAATTACCAAAGTTAAGTCAAGCTCAGGAAAACTATTTAAAGAGCCAGGTAAACTCCTAAAGAAACAGAAGCAGTGATTAAAAGTCACGCAACCAAAAAATTCCAGGGCCAGATGGTTTAGTGCAGAATTGAACCAGAGCGAATACCAATTCTCCTCAAACTATTCCACAAAAAAGAAATAGAAGTTAACACTGCCAAATTCATTCTATGAGGCCATAGTCACCCTGATACCTAAACCACACAAAGACTCAACTAAGAAAGAAAACTTCAGACTGATTTCTTTTATGAACATTGAGCAAAAATGCACAATAATATACTTGAAAACTGAATTCAGGAACGCATCAAAAACATCATTCATCATGATCAAGGAAGCTTCATCCCAGGGATTCAGGGATGGTTCTCTATATAAAAATCTACCACTGTAATCCACACTATAAACAAACAAAGAAATCACATTAGATGCTGAATAGCCTTTGACAAATTCCAACACTGCTTCATGTTAAAAGTATTATAGAGATCAGTGATACAAGGATCATACATAAACATAATCAAAGCAATATACAGCAAGCCAAGAGCAGAGATCAAGCTAAATGGAGAGAAATTTAAAGCAATTCCACTAAAATCAGGGACAAGACAAGGCCGCCAATTCTCTATCTATTCAATATAGTACTTGAAGATCTAGCCAGAGAAGGAGGACAGTTACAGGAGATCAATGGGACACAAACTGGAAAGGAAGAAGTCAAAGTATCTCTATTTGTGGACAATATGATAGTATACATAAGTGACCCCAAAAATTCTACCAGAGAATTCCTACAGTTGATAAACACCTTCAGCAAAGTGGCTGAATACAAATTAACTCAAAGAAATCAGTAGGTCTCCTTTATTTAAGTGATAAACATACTGAGAAAGAAACTAGGGAAAGAACCTTTACAATAGCCATGAATAATATAAAATATCTTGGTGTAACTCTAACCAAGTAATTAAAAAGTCTAAATGAAAAGAAATTCAAGTCCCTGGAGAAAGAAATAGAAGAAGATATCAGAAAATGGAAAGATCTCCCATGCTCATGGATAAGTAGGATTAACATAGTGAAAATGGCTATCTTACCGAAAGCAATCTACAGATTTAGTGCAACCTTCTTCAAAATCACAATTTTTATAAACCTTGAAAAAGCACTTCTCAACTTTATATGGAAAAACAAAACCCCAGGATAGGCAAAACAATCCTGAACAACAAAAGAACTTCAGGAGGAATCACCACCCCGACCTCAAGCTGTACTACAGAGCAACAGTGATAAAAACTGCTTGGAATTGGTACAGAAACAGACATCTTTATCAATGGAATTGAACTGAAGAACCAGAAATAAACCCACACACCTATGGACACTTGATTTTTGATAGTGAATCTAAAACCATAAAATGAAAAAAATGAAAGCATCTTCAACAACTGGTTCTTGACTGAATGTCTACATGTAGAAGAATGAAAATAGATCCATACTTATCAAGCTACACAATACTCAAGTCCAACTGGGTCAAGGACCTCAACATAAGACTGGATACACTAAATCTCACAGAAGAGAAAATGGGAAATACCCTTGAACACATTGGGACATGAGACATGTTCCTGAATAGAACACTATTGTCTCAGGCTCTAAGATCAACAATTGGTAAAAGGGACCTCATGAAACTCCCAAAGCTTTTATAAGCAAAGAACAATGTCAATAGGACAAATCTGCAGCCCATAGATTGGGAAAGGATCTTCACCAACCCTTTATCTGATAGAGGGCTAAAATCCAAAATTGACAAAAAACAAAACAAAATAAAACGAAGAAAAACAACAACAACAAAAAAACCCTCAACAACCTGAATAACCCAATTAAAAATGGGGTTCAAAACTAAACAGAATTCTGAACAGAGGAATTTCACATGGCTGAGAAGCACTTAAAGAAATGTTCAAAGTCCTTAGTCATCAGGGAATTGCAAATCAAAACAACTCTCAGGATCCACCTTACACTGGTCCAAATGGCTAATACCAAATACTCTAGTGACAGCACATGCTGGTGAGGATGTGGACCAAGAGGAACATTCCTCCATTGCTGGTGGGAGTACAAACTTGTACAACCACTTTGGAAATCAATTTGGAGGATTCTCAGAAAACTGGGAATAGTTCTACCTCAAGACCCAGCTATACCACTTCCTGGGCATATGCCCAAAAAATGCTCCACCATATCACAAAGACACTTGCTCAACTATGTTTATAGCAACTTTATTTGTAATCACCAGAAAGTGGAAACAACCTAGATGTTCCTCAACTGAAGGAATAAAGAAATTGTGATACATCTATCTACACAATGGAACTATTAAAAACAAAGGCATCATGAATTTTGCAGCCAAATGCATGGATCTTGAAAATATCATCCTGACTGAGGTATCCCCATCTTCACTTATAAGTGGATACTAGCTATAAAAATACAAGATGTACATGCTATACTCCACAGACCCAAAGAGGCTGGACTGGAAGAAGAGCACATGTAAGAATGATAGAGTACTACTTGAAATGGTCATTGAAGGCAGATGGAGGGAGTGACGGGCTCAGAGTGAGGTGTGGGGAGGGGTAGGGGAATGGCCAGATGGCTTTGAGAATGAATGGAAATCTACAACAACAGGGGCAAGGGGAGGTAGGGGGCATCTCCTGGAAGAAACAGAGACCTGGGATAGGTAAGGTGCCTAAGAATCAATGGTGGGGGGAGTCCTTAGCTGTGACTCACACCATTGGGACAGAGCCTGGGAAGGGTGCCTCCTTTAACCAGGCAGGAACCTCAGTGGTGTGATAGGGACACCAACCTACCCACAAAACTTTCAACCCAAAACCTATCCTATCTAAAAGAAATGCAGGGATTTGGAATGGAGCAGAGACTCAGTGAATGGTCAAACCAATAATTGACCCAACTTGAGATGCATCCCATGGGCATGCAACAATCTCTAACACTGTTAATGATATTCTCTGTTATGCTTGCAGACAGAAGTCTATCATGGCTGCCCTTTGAGAGGCTACACCCAGCAGCTTACTGGAGACAGGTTCAGACTCCCACAGCCAAACATTGGATGGAGTTTGGGGACTCTTATAGAATAACAGGAAGAAGGATTACAGCCCCTAAGGGGATAGGAACTCCACAGGAAGGCAAACAGGGTCAACTAACCTGAACCCTTGGGGCTCTCAGAGACTGAATCACCAACCAAAGAACATACATGGGCTGGCTAGGCCTCCCAACACATATGTAGCAGTTGTGCAGCTTTGTCTTCATGTGGGTCCCGAACAACTAGAATGGGGGCTATCCCAAAAGCTGTTGCCTGTATTTGGGATGTGTTGTAGCTGGGCTGCCTTGTCTGATCTCAGTGGGAGTGGATGTGTCTAGCCTTCCAGAGACTTGAAGTGCAGGGTGTGGGGGGATATCCAGGGGGGGCTCCATATACTCTGAGGTGAAAGGGGGAGGGTATAGATGGAAGCATTGAGAGAGGGGGTGACCAGAAGTGGGTCAGTAATCAGGATGTAAAGTGAATATGTTAAAAAAAACAACTATATGTATATAAGGTATTACAATTCTTTTGAAATCCTACAGCAATTTGTTACTAATTTTTATACAGTCTTTATAGACTCATTGTATTTTTATTTGAAAACTGGGATTATATTACTCAATAATTTACTTTTATCATTTACTAATAAATTGTATAAAATCTTCTAGTTGTATTATTATATTTAGTGATTATATGCTTCATGACAGTGTTACTATAGTGAGTAAATTCCTCATAGTAAAATAGTTTGATCAGAAATTTCTGCTTTCATGAGTATCTTATCAATTTCTACTAATTCTCTTCTATAAATGGGGCAACAAGAACCATTCTTCTAGTTTGTACTTTTATATTTCTCTAGAATCATGTCTCTAAATTAGAAACAAAAATAGAAGTCCATGTTTAATTGGATATCCACCAAATCAACACCATTTTATGCTTAGCTAAATATAGATGTGTTTATGTATGAAAATATTTATAAAAAGATGCACACACATGGTTCAATGTACAAACACAACTTTTCTTTTTCTAGTAACTGAGGGATTCCAGTAGCACTAAACTCACTTAGCACCAAGATGTAAGGTTTTTTATTATTATTATTTTATTTATTTACATTCCAAATGTTGCCTACAGGTCCTCTCTCACACATTTTCCCCTCACTCCCTCACTTTTGTCTCTGAGACATTCCCCCCCCCCCGCCTCCGCCCCGGGAATTCCCTGTCCCTAGGGCATCAAGTCTCTACAAGATTAGGTATATAGATTCTCAAGGAGGCCAAATAAGACAGTCCTCTGCTATATTTATGTCGGGACCTCAGATCAGTCTGTATATGCTTTTTGGTTGGTAGCTTAGTATTGGGAGCCCCCAGGGGTCCAGGTTAGTTGACACTAAGGAGAGCTGACTGAGACAGATGCAGGTACTCACTGTTAAGCATTAGAGTGAGGTTAGGGACCCCTATGGAAGAGTTAGGGGAAGGATTGTAAGTTTCTAATGTTATCTTCCCATAAAAAGATACAGAGGACCTTGTACAAATGAGTTAGCCTAGGTGTGGGATAGGACAGTTATAGAAGGAGCCTGGAATACTTATCATGCTTAGTAAGAAAGTACTAGGAATAAAAACCAGTCATAATTATGACAGCATATCACAGGGACATAGATGTTAATGGGAAGACCTCCTCCAAGTATCCATAGGTAAAACTGTAGAAGCAATGACATACAGGAAACAGTTTGGGATTATGGCTCTAAGGAAAAATATCTATGACTCCATACAGATATGAATAAATAATTGATTAAGAAGAGAACAAAAATCTCTTCCATGTAGAAAAATTCAAGTTAATTCATGTACATCAGTCATACTGGTTCTTTTTTAGAGATAGAGAGAGAATAATTCCTCACTTTTTAAATGAGATTCATACATAACTTCCTTCTCAATAGTATCTGGAAAGGTAACGAAAGAGTACCTGTAGAGTGGAGAAATATGACAACCACAATACAGCCTGGTGGTCAAGCCCAACAGCTATACTGAAAGTCATATTGGTGATACTTATCACTGAGTATTGACTATGTCCCACGCTTCAGTACAGGATATTCACATAGTCATTAAAACTTAAATATTAAGCCCTTGTTCCACATGAAAAGAAAACTGCAATGAGAATGTAGGAAATGAAGACTGTCATATCACAAAAGTGCAAATACTTTCCCCATGTTTCATTTCATTGGCTCTAAAATAGTTCCATAAAGCTGTAAGGAGAGGAGGATAAAGGATGCTGAGGAAAAGATCATTTTCAACACTCATTTATAAATGTTTCTCAGCATCATCTAGCTTAGTCCTTTTGCATTTCCTCAAATTGCTGATGTGGGTTCTTTTCACGCCTCATTTTCATAAGCAAGACATTATGAAATAAGTCACATTATACTACCAACAGTGTGTGGAGACACACCATACAGAAGAGCTCACATTTCAAATATTAGTACAAGGAACTTCTTCCTGAATTGTGCAAATTTCCATTTCTGCTAAGGAACAGCTGGGATCAAGTGCCCTTGATATCAAAAGGCATTCCAAATGGAGACAATATGCATGGACTATAATGTATAGTCCATTCCTTCTTGTAATACAACCAAGAAAATGAGCTGATATTTCTACTTCACATACCATGTGGGTTTTCAGTATGTTCCATGAATTGAATGAATAATGACATAGGTAGAGGAAAAAATTATTTGTCAGAAAACAAAGGATGAAGAGAGAAGGAATAATTGACACAGAACGTCATAGGATATCATCAGTAAAGCTCCAGAGCTGGAGTTTTGAGATAATTCCAAACAAAACCCCAGACATTAGTTTGGAAAGTGTTTCTATAATCTGTGTTCTACTTTTATAGCATTCCAATGAGTGGTCTTCTAAATTATAAACACTTTCTTCAAACTGAAGTCCCTGCAAATTGGCAACAATTGTAGCTTAATTGGATGGAAGAAAATCTGACTAATATTTGAAGAGGAGATATTAATAAATAAATGAGCCAGAGAATACTTCATTGTATACAGCATACCTGTGATATGACTGAGGGCTCATCTACATAATGATATTATCCTTGTAATTTGAGCTATAATAATTAAAGATGGCATTGGAATTTGGAGTCTTTAATCAAATATCCATTTCATCTAGGTGGTCTTGGTGATGTATGTCTACTCTCAGCACTCAGGAGGCTGAGGCAGGAAGATTGAAGAGTTTGATGTCAGTCTGGGCTACAGAGTGAAACACTGTCTGAAAAAGTAAATATTGTGCCCTCCCTGCAGCCTGTGAGCTGGAATTCCAGTGCTAGTCATAATCCTGCTTCACATAGGGTGGAGTGCTCAGACCAAGGTGAAGCCCTTTGTTCTCCAAGGACCTGGTGCTTCCTGAGAGGCACTAGCTGCCACCTGACACCAGACACCTGCAGAGCAAGCAAACCAATTCTGCAGACCTGTTTCCAGCCTTTGGCTCCATGTTTCTCTTCGTTGCCTTCCCATATATCCCCAGCTTTCTTTCCAGGTAACCAGGTTCGAATGTAGCTGCAGGCAGCTTCAAAATATGTTGTTTTGGTTTTTGTTTGGCTCTTCTAGACAGACTTTCCAGGTAGTATAAAAAGCAATGTGTTTGTCCTTCATTATATATTGTTTCCCACCTCAACTGTACCCCCATTCCCTTTGTCTCCTTGTTATCATTTTAATGAATACAGTGGCTAGTACTTAAAAATTAAAGTAATAAATTAAATATAGAAATGAGTACCCTGCTATCACACTATTCACTTTCTACCTCCCCTCCTACCTTCAATGAACAAGGAAGTGAGTGAAAGGTCCTAATTGTCCCTTCAGTTATTCACTGCTTCACTCAAGATGTGTGGGCAGCTCACTGTTTTCAGAGGACACTTGTGAAGAGTGAGATCCTCTAAGCCCACAGAACTGAGATCACGGAGATTAACAGAGTAATCTGTAATTTAATCCCAAACAGGAGTGCCTTGTCAGGTCCCTTTTTTGATACAGCGTGGGCCTAAAACAAAATTTAAGTGCTCTGTATACTCTATTTTTTTATATACCCATGAGAAGGGTTTCTGAGACATCTCCACTTAAAATTCATCTTGCATCTCAGATTACTCCTCCTGCTAGTCTATAATATTGTCTAGAGATAGCAGTTAGGAGCCTCAAGGGCACTTCATAGAAGAGATGAGCTAAGTTCTCTGACTGGGGAAGAAGATTGTGTTCTAGTAGATCCTTACAGATTTTCAAGTGCTTTTTTTTCTATACTGAATAAGAATTACTCTCAAAACAAATATTGTATGATAGCCAAGTTCCAATTCATTAAGAAAGCATATTACCAACTCAACTGCTAAGAGTACCTCTATTGTATGCGACCTGAAAATTAAACTCCTGAGACCAAATGATCACCATTGTGAGACTGCTTTGACCACCAGTTCCCAACAACACAGAGACTTTTTATTATTTATGAATGCCTATGCCTTATAGCTTAGGCTTGTTCCCAACCAGATCCTATAACTTAATTTACCCATTTGTTTTGATCCATGTTTGTCATGTGGCCTGTTATTTCTCAGTCAGTCCCTGAAAGTCAGACTTCCTTTGTGTCTGGGTGGCAAATTCTCTGCAAAAATTCATCACATAGTTTCTATTTTTGCCTTTCCTTTCTTGACTTATAGGCCACCAGTGCTTTATTAAACGAATCAGAAGGTGATGGAGGAGACTATGATGAAGGTGCTGAGCAATTAGAATAACAATACCAAAGTCCCAACAGTACTCAGCACTCTGCTAATACAGAAACCAACATCTGAATGCAAAGACAACCTTTACAAGGTACTCATGGAAGACTATGAATGGAATATAAGTTATATATTATATAATATAACTATGGAATATAAGTTAAATACAGAAAGCTGCTCCCCAGAATATGGGGCAGTGTGCTGTGAGAGGCAGTCTGGTTCCTGGTCAGTCACAGGTGATCCTGAAGGGACAGAAGGCATCTTGCCATACTCCTGGGCCCCTGGCTCCTATCATGTAGCTACAGCCCCCCACAGCCCCCCTGTAGAAAGGTCTGTGGCCATCAGTCACTTAGGAGCAGCACCCCAAGTCCTCCCACAGGTATTCCGAAGCTTTCAGACCAAGCCAATAGGAAGTACCTGTTGTCAGATCCTGACCCATCCCAAAACTATATATAAGAATCCTCTCTAGAAGGAATAAAGGTGTGTTGAGAATTACTTAGTCCTCTGAGAGCTTCTGTCATAAGAGCTGTAACACTGCCAATTAGGAAGAGATCTGCTCTCCCCAAAATGCCTGCAAGAGCTCTTCTGCACACCTTATAGGCTCAGGCAAGCCCAGTCAGACTCAGTGAAGGCTTAGCATCTTGCAGCAACTGAGGAGACAGAAGGAGGTGGAGGCAGCTGCAGCTGCAGAGGTGGTTCCCCCTCCCTGCTCGCACTCTCTCCCCTTTGCCAGAACCCTTGCACCTGGTCTGGCCAGAGATCTCCATGGAAAGTCTGCAGTACACCAGCCCATACCAGAACTCCTTTGTTTAACATTAAAATAACTGAACGTTTTTTTTGAAGGGAGGAAGTGTATGTAGATAGAGTAGAATATTCTACACATAGGGGAAACATTCTAATTAAGATACTTTAAAAGTGTAGGGAAATGCCAGGACAGGGAAGCAGGAGTATGGTGGGTTGGTGACCAGGAGGAGGAGGGACATGATAGAGGGTTTTTGGAGGAGAAATGAGGAAAGGGGATAACATTTGAAATGTAAATAAAGAAAATATCTAATAAAAATATAAAGTAGATTAAAATGAGTTTTACACTGTATTTACTAAAAAAAGATACTTTAAAAGTTATTGTAGATGTTTATTTAATACTGGAAAAACACTCATAAAGTATTTTTCTTCATCACAAAACAGTAAGGATTTATACAATCCAAGGAAAAAAGAATTAAAAAAAATTTTTTTGACATGGTAGTGCTTAAAAGGGTCTTCCAAACTTTTGAGTAGAATTATCGTACTCAGTAATGAAATTCTTAAGTTCGTCAACACAGCGCTCACCTATTTCATGTAAGCTCTGTTTTAGTGAAAACTGGATAGGCTTTTCTAATGAGGGATCTTTTTCAATGAGCATTTTCACCACCATTGTAAAAGTCTCACAGTCTTGTCTGTAAAGCTTCTCAATCTCCTTGCTTTTCATAATAATGGCTTCAGAGCAACTGCTAAGCTGGTTGTTTTCATACATTTCTTTGCCACCTGTTGTGTTTGACTTTGGTTCTTCTGTTGTGTTTGACTTTGGTTCTTCTGTTGTGTTTGACTTGGGTTCTTCTGTCTGCTCAATAAATAAGAGTGCCTTGGATTGTGCCTTAAACTTAGAAATTTCTACCAAATTATTTTTTTCTGAATTTTCTTGTTTTTTGTTACTGTACTTGGTTTCAGCCTCATCAAGTTCCTTCTCAGATACCCAACTGGCTTTGTCTAGCACCTTGGATGAAACTGCAGAACTTGAAGGTAACATACCTCTTGAACTTTTCAAAGACTGGAAGGATCTCTCTTTACGTCTATTCTGAGACTGATGGAAGGAGCGTGCCCTGCTTTGTTCCTGAGAATACCTTCTACTGGTGATCCTAGAGCTGGATTGGTTAAGTGGGTAGTTCTTCCAGCCTGTAGGTGATTCTTTGAAAACAGAAACATCCCTCTTAGGGGGAAACCGTTCTCTTGAATAATGGGAAGAGTAGAATCTTTTTCTTCTAAAGCTATTTCTCATGCCTTTGTAAGTCAGGCTGCCAGCTTGTGGGATGATCATCTCTTGCCCATCTGTAGCCAGATTCATGAGGATAAATGTGAGATGGGCCACATCTTTGATTACGAGAAAAACTGTGGCTCTCGTCACATACTTTGTAGTCAACATGACTATAATATTTACTGTAGCCTCCTTCATGTCTGGCTAGCAGAGATGGTCTCTTGTTTAGTAGGGGTGGCATCTTGCCTAGCAGAGGTGGTCTTTTTGGCACATTAACTACTTTATGGTATCCATCACTGTGATGGCTTCGAGGAGTCACTCGTTCTCTTGGATGTTGTTTGTAGTCATATTGTTCCTGAGAGCATGCTTCATTTCTTTGGGATGGCACTACTTTCCACTGCTGTGCCGCCGCAGCCACTGCTACCACTGTTTGCTGGTAGAAAGCTTTAAAGAGGAAACAAATAAATCCTTTAAAGATATGCAGAAATACACAATTAAGCAGGTGAAGGAAATAAAATTTTGCAATACCTAGAAGCAGAATTAGAAGCAATGAAGAAAACACAAACTAGAGAATCCTAGAGATATAAAACCAAATGAAGATAACAGGAAAAACAGACGCAAGTAACACTAAAATAATACAAGAAACAGAAGAGAGAACTTCAGGTATAGAAGACACAATAGAATAGATGAACTTAATACATCATTCAAAGAAAATGTTAAATCTAGAAATTTATTGATGTAAAAAATCCAGGTAATCAGATACCATGAAAAGACCTAACCTAAGAATAATAGGAAAATAACAAGGTGAAGAGTCCCTGCTCCAAGGCTCAGAAAATATTTTCAATAAAATCATAGAAAATTTCTCTAACCTAAAGACAGAGGTGCCTATAAACATACAAGAAGCTTATAGAACACCAATTAGACTGGACTAGAGAAGAAAATCCTCCCACCACATGACAATCAAAACACAACTCTGCAGAACAAAGAAAGGGAAAAAGGCCAGGTAACTTACCAAGGCAGACCTATCAGAATTATATATGACTTTCCAGAGAGATTCTAAAAGTTAGAAGGGCCTGGAAAGATTTCTTGCAGCTTCTAAAAAACCCACCTAGACTACTATACAGAGCAAAATTCTCAATCACCATAGATGGAGAAATCAAGATTTCAAA
Source organism: Tokudaia tokunoshimensis (assembly GCA_036184795.1). Taxonomy (NCBI): domain Eukaryota; kingdom Metazoa; phylum Chordata; class Mammalia; order Rodentia; family Muridae; genus Tokudaia; species Tokudaia tokunoshimensis. Next base: position 21,379,661 of record BTHU01000023.1, on the reverse strand, counting down.
ACAAATCTGAATTCCAAAAAATATATATCCACAAATCTAGCCCTACAGAAAATACTAAAAGGAAACCTCCACTCCAAGAAGGATAACTACATCCAAGAAAACACATGAAATAAGTAATTCCATACCAGCAAAAACAAGAAAAGCATGGGTGCATGCATGAGTGCTTCCTCGATATTGCACGTGTGTGCAAAAATACACACAAATACACACACACAAACACACACACACACACACAAGCTTACTTCAAAAGCCTATACACCACAAAATCAGAAAATCTTAATGAAATGGAGGAGATTCTAGAATAATACCAATTACCAAAGTTAAGTCAAGCTCAGGAAAACTATTTAAAGAGCCCTGTAAACTCCTAAAGAAACAGAAGCAGTGATTAAAAGTCACGCAACCAAAAAATTCCAGGGCCAGATGGTTTAGTGCAGAATTGAACCAGAGCGATTACCAATTCTCCTCAAACTATTCCACAAAAAAGAAACAGAAGTAACACTGCCAAATTCATTCTATGAGGTCATAGTCACCCTGATACCTAAACCACACAAAGACTCATCAAAGAAAGAGAACGTCAGACTGATTTCTTTTATGAACATTGAGCAAAAATGCACAATAATATACTTGAAAACTGAATTCAGGAACACATCAAAAACATCATTCATCATGATCAAGGAAGCTTCATCCCAGGGATTCAGGGATGATTCTCTATATCACACCAGTCAGGATGGCTAAGATCAAAAACACAGGAGACAGCAGTTGTTGGCGAGGATGTGGAGAAAGAGGAACACTCCTCCACTGCTGGTGGAATTGCAGGCTGGTACAACCACTCTGGAAAGCAGTCTGGCGGTTCCTCAGAAAACTGGGCATGACACTCCCAGAGGATCCGGCTATACCACTCCTGGGCATATACCCAGAGGCTTTACCTGCATGCAATAAGGACACATGCTCCAATATGTTCATAGCAGCCTTATTTATAATAGCCAGAAGCTGGAAAGAACCCAGATGTCCCTCAATGGAGGAATGGATTCAGAAGATGTGGTATATCTACACAATGGAATACTACTCTGCAATTAAAAACAATGAATTCACGAAATTCCTAGGCAAATGGTCAGAACTTGAAAATAACATCCTTAGTGAGGTAACCCAATCACAAAAGAACACACATGGTATGCAGTCACTGATAAGGGGATATTGACCCAGAATCTCGGAATACCCTAGACACAATCCGCATATCAATAGATTTCTAAGAAGATGGAAGGAGAGACCCCTGGTCCTGGAAAGACTGGATGTAGGGGAACGCCAGGACAGAGTAACGAGAGGGGGTTGAATGGAGAAAAAAGGGAGGGAAGGGGGCTTATGGGACTTTCGGGGAGGGAGGAAACGGGAAAGGGGAAATGATTTGGAATGTAAATTAAAAGAAAAATAAAATAAATAATTAAAAAAAATCTACCACTGTAATCCACACTATAAACAAAGAAATCACATTAGATGCTGAATAGCCTTTGACAAATTCCAACACTGCTTCATGTTAAAAGTATTATAGAGATCAGTGATACAAGGATCATACATAAACATAATCAAAGCAATATACAGCAAGCCAAGAGCAGAGATCAAGCTAAATGGAGAGAAATTTAAAGCAATTCCACTAAAATCAGGGACAAGACAAGGCCGCCAATTCTCGCTCTATCTATTCAATATAGTACTTGAAGATCTAGCCAGAGAAGGAGGACAGTTACAGGAGATCAATGGGACACAAACTGGAAAGGAAGAAGTCAAAGTATCTCTATTTCTGGACAATATGATAGTATACATAAGTGACCCCAAAAATTCTACCAGAGAATTCCTACAGTTGATCAACACCTTCAACAAAGTGGCTGAATACAAATTAACTCAAAGAAATCAGTAGGTCTCCTTTGTTTAAATGATAAACATACTGAGAAAGAAATTAGGGAAAGACCCTTTACAATAGCCATGAATAATATAAAATATCTTGGTGTAACTCTAACCAAGTAATTAAAAAGTCTAAATGAAAAGAAATTCAAGTCCCTGTAGAAAAAAATAGAAGAAGATATCAGAAGATGGAAAGATCTCCCATGCTCATGGATAAATAGGATTAACATAGTGAAAATGGTTATCTTACCGAAAGCAATCTACAGATTCAGTGCAACCTTCTTCAAAATCACCATTTTTATAAACCTTGAAAAAGCACTTCTCAACTTTATATGGAAAAACAAAATCCCAGGATAGGCAAAACAATCCTGAACAATAAAAAACTTCAGGAGGAATCACCACACTGACCTCAAGCTGTACTACAGAGCAACAGTGATAAAGTTGGAATTGGTGCAGAAACAGACATCTTTACCAATGGAATTGAACTTAAGAACCAGAAATAAACCCACACACCTATGGACACTTGATTTTTGATAGTGAATCTAAAACCATATAATGAAAAAAATGAAAGCATCTTCAACAACTGGTTCTTGGCTGAATGTCTACATGTAGAAGAATGAAAATAGATCCATACTTATCAAGCTACACAATACTCAAGTTCAACTGGGTCAAGGACCTCAACATAAGACTAGATACACTAAATCTCACAGAAGAGAAAATGGGAAATACCCTTGAACACATTGGGACATGAGACATGTTCCTAACAGAACACTAATGTCTCAGGCTCTAAGATCAACAATTGGTAAAAGGGACCTCATGAAACTCCCAAAGCTTTTATAAGGCAAAGAACAATGTCAATAGGACAAATCTGCAGCCCATAGATTGGGAAATGAACTTCACCAACCCTATATCTGATAGAGGACTAAAATCCAAAATTTACAAAAAACAAAACAAAATAAAACGAAGAAAAACAACAAAAAAAAAACCCTCAACAACCTGAATAACCCAATTAAAAATGGGGTTCAAAACTAAACAGAATTCTGAACAGAGGAATTTCACATGGCTGAGAAGCACTTAAAGAAATGTTCAAAGTCCTTAGTCATCAGGGAATTGTAAATCAAAACAACTCTCAGGATCCACCTTATACTGGTCTGAATGGCTAATATCAAATACTCTAGTGACAGCACATGCTGGTGAGGATGTGGACCAAGAGGAACATTCCTCCATTGCTGGTGGGAGTACAAACTTGTACAACCACTTTGGAAATCAATTTGTTGGATTCTCAGAAAACTGGGAATAGTTCTACCTCAAGACCCAGCTATACCACTTCCTGGGCATATGCCCAAAAAATGCTCCACCATCTTACAAAGACACTTGCTCAACTATGTTTATAGCAACTTTATTTGAAATCACCAGAAAGTGGAAACAACCTAGATGTTCCTCAACTGAAGAAGGAATAAAGAAATTGTGGTACATCTATCTACACAATGGAAATATTAAAAACAAAGGCATCATGAATTTTGCAGCCAAATGCATGGATCTTGAAAATATCATCCTGACTGAGGTATCCCCATGTTCACTTATAAGTGGATACTATCCATAAAAATACAAGATGTACATGCTACACTCCACAGATCCAAGGAGGCTGGACAGGAAGAAGAGCACATGTAAGAGTGATAGAGTACTACTTGAAATGGTCATTGAAGGCAGATGGAGGGAGTGACTGGCTCAGAGTGAGGTATGGGGAGGGGCAGAGGGATGGCCAGATAACTTTGAGAATGAATGGAAATCTACAACAACAGGGCCAAGGTGAGGTAGGGGACATCTCCTGGAAGAAACAGAGACTTGGGATAGATGAGGTGCCTAAGAATCAATGGTGGGGGGAGTCCTTAGCTGTGACTCACACCATTGGGACAGAGCCTGGGGAGGGTGCCTCCTTTAACCAGGCAGGAACCTCAGTGGTGTGATAGGGACACCAACCTACCCACAAAACTTTCAACCCAAAACCTATCCTATCTAAAAGAATGCAGAGATTTGGAATGGAGCAGAGACTCAGTGAATGTTCAAACCAATAACTGACCCAACTTGAGATGCATCCCATGGGCAAGCAACAATCTCTAACACTGTTAATGATATTCTCTGTTATGCTTGCAGACAGAAGTCTATCATGGCTGCCCTTTGAGAGGCTACACCCAGCAGCTGACTCGAGACAGATTCAGACACCCACAGCCAAACATTGGATGGAGTTTGGGGACTCTTATAGAATAATAGGAGGAAGGATTACAGCCCCTTAGGGGATAGGAACTCCACAGGAAGGCGAACAGGGTCAACTAACCTGAACCCTTGGCGTTCTCAGAGACTGAATCACCAACCAAAGAACATACATGGTCTGGCTAGGCCTCCCAACACATATGTAGCAGTTGTGCAGCTTTGTCTTCATGTGGGTCCCGAACAACTAGAATGGGGGCTATCCCAAAAGCTGTTGCGTGTATTTGGGATATGTTGTAGGTGGGCTGCCTTGTCTGATCTCAGTGGGAGTGGATATCTCTAGCCTTCCAGAGACTTGAAGTGCAGGGTGTGGGGGGATATCTAGGGGGGCTCCATATACTCTGAGGTGAAAGGGAGAGGGTATAGATGGAAGCATTGAGAGAGGGCATGACCAGAAGTGGGTCAGTAATCAGGATGTAAAGTGAATGTTAAAAAAGCAACTATATGTATATAAGGTATTACAATTCTTTTGAGATCCTACAGCAATTTGTTACTAATTTTTATACAGTCCTTATAGATTCATTGCATTTTTATTTGAAAACTGGGATTATATTACTCAATAATTTACTTTTATCATTTACTGATAAATTGTATACAATCTTCTAGTTGCATGATTATATTTAGTGATTATATGCTTCATGACAGTGTTACTATAGTGAGTAAATTCCTCATAGTAAAATAGTTTGATCAGAAATTTCTGCTTTCATGAGTATCTTATCAATTTCTACTAATTCTCTTCTATAAATGGGGCAACAAGTTCTTCTAGTTTGGACGGGTATATTTCTCTAGAATCATGTCTTTAAATTAGAAACAAAAATAGAAGTCCATGTTTAATTGGATATCCACCCAATCAATACCATTTTATGCTTAGCTTAATATAGATGTGTTTATGTATGAAAATATTTATAGAAAGATGCACACACATGGTTCAATGTACAAACACAACTTTTCTTTTTCTAGTAACTGAGGGATTCCAGTAGCACTAAACTCACTTAGCACCAAGATGTAAGGTTTTTTTTTATTATTATTTTATTTATTTACATTCCAAATGTTGCCTACAGGTCCTCTCTCTCACATTTTCCCCTTACTCCCTCACTTTTGTCTCTGAGACGGTGCCCCACCCCCCACCCCCGGCCCCGGGAATTCCCTGTCCCTAGGGCATCAAGTTTCTACAAGATTAGGTATATAGATTCTCAAGGAGGCCAAATAAGACAGTCCTCTGCTATATTTATGTCGGGACCTCAGATCAGCCTGTATATGCTCTTTGGTTGGTAGCTTAGTATTGGGAGCCCCCAGGGGTCCAGGTGAGTTGACACTGAGGAGAGCTGACTGAGACAGATGCAGGTACTCACTGTTAAGCATTAGAGTGAGTTTGGGGACCCCTATGGAAGAGTTAGGGGAAGGATTGTAAGTTTCTAATGTTATCTTCCCATAAAAAGATACAGAGGACCTTGTACAAATGAGTTAGCCTAGGTGTGGGATAGGACAGTTATAGAAGGAGCCTGGAATACTTATCATGCTCAGTAAGAAAGTACTAGGAATAAAAACCAGTCATAATTATGACAGCATATCACAGGGACATAGATGTTAATGGAAAGACCTCCTCCAAGTATCCATAGGTAAAACTGTAGAAGCAATGACATACAGGAAACAGTTTGGGATTATGGCTCTAAGGAAAAATATCTATGACTCCATACTGATATGAATAAATAATTGATTAAAAAGAGAACAAAAATCTCTTCCATGGAGAAAAATGTTATCTTCCCATAAAAAGATACAGAGGACCTTGTACAAATGAGTTAGCCTAGGTGTGGGATAGGACAGTTATAGAAGGAGCCTGGAATACTTATCATGCTCAGTAAGAAAGTACTAGGAATAAAAACCAGTCATAATTATGACAGCATATCACAGGGACATAGATGTTAATGGAAAGACCTCCTCCAAGTATCCATAGGTAAAACTGTAGAAGCAATGACATACAGGAAACAGTTTGGGATTATGGCTCTAAGGAAAAATATCTATGACTCCATACTGATATGAATAAATAATTGATTAAAAAGAGAACAAAAATCTCTTCCATGGAGAAAAATTCAAGTTAATTCATGTACATCAGTCATACTGTTCATTTTTTAGAGATAGAGAATAATTCCTCACTTTTTAAATGAGATTCATACATAACTTCCTTCTCAATAGTATCTGGAAAGGTAATGAAAGAGTACCTGTAGAGTGGAGAAATATGACAACCACAATACAGCCTGGAGGTCAAGCCCAACAGCAATATTGAAAGTCATATTGGTGATACTTATCACTGAGTATTGACTAAGTCCCAGGCTTCAGTACAGGATATACACCTAGTCATTAAAACTTAATCACAACTATGAGTTTGGTATTTTTCTTCAGTTGTTGATTTTTATTTTTATTAACATTTATTCCATTGTCTAATTTTGTAATAATACCTATACTGCAGATATGAAATATTTTATTTTGTAATATAAAACCAAGAAGTAATTATGTTAATGGTGTTATAAAAAGATTTTCTAAGAAGAATAACTAGAAAACAAAACTACAAAGCAGATATTATTTGACTTGATATTTAAAGCATTTTATAAGGCTTAAAAATAAACATCTTATACTTATTATCTAAGTGGTCTAGGAACAATGACTTTTCAGCAAAAATAAATCCTTAGGTTCCTAAACTTTGGCATAGAAGTCAGTTTTCCATTGCAAATCATCATTTCTTGGAAAGCTGTCCAGTACCAGATCTGGTACAGGGCTCTGCAATGCTATGTAGGAGTAAAATCCAAACAAAATGTCAAAGATAAACTGGATCACTTCAAAAAGATACTAGGTAGTCTAGTATTTAGTATATAAACATATGAACATTCACAAGAATAACTGCAGTTAAACATCCCCATTTCAGAAACAATCATTACAAAAGAAAATTTGATGGTTAAAATGAAAATGGTCCCCATAGACTCATAGAAATTGGCACTATTAGGAAGTATGACCTTGTTGGAGTAGGAGCAGACTTGTTGAAGAAAGTGTGTCACTGGGAGTGGGCTTTGAGGTTTCAGAATTTCAAGCCAGGCCCAGTGGATCACTGTCTCTTCCTGTTGTCTCCCAATCTAGATGTAGAACTCTCAGGTACCTTCCTAGCATAATATCTGCCTGCATGTTGCTATGCACACTCTCCTGATGACAATGGAATAACCTCTGAACTGTAAGTCAGATCCAAATAAATGTTTTCCTTATAAGAGTTGCTATGGTCATGTTGTTTTTTCACACCAATAGCAACCCTATCTAAGATATAAGTAAAGAAAAAGAAAGAAAGCACAGAAGGAAAGAATGAGAGAAGGATCACTGCAAACCTCAGAGCAGAGAAAGGTCAAGAATTTGTTTAAAGTAGTTCAGCATATATAAGCTTTCATGTTTGTGTTGATTCTAAACCAATGCCTCTACCATGTATGAGACTTCCTGGGCAAAGCAGCATTTAACTGAAGTGAAATGTGTACAAGAGAGGAAGGAAGAAAAGCTATATAGAAGACTACATCCTATTAGTTGAAAGAAGGGGAGGAAGAGAAAGAGAGAAATTAACAATTAAGTTACTTTATAATGAGATAACAACATCCCTTCTAGACACCACAGGCTAAGAAGAAAAACTTCAGCGCTAGGAATAGATTAACACTTTTGGGAATTGCCCAATGTGGTCCCATAGATGATTAAACATTACAGAATCTTTCCAATGTTCTTGGATGCTCTCCATACCTTGACAGTAAGGTCCAATTTCTGACGACTCCATGTATTTGAACCGCACAAACAGCTCAAACTGATCTAATCTGAAAGTTTCCTTTTCTTCTGGCTAGATTTTAGAGAGCTACCAAGGAAAAAAATCAATATTTAGTCTTACACGGCTGTAAATTCCATAAGGTACAATGACATCTTGCCTAGCAAGACATATCTGCTGGTGCAACAGTAGCATAAATATCATGGAGGTAAACAACCACTTTTTAAACTGGATTTAACTACCACTCCACAAGATTAAACCCATACCTTGTACCAATCTCAGGCCAAAAACCTGAGGCTTGACAAGTCATAGGCTCTAGGGAGAGAAATTCTGATAAGTGAACACAGTATTAAATCAACTGCTAATGACTTATTATTTCCACACATTAATGCAGCCCTTACTAGAGAATCTTCTATTTGCAATAGATGGTGATTAATAAAAAAGATCTAGAACTTGCCAAAGAATGGAGATTAAGAAACTGCAGAATAAAATATTTATATCATATTCTTCTACCCCAAGGCTCATGGACCATTTCAGAGAGAGGGTGCAAAGACTGTAAGTGCTGGAAGTGGCATTGGGTAAATACAAATGGTAGTCTCAGGACACAACAAGGCACCTCCGCATATGAACTTAGAGTGGTTATGACATAATACAAGAGCCCTAGGTAAACTCAAGCCAGACCACATCCCAGAATGGAGAGGGGAATGAACATGAACCCCTACCCATGGAGCTATTAACAATTGATAACTGCTGGGGGGGGCATAAGTTTTCTTCAAGTAAGTAGCCCAATTGACCAGTGAAAAGCCACATAAACAAAAATCTGAGGTAAAACATAAATTGGCCTTGATTGATGGGTAAGAAAACCAAAAATCAAAAGGAGTAGACAAAGTTCGGTGGGTAAAGAAAGAGAGTGGATCTAGGAGAATTTGTGGGCTGGGATGAATATGATCAAAACACATTGTTCAAAATTCTCAAAAAAGGTAATAAAGATTTTTAATGAGGTAGTGAAGAAGCAACTATGATTTTTTATAGGGAAGATTTTTTCTAGTAATTAGCCCAATGAAACAGAAAAAAAATTGTGACACACACATGCATATATATATCCCAGTAGCAGACAGATAAAATGGCCTATTAGAGAAACAGGTCAGGTTCCCTCATGGTACTAATATCTAAATGTGTGTGTAGGTGACGGTTCCCTCTGGAACTGGAGTAATGGTCAATTGTGAGCCACCTGAGATAGGTACTGGCAATTAAACTTGAGTCCAGTAGAACAGTATACATTCACAACCAGTGAATCATCTCTCCAGTCCCAAAATGCTTTTACTTTTCGGTGGAACTTGCTTTTAACATTCTACATATAGTTAGATTTCTGTCTGTTACATGCTATATATAGTATGCCTTCCTCTTCAGGTATATCTAATTAAGCCCTCACTGACTGCTCCATAAGTGGGTTCTGGCACTCTTGTAGTTACCTTTAGCTCTGTCATAAAATGTTTTTCTATCTTGTAACTATTATCTTCAGTCTGCAAAATCTCTTTTCAGTTTGACTTCCTATAGGGATATGGGTCTTCTCATGATATCATGGCACAAAGCTCTGTCATGATCAGATAGTAGATTTTAAACATAGTTTATATACCATGTGAAGGCTAAAAACAAAAGAGTTGCATTGCAGAAGGAAAAATAAAGCATGACAGTGGCCACCATGTTGCAGAAGTGAGTCACACTATCCTGATACCTACTTATCCTGGTACGATTTTGGGCTTTGTCTTCCCCATACCTAAACTCTTCAGAATCATAAAAGAGGAAACCTATGTTTATAATTGATTCTGGCCTAGGGCTTCCTGTGTTAAGGATGCATCTCTAGTATATATCAAAGACTTATTGTATAGATGTGTAGATTGTGTTACCATGGGTTTACCTTTGTCATCGCTGCCTCACTATCACTAAACATCAATCATTCTCAAAAGCGAGTCAAACATTCTGCACCAACAAAATAAACCACAGAGGTTCAACACTAGTATGTCATTTTTTTCTCCCAAGGATCAAGTATCCCAGGACTGATTTCTGTAATTAAGAAGCAGGGCTGCCAGGAAGTGCTTGCTGATGAAAGGCTGATATGGCTGAATCCTGAGAGGCTCCACCAGAGCCTGACAAAGACAGAGGTGGATGCTCGCAGGTAACCACTGGACTGAGCTCCGGGGTCCCAGATGGAGGAGTTGGAGAAGGGACTGGAGGAGTTGAGGGGGTTTGCAGCCCTGTGGAGGGAGCAACAGTGTCAACAGACTAGAGCCCCCCCCCCGGAGCTCCTGGGGACTGGACCACCAACCAAAGAGTTGGTGGACACATGTGGTAGAGGATGACCTTGTTGGACATCAGTGGGAGGAGAGGCCCTTGTACCTGAGGGTGTTTGATGCCCCAGTGCAGGGGAATGCCAGGGCGGGAGAATGGGAGTGGGTGTAGGTGGAGGAGCACCCTCATAGAGGAGGGGAAGGGGGGATGGGATAGGGGGTTTCTGAAGGGGAGACAAGGAGAGGGGAAAACATTTGAAATGTAAGTAAAGAAAATATCCAATCAAAAAAATCAGTAATCTTGAGTAAACAGAAGAGAAGAAGAAGAAGAAGAAGAAGAAGAAGAAGAAGAAGAAGAAGAAGAAGAACAACAACAACAACAACAACAACAACAGCAGCAGCAGCAGCAGCAACAACTACAACCACCATCACCACCAACACTGCCATCTCCACCACCACTGCCACCACCCCTGCCACTGCCACCACCACCACAACCACCAGCACAACCACCACCAGGGTTGAAATTTCAAACTGATTCATCCTGATTCAGAAGTCTCAGTGAAAGGCAAGATGTTCCCATGCACGTGACCTATGATGAAAAGATCACCCTTGATATGGAAGGAGAGGAGAATAAGGGGCTCAACCAAGCATTTCCAGAGTAAACACCAAGGGATAAATTACACCCCAACTCTTGCTACCCATTCAAATTGTTCAATTTGACCCGAGAATTCCATTTTATCCTGTGTTTCATCTTGAAACCTTAGAAGGCACACTGATGTACTGTGACCTCAGGGTAGGGTGGAGTATAGACAGGCAAGGTATTCTCAACTCTCATTGGAAAAAAAAATTCTCCTAATTTCATCCAGCCATCATAGGCTGCCCACTAGGTTGCTGTTTGTGTAAGATAGATAACTCCCCCTTTCTTTCTCCCCTCTCTCCCTTTTTCTCTCTGTCTCCTATTCTGTCCATATACCTACTGATAACTTCAGCTTTAACTTGATCCAGGACTCAGTCAAGGAAGAAAGGCTTTGTTCAGTTCTGTATCTCTCAGAGGCCTGACCCATGCCCCTGAAGTACCTATATTGACAGCATACTATCTACTTTCACATGTAGAGTCTCCAGATGACAACAGAGACAATAAGGAGAATGAAAGTGAACTAGATATGTCTCTACTATCCTAGCTTCAGGGTTGTTTCCACCAGGCTCCATTGTTGAGCCTGGGGTATGGTATCTTTTAGAGGTCTACATACCTTTGGAACTAGATGCTTTAGCTGAGCCTGTTCAAATTACTCAGTGAGAATGTTACAGTATACGTTGTGTCATACATGTCCTTATAAAGGTTCTACATTAAGATATAGTGACAAGGATTTACACCTCTATTTATGGCTGCCTTCTTGAGGCAAGTTCCCCTGTACTTGGGAGAACCCTCTGGATTATCAGACATCAATGTCAGTGACATAACATGGCCTTTCATCTGACTCATTTTCCTCGATACTTTCAATACCACTCCCATTCTGTTCTTACCTTATATTTAATAGTCTCCCGAGACAGTGGTTAATAAAGCTCTGGCTTTGTTAAAAATTCCTCTGGCTCCCTCAAGCCTTTTCTGTATTATTTTCCTCTGTCTCTAGACTCCTGAGGAAAAACTGACCATTTTTCTACACTGCATCTTTTCAAGGGATTCATTATACAGTTTAGACCTCATGTCTAGGAAAATGTTTCCTTCATTAACACTATTTCATTTTATGGGAGAATCCCATGTTTTTACACTCTAAATGAGAACAGTACTGAGATCAGAACAGAGGTGCTCAACAAACAACTACTGAATGACTTCATTATGAAAGTCAGCATTATTTCATAGCCTAAATGAACTCAGCCAAGACTTCATGCTGGACAGTCCTTCTGGTTGAGCACAATATTGTTTCTAAAAGTGCACTGTGAATCATTAGTTTATGCTGCCTTGGCTACTTAACGGCTCATATATGATAGGTGCCTTGGATACAAAGTCCTAGCACACAGCAGTTACCATTTCTTTCTGAGAACATACTTCAGCAAGGAAGGGTAGCCAGTTAGACCTTTGCAGCTACAGACGATAATTCTGTTATGCTTCATAGACTCCAAATTCCTACCTTGATGAGAAATTTAAAGTCTCCAAGAAAATCATATAACATGAGAAAACTTAGTCTGGAAACTACAGGGCCCTGGGGCAGAGTTTAGAAAACACTTAGGCAGTGGAGGCTGTTTTCAAGAAGTTTTGACAGTATAAATTCCTCTTCATCAGAGTTACCACATATTAGTCCAAGACAGTTATTACATTTTCTTCCTATAAGCATTCATGGTGTTCTGAATCTGGTACATTTGCCAAATTGTAGATTTATTCCTATTTCTATACATCTGTTAAAAGAATGTGTGTTCTATCTAATTAGGGAGTTACTTGAAGTCACAGGTTGCTAATTCCAAATGAATAGAAACAGTGATTAATCTGGAAGATAACATATTGATGTAACAGTTGTCTATTATGATGAGTTACACATTTGTTCCATGTTTACACTAGAATATAAAAAGGAGATTCAAGTATTTTGTAAAAGAAAAGAAAAAAATGGGGGTGAGAAGGTAGGGAGCTACAAAATAATTGAAAATGATTATTCAGTCGTCAAATTAGATGTGACAGAGACTGGCAGTATATCTAGGTGGCAGGTAAAGAATTGAGAGAAGGTCAAGAGCTAGGGGAGAGAGGGAAAAACAGGAATCTGTATTCCTGGCTTCATTTCAGGGTATGGATATTAACTCAGTCCATCTCACTTGGCTGACAGAAGCATTAATGCCAAAACCGGCAATTTCATCATCATCAGTTACATAGAAGATGGGATTTCAGAGGAAAGCACAAGAAAACGGAGAATGATGCATGTGATTCTATTCAAATAAGTAAAAACAAAGTTGGCAGTCTATCTTCTTGTCAAGAATAATAAATATCAGACTATGGACTTGGAAGGAGAAGTGCAAGTGGCTTCCTGCTGCTCCATATTAACTTTGGTCCAATACAAACTTCAGAGTTGACTTTTCACACACACACGAATCCATTTTAAATGATCTTCATATATGGTTTCCTAGTTAACTCTGTGAGCAGAACAATAAATTAAGAGGCTACCAGCATAAGGTAAATGGTATAAGAGGACACATGTCTGAGACATACTGAAGGTATGCACTTGAACGGTAAAAATAAAGAGTTTGTACACCCAAGTTTCTTCTTCATAGCTGATGAAAGGTTTCTAATATTATTCTGCTTCTCATTATTTGCATCTTGTTTTCATAATCTCAGGAACTAAAGTGCATCCTGAAAAATAGATGATAGACCGACCAGATGCATGTATATACAGACCAAAAATTTAATGAATGAAGATGGGCTGAAATTAATGAATGAGATGTTCACAGAGATAAATATTAGTAACCAATGTGTTCAACGTACTCGTTGACAGATTTTATCATCAATGTGACCAAATCTATTAAAGAAGCAAAGGTCTATTTCAGCTCATGTTTCCAGTGGACTCAGTACATGACTAATTTCCCTATGTACATGGACAGAATGTCCTGGTATACAGGATGTACAGAGAGAGAGAAAATCCTGAGAATATAGTATAACTTTGAAGACATATACCCCCAAAGACTACATTTTTCTTGCTAGGACTCAACACCCAAAATTTCCAACACTTTCCAATCAAATGACACAGGTAGAAAACCAAGCATACAGTATGCAAGCCTGTGAGGCATACCTATATTCACACCACAACATTCTGTCTTGGGTCTTAAGAGGCCCATGGCTATCTCTGTGCAAAATGTATTTAGTCTATCTCTAAGAGTCCCCAAAGTCTTAACAGTTTCAACATTGTTCAAAAGCTGAAGCCCAGTTTCTTCTGAATCTCAAAGCAAGCTTCTAGCTATAAGACTCTTAAAATTAAAAAAAGAAAAAAAGCAAGTTAATTACTCTAATGGCACAGAGGGAAAAATTCACATTACAAAAGAAAGGAAGAAGAAAGCAAAAAAAAACAAAACAGGTTGATCTAATAGAATAATTTCAGGTTGCATACATATTGAAATATCAGATGGTATAAGGTTAAGAAAATAGGGTTACCAACAATTGGAGAGACAGATCCTGACTATCTGTGTGGCACAACAATGGGGGTGGATGATCAAAAGCAGTACAGAAAACTACTCCAATTGACAAACATCTCTGAGAAACCGTTCATCAAGTGTTTTAGCAGGCACAAGCAGAGGAGGTTTCTCAAGACTTCCCTAAAAGGCCTCTTAACACACATGTAGCTAAATCTGAGCATAAGATTTCATTTCTCACTTGAAAAAAATAGTTTGTATTGTTCTCATTGGAAAACTCAAGGCCATAAAGGGAAGGGAACTGAAGGCATACTGTATCCCAATTTTCCTCTCTAAAACATAAGGGCTCTCTGAAGTAGATAGCAGTGATAACTGAATGACAATAGGTAACATAATAGCAGTTCACCCTTTGTCCAGACTACATCCATGTATAGTTAGTTATTTTAAAGTTGCTTATAAAGTGAACAGTATCACATTTCTGTTCTATGTGATGCAACTATTTCTCACATATCCAGAATTCATTCTTCCCCCACTGCAAGCAGGATCACAGTCTTTTAGTTTTCCTATAACTTGTTAGTGTTTACTTGTCTTTTAGTTCATCACAGTAACTCATTGCTATCCTTCAATTTAACTGTTAAATATTGGGTTAACTTACTCCTTATAATGCTAATGGGCAAAAGTAAGGAGAACAAATCTTATGAATATAAATATGTATGTCCTTACCCAAAATTGCACTGTACCTGGATTCTCCTTCCTGAATGGTGGCCTGGAAACTCTCTCAAAGCAGTAAGCTTGAAAAATCCTAGGGCTTCCACAAGTCACTTCCCAGCTCTCAAGAATCACTGTCTTAAATTATCTGAGATGAGTTTCTCATAAACCACTGCCTGATATATTTTATGTAAGAATTGTTTATTATTTCTGATAAGAGTATAAATCTAGTCCAGGCTATTCTACATCAGTCTGAAATACAAGTCTACCATTTCTTACGTTTTATTTTGAAGAAGAAACACAGTAAATCTTTTGAGGACCTTTACTGCATAATCATATTTTAACCTGCATAATATTCACCAGTATTCTTTAATAAAAACTTATAAATACATTTTAAAATGTCTACTAGTCAAACTTTTTTTTATTGAGTAGTTCTTTCATTAGAATGGTGAAATTTTGCTATAATATTTCACATAAGCCCATGCTGAATGAGCAATAATATCTTGATAAAAAAGAATCGATTACAATTAAATCATACATGTGTATTACAAAATTATACATGGATAATATACAATTATAGAAAACAGGGATACTGTGAATTAATTTAATGTCCAATATCCCCAAAATGAATAGCCTAGCTACCACATAACTTGGTGTCTATTTCAAAAGTGGCTGTATTCACTACAAACAGCATCATTGAATTTAACAGGTGGAAGCTAAAAAAAAAAAAATCAAATATTTCTTGATCTTTCTCAGCTTTCTTCCCCCAAGCCTCTTCAGTCACTTCTGCCAAAGTCAATCTTTCTCTTTCATTTTCAGCCTAAGACATATATCTTGCTTAGAGTCTATTTTGGCATAACTTTCTACACTCTGAGCCTTCTTTATGGTCTGGTTTGATTGCATGGAATGAACCAGACCTCTACTATAAGCATATTTATGCAAATAAATAAAATACAATGAAATTCATAATCAGTCAAAAAATTACTGTCAATGATACCATCTTACAATAATAATTATATAGTGAAGACTTTTGTTCATTTCAAATGCTAATCTGATTTCATTTAAGCAGTGTATAGTACAAACAAACCACAAAATGTTACGGGGTAGCTAGATATAAATTTTTAATTAGTAGAAGGGAGTGGTTGAAAGTAAGCATCAGGAGTACCTGGGTTACACTTTTTCTCTGTAATTCTGTGATAGCAGTATTATGTCATTTGCCATTTGAAAGCATCAATTTCCTCATTAGTAAAATGTAGATAATTAAAACTTTTTAATGTACAATTATCCAAATGTGGGATAAAGTAGAACCGTGTGATCTTTAAAAATCTTACCAAGGCAGTATTAGGCCTACCTAAAAACTACTTCATTATCTAGAATGACTTAACTTTCTGTTTTATGTCTAATTAGAATTCAGATGTCATAGATCAATGTAAATTCAGATATGTACCCAGCAGAAAAGCAAATTTTGAAAGGCTGTCATTTTGTTACTCTGAAAGATATTAATAAATTTTGACTGCTTCTTCAAAAGCTTTTTGCCAAAACTTTTATTCATCAAAATGCCTAAAATACCAAATTCTTCAAAATGCTCCTGGAATTAGATTTATCCCTCATAGTTCTCAACCTTAATGAGCTGGATAAATGTCTGACATGTGTTCGTGTTCACTTTGTATTTGAAGAATATTTATATTTTTAATTCCTTCCCCAATATCTATGAGGTGCCATATCTGTAAATTTGACCAACTATGAGTTTAAAAAAATGCATGTGTTCTGAAAACACATGGGTGTTTTGTCATTAGGCTTTAAACAACACAGTAGAAATAACAATTATAGCACTTATTAGGTATTATTAGGTATACATAGTTGAAAATATAGAGAAGGATATATGTTTGCTACATGCAAATGTGACACAATTTGATATTAGAAATGAACATGCACTGATTTTGACATTCATGGGAATTTTGGAACGAATCGCCCATGACTATAGTGAAATGTATTTATATACAAATGAGGTAGTCTAGAAATATACGTATGTCTGAGAACATCAAAACCTTTTCTGAACCACACATATTATTTCTTGATTTTTAAAAATTCATCTTACTCTCCTTTGGTTCCCTGGAACTGAACAACAGCTCAGTGTTTTTAACCTGCATTTAACTCCCTACATTCTTTGGTTTGCCTTTTCAAAGTACAGTAAGTTCCTGCATTGTGTACTTCAGATATTTCAAAACTATTTGATGATCTAGGCTCTCTGTGGTTTTGTGTACTCTGCAGAATAAATACAAGTTCCACTTACTTCTTTTGTACATGGAAAGTTTGAGCTCCAGTACTTGTATTTTATCCCTGTGGATGCTTTTTAAAAGGAATTATCTTCAGACATTGGTGTGGAAAGAAATTGCTTCTGAAATGCTGTTTCAACATTTATTCAATTATTCAATTGATTCCTTTGTGCCAAAGCTTATTTTACTCCTCTGTTACTTTCTATAAAAGAAACTTAGAATGAGAAATCTAAAATCCACTGAGTTCTTTTTGAGGATTTTTTTCTTTTTTATTGAATATATTCTTCATTTACCGAAAAAGTTCTTTGAAAATAATCAGTACCCACATGCTAATGAGTTTAGGGACACTGGTCATACTTCTTTTTTATCATTTAGTTTCTTTCAGGAGGTGTGTTCTTAAAAAAATTATGGATTTAATTTTGTGCATGGACCTGAGTAAGGCAGCAGATCTCTTGGAACTGGAGTAAGAGACAGTTGTTAAATGACATGTGGCACTGAGACCTGATTCTGGGTCCTCTAGTGAGAGCAATAAACACTCTTAACCACTGAGCAATCTCTTCTGCCAAGAGCAGAGTTCTTTTGTTTTGTTTTGAAGAAAGCCTTCAGTGTTTTCAGTCATTGTTAAAAATCACATGAAGGAAGATAAAATATGTTTTTACATTCCAAGTTTAAATTTAAGAACTAATATTCGATTCAGTTATCAGGGCATTTTGAACATATTTGGAACAATTTGGAAATATGAATGTAGGTACAAATTATTTCTGGTGAAAATTTAACAACCTAATTTTCAAAGTACTGTAATTGTCAAATATATTATAGATTTTAAGGACAGCATAAAACATTTATGTAAATTACACCATTGATAATTTATGGTGACTCTAGGTTAAGTGATAAAAATGCTATGCATATTGGGTTATGTCTTAAAAACTTGGACTTCCTCCCCTTTTAAAAAATGTCACAGACTTCAAGAAAATTGTGGCTTCTGCTCTGTTGGTCAAGTAATGTTGGTCAACATTACTTTTTGATGCATGGGTATCAAACAAACTACAAAATGTATACTTAGGTCCTGTTCCCACTGATCATCTTGAGCAGCCAAATTAGAGCTGAAGCACTATGGATTTAAAATTCTCTTTCATGATCTCTCAAATGTTAGGTTAATACATAAAAACCAACATGTCAATACAGGCTTCCTTCGGATTTGATAACTTGGAGAGAGGCCATCAACACATAACATCTTAGTGAAATTCCACATTTTAGTGGCACTGGAGAAATAGTGTTCTCTTTTGGTCTCTGCTTTTTTGTTGTTCTTTGTTTGTTTTCTTTTGAGATAAGATTTTACTAGGTAGTTCCTGGTTGGCCTGGATCTCTGGTTGTAGTCCAGGCTGGCCTCCAATTTATATGAATTTTCCTGCCTCAACCTCCGAAGTTCTGGAACTGTGGGTTTGTGCTACCACACCAAGATCAATGGTACCTTTATTCACTCAAAAAATAACAAGAATCATTGCAATAAAGTGCCTCCTAATGACAGTTCCCAACCTATGGCTCATGATGCCCTAATGACATATTGTGATGTCCATAGATCAGTGCATAACTAAGCTATTATCAGAGAAGCTTCTAATAGTAGATGGGAAGTAACACAAAGACCCATAATTGGACAACAATGCACAAAGAATGAGAGACCCAAGAGTGCTCGGATCAAACTGAAATGTCTCTATTAAATTCTTTTCCTCAAGGCTCAGGTATCTATCTGGAAGAGGAGGAAGAAAAGTTGTAAGAATCAGAGGTGATAGATAACTCCAAGGAAACAGTGTCTTCCATATACAACAAGGCTAGTACCTCAGATAACTCCATGGATCATGACTCCCAGTAGCATTGTTACCTCAGCTTCAGGAGTACCTAGAGAAGAACTATTGGCAGACTAGCAGAAAGCTTCCAGAACAGAGGGGAAGCTAAGATGTTTTAGCATTTCTCATAGTCATCTCATATATTATAATTTATAATATATTCTTTTGTGTAGAAAGTGTCATATTACTATCACTACAGTATGCGTGTTTGACAGAGGTGATGGGAAGGAGGATAGAGATAGAGCAGACATTTACTATATTTTTTGTTATACTTTCCAAATATTTGTACCAATAACTTTCCACTTGGATTTTATTTATTGATGTGTTTTACTGCTCAGAGAATCTACACAATAGAATGATATCACAAACATCTGTACCTACTAAGATTCAAGCCTTAAAATATAAATTTCAATATCCCCCAATGCTCATTTTTCAGGAAACCAGATTTCATGTGGTGGTGGCAGAGAATAGCTTGTCATCTTGTCTTCTGTGGCTTCAATCCTTCGAACTAACTTTAGAATGAGACCAAACCACAGGAACGCCTTCTCCTCTTTCCTTTATAGTAGATCTTACCTTACCTTCTAGATTTCCCTTCCACTTTCATATATCTTTTATATGAATTTTCCAGTTTATTAATTCAAGACACTTACAACAAGAAATAAAAGTACCAGAGTAAAAGGAATATATTTAGGTTAGCTGATGATACATTTTCTTCCTAGTGGGGAAACCAAACTAAATTCACAAATTCCTTTGTAATATCAAATGAAAGCAAAATACCTTAAAGGATGGTGCCATCCACTCTTGTTGCTTTAGCATCCAACCATATCCAATGTTTAATGCATATTAATGTTTCCTTATCTGCACCCAGCTGGGTTTTTTATTTTGAATTCCAAAGGATATACGGAAATGCTCTTGATATTTCTTTGCAACAACCACTATTACAACTTTCATGCACTACCCAAACATGAACTCATCTTCACGGAAAGCATATTGTTCTCAAAGTCAGCTGTCATTTACTTTGTTCTTTCTACCTGCTTTCACCTTAGCTTTCTCATCTTTTCAGTAAGACCATAATTTCAGTCAACTGTAATATATATACCATGTTTTTTCACTTCAAAAGAAGTGAAGCATCCGGAGAGGGAGCCACTGGTCCTTCACAAACCCAACGTTGTCCCATTCCTCTGTATCATCATTGAGTAGTATCAAAAATGATCCACCACTAACTGCATCCTCAGAGAAGATTGAATCTCTACTCCTCTGGGCAAAACACAACTATTATTTTGCACTTGAGACAAGGGAAGCTTTAGTGGCTCTATGGGGTTCTCTCCCATGCAATGCTTACTCATCCATTTTGACCAGTCCTCCTATCATGTTTTTTCTGCTTATCATATTAAAAGCATCCATCCCTAAAAGTCCCACATGTAGCAACAAATGAACCAACAGAATCATAGTAACATCAGTATTAATAATCCTATTACTAATCGACGTAGTGATTGTTGTTGATTTTAACTTCATGATAACTGTTGCTATCAAGTAGAAAGAGATAGAAATAATTTAAATTATCCCAATGTAGTTAACTAGTTCGTTCTCTGTTCCCTTCTTCCCACCAAACTGTGATGGTCCATGCTTCAGCTATCAAGTATCAGTAAAAGCAAGATTTGGCTCATGGACTTTTGAAAATAGTGTTTCTCCACTCTGACACTAGACATTAGATGACAGACAAGGGAACTAGTGAGTCAAGATGCTGTAGTCCTTTGGGGGTGAGGTCTAAAGAGAAAAATCTCTGTAATAAGGCTTTCCTACAAGTTGGGGCAGTTATTAGGGCAGAAATGAAGGGCAGGGAAGAGGTTGAGTTTTCTTTTTGGTGCTGCTACAAATAAGCAGTGATTAGCCAGTTAAAGAATGTTAGGTGATTCATAAATATCTTTTTTTTCTGAGATGATGTGCTCACTATGTTGCTTGGTGCTCACTATATAAATTAGACCAGGCTGGCCTTGAACACACAGAAATTCACATACCTCAGACTCCTGTATGCAGGAATTAAATGGTTGCTCTCACCACACAGGGCTCTAAATATCTCTTATCAAGAGTCTTTCACAGTGGTCAGGAATCTAGGAAAATAAGTTGTAGAACTTTATTTAGATTCTGGAGGGATAATTGTTTCAGAAACTCCCATCACTTAACAAAGCTGGAGGAACTTGTCAAAGTACCATGGCTATGGCTAACAGACATACGAAACCAGACACTGCTTTCTTACAAGACCTTTTCTGTACAAATCTGTAGTGGGGCCTGAATGTATTTGACATAGCTCCAAACAGATAGAAATCTCTTCGTAAACCAAAGTTTCACAATCAGTCTCTCCCCATCAATCTCTATCAAATAAAGTATAAAATCAAACCGATGTTTTAGAATATCTCCTTAGATGAATTGTATTGTTAGCTGATCTTTAAGTTATTCATATACAAATTCCAAAGAATAAAGCCTTTTCTGAACAATTTTGTATTCCCAGCAGTTTCAACAATACCTGGTATGTAACATGTTCTCCATGACTGCTATCAAACTAGTGATATTGCCCTTAAACTCAAGCCATACCAATATTCTGTTCTCTGGCTGTGATCCTGTTAGAGACCTCCTTTGATCTTCGAAAACTTGAGAATATCAGCACCAAGAAAGGTAAGAGTCTTCTAATCAATTGTATTACGCAGTGACAACTGTGGGAGATAACCAGAAAGGGTTAGGAGGAGCTGTGTGAGACAAGGCAGAATGTAAGAGAAGAAATAATTGTGAGATAAAATGGATCATTGTGACACAACAAAGAATTTTGAGGAATATAGAATTTAGAAGGAGCCTAGGGGCCAGGGAAAAGAATAATATATTTTTAAAATGGGGACAATGTGTTGAATGAGGGGAGAAACAATTGTAGAACACACAGAGAAAAAATTTAAAAATGTGTAACACAAATTTTAAAATGTTATAACACAAATATATAATATATATATTATCTCATACTACGCTGTTACCTGTGAAATCATATACACACAAATATCAAAACAGATTTGACAGACTAGATTTATGTATTTATACATATATACATATTATGCACATTACATATACCTTAGAGCAGTAGTTCCTAACCTATGGCTCATGATCCCCACAAGGTTCACATATCAGACATTTACGTTAGTATTCATAAAAGTAACAAAATTATAGTTATGAAGTGGCAACAAAAATAATTTTATGCTTGGGAGTATCACCACAACATGAAGATCTGTATTAAAGGGTTGCAGCATTGAGAAGGTTAGATTTAGAACCACTGCCTTAGAAGAAGTTGTGCCACTTGGACTGACAATGTTCTCCACAAGAACCAGAGACTAGCAAACACCCCAGCAACAGAGACAAGAAATCTTTCAAAGGGTTGGTCAGAGTTGTCCAAGGGACTTGCAAGACAACACAGGTTGTCAATATAGCCTTTTGTTGTCTCTCAGAGGTTAAGGTTCTGCCCCTATTGCTGAAAATACCACACATTTAGGACAGAGGACTCAGATGATTTGAACTGGATCAAACCTGAAAACCTCTTTCCTGAGGTTTAGCTTCCATGGTACCAACAAATACGATGTAAGCTGCCAAGGGAGGGAAGCAATTAAGCAGTCCCATCAAGCTGCAACATCTATGAAACCCAACAGTTACTACTATTAGCAAGATGTGCTTAAAGGTGCAGCAAGTGGAGGTTAGGTTTCCTTCTTGGCTCACAGTTGGCATTGCTAGGAATAAGCAGTGATTAGTGGTTTACTCTTAGCATGCACTATTAATCCCTCTGACAGGAATACAGACATGCCCTTAGTACATTCCTTTAATCCCAAATAAATAAGGTAAAATTAGTTTGTGGAAGAAAGCACTCTTGTTTGAAATAATGTCTAAAAGAGAGACAGACAAAGTGATGAATTACAGAAAGATTTGACAGAATAGGATATGGCCAACTCTCCCAAGGAACAGAGACTAAGAGAACACAGCAAGAGAAAAAAAAAGAAGAGGCAGCTTTACAGAGACAGTTACAGAGAGACAGGTTGCAGGGAGAGAACAAGCTAGACACAGGTGATGACAGAATGTGCCAAAGAATGAGAAGGAGCCAGAAGATTAGAACATATTCTCATAGTATGAGGCCAAGCAAGGCGATTCAGTCAGAGGATGAAAGAGAGGCCAGATTGAATCAATCATCTGGGAGAGGAATCTGAGCCAGAACAGTTGAATTGAACCAGACAGCCAAAGATCAGAAAGAACTAGGAAGGGGTGAGCTTATTCAGCAGCAAGTCTCAGAAACTGAAAACATTCTAGGCCTATATTAGATTGTATGGAGTTTAGAAGCTTCCAGGACTAGGTCTAGATTAGGAGACTGGGGCAGTAAGCCTCAGAGATGACGATTACCTTTGCATCTAAGTCCTTAGTATCTTGGAATATACTTTTACCCACAGATGAGTGCAGCAAACACTTATTATCAAAGAAGCCTCTCTTTACAGCAACTGCAGACCATCACAGAACACCACAACTGGACAGAATGCAAAGATCAATGGATGATGGTGATCCCAGCCTGTTAGGATTCTAAGTTCCACCCCAGTTACCAGGCAACAGCCAAGTATGCCCCTCCCCACAATTACCTGGCAATAGCCAGGTGGGCCTGACCCACTATAAGAGGAGTCGCTTGCCCCCTTCTCTCTCTCTTGCCTCATGCCCTCTTGCTCCCCCCTGTCTCCATTCCCTTCCCCTCTTTCTAGTGCCCATAGGTGTACAAGCTACAGTGGGCTGGGTCCTCCCACATCTACCATTAATCCAGAAAATGCCCCCACAGACTTGCCCAATACGACAGTCTGATGAAGGCAATGACTGTTGTGTCAAGTTAACAAAAAAAAAAAATAATCAGCACGATAACCATCTCGAATCGGTTGGTTCACCCTACACACGTAATATAAAACTTACTTTATATCATATGAAATATAATACTTATATGAAAGCTGTAAATTCCATGATTACATGGAGTACACTCACAACAGTTGCCACCGTCCTTGAAAGGACTAGGGACAGGAAGTTTAAGTGTGTGTATTGAATAATACAGCACTTTAGTCCACAAATAAGCACAAATATTACTTGTTCATTAAAAAATACAAATTGACCATTCAACAACCTAAGGAGATGACTGTGTAAAACACAGCAACTTGACAACTCCTCGAAAGTGACCCCCCTCTGTTACCTTAAGCAGGAACCCTAACTTCTCACCCAGAACAACTAAAGCGATCCCCTGTTATCTCAAGCACGAACCCCGACTTCTCACCTCGAAAACGGAAAGCGACCTCCTCTGTTACCTCAAACACAACCCACAATTTCTCACCCCAAACAGCGAAAAGACCCCCTCTGTTACCTCAAGAACGAACCCCGACTTCTCATCCAAACAGGGAAAGCGACCCCCTCTGTTACCTCAAGCACGAACCCAGATATCTCACCCCGAACAGGGAAAGTGACCCACTCTGTTACCTCAAGGACAAACCCCGACTTCTCACCATGAACAGGGAAAGCCACCCGTTCTGTAACCTCAAACCCCAATTTCTCACCCAGAACAGCTCACCCACCGGCTGAGTTAAAAAGACCGCCCAGACCGTAGGGGCTGAGAAGGCGAGAAGGCCTAACCAGCTATAGGCCTCTGGGAGGAAGGGGTGGGACCAATCTGCCCTATTCGCCCCTACCGGAAGTCCTGCCTCCGGAAGATGATGTAAAGGCGCGTGAAAAAGCCGGTGGTGATCCCACGTGTGGAAAAGCAGCTCGTGCAGTCGCCTACTTCCGAGTGTGTTGGGCTTGTCGGGTCAACGCGGTCGCGGCTGCGCAGTGCAGTCCGAGCGGAGACACTGGGACACAACGGCCTCTAGGTTAGGGTGGAGCCCGTGCACTGTGGAGTCCGCGGACCGGTGCAGGTGGGACAGGAGTGTAGACGGGTAGGCAAGACTGGTGG
The DNA here is from genome assembly GCA_036184795.1 of Tokudaia tokunoshimensis. Lineage (NCBI taxonomy): Eukaryota > Metazoa > Chordata > Mammalia > Rodentia > Muridae > Tokudaia > Tokudaia tokunoshimensis. The sequence goes on along the minus strand of BTHU01000023.1, from coordinate 21,354,498 downwards.
CTTCCAGTCCTTAGCCGCTTCTTGCCTCCCATTTTGGGGACACTCTTTTTAGGAACCTTCCTATTTTCCCTGAGGCCCTGGTCCTCTGGGGGTAGGAGTTCGAGGCTAGTTCAGCATGTTTCCCCTCAAGACTCGTGCCACTACACCTTGCACCCCACTATCAAGACTACACTGGTCTTTGCAACATGGTATCATCTTACATGTTTCCAGTCTCTCTGAAACTTATCCCCAAATGGTGGCATAGGCTTCAAGGTATTTTCCCAGAGGAGGCACTATTTTAAAACTGCCCCCAAACAAGTGTCCTACCTCATACTTTCCCATGGGATGGGGAAGAAGAACGAGGGCCAGCCAGGTTCAGAATAACAAGGGGATACCAACTTAAAGTTTAGCCTCAATGTTAATCAGATTCCTTGCTTTGGTAGTTGGGAATTTTAGATTGGTAGTGAACCCTGTGATTCCAGCCATGGTCTCCTCAGTATCTTCTCCTGCTACTGCAGTAAACACCTCAAATGGTGTTTACTGATTCATCATCAGCCAGCTTCCTCACCTTCAGGATGCCCAATGCATGAAGGGCAAAGGAAAGGTAATTTGCAACTTAGCAAGTCTTCCTTAAATCAGCCTCTTCTCTCCAAAGTTTACCTGTGCCTACACCAGTGACTCTCAGCCATGCATGAGAAGAGCCATCATTCAATACATATTTTAGGTTTTCACAACTGAGAGGAAATGATACTGCTGACATATAGTGGGGTGGTATTTAAAGACAGTGCTAAATAGACATCTTCCTGCCTCAGACGTGGAGTCTTTGGTTCATAAATAGTAAGAATGCCAGAGCTGAGTAAATCTCAGTCCAGCTGTTTCAATAAACTACTCCCATATCTGTTATGTTCTTCATCTAGGTCAAAATAAGCCTTCACCAAGTGAATTTATAGACCATTGTGTCAGTGCTAGGTTGGAAACAAAAGGTCTTTAGTGCCTGTCTGCTTTAGATAGTTCAGACTGTGGCAGTGTGGTATGCTTGCTGAATGTGCCTGCATGTTTGCTGTATGCTCATGCTTCCAGTGTTACCATTCCTCTTTCTCTCCATTAGCCAACCTTCTCCAAGAAGTCAGCACCTATCTTGTGACAAGCATTGCCGAGTTTTGTTTCTTCACTGAAAGAGAAGTAGCAGTGCACATAGTAGACAAAAACCATTTGCCTAGGAGTGTATACATTATCACTTCTATAAACCAGTGTGGGAGATTTTCTGACTGTTTGATAGTCAAAGAAACAGACTAAGGCTCAGACCAATTTATGTACTTCAAGTCATGTAAGTAAGAGGCAAAGTTGGTGAAAATTCTCTGACCTTGGACAAGGACAGATTCCCATGGTCTCCTAGTATTTCTCCTAGAGTTGAGACAAATCAGACAAAGCATGTGTGTCTTTGCTCTTAGCTTCTGTCCTCAAATAGTTCTCTGCATGATTTATATTTCATCTATTTTAGGGAGTTGCCCTCCTGGTTTATTTGCATTAGTAAGAATGTGAGTATTTATAGGAGAATAAATGGCTTCCTGGTTATATGATGTGAAAATGTACCATTGGTTTCCTTCTAATAGCTATCTTGGATGGTTGATTGCTCTGGGAAGATGGGGTTTTTAATGATGTAGAGGGAGATATGGCAGCTGTGTTCTCACTCCTGAAGTGAACAGCTGCATGCAGTCTTGGGAAATATGGCCTGGTCGAAGAGGCCAAGGAATAAATAGAAATTTGTCTTTCTATATAATAGTATTCATGATATTCTTTATTTCCTCTTGGTCCCTGGAACAAGGAAGGATTTCATGACTGAAGTGGTTTTTTATTCTGGGACACGAATCTTTACCTTCCCATTCACCTGATGCTTAGACAAGCTTCTCAGTCCCCACACTTGTCTTGATCAGTACCCTAGAAGCTTGGGCATTAATTTTGGATTGACTCAAGGATGAGACTATCATGGGACATTTTCTTTAAAAATTGTCTTTTCTTGGTGTACTTTATCTGCTGACAAGGACTAGCACCTCAGATGTGTGGTACATTTTTTTGTGGCTTAGTGAGTCTTAGAAAAAAAAATGAGCAGAATGGGATTTACATATTTCCCTGAGTGTATATAAAATCTGCTTTTTGGCTTCTGTATCCAGTATTTGAACGAATATATTAACACTGGATGTGTAGAGAGTGGCTGCTACTTCCTTGGGGCTGGACTTGTATGGAAATAATGGCTGGAAGTCAGAGAGACCTTGTGAAGTATGGCAAGCTCTCACTTCGGGGATTTGTTTTCTATTTTCATTTTCTTTTTTTCTTTTAGAGGGAAAGTACATTTATAGCGTCTTATCTTTAGGAGTTTAGGAAGTTAACTAGCTTAGTTCTTCCCATTTTGAAGTAGAAGAAATTTAGTTTTCCAATCGTGTTGGTCAGAACTTTAGCTCTTTAAGGTCCCAACTAAGAGAACTACCCTCCACTGTATCATAGTCTGGTATGATATGGTATTTGGCAGTAACAGTGTTTTAATACTTGATTATTTTAGGCTGTCCAGTGACTGCAGCAACTTCTGACCTGACCAGTGAGAGCAAAGCACACTCTGTGCCTGCTCACCAAGACCGGGCCTATGATTATGTGGAATGTCCTGTTACTGGCACTGCAGCTAAGGTTAAGGAGAACCTCGATCCTTCAAACCTAGTAATCCACCCTGATCTCTTCCCAGGGCATTTTATGCACCTATGCATTCTCTACCATGGCCAACTGTGTCTCCTCAGACTACAAGCTAGATAGAATAAATCCTCCCTTAATTCCTTCTTGCTGGTTATTTTATTAGAGCAACAACAAAACAGTAGTATGACCAAAATATCAGAACTGTCAAACTCTGATGTCATTGATTTAATGGGAACTTGTGCTTCTTATGTGGAGAATTGCTTTCCAGGGTATACTGATTATTTTATAGTTTAGACCATAGTGCTAACATGCAGAAACAATCCACTGATATTCTATAGATGCCACCACCTAATCAGACACCATCCCCAGATCAGCCATTTACTTTGTCTGTCTCAAGAGAGGAGTCATCAATTCCAAGAGCCGACTCTGAGAAAAAGTGGGTTTACCCTTCTGAACAGATGTTCTGGAATGCCTTCTTACAGAAAGGGTGAGTGAACATTATTTAGAAGATAATTTTCTTGCCAGACTTATCTCAGAATTAACTGTTAAAGAGTTTTTGTTTAGCCTCTAAAATATAAAGTAGTTTTTAGTGACTTCAACAGTTTGTAATAGAATATTTATTTATCAGGATATAAGTTCAAGATCAGTATTTAAAGTCAGAATTTTCTAGAAAAATAGAACTAACAGGGCATGGGGTTGAGGGCTGATCAGGAAGACATTTGTTATAAGAAAGTGGTTCCCATTATCATTTAAGGCAGCAGCAAGTCCCAAGAGTTGCAACCAGCAAGTGGCCAGTGATTTGAGTAGCCAGTCTGAGACCCCCGAGAAGCAGGGACCTCAGTAGAAGTCCTGGCCTGAAAATTGAGAAGCTTGAAATCCAGAAAGACCTGATGTTTAAGTTGAGGTTGAAAAGTAGGTGAAGCCTAAAGTTATAGCTTCAGCAAACATGTAGGAATTCTGTTTGCTTATGGTAAGGACAGCAGCTCTTTTGTTAATACTTAGACTTGAAACTGATCAGATGAGATTTACCTGTATCTCATAACATTTGTATTTTTAGAAATATGAAATGAAACACATAAAATTGACTAGGAAAAATTGGCAAATCATTAAATAATACCACCTTAAAAATAGGTGGTTGTGTAAGGATGACTTTTAGGGATTCCATGAAATGTGATTAACATGAACCTTCAATTTTTAATTTTAGTGTCCACAAGCTTTTATAAAAATGTTTATTTTATGTATGCATGGAGTAACTTTGACTTTAATCAATAATATTTTGTCAAGTTTTACTACATGTTCTTTCTTAGGTGGAGGTGGAAGGATGATGATATTAGTTAGAAAGATATATACAATATCATTAGAATTCACAATCAGAATAATGAGCAAGCTTGGAAGGAAATTTTGAAATGGGAAGCATTTCATGCTCAGTAAGTATGTTTAAACTCTTTTAAAAAATGTCCCAGCATCAGCTTTACTTCATATTAGCCTTCCTACAGTTTTTCCATTTAAATAATATTTTGTTACTTTTGTATACCAGTGATCATCCTTGTAGGAGAGACCATACTTTCTTACTCACAGAGCTCATAATGCAGATTTCAGAGAATATTGAACAAAAATTGCTTAGGTCATGGTCAGAAATGGCTGCTGCCTAGCTATGGGCTAGAGTTTTCTGGAGGCTTGGTCATATACCTATATGGAAAGGGGTCTTATGTATCACAGTAGGTGTGTTCCAGAAGCTGAGTTCTGAAAAATACCAGGCAGAATCTAAATCTCTTTTTCTGACCTAGTTAGGTGACTCAAGTATTCCAAGCCTGGTGAGATTTAAAGGGGGCATGGAGACCTCATCTCTCAGTAGAAGTATGGTAGGTTAGTCATTGAAGGCAGAAGTGAAACAAAATTTTTTGTAATCCATGGGAGGTAGGAATGAACCTTTTGTTCCTTTAGCAATATTTGGAAACCCTGTAAGGATTGACCGTAAAGATCGGTCTTCGCATGGGTCCCTTTTCTCAGAGAGAATAGGTCATTTGAAAGAGCAATATTTCTTCACATTACCTGGCAGGTTTGTTGCAACTCTACATGCTAGGCTCACTTACGCGATATCTGTCCCAGATTTGGTGTTTATGGAATGATGTGATACTGCTGCTTTTAGATCTCCGCTTCCAGAAGTGGATAAATGAGGAGAATCTTTTTAAAGGACTAGGTCCTATCACAATTTGGATTACATTTCAAATTCTTTCCAGTGCATGAGTAATAAGTTTCTAGGAGAAAAATCACCTATTGATTTACTTTTAAGATGATCTTTTTGTTTTTGGTATTTGCATCGAGCATTTCAGTATTAGCACTACTTGAGTGTCACTAGGTAGATTGTAGATGTTGGATGGGTGTACTTTTCCTTTCGGTTACCCCTGACCTAGAGGAAAGACCTGGCTGGCTAACTTGGAGCTGCAAGTAGCCATCATAACCTAGACAAAATGTACTTTAATTAAGGCCTCCTGCTCTTTACTTGTAGCATGATTTAAAAGCAAAGTAATAAGAGAAACAGGCATTTTCAACTGGTCAGTTTCAACACCACCGGTCATTTTTCAGATTTCTGGTAAATTAGCTAGGTCCTAAAAGACTTCCCTAATGTCTCCATAAGAAAAGTCACATAGGTTTAGGTTATTGCTTTGTCTGTGACCCTCTTGAGAAGAGATATTAGAAAGTTCATAGTCAGACTCTGTTGTACTCTGGAATCTTTTCTCCCTTACATAGTAGGACTATAGCTTGTCTTATGAATGGAAGAAGCTGGCAAGGTAGTGACTCTTGCCTTAATGGACCAGTCTTCCACTCCCATAAGTGCAATTGGTTTGTGTCTTTCAGGGGTAGCCTCCTTGTACCCCAATGCCAATAGAAGACAGTGCCCTAAGGGACTTCAGATAAGGACTCTAATTAGGATCCTACCAGTGTTCAGGTTACTTAAAAAAGCAAGTTCAGCACTACTTGCAGTTGGTTCCTTGGAGTCACCCACCAAACTTTTTTTTCCCAGTTAAGTCTTAATTATTTATAATGTAGCAATAAAGTTCTCCCACAATATTCTTGGATTGTTGTAGGACAACCAAGGGTAGAAAAAGCCAGGGATACTGAAAGTGGTTTATATTATAATTTTATTGCATTTGCAAACCGTATGTGTACATCTTGCTACATATAATGACTAAAATGTTTTGTGAATATTTGATATACTGTTTTATTTAAGCAACAATGAAAAGTAATGAAATCAGATTTGCTCAGTGCAAGTGCAGAGTTTTATGTTCATTACCACTTTGTTTTTGAGACAGTGTTGTGTAGCCCAGGCTGACCTCTGTGTAACCTAAAGATAACCGTGAACTTGTGCTCCTGCTTACCTTCATCTTTCGAGTGCGAAAACTATATATGTACATCACAATACTTGATTTATGTGGTACTAAGCATGGAACCCAGAGCTTTATGCATGGTAGGCAAGTCCTGTACCAACTGAACTATATTCCCCAGTTCTCAGCTTCAGTGTTTGTCCAAGGACTTTCAGTGTACAGTTGGCTGAATCTGTGAAAATGGAGCTCATAGACTCAGAGGGCTGACTATATAATAGTTTCTGTTGTTTCTCTTCAAAAACACTAAGTGCTTTATGCAAAAGAGAAAGAAGATACACGGTATATAACACTTTTTCTCTGAGAGTATGCCTGTGCCCTTGTCCCAGATGAGAAGGTCTTGCTTCCTGAATCTGGCAGGAAAGCCAAGCGGATGCCTACAGAGAGACATACATAATCCAAAAGGAAAGAAAAAGGTTTCTAACAAATAAGGACAATTTATTTGAACTTTGTTAGAAGTTATTATTCTCTGTAAATGTGATAGTATAACAGATAAATAGAGAAAGAAAGACGTTACTGAAAAGCAAAAACATCATCTTGTAAAATGAAAGAGAATGTTTTAATAGACTATTCTTATTTGGGCATTTTCAGTGAGTGTCCTTGTGGCCCATCATTGGTCTGATTTGGAGGTAAAGCAAGAGAGTATTCACCAAGGGCAAGAATTCGTTCCTGGATGGGATAAGTGTCAGTGTAGAACTGCCCTTGATATTCCTTATGCCATGATCAGCATTTCTACCACCAAAAACAGAGTGTAAGAAAAGCAATTATATCTTCCAAACCTCCAGTATCCAGCCTATGTTTTCTTTCATCTCCTTGAGTTTACTCATAGATAGGCAGAATCATAAGGGTTGGGTTTTTAGCCTGGTACTTCACTCTCCAAGGATTGAATTTGTTCTCATTTTGGTGTCTTTAGAACTGTCCTTTTAGTCCTTTTGTGGTCTTTATCTTGCCTTATCCCTTCCTTGTCTTATAGTGTACTAGAACTATTTAGTACATTTGATTTCTCCAGCTTCCTACCTAGCCTGGCCTGGGTCTCCTTACCATCAACCTATTCCTTTATAGATAGATGATCTGACATGGACTTATCATAGTTCTTTATCACCATACTCTCTAAGCACCCTGGACTCATTGACTAAGTCTCATCTCCTCTGCTAGATATTTGCATATGAGTATGTGCTGTTTTTCATTCTGTCTTTCTGCTAACACCAAGACAGACAGAATATAGACCTATATTTTAACACTCTATTTTGGTTTCATTACAGGTATGAATTTCCCTTTAACCACCATGACTGGATCATCAATCGTTGTGGCCCAGAAGTTATGTATGTGATTGAGTACTATGATGAGGGTGAGGTCCACAAGGACTCCCAGTTCACTATCCTGGATGTGCGTCCTGCCTTTGATTCATTCTCATCAGTATGGGACAGAATGAAGGTTGCTTGGTGGCACTAGACTTCATAAGCATTATTTTGTTTGTTATGAAAAAAGTGAAACTTTGTCCTGAGAAAGTTGTTAAACTATTTTCCCCAAACTAAATGCACTCATAATGTCACTGAGGGTACTTTTCAAGTGACTGATCATATTTGTTCTTGTATTTAGCAAAGATGCCATGCTCTGTTAAAATTTGAGTCCCATTTTCCATTGCTTATAATAGGTCAGTTTAATTTTTTTCCCTGTTTAGTATAAGTGGGAAGCAGTTCCTTAGTTTTCCCATCAACTGCAGTAGTATTTCACATTAAGATTTCTGTAGACATCTTAACAACCTCTGAAAAAGAGGTTTTAAAAAGCATAAAAAGTTGTTTTTATCCTTACTGTTTCCTCAAGAGTAATTGAGATATAAAACCTGAAAGTGTCTGATGCTTTTACCTACCAAATGATTTAACTATATTCATTATAAATAAGAAGCACTTATTCTTGTTTTAAAAGTAACTAATATTTCTAAAATCCCTACGGTCTCAGTAGCAATCCTGAACAAAATACACAATTATATACCAAATGTACTTTGTAAGACTAACATGTTTAAATACAATTTCAGATTTGACCCTGATAGAAATTTTCACTGGAAACACAAAAATTTCAAAATATTTGTTTTTTTTTCTTTCTGTCCCAATGTGTAACTATTAATGAAAAGCTGATCACACCATCCCTGGAAGTTGGCAAATTATCTTACAATATCTCATTTATTCCATCTTCCCACTAGGAGCTTGCCACCAGTAGTATAATGTAAACCTTGAGAGCCTGAATCCCTTCACAGTGCCTGCTGTGTTTCTTTGACGAATAACATTATATTTGACTAAGTGTATACTATGTATTCACAGGAAATTCATTTTTCTCAGATGTTAAATGTTTGCATCAGTTCACTATCATTTTGATGTTTGTTTTAAGCAAGTCCTAAGATTGCTATTGAAAACTTGTTATTTTGCTGGGTAGTAGTAGGACAAGTCTTTAACCCCAGCACTCCCTACATCTCTGAGTTTGAGAACAGCCTGTTGACAGAATGAGGTCCTTGACAGCCAGAAAATCCTTTCTCTAAAAACCAAAAGAAAAAGAAAACTAGTTGTTTTTATTTTAATTATAGCAACATGTTAGAAGTAACTTTTTTCTTAAATGTTGATAATATAAAAAAAAGTTTAATTCATCTTAAATACTGTAGTATTAATTTAGTGGACAGAATTGGTGTTTTTGAGTTCTTTGGCGTAGATTTCTTTGTTGTATGATGCTTTAAAAATCCAATATGTGAAAACATTTGTATTTTTTAAATAAAGCTAACAGTTAAAAGTTCTGAAACTTCTTAGAGTGAATTTGTAGTTACTTAATTTTTGAGACACTATCTTCACTAAATGCAGCAGTGGTCTCATTTGTTAATCATGTAATTTTAAACTGTCATGTAAACTCAATTATAAGATCAACAGTTTTATACACCCTCTTACCACTTTGAGAAAAGATACCTGCTGAGTACTCAGAGTTGCTTTGTGGCTACATTATACTTAACTCTGTCTAGGGAGTAAAACTTCACTGCTCTGATGGTTTTTATATAACCTGAAATTCATTTTGAATCATCTCCCACATTTTAAACTAAGTCTTTTAACTGTGGAAATGGCATCATTCAGATTATTGTCAGAAAATGTATGTGCAAACTGGGTTACATATTATCACTTAGTATTTCTATGAATTCATTAACTGTCATTTATGAGATGTTGATGTTCACTGCATCACACCCAGGACAGAAGATGGCAAACGATCATCCCCTACCTTCAGAAACACAATCTTTCTGAGCTCAGTCTGTAAACAAGATCATAGTACTGTAGAATTCCTACTTGTAAAACTCTCTAAGGTAATGATCAGGGGTAGGGATACATATAAGTACATTTCAATATATTTAGCTACTGTGATGATTAGTCTAGTCAGGTTGACAGGATTCAAAATGACATGGGAAGTGGAACTCAGGGTATGCCTATGGGGGACTACCTTGATTACATTAATTGAGATGGAAATATTCAGGCCCCCTGTGCTGCACCATTGGTATCCTGTACTACATAAAATGAAGAAAATGAACTGAACACTAGAAACCACATAGTCACCTCTCTGTTTCTGGATTGTGGGCATAAGGTGAGAACCTGCTTCAGGCTCTTGCAGCTTTGACCTCCCCACCATGATGAATTACCTTGAATTGCAAGCCAAAACCCTTTCTCAAGTTGCTTTATCAGGCTATTTTCTCAGAGCAACAGGAAAGGAAACCAACAGTTGACAATTTCTTTAGTCCCTGATGTGTTCACCCTCTATTGGAATTACTGCTCCCTATTTAAAGTGAACTGTTCTGTATTTATTTCCTTTCTTGTCCTTGTCATGACTGTCAAACCATGTTCAATCATTGGTACTGCTAAAGGTTTGAGGCTCTTTGTGATTAGGAGGGCATACCCTGAAAACTGGTGGCTTGTTCAAGTGTTGTCTTTACTTGCTCTGTGTCTGTTTTCATGGTTATATAATGAGAAAATGAGCAGACAGAGTCACTTTGCAAGTTCTGTGAGGTGATCTCTGTGTGCTTTTGGTGTAGAATCCTGGGTAGAGAAATCTTGACAGCCATCCACATGACTGACAGTTCCCATCACAGAGAGATTGTGAAGCAAGGCTAGAAGTCAAAGTGCTAAGATACCCCACAGGAAGAATCTGGAAAGATCAGGAGGTTCTTCTGATCTGTGTCAGTTATCCGGTATTGTAAGTATTACAATAGATGCTAAGCAACCTCATGTTATCTAAAAAAGGCTAGAGGGAATAAAGAAAACATACACATAAATTGATATGGAGTTAATATGCAATTCTTATTGGACAAACATAATTAAGCGCCTGGATTTCCTAATCTAAAATGTTAAACAATGTACAACACAGAAACAAGCTTCATAAATAGAAATTAGGTAAAGCCTATTAGTTATCAACAATGTTGTCATGAAGGTAGCAACCACTGGAGAGATAATCAGATAAATTCCAGTTCTGTCACAGCTTTCCAGGGTTTTCTTAAAGCTTCTTGCCACAAAAGTGGATTGAAATAAAGATGGTGTGTCCTGTGTGTGGGTCATGTAAGGAATAAATAATTGCTGGCACACATCACCCAGAAAAGCCAGTGGCCTTTGCTCCTTGTAGAAGGACTAGTGAATGATGAGCTTTATGGCCTTTCAACTAAAATCTAACATGTAATCATTTTAAAATTTCATTTTAAATTTTTTTCTTTTTAAAGCAGGGTATCAAATTGTGTAAGAAAAATGGTGTATGAGGACATTCCTGGAGATTTTTGCCGCCTCTCTCATCTCTTCTGTGTTTGCTTTACCAAAGGCACTTCTTAAAAGTTCTACAGATCATACTTCCCTGGAAGTCTTGGTAAAATGCAGATACTGAGTTCCCACTGAGGGTCCTTTATCTTGTAGGCCTAGAACAGCTGAGACTTTGTTTTAACAGACTCCCAGAAGATACTGATACTATTGGTCCAGTCACTTTGTGGACCTCCTGGCATCTGTTGGCCATCTACCCACTACTAACTTTGCAACAGTATTCCCAATTGCTGCAAGTTCCTTTGGTCATGGTCATGGTCAAGTAGGAGATGTAAAAGCAAAGGTTAAACGGAAATACAAATATCCCTCCTATTTCATCCCCCAAACCCCCCTTTTCTCAGTTCTGAATAGTGCTTCATTTTTCCATGTAATATTTTAATGACAAAACCTTTTCCTTGGAAAGGAGATCTCCCATGGCCTCTATAGTTTGGCAGGATTACAGTGGTTGAAGTATCCCAGACTGACTGAGAAAGTTCTTGTTTTACTCTGTGCTGCTTCTATGTGGGTTGGTGGTGGCCACTCCCTTGAGCAGGTGAGGCGTTTGCTCTGGTTTATCTCTGCTATATGACCTTTACTTACCATCTTAGTTTGCCAGGTGGCTGTAACTAAATGCTACATATGGAATAGCTTAAACCACAGAACTTTCTTCTCATGGTTCTGGAGACCAAAGTCCAACAGGAAGGGTCATGTTCCCTGTAGCAAAAGATTTGATCCATATCCTGCTTTAAGATATTCCTTGGCTTAGAGAAGGACAAGAGCTCTCTTCATGTGTTATTTCTCTCCCTCTCCTTCTTCCCTCCCCCTTTTACTCTACCCCTCCCTCACTCCTTCTCTCCTCTCTTTTGTGCTAGCTTATTGCTCCGACTCCCTTGCAAGCACTCCTCTCTCATGCTCCCTTGTTCCCTCATACTCCCTCCTCTTCTTTAGTGCTTGATTGCTCACATGTACTCTCTCCCTTGTACCCTTTCACTCACTTGGGCCTCCCCAACCCTGTGTACTTTTTTTTATTAGCAGTTCTATTAGAGTCAAGCCTCTTCCAAATGCCTCCATCCTAACTTGATCATCCAAAAAGATCGTTTCCCAAGAAGTGTCCATTTGTAGGTGCAAGGGGATTAGTAGAACACCATCTTGGTGGAAGACAACACAATTCAGTCTATAATACACTGACAAAATTTATCCAGGAGCAGCTAGTCTTAGCATCTAAGTACTGCTACTTCTTATTTACACCAGTGTGTTAGTTTGAATACTTGGTTCAACCATGACATTGTAAACTAGTACTGGTCCCTGGCAAGCTTCATCCTTCTGACCAGCTAGGTATGCTCCCCGGTCACCACGTGTATCAGGGATGGAATTCTTTTGGTTAGAGGTAAGACCTGCAAGGTACCTAGAAGGTTAAAGCTCAGTGACATGCCTACCCTTGACAAAGACAACTGTTTTCCTTCGAAAAGTCAAGGAATATCTTGTATTTGTGATTTGAGGACAAGAAGATACTAGAGATAGACTTGCCATGTTTCCTTTCTATAAGAAAAAAACTTTCTAACTCTATTCCTAATTTCATTACCCTCTAACGCAACATATTAATTCAATTTTTTTGTTTTTTGGTGTGGAAACACAGCATCTTTGCCTCACCTCCTAATGGGAACATCTGAGTGTTCTGACTTCCATTTCACTGATCAGCCTACACCCAGAATCAGTTCACTCCACAATTGTATAGAAACTAACCCCATAGAATCTGGTTGCAAAAAGGAAGGGCTGTGGACTGAGGTTGTAGTTGAGTTGGGAATGTCCTTGCTTAACCTGGATGACTCCTTAGATTCAGTGCTCCCCCAGCACTGCTTAAACTTAGTATAGTGCCATAAGCCTGTAATCCCAGCACATGGGAAGTGAGAGTAGACTGGCTACATATCAACGTTCAGATCAGCCTGGGATACACTAGATCCTGTGATAGAGACAAAGATAGAGAGAGTACACTTCACTGAAGACCAATTGACAAACTGACAGACATGGTCAAATTTGTCCCATTTGCTTGGTAGCAAGGGAACTGAAGTGGTAAGGTAAAAAGCAGGTGATTGTAACTAGGTGCCACTTAAGGGTGATTCTTATTTTTCCTATAGTTGTTCATACTCTTATTCTATTATAGATCTCTGAGGCCTCTGTTCTAGTTTCTGAGATTTTACTCATCAGAGACTTTGGCTCCACAAGACTCTTCTAGTTATTTTAGGCCAAGTCCTGGCATTTGTTACCTATGCTCTAAAAAAAAAACAACAACAAAAAACAAAAGAAAAAAAACACAGTCGGAATATTTCTTTATGAGTAGGGGTGTTTCTGTTTTTGGCTCAGTTTCAAAACTGTACTTTGGTCTCTGAACTAGGTGAGTGTCTTAATCTGATCAGGCTGCTATAACCAAGCACCATGGGTCAGGGACTTTATACCTCAGACATAGATTCTACCAGTTCTGGAGGCTGTCAGTCAGAGAGCAAGGTAGCCTTGATTCAATGGCTAGTAAGGACCTTTTGTTTCATGGGTGACAGTTCTTTTGATTCTCAAATGTAGAATGGGCAAAGGATTGTGGGGCTCTTCTTTATCTTCATATTCTAACCACTTCTCAAAAGTTCTATAACTATCCCCTGACAAGGTAACTGCCTAGTGTGATAGTGGCTTGAATGTGGGAATAACCAGCCATAACCAGAGTGAAGGGCTTCTCCATGAGATAGAACCCACATCTTATACTATTAAAGGGGCCAAGAACTTGTATCTAGATAGGTCATAGATTCTAGGGGCAAACCCAATACTATAATTCTGCTAAATGGACATAGTATTAAAGTGATTCCTAATGATTTATTGCTGTACCCATAGATCAAAGCCTCTCTTATCTCCAATCTGAGAAGCTTTTCTTCACAGTAGGTGGCATTTAACGCAGAGACCTTCAAGTGGATGATGTGCTCAGAATAAGAGAACATAAATTGATCAGCCCTAAAGGAGACATACATATTTCCATCTCCACAGGGATCTGGAATCTGGCAAAATACGGAACACCAAAATTGTAAGAGCTGAGGGTGGAGAATGAAATCAAGGAAATATTTTTTCCCAGACACAACAGGGAAGTTATACATATGAACCCACAATATTTATGACAGCATGCACAAGACCTGTGCAAGGTCCAGCCAGCAAAATGTCCCAGCATAGTGTGTGGAAGGTGGGCATCAATAGCTGGGGGTCTCTACTCTTTCAATGGCTATGAGAGAAAGAGAGAGACACACACACACAGACAGAGAGAGAGAGAGAGAGCACGAGAGAGATCTATTAGGCTGACTACACACAAGAGAAGACACCAACCCAAAACTAGATGGCAACACAAATTAGATTTGATGGGAAACAAAAACAAAAAAGGAAGTAATGGAGGATAAAAAGGCTGCTTATGGGAGAAATTGGAGAAGATAAATATCAAAATACATTGTTGGAAACTCTCAATCAATAAAAATACTGTTTAAAATCCCATAGTATTAGAGGTTATAAATTTTGAAAAGATACCAGCCATAGGCTCTATCACAAAACAAAACATTGCAAAAAACCATTAAAATGAATAAAATAGGACTACAGAATAAGTTGGCTAAAATTCACATGCCAAACCTTAGGACAGGGAAGGAGGAAGACTGGAAGGATGTACTTGGGATTGGTTTTGTATACCACGAATAGTATGTGCTCTCTGTGATAGAACAGTAAGCTTTTACCTTGGCTTTAGAAGGAAAAGTGTTCTGAGGAAGAGTCAGGAACCTGGATTCCCACTTTTCACAGTACTGGCTTCTGAAACAGTCTCAGGTCAAGGCCCTTTTGCCTCTCTGGCCCCTAGGTAGTTTATAGATATACCAAGTGGCCACTGTCCCTCACTTTGTCCAACAGAGTATGTGACCACTTAAAGAGTCCAGTGAAAAATGACAGTGGAGGTGGAGCTTGTTGAAGAGAATTACCATTTCATGATAGCAATACCACAGTCCAAATGAACTAAGTAAGCGAGAAACTGCAAAGTCACAGAATGCACCCTGATTGCAAACATAGCATCCCTTATTTTTGACAAGTTTCACCAGCTGTTTGTTCCACCTACAGGAACACTCTTTACTGTGGAGCTGTTTGACTTTGCAATGCAGGCAACATTTTATTATAGTCATGTCTCTCTGATTTTCACTCCAGAAAAGAGGTGGATATATGGATGAATTACCAATTGATTCATTCTTTCCCAACAATTTATGCTTTGCAAACCACTGGGATACATTTTGGGTTCGTGTGACTTACCAGCATCTACTGCCCTTACAACAGTACTGTTCACAAAAGTGACAATTGTCTTGATTTAGATTTCCCAGGAGGTATATCTAGACTTCCTTTATTACATGATTGAAACCCAGGAACCTGGGACTGGAATTCATGTTTACTAGGCCTTAGTAAATGTAGATTGGCTACAGATCTCTAGATACAACCATCAACCAATCATTTTATCTACTGAAGTGATCACAGGGCTGTCATACTTCTTTGTGTTAAAAGGAAATCTGAAGATAATGGTAGGTAATCAGCAAGTCATTCTATCTGTGGTAGGAACTCCACTCTCGGGGAGATGTTGACAAATATCTATTCCCTCCTTAGAAGTCCTCAGTGACAAATCTACTAAAAACCAGAATCTTTGGTGAACCAAAGTGTTTATTGGACATAGAGGGCATGGATGAGGCACTACTTATTCAGGTTACCCCTCGCTCACAAAAAAACCAGCTACATCACCAGAAAGACTCATTTTATTTACTGATGATAACTTCCCCATAGCCGTGTAGACAGAGTTACACTTAGCTATGTCACTAAAAATTAATGAATTTTAGGACAGAGGCATCATGGGCTGCACTTTTTCACTGTGTCGTCCAACACAGACATGGGTGACAAGAGTCTTTGTATGGCAGTGGTACTTAGAAGACAGTGTCTCTATGCTTGGCAATCCCCTCTACAACCTTTTTGTTTAGAAACTGTATACTTGTTTCTGCATTTACAAGGAAGTGATGGCCTTGCATGGTTTCTTATTGCACATGGCAAGTGACATGATTAAAAGTAACATGCCTATATTCAGAATACATTAATCAAGTGAATCCCAAATTGATGTCCTATCTCTCTGCCCAGTATAAAAGGTGTAAAACTGACAAAGCCCCCAGCTTGACATAAAAGGCCTCCAGCTAAAGCGACAGACAGTAACACTAACGTGTAGTGATGCTTATGAAGGGGTCTGAATCCTCTGCAAAGAACCAGAAGGAGCTTCTATTGGGGTGTTTGTGTAAGGAGAAATTTTAAGCTAATCATTTTCAGAATAAACCATTGCATTATGTATGTAGAATAGGGATTTTTTTCCTTTACATAACCAGAGTATGGACACCTACACTGCAAAGAGGCTGAATGATGAAAGAGACTGAACTGTGGACGGTGCTGTTACCATGGAGTAGATTTTTGTTTGTAGGCCAGAGGAGAAGGTAAGTCCTTACTGACAGCGACAGTGAGAGGAGCGGCCCTTGGTCCTGTGGGGGTTCTATGCCCCAGTGTAGGGGAATGTCAGGGCAGGAAGGCAGGAATGGGTGGGTGGGCGACCACCCTTCTAGAGGCAGGGGGAGGGGAGATAGGACAGGGGGTTACCGGAGGGGAGACCTGGAAAAGGGATAATATTTGAAATAAAAATAAAGAAAATATCCAATAAAAGAAAAAAAGTTTTGAAAAATGGCCTCAATTTCTACATGTTTGGTTTCTCTTGTCTTTTAAAATAATTGAAAAATATTTCCCATTTGTTTTTATGATGCGTGTAATGGTGTATATGTTGGGGGTATCTGTGGGTCACAACCCATACAACAAGGTCAAAGGGCCAACTTTTGTGTCAGTCCTTGCTGTCCACCTTGTTGGAGATATCTCTCTTGTTTACCCCTGTCTAGGCCAGAGTAGCTGACCCATATATGTCCAGCATTCTTGTGTTTGTACCTCCCATCTTTCTATATGAACACTGGATATAAACATCTGCTTCTGTGGCCAGCTTTTGTGTGGAGTCTAGCAGTTTACCCACCTTTGGAGGGATCATGCTTGTTTTAAAAGCTGTACCTTTGCAATGTGATAAAGGCAGAGAAGAAAACCTCTTCCCAAAGTAAAAGATGTGGGTACAGAGCTTAGACAGGCAAAGAAATAGAGGGCATGGATATTAAGCTTTTCTCTCTACTGCCAAATTTAGATCTAGTAACATGGATATCATTACATTCATATATATCATTTGATTCATTTGATTTAAAAGATTTAAATAACACAATAAATATGGTGAGAAGGAGGTTCAGAATATCAGGAGGTTCAGAAGAGGAGAAAGAATTTGTCAGACCGTGGTCAAATTCAAGGGGCTGTGATAAAGATGAGTGGTATGAAAAAAATAGTATTCACTGTTAATCTTGTATATACCTGTGCTCTGAGTGGATCCATGATACAGAACTGAGGTCTCCAGGCAAATCACCCATGTACTGAGCCAATATCAGAAGTGTTGAGCCTAGCCCAAAGATCACCCAACTAGCTCCCAAGTATGAACCACTACAGTCCGTATCTAGAGCCAATCAGGCATGCAATGCCTATGGAATAAACACAACTTTCAACAACGAGACTGTGTTGAATGACACTTGCCTAAGAGGCATGAACCCTGAGTTTCTGTCAGGTGTGAAATCACTTTCTAAGTGACAAGAAAGCCGGCCTTTCCTTGCAACAGATCATTGTACATATTGCAGTATTAGTGACTTGATGTCCCCAAACCCGAAGCTACCAGCTATGCTAACATCTAGCTCTCTGTTTGTATATATTTATGGAATTGCAAACAGGTCATATATTTGAACTTGTGAGTAGTGAATTATCTATGTGGAATGGAATGCTTGTTCCTTTCTTAGATTTAAAGGTTGACAACAAATCTTTGCTTAACATTTTATTCATCATGGCATAAGATAGAATTTTAAGAAACACCACTGAAAAATCTCATTGCCAACATGAAAACTAAGAGTAGCACGTTTTATATATATATATGTATATATGTATCCCTCTTTTTATTTTCTCTATTTTTTATTTACATTCTCAACGATTTCTCCTTTTCCCAGTTCCCCCTTCCTCGAAAGTCCCATAAGCCTCTTCCCTCCCCCTATTCCCCAGTCAACCCCCTATCACTTCTCTGTTCTGGTATTCCCCTACACTACTACATCCAGTCTTTCCAGGACCAGGGGTCTCTCCTTCCTTCTTCTTGGAAATCAATTGATTGTGTCTTGGCAAATGGTCAGAACTGGAAAATATCATCCTTAGTGAGGTATCCCAATCACAAAAGAACACACATGGTATGCAATCACTGATATGTGGATATTAACCCAGAAGCTAGGAATACATCCCTCTTTTTATATAGTACACTGACTTTTCTGATTTCAAAAAGAAAACTATGGAAAATACTGAAGCAAACTGCCACCTGCTGGTCAAAGTGGTTTTCCAGTGTAACACTTCAAATGGTTGACGTACTGTATACTGCAGTAACACATACATTACAATACACATAATATTACTGAAGATACTGAAGACACATTTCCTCAGCCTTTGATACAATGTAAGTGCAAAGATGTAGCTTTTTTGCTCCCCCCCCATAGGATTTACTTTACATGGAATTGGTTATAATTAGGCTAATATTAATAACAGGGCAGATGGGGGAAATGATGTATAATTTGAATGTATATTTGGATTTTAAATTTTTCATAATTGGATTTTAGTGGGTAGTTTTAAAAAACACATAAAAGCAATCCAGTATATACATATATTATAAGTGACCTATATAAAATTAAATTTGACCTAGAATGGGATGGAAACTTTTTTTTTTGAGGGACAATTGTTTTTTTTTTCTTTTTTATTTAATATATTCTTCATTTACATTTCAAATGTTCTACCCCCAGTTTTCCCCCTCCCCGAAAATCCCCAACCCATCCTCCCACCTCCTACCTCCAAGAATTTGCTACTCCACCCAACCCATTCCCATGACCACCACTTGATTTCCCCACACTGGGGCCTCTATTGAGGCTTCACAGGACCAAAGACCTCTCCTCCCATTGATGCCCGACAAGGTATTCCTCTGCCAATCTTTTGGCTGGAACCACCCCTTGGTTGATGGCTTAGTCCCTAGGAGCCCTGGGGCGTCTGGTTCGCTGACATTGTTGTTCTTCCCATGGGGCTGCAACCCACCCTCCAGCTCCTCCAGTTTGTCCTCCAACTCCTCTATAGTGAACCCCATGCTCAGACCAATGGTTGGCTGCTAGTATTCGCCTCTGTATCTATAAGGATCTGGCAGGGCCCCTCCGAAAGATAACCATAAATGACTCCTTTCAGCACACACTTCTTGTCATCCATGGTAGTTTTGGGGTTTGGTGACTCTTTATAGGATGAATTTCCAGATAGGAAAGTCTCTGGGTGGCCTTTCCTTTAGTATCTGCTCCACTCTTTATCTCCATAGTTGTTCTTGCGATTATTTTGTTCACTTTCTCAGAGGAACCAAATCACCCCCACTTTGATATACCTTCTTCATGATCTTCCTGTGGTCTGTTAATTGTAACATGTTTATTTTGAGCTTTTGGGCTAATATCCACTTATCAGTGAGTGCATACCATGTGATCTTTTGTGATTGGATTATTTCACTCAGGATGATACTTTCTTGTTCCATCCATTTGCCTAAGAATTTCACGAATTCATTATTTTTAACAGCTGAATAGTACTCCATTGTGTATATATACCACAATTTCTGTATCCATTCCTCAGTTGATGGACATCGGGGTTCTTTCCAGCTTCTGGCCATTATAAATAAGACTGCTATGAATATAGTGGAGCATATGTCCTTATTGCATGTTGGCGTATCTTCTGGGTATATGCCCAGGAGTGGTATAGTTGGATCCTCAGATAGTACTATGTCCAGTTTTCTGAGGAACTGTCATACTGATTTCCAGAGCAGTTTTACTAGCTTGCAATCCCACCAGCAATGGAGAAGCATTCCTCTTTCTCCACATCCTCTCCAGTATCTGCTGTCCCCTGAGATTTTCATCTTAGCCATTCTTATGGGTGAGAGGTAGAATCTCAGGGTTGTTTTGATTTGCTTTTCCCTAATAACTAAAGACATTTCTTTAGGTGCTTCAGAGCAATTCTAGTTTCCTCAGTTGAGAATTCCCTGTTTAGCACTGTACCCTATTTTTAATAGGGTTATTTGACACGCTGGTGTCTTAAGTTCTTGAGTTTTTGTGTACATTGGATATTAGCCCTCTATCGGATGTAGGATTGGTATAGATCTTTTCCCAATCTGTTGGTTGCTGTTTTGTCCTATTGACAGTGTCCTTTGCCTTACAGAAGCTTTGCAGTTTTATGAGGTCTCATTTGTCGATTCTTGTTCTTAGAGCATAAGCTTTTGGTGTCCTATTCAGGAAATTTTCCCCTGTGCCCATGTGTTCAAGCTTTTTCCCCACTTTCTCCTCTATAAGTTTCAGTGTATCTGGTTTTATGTGGAGGTCTTGATCCACTTGGACATGAACTTTGTACAAGGAGATAAGAATGGGTTCATTTGCATTTTTCTGCATGCTGACCTCCACTTGATCCAGTACTATTTTTTTAAAAATGCTGTCTTTTTTCCACTGGATATTTTTAACTCCTTTGTCAAATATCACATGACCATAGGTGTGTGGGTTCATATCTCGGTCTTCCATTATATTCCATTGATTTTCCTGCCTGTCTCCATAACAATACCATACAGTTTTTATCACTATTGCTGTGTAGTAGAGCTTGAGGTAAGGGATGGTGATTCCCCCAGTAGATCTTTTGTTTTGGAGAATAGTTTTCGCTATCCTGGGTTTTTTTGTTATCACAAATGAATTTGCAGATTGCTCTTTCTAGCTCTATGAAGAAGTGATTTGGGATTTTGATGGGTATTGCATTGAATCTGTAGATTGCTTTTGGCAAGATGGCCATTTTTACTACATTAATCCTTCCAATTCGTGAGCATGGGAGATCCTTACATCTTCTGAGATCCGTGATTTCTTTCTTCAGTGGCTTGAAGTTCTTGTCACACATATCTTTCACTTGCTTGGTTAGAGTCACACCAAGGTATGTAATATTATTTGTGACTATTGTAAAGTGTGTCATTACCTTAATTTCTTTCTCAGCTTGTTTAACCTTTGAGTAGAGGAAGGCTACTGATTTGTTTGAGTTAATTTTATATGCAGTCACTTTGCTGAAGTTGTTTATGAGCTGTAGGAGTTCTCTGGTGGAATTTTTGGGGTCGCTTAATTATACGATCATATTGTCTGCAAATAGTGATACTTTGACTTCTTCCCTTCCAATTTGTATACCTTTGACCTCCTTTTGTTGTCTAATTGTTCTGTCTAGGACTTTGAGTACTTTATTGAATAGATGGGGAGAGAGTGGACAGCCTTGTCTGGTCCCGGATTTTAGTGGGATTATTTCAAGTTTCTCTCCATTTAGTTTGATATTAGCTACTGGTTTACAGTATATTGCTTTCACTATGTTTAGGTATGGGCCCTGAATTCCTGATCTCTCCAAGACTTTTATCATGAAGTGATGCTGAATTTTTCAAAAGCTTTTTCAGCATCGAATGAAATGACCATGCAGTTTTCTTATTTGAGTTTGTTAATGTAGTGGATGACATTGATGGATTTCCATATATTGCACCATCCCTGCATCCCTGGGATGGAGCGTACTTGATCATGGTGGTGAATTATTGTTTTGATGCACTCTTGGATTCGGTTGGGTAGAATTTTGTTGAGAATTTTTCTTCAATGTTCATAAAGGAAATTGGTCTGAAGTTCTCTTTCCTTGTTTGGTTTAGGTATAAGCGTAACTGTAGCTTCATTGAATGAATTGGGTAGTGTTCCTTGATTTTCTAATTTGTGGAATAGTTTGAAGAGTATTGTTATTAGCTCTTCTTTGAAGATCTGATAGAATTCCCCACCAAACCCATCTTGTCCTGGGCTTTTCTTGGTGGAAGACGATTAACAACTACTTCTATTTCCTCAGTACTTATCAGACCATTTAGATGTTTTATCTGGTTCTGTTTTAACATTGGCACCTGGTATGCATCTAGAAAATTGTCCATTTCATCCAGATTTTCCAATTTTGTTGAGTATTTGCTCTTGTAGTAGGATCTGATTATTTTTTGAATTTCCATAGTTTCTGTTGTTATGTCTCCCTTTTCATTTCTTCTTTTATTAATTTGGGTAGTGCCTCTGTGCCCTCTGGCTAATCTGGCTAAGGGTTTATCTATCTAGTTGATTTTCTCAAAGAACGAGTTCCTAGTTTTGTTGATTCTTTGTATGGTTCTTATTGTTTCTATTTGGGTGATTTCAGCCCTGAGTTTAATTATTTCTTGCCATCTACTACTCTTGGGTGCATTGCCTTCTTTTTGTTCTAGAGCTTTCAGGTGTGTTGTCAAACTGCTAGTGTAAGCCCTCTCTAATTTCTTTTTGTAGGCACTCAGAGCTGTGAGTTTTTATCTTAGCACTGTTTTCAATGTTTCCCATAAGTTTTGGTATGATGTGTCTTCATTTTCATTAATTTCTACAAAGTCTTTAATTTTTTATTTCTTCCTTGACCAAGCTATCATTGAGAAGAGTATTGTTCAAAGTCCGCGTGCATATATGTTTCCATTGTTTGTGTTTTAACTCAAGACCAGTCTTAGGCCATGGTGATCTGATAGAGTGCATGGGACTATTTCAATATTCCTGTATCTGTTGAGGCCTATTTTGTGACCAATTATATGGTCAATTTTGGAGAAGGTA
Source organism: Tokudaia tokunoshimensis (assembly GCA_036184795.1). Taxonomy (NCBI): domain Eukaryota; kingdom Metazoa; phylum Chordata; class Mammalia; order Rodentia; family Muridae; genus Tokudaia; species Tokudaia tokunoshimensis. The sequence goes on along the minus strand of BTHU01000023.1, from coordinate 21,331,791 downwards.
CCATGAGGTGCTGAGAAGAAGGTATATTCTTTTACTTGAGGATGGGATGTTCTATAAATATCTGTTAGGTCCATTTGGTCCATAACTTTATTTAGTTTCTCTGTGTCTCTGCTTAGTTTCTGTTTCCACGATTTGTCCATTGTTGAGAGTGGGATGTTGAATTCTACCACTATAATTGTGTGGGGTGCAATGTGTGCTTTGAATTTTAGTAAGGTTTCCCTTATGAATGTAGGTGCCCTTGCATTTGGAGTATAGATGGTCAGAATTGAGATTTAATCTTGGTAGATTTTTCCTTTGATAAGTATGAAGTGTCCCCCATATTATCTTTTTTTATGACTTTTGGTTGAAAATCGATTTTATCCAATATAAGTATGGCCACTCCAGCTTGTTTCTTGGGACCATTTGCTTGGAAAATAGTTTTCCAACCTTTAACTCTGAGGTAATGAGTGTCTTTGTCACTGAGGTGGGTTTCTGGTATGCAGCAAAATGTTGGGTCCTGTTTACATATCCAGTCTGTTAGTCTTTGTCTTTTTATTGGGGAATTGAATCCATTGATGTTAAAAGATATTAAGGAATAGTGACTGTTGCTTCCTGTTATTTTCATTGTTAAAGGTGGAATTATGTTTGTGTGGCTATTTTCTTTTGGGTTTGTTGAAAGAAGATTACTTTATTTCTTTTTCTAGGGTGTCGCTTCCTGACTTGTGTTGGTATTTTCCACCCATTATCCTTTGAAGCGATGGGTTTGTAGAAAGATATTGTGTAAATTTGGTTCTGTCATGGAATATCTTGTTTTCTCCATCTATGGTAATTGAGAGTTTTGCTGGATATAGTAGCCTGGGCTGACATTTATGTTCTCTTAGGGTCTGTATGACATGTGCCCAGGATCTTCTGGCCTTCATAGTTTCCGGTGAGAAGTCTGGTGTAATTCTGATAGGTATGCCTTTATATGTTACTTGACCTTTTCCCCTTAGTGCTTTTAATATTCTTTCTTTGTTTAGTGCATTTGGTGTTTTGATTTTTATGTGTCGGGAGGAGTTTCTATTCTGGTCCAGACTGTTTGGAGTTCTGTAGGCTTCTTGGATTTTCATGGGCACCTCTTTCTTTAGGTTAGGGAAGTTTTCTTCCATAATTTTGTTGAAGATATTTACTGGCCCTTTAAGTTGTAAATCCTTCGCTCTCTTCTATACCTATGATCCTTAGGTTTGGTCTTCTCATTGTGTCCTGAATTTCCTGGATGTTTTGGGTTACAATTTTTTTGCATTTCACATTTTCTTTGACTGTTGAGTCAATGTTTTCTATGACATCTTCAGCACCTGAGATTCTTTCTTCTATCTCTTGTATTCTGTTGTTGATGTTTGTATCTATGACTCCTGAATTCTTTCCAAGGTTTTCTATCTCCAGAGATGTCTCACTTTGTGATTTCTTTATTGTTTCTACTTCCATTTGTAGATCCTGGATAGTTTTGTTCAGATCCTTCACTTGTTTGTGTTTTCCTGAAATTCTTTAAGGGATTTTTGTGTTTCCTCTTTAAAGGCTTCTACTCGTTGACCCATGTTCTCCTAAGTGAGTTTTGTGTATCCTCTTTAAGGGTTTCTACCTGCTGACCCATGCTCTCCCTTTATTCCCTAAGGGATTTTTGTGTTTCCTCTTTAAAAACTTATACTTGTTGACCCATGTTGTCCTGTACTTCTTTAATGGATTTCTGTGATTCCTCTTTAAGGGCTTCTACCTTTTGATCCATGTTCTCTTGCATTTCCTTAAGGGAATTATTTATGTCCTTCTTGAAGTCTTCTATAAACATCATTAGATGTGATTTTAAATCCAGGTCTTGCTTTTCTGGTGTGTTAGGGTATCCAGGATTTGCTCTTGTGGGATAACTGGGTTCTGATAATGCCATGTTGCCTTGGTTTCTGTTGGTATTGACCTTGCGTTTGCCTTTTGCCATCTAGTTTTCTCTGGTTTTAGCTGGTCTTGCTTTCTCTGATTTTGGCTTATCTGTCTTGTAAGCCTGTATATAAATATACTCCTGGGATTCCTGTTCTCTCTGTGCACATGGGTATGTAGGCTCTCCTGGGAGACCAACTCTCCTGTCCTCCCAGGCCTCTCTGCACTCCAAATGACCTAAGTTCGGCTAGTTCTCTAGGAAGTATCAAGAGATGGTGTCTTCCCTGTGGCAGAACTTGTGAGATTCTGCCACAGCAGAAAGAGCAAATGCCCTTTGTGCAGCTGGTTCTCTAGGAAGTATCAGAAGAGCTGTCTTCACTGCAGCAGACCAGCAAGATTCTGCTACAGCAGAAAGGGTAAATGCCTTGAGTGGCAGGTTCTCTAGGAAGTATCAGGAGATGGAATCTTCACAGCAGCAGAGCTGGCAAGGTTCAACTGTCCTGAGTGGCTGGTTTGCAACTGCCCTGAGTGGCTGGTTCTCTGGGAAGTATCAGGAGATGGAATCATCACCAAAGCAGAGCAGGCAAGGTTCTGCCCCAGCAGAAGGGCAGACTGTGGTGGCACGGGGACAAGGCTCAGAAGGAATTGCTGTTTGGAAGGGTGGGGCTTTTGGTGGTTGCTGGGTAGTGAGTCCTGCTGGATTTCTGGCAGCAGCTCTGGGCCTCCAGAGGTTGAGGGAGTGGGGGGATTCTTATTAAATGCCCTGAGTGGCTGGTTCTCTAGGAAGTATCAGGAGATGCAATCTTCATCCCAGCCCAGCTGGCAAGGTTCTGCCCCAGCAGAAGGGCAGACTGTGGTGGCAGGGGGACAAGGCTTGGAAGGGATTGGTATTCGGAAGGGCAGGCGGGATGGAAACTCTTAAGTACTCTTAGGCACCACCTTTCTCTGATTTGATTTGCTGAGTCCATTCTAAACAGATTCTAAAAATATATTTCATAATGTATCAAATTTAATATTTCCTTAAATCATATACACTATGGAAAAGCATTCAGTGACTATAACTTTTGTGTCTCAATATTATAAAAATATGGCTTCTCATTTTCTCTTTTGTTTGGTTAGTATTTCCTTAGGCATTAAAGGGAGGGCTGTCCCCAGTTAAAAAGTGATTGCAAAAAACACAAATACCTGCTTGTACATATTCCAGAATAAATAGAATCTGGTCGCTTAATATATCTCCTAGTGTAATATAGGTGCAGTGATTTTTTTTAATTGTTCTGTTTTCTCTGTGAATATATCATATTGATACACATAATTTGTTACAGAGTATACAATAGTCAAAATTGAAGACACAAATACAATTAAACTATAATGAAGAAAGAGTTTCTTACATAGAGCCAATGTGGGTTGTTTTGAGATTAGGAATTTTCATGCTTGTTTGTTGTTCATTGGTTTGTTTTTCCTAAGGCTGGCTATGCAATAGAATCTTACCATAAATGGCAAGGGTAGAAGTGAATCTATAAGTGGACTTTCTCTTGTGTTGCCTTTTCAACATGTGGAAAAACAATAAGGAAAACAAGTAAGTGTCCAGTTGTCCCTAGGCAAGTTTTCCTGGTCTGGACCAGAAGATGTTTTTTGGAAGGGTGGACTCCAGCTGCTGGTGGGCTTATGCTAGGGTTTCCGGGAGGGCGTCGGGGTTATCAGTTGACAGAATCTCCCAGATCTGTCACCAGTTGAGCCAGCTGATCTCCCCTAAGTTCTGCTTGTCCTGCTCACTGCCTGAGACAGAGTAAGTGCTGTTCAGTTTTTTGGCCTGGTCTGATGTTCCCCTGAGGCCTGCTGGCCTCCTTTCACAGCTGTTTCGGAACCTTCTTCATGCCTCTAGAGCTTCCACAGGGGAGGCTCCAGTGGCTGCTGGGCTGAGGTCCTGGCAGGCTTCTGTGACTCCTGGTAAGGAGGAGGGGGGCACCTGTCATCTCTACCACTCTCCTAAGGTCTCTGGTACACAGGTTGAGCCTGCCTGCACACCCTCCTTGCTCTCAGCCGAGTCTTCTGTGCAGTTTAGGGACAAAAACGGCTCAGACCTGGCTGCAGGCAGCCTAGCCCCCCTCGTACAGATATAGATATGCAGAGACCTGCAGACATGTGACACCAGAAGGTGGACACCGCACTGCTCCATGGTGGCCACTGTCTGAGCCCTCCAAATTACCTGAGTGCCAATGTCCAGCCCTGTCAGACTCCCTGGACACCGAGGCCAATTCAAGGAAAGGTTCCCTTAAGAAAGGGAACAAGACATTGGTCAGAGGGAGCTGCTTTCAAAACTGTCACCATAAGAACCTGGACCCAGAAAGACAAGATCTGTGGTTAGTTTGCACAACTGCCTTGGGGATCAGCTGCTTGTTCTTTTCTTTTACACCATTTCCTTTTCTATAGCTGAAAATGTACAACATGCTCTCAGCTATTAACTTCCTGAAAAGAAAATCTCCCTAGCAAGAGTGACAGCAGGTTCTTTCTAAGAGCAGTACCGTTTATGTGGCCACTCCAGACACATACCTAGATCCTCACAGGATTAGCTTAGCTGCTGAACCACATAATCTGCCATGACAACATAGGCTTTAGGAGAAGAGCAGCAGTGAACTACCTGTCCAACTTGCATATTGAGGGTGAAGGCCAAAGAGCTAGTGTCCCTTTCTTCTTCTCTTTTCAATATTTTCTGAATAATGGTTGGCAAGCAGCTACCTTAAGATTAGCAAGGAGGAGATATGGAAAATACGTTCTTAAAGTAAAGGTAATGAAATTTAAAAATGGCACTTCACCTGTCATTCCTGGGTCTTTGGATCCACTTTTTAATGTTGAATGCCAAGTTGCCCAGATATTGAAAGGCTCCTCTGACATATGTAGGGAAGACAGCATAAAGGGGTTTACAGCAGAGGAAGATAAGGATGAAACCAATAAATATCATTACATTCCTTGGCATAAAATATCATATTCAAGATTACTAGATGCAAAATGATACAGAATTATTATACAGTAAATGTGTGTCATGAGCCTCAGAACTCAGAACTTCAAAGGATGAACTTTGTTTATACCCCTGGGTCTTGAGGTTAAGCAACTCTCCTGGAGGATGCCAGCAGTTCCAAGATCATCAAAGGGGCAAGAGGGAGGCAAAAGAAAAGATGCTGCTATGTGGTAGCTTCAGACATGAAAGAAACAGCCATTAAACTAGGCCTGCAGAAGCTAGAAAGGCCCTGAAATGGACTGTTCCCCAGATCATCAAGAACAGAAGGCAGTTGTATGTGTGATTTCTGACTTCCCAAACCATAAGACGGCTAACCTGTGTGTGACTTCATTGTGAGTGATAACAGTAGTAGGACACTCCCACAAGGGAGCAGTTGGTAATGGCCACACGGACTCCATCTACAGGAACACAGACATAGAGAGACAATAGTACTGGATTCTGAACTTCCTTTGGGGACACTGCCTCTGGGCCCTGCAATCTTGAATAGCCAGCAGGAAGTGCTCAGATAGTGCTGGGGAGTTGTTGTCATAAGGGGAGATGTCTCTACTGGAGGCTTTGTTGGAATCTGAAGATGAATGCCTCCCTCTCATGGAAAAAGAAACTTCTGTCTGAAGCCTGTCAGGGCTCCTGGCATAAGATAATACAGGGGTGTAAGTATGATCGCATTCAGACATTACACAATCGCCAAAGGAGTATTTTGAAGACATGGACGTGGAGGCTAGAATAAAAAGACCTTTTGAGCAATGGTCCAACAAACACATGCCCATCAATCATGCGAAAACGTTTTCCACAAAATGATCACAAGATGGCAGGAAAGCACAATAAAGGTAACAAGACATGGCAGCTGGTGAAGAATGGGACAGACGAGAAAATCAAGCTCTGCTGTAGTTGCCAGTGTTCAACCAGCAGAGGGCAGCAAATCCTCACAAGTGTTACAAAACAGAAGGTCAACTAGAAGGGTGGCGATTAACCCACACATGCCTGTGTTCCACAGCATTGCCAGCTGGCAGAGAGGAATACAACCTGAGAGGTTTAACATAAACAGGACATAAATACAGATGGATCCTGTCAACACCTTGCATGGCTCAAATGCCACATGGACTGATGCCTAACTAAACATAAGAGTTAAAGCCTTGGGGTAACGATTAAGCAAGGAAAAAAAGATGTCTTTATTTTTTAACCTTCCTCAGTCTCCTGAATTAAAATAACCTCAACAGGGACAATTCTGGGTTAAAAGAACTGTAGGGAAAAAATGGAGCAGAGGCTCAAAGAAAGGCAATCAAGAGACTGCCCCACTGTGTGATCCATTCCATCCACCAACACCAAACCCCAACACTATTGCTGATGCCAAGATGTGCTTGCAGACAGGGACCTGGTATGGCTGTCCTCTGAGCGGTTCTGTCAGCACATGACTAAGACAGATGCAGATATAGCCAACCATTATACAGAGCCTGGGGACCCCAAGGGAAAAGTTAGGGGAAGGGCAGAGGAGCTGAAGGAGATTGCAACTCCATAGGAAGAACAACAGTATCAACTAACCAGATCCCCCAGAGCTCCCAGGGATTGAAGCAGGGACCAAAAAGTTGGCCAGTCCATGGCTTCTGCTACATATGTAGCAAAGGATTGCCTTATCTGACATCAGTGGGAGGGGAGAAGCTTGGTCCGGTGGAGGCTTGATGCCTCAGAGTAGGGGTATGCTAAAGGTTTGAGGTAGGAGTAGGTGTGTGGGTGGGGAGCACCCTCTTAGAGGCAAAGGGGAAGGGTAAAGGGGTTAGAAATATGTGGAAGAAAGACCGGGAAGGCAGATAACATTTGAAATGTAAACAAATAAAATGATTAATAAGGAAAGAAAAATAAAAGTCTCCCTTCAAAAATAATATTCCAGCCTTAATAGTTCATTGTGGCTTTAGGGTAAACTTTTATTTTCCATCTGTACACCTAGCAAATTAGTTTATAGTTCCTAAGATGAAGACAATGGTGCTACTGGTGGAAATGTCTGTGTATGAAAATGTGGCTAAACTGGTAAATAAATTACTGTCAAAAAGGACCAAGTCTATGTAAATACACAGAACATGAATTTGCAAGGCATTACTAGTTTTACAGTGTAATCTATAGCATTATCTCACATACCATTAGCATTCATACTTATGAGTTGTTATAGCAACAGAAATATCAGCGAAAATGTAAATGAAACAGGAAAAAGAGAATACCAGGAATGTCTGGACTGAGCAAAGTCTTACCTGAAAACCATCTTTATTTTCTACCTTCCTCAAAACAGTGATCCTGATATCTTAAAGGGAAATGATCAAAGGGTGATTAAATGTTTCACAATGTGCTTCTGCCTTCCCCACACCCGTACCCTATTTGCTTCTCTTTACTGGTCTTTAGTTTCCATTTGTTGCAGTTTTCAAAACAAATTCTTTGTGGTCTCAGAGAAGGTAAACATACAAAGAGCAATCCTCTTCCAGTCAAATAATTTTTGGCATGCAAAATGAAGGAAGTGGATTCATAGGTCCTTAGTTTTATCTCAGGTTTCCAGCAAGGGTTAGTAGCCAGGGGGAAAAAACGTCCTGGCATTTTTGACCTGCCATGCCTGTCAGAGGCAGCCTGGACTGGCTCCTTTGCTGAGGGCTTTTCCTACCCACATAGAATAACTAAAACCTTTGCTTGCCTCCTCTTTGAACTGATATCACACAACCTTATAGGCAGGAGCCAAAGGACAGCCATGGGGATGATTTTCCAGACTTGTAGGCTGCCAGTGAATTTGATGGAAAATAAAATCAACAATAGTGTTAAAAACCGCATGGTATTGGTACAGAGACAGGCATGTAGATCATTGGAACAGAATTGAAGACCCAGAAATGAATCCACACTCATATGGTTACTTGATCATTGAAAAAAGAGCTAAAACCATCCAGTGGAAAAAAGATAGCCTTTTCAACAAATGGTGCTGGCTCAACTGGAGGTCAACACGCAGAAGAATGCAAATTGACCCATTCTTATCTCCTTGCACTAAGCTCAATTCCAAGTGGATCAAGGACCTCCACATAAAACCAGACACACTGAAACTAATAGAAAGGAAACTAGGGAAGAACCTTGAACATATGGGCACAGGGGAGAATTTCCTGAACAGAACTCCAATAGCTTATGCTCTAAGATAAGATATGCTTACCTACCTTACATCCTGCAGAGGGCTAATATCCAATATATACAAAGAACTCAAGAAGTTAAACTCCAGAGAGGCAAGCAACCCTATTAAAAAATGGGGTACAGAGCTACACAAAGAGTTCTCACCTGAAGAATATCTAATGGCTGAGAAGCACCTAAAGAGATGTACATCATCCTTAGTCATTAGGGAAATGCAAATCAAAACAACCCTGAGATTCCATCTCACACCAGTCAGAATGGCTAAGATCAAAAACACAGGAGACAGCAGTTGTTGGTGAGGATGTGGAGAAAGAGGAACACTCCTCCACTGCTGGTGGAATTGCAAGCTGGTACAACCACTCTGGAAAGCAGTCTGGCAGTTCCTCAGAAAACTGGGCATGACACTCCCGGAGGATCCGGCTATACCACTCCTGGGCATATACCTAGAGGCTTTACCTGCATGCAATAAGGACACATGCTCCACTATGTTCATAGCAGCCTTATTTATAATAGCCAGAAGCTGGAAAGAACCCAGAAGTCCCTCAGCGGAGGAATGGATTCAGAAGATGTGGTATATTTACACAATGGAATACTACTCTGCAATTAACAACAAAGAACTCACGAAATTCCTAGGCAATGGCCAGAACTTGAAAATATCATCCTTAGTGAGGTAACACAATCACAAAAGAACACACATGGTATGCAGTCACTGATAAGGGGATATTAACCCAGAATCTCGGAATACCCTAGACACAATTCGCATATCAATAGATTTCTAAGAAGATGGAAGGAGAGACCCCTGGTCCTGGAAAGACTGGATGTAGGGGAACGCCAGGACAGAGAAACGAGATGGGGTTGAATGGAGAAAAGAGGGAGGGAAGGGGGCTTATGGGACTTTCGGGGAGGGGCGAAACGGGAATGGGGAAATGATTTGGAATGTAAATAAAAAAACTTAGAGAATATAAAAAATAAAATAAAATAAAATAAAAAAGAAGAATTCCCAACTTAAAAAAAAAAAAAAGAAAAGAAAATCAAGAATAAGCTAGCAGCTTCTTCTGGAAATGGGGGAGGAAACTAACCACTTTATCCAATTAAATGGGGAAAACTCTTCTTAATTCTAGGTAGGGAAACATAAATTCATACAAATGGGTAGTTGCCTACTGTCATGGATGTGGCACTTCTTGGGAAAGGTTGATTATGAACACTAAAAGAAGTGACTTTATTCAGTTCGGAAGCAGAAGGGCCTCAGATGAGATTATTGGGCTGATTTTAGTAGTTTCCCCTTCTTAGGTGATATTTACTTTTCAGTCATTAATGAAAATGTCTTAGTTCTACCCCAGAAGACTAAGTCATAGTTCTTTATCTAGTGCTGGGAAACCATAGTCTTATTGTATGGAATAGTCTAAGTCACTGCCCAATTCACAAGCCCACCTGAAACACTGTGTAGTTTGGATTTTGCCTCTTTTATTGGTGGAATGGTGGGTTGGAGGTGGTTCACAGACACCACAATAACTTCAGCTTACATGTTGCACATTTTTTTCTTCTTACCAGAAATGTAGAAGACAAACATCCAGGGCAATGGTCTAAATGTACATTCAGCCAGGAGTTATGAGCATAAATGAGAGACCTCAGGGAAGAATTTTTTTCTCTCAAGACTTCATATTGGGAGCATTTAAGGTTTGTATAGAAGGAGTAGGTTTTCCTTCTTACCCAGTGCTACTAAGAGCTCTGAAATAAATAATGCACTTCTCTCTGCTATGAGGGTTCAAAGGGCATGGAGACCTGTGTGAGTTGTTGCATAGATGCTTATGGTGTGTCTGTATATTTCACACCCCAAACTCTGTTTACCACTCTTCTCATTGTTTTCCTTCATTACTTCTCTCACATTAGTTCCCATGACATTGCTCCACTACACTTACTTTTTCAAGATGCTTCGGACGCTTCTAATGGAGCAGGCATACTGAGGGGAATTGTACTAACATTAGTTGTTGGGAAAATGCAGAACAGGTAATGTCATGTTTAGTGGTTTGGTGAAAAGGAAACAAAACAAGGGCAATCAAGAATAATTGAAATATGAACTCCCATCCCTCTGCTAGTTTCTTCCATTTTCATTACTCACATTGGATCTCCCAGATCTATAGGAGAGAGGTGCCTTGTCCCTCTCCTTTTTCCTCCACGTTGAGTTTGCAGAAGTTCATTTAGCAGCTGAGAGAATGAACTCTCCCTATTAGTGCTACATCTCCACCATTTGGAAATATGCATTTGCAAGATCCGCTCTGGACTTGGAACTGGCTGAATCAGTCATGGATCCTGCTGCAAACTAAGCACATGAGACACCATGCTAAACAACATGAAAAATTTCAAGGTGGCAACAAGAGGTTGCTACAACAAACAGGAGATCCTTTTGAGTGCCAACCTGTTGCCTAGAAAGCCATCTTTCCTTATTGAAATGGAAACATTGGGGTAGGGCCAGGAGATCGGGTTTATAGAAGATTCAGACACATGGAGGAGTTTAAGGGTCTCTTATAATCAAACCTCCCTTCCCATCCTAATCCGTATATATGAGAGTGGGCTAAAGATCTGCTAAGAGCCAAGAGAGTATCAATGAAGATCAAGGTGTAGTGTTGACTCTACTAGATGGGAATTTAATGGTTGTGACTTTGGTATGGATGGGCCTCAACTAGAGAAAGGAGGGAAGGATACCCATCCCAGTCAACACTTAAGCCTCTTCTAGCATCTACATTCAGGACTCAGAAAATGGACTGAAGTCTGGATGTGGGGCAGTAGGAATTAAGGGAAGTGTTTGGATATAGAAGAACACAAATTGTTTTACATTTGAAGGCTCCTGGTAACTAATGTCATAGCCAGGGACATAGACAGTGCCATCCAATGACAGATGATGCTTTCCCTTTTTGGTTTCCCCATTGCTATATTCCAGCTATGGAAATGGGTACAATATGTGTACACATGGGAAGCAGCTTGAAAAATATGATGCATGCTGCTTTGGACTGTAATAAGACTGATAGCTATTCAAGTTTATTATATGGTAGGAGTTGCACTAAGCTAGTCTGGAATGTTTTTACTCCTGACCTAAGATTAGAAATGCCCAAGGAAACAGGTCGTTGGTTAAAATACCTTATTTGTCGAATACTGCAAGGAGTAAGGTTTAAACTACCTTAAATTTAATGAGCATATGTACTTGGTGCGGTAAATTAATACTAAAAAAGCTACACTTTTAACTTCTAGTTAATGGCCACTTAAAATGTTTAAAACATCTCATTCAGTTTGTTTTCTCAGTACAGGTGAGAGAGGCATAGCCACATTTGCTTATGAGTCCATATCAAAAGAATTCCCAGATGGAGACAGATATCCTCCTCTTCAGAATCTCTGAATTAAGCCTCACAAGTGTTCTTTCTGATTTGCATATAGGATCCCCACCTTTAACAAGACTGTTCTAAGTGAGCATTAAGATGTTCGAATACGGGGCCATCGTGACCACAGGGTGAGCGGCGCCACGGAGACTGCCCTCCGCCATCTTTGCTCCAGTGACCAGGTAGTTGGGACCGCCAGGCTCAGAGACAGACAGGCATAATATCGCTTCGGTTTCAGGCAGCTTGTGTGTAACCTGCTCCCAGGTGCTGGGCTGATCTGCAGTAACCAGCGCGCCAGTTCCGCGGTGGGACCTTCTGCCTGGTGGAGGGACCCCGCGCAGGGAGGGAGCCTGCCAGCTTCCCTTCCGCGACCTCTGTTCCCGCGGACTGCGCTGGAGAGACCGGTACCCAGGCTCTCCCCCCGATATAACATCACTTGGGACACGGCCTGTTGGGGCTTCCGTCTGTGCCCGAGGGCGGGTTGGCGCTGTGGTCGTCTGGGTGCCAGATCGCGGGCCATCGTGACCACAGGGAGAGCGGTGTGAGCGGCGCCATGGAGAGTGCCCTCCGCCATCTTTGCTCCAGTGACAAGGTAGTTGGGACCACCAGGCTCAGAGACAGACAGGCAAAATATCGCTTTGGTCTCAGGCAGCTTGTGTGAAACCTGCTCCCAGGTGCTGGGCTGATCTGCAGTGACCAGCGCGCCAGATCTGCTGTGGGACTCCTGCCTGGCAGAGGGACGCCCCCTCCCCCCCCAGGAGAGATCACACACCCCTGCACAGGGCAGGAGCCTGCCAGCCTCCCTTTGGCGACCTCTGCTCCAGGAATCCACTAGGCTGAGCCTTTAGATGTGCAAGGCCTCCCCAATATAAGATCACTTGGGGCAAAGCACATTAGGGCTCCAAAGTCACTCAGGAGCAGGCAGGCCCCAGAAATCGGTGCCAGGGGAATCCTGGTAATCCAGGGGGGGCAGAAATAGCTTTGCAGGCTCACAGGAGGTCCAACCAACAGCCAGTGGCAGCAGGACCAACTAACACCAGAGGTATCCAGATGGCAAAAGGCAAACGTAGGAATGTTACTAACAGTAATCAAAGTAATGTGGGACCATCCGAACCCAACTCTCCAACAGCAGCAAGTCCTGGATACCCCACCACACCCGAAAGACAAGATCTGGATTTAAAATCACTTCTCATGATGCTATTAGAGGATCACAAGAAGGACACAAATAAATCTCATAAAGAGTTACAGGAGACCATGAATCAACGGTTAGAAGCCCTTACAAAGGAAACACAAAAATCGCTTAGAGAAATGCGGGAGAACATGGATCAAAAGATGGAGGCGCACAAGGAGACAACACAAAAATCGCTTAACGAGATGAATCAACGGGTAGATGCACTCACAAAGGAATCACAAAATTTGCATAAAGAAATGCAGAAGAATATGGGTCAACAGACGGATGCCCATAAGGAGGCAACACAAAAATTGCTTAAAGAAATGAATCAACGGTTAGATGCCCTTACAAAGGAAACACGAGATCTGCTTAAAGAAATGCAGGAGACGATGGATCAACAGATGGAATCCCATGAGGAGGAAATACAAAAATCGCTCAGAGAAATGCAGGAGAACGTGGGTCATCAGGAAGAAATCCTGAAAGAGGTAATGCAAAAATACCTTAAAGAAATACAGGAAAATACAAACAAACAAGTGAAGGATCTCAGCAAATCCATCCAGGAACTAAAAAAGGAAGTAGAAACAACTAAGAAATCACAAAGGGAGACAACTTTGGAGATAGAAAACCTTGGGAAGAAATCAGGAGTCATAGATGCAAACATCAACAATAGAATACAAGAGATGGAAGAAAGAATCTCAGGTGCTGAAGATTCCATAGAAAGCATCGACTCAACAGTCAAAGAAAATGCAAAATGCAAAAAACGCGTAACCCAAAACATCCAGGAAATCCAGGACACAATGAGAAGACCAAACCTAAGGATTATAGGTATAGATGAGAGTGAAGATTTGCAACTTAAAGGGCCAGTAAACATCTTCAACAAAATTATGGAGGAAAACTTCCCTAACTTAAAGAGAGAGATGCCGATGAACATACAAGAAGCCTACAGAACTCCAAACAGACTGGACCAGAACAGAAATACCTCCCGTCACATAATAATCAAAACACCGAATGTTCTAAACAAAGAAAGAATACTAAATGCAGTAAGAGAAAAGGGCCAAGTAACATACAAAGGAAGACCTATCCGAATCACATCAGACTTCTCACCAGAGACTATGAAAGCCAGAAGATCCTGGGCAGATCTCATGCAGACACTAAGACAGCACAAATGCCAGCCTAGACTACTCTACCCAGCAAAACTCTCAATCACCATAGATGGAGAGACCAAGATATTCCATGATAAAACCAAATTTTCACAATATCTTTCCACAAATCCAGCCCTGCAACGGATAATAGGTGGAAACCTCCAATACAGGGAGAGAAACAACACCCTGGAAAAAATGAGATAATAACCTTCTTGAATCAAACCCAAAAGTAGATAACCACTCAAACATAAAGATAGCGTCAAGAATGGCAGATGGCAATAATCACTATGCCTTAATCTCTCTTAATATCAATGGTCTCAATTCCCCAATTAAAAGACATAGACTAGCAGACTGGATACGTAAACAGGACCCAGCATTTTGCTGCATGCAGGAAACGCACCTCAGTGTCAAAGACAAACACTACCTCAGAGTAAAAGGCTGGAAAACAATTTTACAAGCAAATGGCCCCAAGAAACGAGGTGGAGTAGCCATCCTAATATCGGATAAAATTGATTTTCAACCCAAAGTCATCAAAAAAGACACAGAAGGACACTACATACTGATCAAGGGAAAAATCCACCATCAAGAACTCTCAATCCTGAATATCTATGCTCCAAATGCAAGGGCACCCTCATTCGTAAAAGAAACTTTACTAAAACTCAAAGCACACATCGCACCGCACACAATAATAGTGGGTGACTTCAACACCCCGCTCTCTGAAATGGATCGTTCAGGAAAGCTGAAACTAAACAGGGACACAGTGAATCTAATTGAAGCCTTGGACCAAATGGAACTAACTGATATATATAGAACATTTCATCCTAGAGCTAAAGAATACACCTTCTTCTCAGCTCCTCATGGTACCTTCTCCAAAATTGACCATATAATTGGTCACAAATCAGACCTCAACAGATACAAGAAGATAGAAATAATCCCATGCCTCCTATCAGATCACTATGGAATAAGGGTGGTCTTCAATGGCAACAAAAACAAAAGAAAACCCACGTACACATGGAGGCTGAACAATGCTCTACTCAATGATAACTTGGTCAAGGTGGAAATAAAGAAAGAAATCAAAGACTTTTTGAAAGTTAATGAAAATGAAGGCACAACATACCCTAACTTATGGGACACAATGAAAGCAGTGCTAAGAGGAAAATTCATAGCCCTGAGTGCCGCCAAAAAGAAACGGGAGACAGCATACACTAACAGCTTAATGGCACACCTGAAAGCCCTGGAACAAAAAGAAGCAAATACACCAAAGAGGAGTAGAAGGCAGGAAATCATCAAACTCAGGGCTGAAATCAATCAAGTAGAAACAAATAAAACCATACAAAGAATCAACAAAACGAGGAGTTGGTTCTTTGAGAAAATCAACAAGATAGATAAGCCCTTAGCCAGACTAACCAGAGGGCACAGAGATAGTATCCAAATTAATAAAATCAGAAACGAAAAGGGAGAGATAACAACAGAAACTGAGGAAATTCAAAAAATCATCAGATCCTACTACAAAAACCTGTATTCAACACAACTAGAAAATCTTGAGGAAATGGACAATTTTCTTGACAGATACCAAGTACCAAAATTAAATCAGGATCAAATAGACCATCTAAACCGTCCTATAACCCCTGAAGAAATAGAAGTTGTCATTGGAAGTCTTCCAACCAAAAAAGCACAGGTCCAGATGGTTTTAGTGCAGAATTCTATCAGACCTTCAAAGAAGACCTAACACCAATACTCTTCAAACTGTTCCACAAAATAGAAACAGAAGGAACACTACCCAACTCGTTCTATGAAGCCACAATTACACTAATACCAAAAGCACACAAAGATCCGACAAAGAAAGAGAATCTCAGGCCAATCTCTCTTATGAATATCGATGCAAAAATACTCAATAAAATTCTTGCCAACGGAATCCAAGAACACATCAAAAAGATCATTCACCACGATCAAGTAGGCTTCATCCCAGGGATGCAGGGATGGTTCAATATAAGGAAATCCATCAATGTAATCCACTACATAAACAATCTCAAAGAAAAAAACCACATGGTCATCTCATTAGATGCTGAGAAAGCATTTGACAAAATTCAGCATCCTTTCATGCTAAAGGTCTTGGAAAGATCAGGAATTCAAGGCCCATATCTAAACATAGTAAAAGCAATTTACAGCAAACCAGTAGCCAGCATCAATCTAAATGGAGAGAAACTTGAAGCAATCCCACTAAAATCAGGGACTAGACAAGGCTGCCCTCTCTCTCCATATCTTTTCAATATAGTACTTGAAGTTCTAGCTAGAGCAATTAGACAAGAAAAAGAGGTCAAAGGGATACAAATTGGAAAGGAAGAAGTCAAACTATCACTATTTGCAGACGATATGATAGTATACATAAGCGACCCAAAGAACTCCACCAGAGAACTCCTACAGCTGATAAACGACTTCAGCAAAGTGGCCGGATATAAAATCAACTCAAGCAAGTCAGAAGCCTTCCTATACTCAAAGGATAAGCAGGCTGAGAAAGAAGTAAGAGAAATAATACCCTTTACGATAGCCACAAACCATATTAAGTATCTTGGCGTGACGCTAACCAAACAAGTGAAAGATCTGTATGACAAGAACTTCAAGTCTCTGAAGAAAGAAATTGAAGAAGACCTCAGAAGATGGAAAAATCTGCCATGCTCATGGATTGGCAGGATTAATATAGTAAAAATGAGCATCTTACCAAAAGTAATACACAGATTCAATGCAATCCCCATCAAAATCCCAACTCAATTCTTCATAGAGTTAGAAAGAGCAATTCAAAAATTCATCTGGAATAACAGAAAACCCAGAATAGCTAAAACTATTCTCAAGAGTAAAAGAACCTCTGGGGGAATCAGTATCCCGGACCTCAAGCTGTACTACAGAGCAATAGTGTTAAAAACTGCATGGTATTGGTATAGTAACAGACATGTAGATCAATGGAACAGAATTGAAGACCCAGAAATGAATCCACACTCCTATGGTCACTTGATCTTTGACAAAGGAGCTAAAACCATCCAGTGGAAAAAAGATAGCCTTTTCAACAAATGGTGCTGGCTCAGCTGGAGGTCAACATGCAGAAGAATGCAAATTGACCCATCCTTATCTCCTTGCACTAAGCTCAATTCTAAGTGGATCAAAGATCTCCACATAAAACCAGACACACTGAAACTAATAGAAGGGAAACTAGGGAAGAACCTTGAACATATGGGCACAGGGGAGAATTTCCTGAACAGAACTCCAATAGCTTATACTCTAAGATCAAGAATAGACAAATGGGACCTCATTAAATTACAAAGTTTTTGCAAGGCAAAAGACACCGTCAAAAAGACAAAGCGGCAACCAACTAACTGGGAAATGATCTTTACCAACCTTACATCCGACAGAGGGCTAATATCCAAGATATACAAAGAACTCAAGAAGTTAAACTCCAGAGAGGCAAGTAACCCTATTAAAAAATGGGGTACAGAGCTCCACAAAGAGTTCTCACCTGAAGAATATCTAATGGCTGAGAAGCACCTAAAGAGATGTTCATCATCCTTAGTCATTAGGGAAATGCAAATCAAAACAACCCTGAGATTCCATCTCACACCAGTCAGGATGGCTAAGATCAAAAACACAGGAGACAGCAGTTGTTGGCGAGGATGTGGAGAAAGAGGAACACTCCTCCACTGCTGGTGGAATTGCAGGCTGGTACAACCACTCTGGAAAGCAGTCTGGCGGTTCCTCAGAAAACTGGGCATGACACTTCCGGAGGATCCGGCTATACCACTCCTGGGCATATACCCAGAGACTTTACCTGCATGCAATAAGGACACATGCTCCACTATATTCATAGCAGCCTTATTTATAATAGCCAGAAGCTGGAAAGAACCCAGATGTCCCTCAACGGAGGAATGGATTCAGAAGATGTGGTATATTTACACAATGGAATACTACTCTGCAATTAAAAACAATGAATTCACGAAATTCCTAGGCAAATGGTCAGAACTTGAAAATATCATCCTTAGTGAGGTAACCCAATCACAAAAGATCACACATGGTATGAAGTCACTGATAAGGGGATATTGACCCAGAATCTCAGAATACCCTAGACACAATCAGCATATCAATAGATTTCTAAAAAGATGGAAGGAGAGACCCCTGGTCCTGGAAAGACTGGATGTAGGGGAACGCCAGGACAGAGTAATGAGAGGGGGTTGAACGGAGAAAAGAGGGAGGGAAGGGGGCTTATGGGACTTTTGGGGAGGGAGGAAACGGGAAAGGGGAAGTGATTTGGAATGTAAATTAAAAAAATAAAATAAAATTAAATTAAAAAAAAAAAAGAACTAAAAAAAAAAAAAGAACTAAAAAAAAAAAAGATGTTCGAATACTTGCTTACAGACATGACTGTCTTTGATGAGAGCAGCAGTAGCTGAGGCATTGGTGTGATGTCTAAAGCTTGGTGTGATCTTTCTATGCTTTTGGATCTTAACAGAATGTTGGCTGGTTAAGTTGTTAAGTCATGTGGTTTTGATACTCAGTGTACAGTGGATCATACTCAGTCTACAGTGAGTAGATCAAGTGTGGGATTATTGAACAGGTGGGCTGCCAGGCAACATGGGTTTGTCTCTAAGCAGGGAGGGTAACTTGTTAGGTTCTTAAACCCAGGACCATTCCCAGCATGCATGGCCAGTCCTAGCTAACCAAACGAGATGGGCATGGAGAGTGAATCAACAGTCTCACCCTTAGCTGGTCTATCTTAGCTATCTAGCTAAGACAAAGGTTTCAAACTTGTGTTGTCTTTGTCCTTGGCTCAATCACTCAACAGATAAACTTTAGTCTGCTGGAATGCAAAGTTTATAATTATCTTGTGTACTATCAATTGCACCAGGAAGTAATCCATTGTCATAGCAACCCTGGAATGATGGAGATTCCCACATTAATCATGCAGGAGACCACAAAGCTTCTCTTAAGTAGACTCCTGAGGGAGAAAACACCTCTATGAAGAGGTGCTGATGTGAATCTCACCTCTGCTCCAGATGGTAAAACCAGTATAAGAAGTAGGCAGAAATTACAACCTATTACATAACAGTCCACAGAGTGGTAAAATAAGCCTTTAACTGTGAGCATTGATGGATTAGAATGAATGATCCAAATTGTATGACTTTGATAAGCTGAACAAAGTACCACCAAACTACAAGAAACCTGTCACCATTTTTAGTACCAAAATTGATTTATGATATGGGTAGATTTCTATCTATAAAGAACAATGATGTTATAGTTCCCAACTTGCTTTTTCAAACGAATAGAGGTGTTCATCCATAATCGTGATGCACTGGTCACAGGTGTTCCTATTGTTTTTCTTTTATAATTTCAATAAAAACTTTGTGAAGGCCACTAAAAAACTTAATTACACTGAAATTTAAAGATAGATCCTATGGGTTTAGTTTATTTGTGTCTACTTCCTCCAAAACTAGAGTTAAATTTGTTTCCACATGTGGGTAGAAATGAATGCTCTGTCTAGTTTAGTTGAATTTCTATTTTATTTCTTGGGCAACTATGAGAATTGATAGAAAAAAGGAAATTTTTCTTTACTGTGTTTGTGTTTATTTATTGTTTTGAGACAAGATCTCATGCTATGGTGGTTCAAACTTAATTATACAGGCAGGGCTGGCCTCAAAGCTCCTGATCCTCTTGCTCCCAACTCCCTAAATGCTTAAATTACATGCCTGGCTCCTTAGGTTTTCTGAAGCCCACATTTGAAAATTACAAGAACTATTATTAGAATTAGTTTTCCATGCTATAGATGAACCAGAGCTCTACTGGGTTCCATCTCCCCAGTTGTAGATAAATGGATCTTGATCATTCCATATTATGTTCAGTTATACCAAGTTTTTATTGTGCAGTGTTCCATGGGTCTGAAATACTTTAGTGAAAAAAGAAAACTGTGCATTTAAATATTAAATATTTTTGTGTAAGGGTCCATTCTCTCCCTAGAATATTA
This sequence comes from Tokudaia tokunoshimensis, assembly GCA_036184795.1. Classification (NCBI taxonomy): domain Eukaryota; kingdom Metazoa; phylum Chordata; class Mammalia; order Rodentia; family Muridae; genus Tokudaia; species Tokudaia tokunoshimensis. The sequence continues at coordinate 21,312,056 of BTHU01000023.1, read as the reverse complement.
CAGAAGAAAATAATTACTGAAAAAAATGTGCAATAGGTATGTTGGAACCTTGAACACTGAATGAAGATTCAGTGCATCATTTATATGCAACAATGTTATCATTATCTAATCTCAGGTTAGCTTAACTAAAAATCACTTCAAATTGTCACTTGTTCAACAGAAATTATCACACTTAGTAACTTCATTAAACCGAGACAAAGGGGAGATTGTGGCAACATGATTGATGGGGGGCCTCCATTTAGGACAGACCCACACATTTTGCCATCAGCATGGCATCATGGTATTGGTATTTAAAAGATGTTTTCTCCTTTGCTTCTCATTGTCTAGTGGGAACCAAATTTGATTTTGTAAAATATTGTATTACAATGGTGTGTTCGTGACTGAGTTATTTCCTTAAATTTTGTGCCTAGATACATGTTTCCTTTGCCGTGCTCTAGTCCTGACCCTGCTATAACACTTTTGCTTAGCTTTAGAGGTCTTTATTCAACCTGTATGGTCCTCTTAGATTAACATTCCATCATCCTCTCCTATATTCTAACCATACATTCTGAATCAAAGAGAGGAGCATCGGTTTTAGGGACTTCTGAAGAAAAGAGCACATAATTCTAGTAAGTACACCAGACAAGTTGATCAAAAGTGGGAAGCTTAGCAACTTTGGTACTGAAAATCTCTTCTTATCCCCCTTTGGTCTCAGTTCCCCAATAAAATTACATAGATTATAGATTGGATACCTAAAGAGGACCCAACCTTTTGCTGCATACCAGAAATCCACCTCAGTGACAAAGGCAGTCACTACTTCAGAGTCAACAATTGGAAAACAAATTTGCAAGCAAATGGTTCCAAGAAAGAAGCAGGAGTGGCCATTCTTTTTTTTTTTGTTTGTTTGTTTGTTTTTGTTTTTTTTTCGAGACAGGGTTTTTCTGTGTAGCCTTGACTGTCCTGGAACTCACTCGGTAGACCAGGCTGGCCTCGAACTCAGAAATTGGTCTGCCTCTGCCTCCCAAGTGCTGGGATTAAAGGCGTGCGCCACCACTGCCAGGCTGGAGTGGCCATTCTTATATAGGATAAAATTGACTTTCAACCAAAAGTTGTCAAAAAAGATTAGGATGGGACTTCATACTTATCAAAGGAAAAAATCTACCAAGATGTACACTCAATTCTGAATATCTATGCACAGAATGCAAGGGCCTCCACATTCATAAAAGAAACCTTAGTAAAGCTCAAAGTACCCATTGCACCCCACACAATAGCAGTAGGTGACTTCAACACCCTACTCTCAACAATGGACGAATCATGGAAACAGAAACTAAACAGAGACACAGTGACACCAACTGAAGTTATGGACCAAATGGATGTAACTGATATTTATAGAACATTCCATCCTAAAGCAAAAGAATATTCCTTCTTCTCAACAACTCATGGTACCTTCTCCAAAACTGACCATATAATAGGTCACAAAACAGGCCTCAACAGATACAGAAACATTGAAACTATTCCATACAGATTATCAGATCACCACGGACTAAGGCTGGTTGTAAGTTCAAATAAAAAACAATGGAAAACACACAGACACATTGACTTTGAACAATGCTCTTCTCAATGATAGCTTAGTCAAGGAAGAAATAAAGAAATTAAAGACTTTTTAGAATTTAATGAAAATGAAGACACATCATATCAAAACTTATGGGACACAATGAAAGCAGTGCTAAGAGGAAAACTCATAACTCTAAGTGCTTCCAAGAAGGAAATGGAGAGAGATTACACTTGACAGTGTGCCTGAAAGCTCTAGAACAAAAAGAAGCAAATACACCCAAGGGGAGTAGATGGCAGGAAATAATCAAACTCAGGGCCAAAATGTACCAAATAGAAACAAATAGACCTATACAAAAAATCAACAAAACCAGGAGCTGGTTCTTTGAGAAAATCAATAATATAGATAAACCCTTGGCAAGACTAACCAGAGGGCACAGAGACACTACCCAAATTAATAAAATCAGAAATGAAAAGGGAAACATAACAACAGAAACTGTGGAAATTAAAAAAAAAACATCAGATATTTCTACAAGAGCTTATACTCAACAAAATTTGAAAATCTGAACAAATTGGACACCTTTCTAGATACACACCTTGTGCCAACATTAAAACAGTAGCAGATATACCATCTAAATAGTCCCATAAGTCCTGAGGAAATAGAAACAGTTGTTAATAGTCTCCCATCAAAAAAAAAAAAAAAAGCCCAGGACCAGATGGGTTTAGTGGGGAATTCTATCAGATCTTCCAAGAAGAGCTAATACTGATACTCTTCAAACTATTCCATGAAATAGAAACTCATTCTATGAGGCCACAATAATGCTTATACCTAAACCAAAGACCAAACAAAGAAGGAGAACTTCAGGCCAATCTCCCTTATGAACATCGATGCAAAAATACTCACCAAAATTCTGGCTAACCGAATACAAGTATGCATCAAAACTATAATTAGCCATGAGCAAGTAGGCTTCAACACAGTGGTGCAAGGATGTTTCAATATAGGTAAATCCATCAATGTAATCCACTACACAAAAAAACTCAAGAAACAAAACCACATGGTCATTTCATTAGATGCTGAAAATGCTTTTGACAAAATCTAGAATCCCTTCATGATAAAAGTCTTGGAGAAATCGGGAATCCAAGGCCCATATGTAAACATAGTGAAAGCAATATACTGCAAACCAGGAGCCAATATCAAATTAAATGGAGAGAAATTGAAGCAATCCCCCTAAAATCAGGGACCAGACAAGGCTGCCCACTCTTTCCCTATGTATTCAATATATTACTTGAAGTCCTAGCCAGAGCAATCAGACAACAAAAGGAGGTCAAAGGTATACAAATTGGAAAGGAAGAAGTCAAAATATCACTATTTGCAGATGGTATGATCATATACTTAAGTGACCCCAAAATTTCAACCAGAGAACTCCTAAAGCTGATAAACAACTTCAGCAGAGTGGCTAGATATAAAATTAACTCAAACAAATCAGTAGCCTTCCTATACTCAAAAGATATACAAGCCGGGAAAGAAATTAGGGAAATGACATCTTTCACAATAGTGACAAATAATATTACATACCTTGGTGTGACTCTAACCAAGCAAGTGAAAGATCTGTATGACAAGAATTTCAAACCTCTGAATAAAGAAATCTAAGAAGACTTCAGAAGATGGAAAGATCTACCGTGATCGTAGATTGGCAGGATTAATATAGTAAAAATGGCCATCTTGCCAAAAGCAATCTACAGATGCAATGCAATCCTCATTAAAATACCAAATCACATTGCTTCTCTGCCTTTTGGCTAAGATCAAGTGTAAATTACCAAATCACTTCTTCATAGAGCTGGAAAGAGCAATTTTCAAATTCATCTGATTTAACAAAAAATGCAGGATAGCAAAAACTATTCCCCACAACAAAAGATCTCCTGGGGGAATTACAATCCCCGACCTCAAGCTTTACTACAGAGCAATAGTGATAAAAACTGTCTGGTATTGGTAAGGAGACAGGCAGGAAGATCAATGGAATAGAACTGAAATCCCAGAAAATACCCACACACCTATGGTTACTTCACATTTGACAAAGGAGGTAAAAACATCCAGGGGGAAAAAAGACAGCATTTTTACCAACTGGTGCTGGATCAACTGGAGGTCAGCATGCAGAAAAATGCAAATTGACCCATTCTTATCTCCTTGTACAAAGCTCAAGTCCAAGTGGATCAAGGACTTAAACATAAAACCAGACACACTGAAGCTTATAGAGGAGAAAGTGGGGCAGAACCTTGAACACATGGGCACAGGGGAGAATTTCCTGAATAGAACACCAGTGGCTTATACTCTAAGAACAAGAATCGACAAATGGGACTTCATAAAACTGCAGTTTCTGTAAGGCAAAGGACACTGTCAATAGGACAAAATGGCAACCAACAAACTGGGAAAAGATCTTACAAATCCTACATCCCATACAGGACTAATATCTAATGTATACAAAGAACTCAAGAAGCCAGAGTCCAGAGAGTCAAACAACCCTATTCAAAAATGGAGTACAGAGCTAAACAGTGAATTCTCGCCTGAGGAAACTCGCATGGCCCTGAAGCACCTAAGGAAATGTTCAGTATCCTTAGTTATCAGGGAAATGCAAAACATAACAACACTGAGATTCTACCTCACACCAGTCCGAATGGCTAGGATAAAAACTCAAGGGACAGCAGATGCTGGAGAGGATGTGGGGAAAGAGGAACACTTCTCCATTGCTGGTGGGATTGTCAGCTGGTAAAACCATTCTGGAAATTAGTTTGGTGGTTCCTCAGAAAATTAGTCATAGTACTACCTGAAGACCCAGCTATACCACTCCTGGGCATATACCCAGAAGATGCTCCAACATTTAATAAGGACACATGCTCCACTATGTTCATAGCAGCCTTATTTTTAATAGCCAGAAGCTGGAACGAACCCAGATGTCCTCCAACAGAAGAATGGATACAGAAATTGTGGTATATACACACAATGGAGTACTATTCAGCTATTAAAAACAATGAATTCATGAAATTCTTAGGCAAATTGATGAATCTAGAAAGTCTCATCCTGAGTGAAGTAACCCAATCACAAAAGAAGACACATGGTATGCACTCACTGATAAGTGGATGTTAGCCCAAAAGCTTAAAATAAACAAGTTACAATTCACAGACCACAGGAAGCTGAAGAAGAAGGAGGACTGAAGTGGGGGTACTTGGGTTCCTCTGAGAAAAGGATCAAAATACTCACAGGAGCAATAATGGAGACAAAGTGTGGAACAAAGATTGAAGGAAAGGCCACCCAGAGACTCTCGTACCTGGGGATTCATCCTATAAATAGTCACCAAACCCTGACACTATTATGGATGACAAGAAGGTCATACCAAAAGAAGCCTGTTATGGTTGTCTCAGGAGAGGTCCTATTAGAACCTTACACATACAGAGGCAGATGCTAGCAGCTAACCATTGAACTAGGCATGGGGTCCCCAATGGAGAAGTTGGAGGGCAGACTGGAGGAACTGAAGTGGTTTACAGCCCCATGGGAAGAAAAATGAGGTCAGCCACCCAGATGTCCCAGGACTCCCAGGGAGTAAACAATCAATCAAGTGATACGCATGGTTCCAGCCAAAAATGTGACAGAGGAATGCCTTGTTGGACATCATTGGAATGAAAGGTCCTTGGTTCTGTGAAGGCTCAATAGATGCCCCAACAAAAGGAAATTTAGGGGGGTGGGGTGGGAGTGGTTCAGATGGAGGGGCATATACTTGGAGGCAAGAGGTGGGAGGAGGGGTTGAGGGTTTTCAGGGGGGGGGACCGGGAAAGGTTTCAGCATTTGAAATGTAAATGAAGATTATATTCAATTAAAAAAGAGAAAAAAAAACAGAAACGATGATGATGATGATGATGAAGATAAACAATAAATTATTTCATTCTGTGCTTTACACTCTTTTTAAAATTCATCCCCCCCACCCCCAGAATTAAATCTTGGGGCATTTCTACTTGGCCGTACAGGAATCTCAAGCTTTACTTTTGTATGTGAACTGGGGAATGAAGGCTTCAGGGAAAGTCAAAAGTCTCCAGTAAATAAGAAGCTATGCTTTTAGAGCCAACAAGATCTCTTTCTCATGGGCCATATTTTATGCTCATCTGTTATCTCATAGATATGCCTCTTATACAATCAAGTTCTTGTAAATGAACCATATAGTGAAGTTCAGAGTAACCCAATAGTAACTTTAATCTCCAGTTAACAGATGAGAAAACAGAGTCGGAGTCATCAATGAACATACCTTATAGCACAAAACTAATAGCAATAGAGTTGAATTTGGACATAAGGAGATCTCAATCTCAACTTGAAGCTTACAAGCAGTAAATAAATTATTACAAGCAGTCATAAATTATACAGACATAGCTGATTGGTGGTTAATTGACATGAGTACCACTGTAGACAGCACCATCTGTCAGTTTGGGGTACTGTAATTTATAATCACTATAAATCCATAATCATAGTGATATTTTGTCTCTGTATTCCTTTATCACTACTTTCTGATTTTAATGTCACCCCACCTACCTCAGCCTGATATTTTAGGACACACCTGCCTACATTCATTATTGTATCTCCAGACAAATGGTAACTTTCCTGTTTTGATGGAAGTCCAGAAATAGCAATCTGAACACCCAGACGCAGTCACATCTTTCTGGGGTTCCAAGTGTTCTGCATGTTCTTCCTTTCCCCAGAAGCCATTATGAGCCTGCAAATCACACCTTTTTTCTTTTCTATAAATTCCAAGTGGATTTATAAGCCAGAATATTCGTGCTACTTCTTTGTCAACCGAAGGACACATGTTGAAGGTCAAAACTCACACCACCCAAGTCTGCATGGGATTTTAAATATAGAGAACCCAAGTTGTAGATCTCAGTCAGTTCTTTGGAGTTTGGGCTGCTTAGTAGAATCATTTGGGGAGGTTTGAAACTCCCAATACCTGGATTTCAACCCACAATAAATTAGCAAGCACCATGGAGCCGTTCTTTTACAATCTCCAGGTGTTTGGAATGAGCAGATAAGTCTGTGACTATGTCTAAGTACTGGTCACCTGGAATTCTGTTACATACAGAATAATATACCTCTACAATCCAGTCTGAATGCACATAAAGTCAAGAAAATGCCCTGGCATTTTAAGCTTCCTATACTCCTTATGTAAATCATGGGCAAGTAGCAACAATATCACAGGGGAGCTTGTTGGAAATACAGAATCTCCATCCTCTCTAATCAGAAGTACCTTCCTAATGTTTGAAGTGCTCCATATATACCAGGAGGAAAGTGACCACCAACTGCTCAAGCCTCAGAAAGCCACTAAAACCAAATTCTATTTGCACAAATATCTATATTTTACTTCATGGCATTAGTAGTGGCCTTCTGGACTGTTCTTTGCCTGTGCCTAGAGGAAAACAAACTAAAAGGAAAAAAAAAACTCTTCCTTCTCTGCTCCCTAAAGAGTCACATACAAGGACTGGGAACAAAAGAGGACAGAACAATTACACAGCTTGGTGTGGGCTTAATATGTACACTTGGTCCTTCCTAAGAGCAAAGAAGGAAAGATTCTGTTCTTAACTTGGCATTTATATGCCAATAGCATTTGTGAAAACCACATTGCATTCATGTCAATGATTCTTTTGAAAATCGAATGTACCTATCTGAATACAGCCACACAAAGAAATCTGGACAGTCAACAGTCATTTTTTTCAGGTTAGTGATTTTTAGATTTCCTACCATATACCAAGAAAATGTTATAAATGAAGATTAACTAGGGAGTTACAAATCGAAACATCACTGTTTTTTCTTTTCTTACCCACAGTAGAGAAACAAGTGAGATTATTAAAATGCTGGTAGCATATGGTTTATTAGGGAGAATGAGAATTTATACCTTGATGGGAGTTAGAAATCTGGGGAAAAAATTAAAGGCAATTCCAAATCTCTGATTTGAAAACAAGATCCTGAAATGCAGGACCATTTGTATGTTTTATAGATTTATATTTACTTGTGCTTCTTGGAACTCAAATCCAAGCAGAACATCTTACTTGAACCAGAAATTTCCTTGATATTGATTGGCACAGAAATTGATTTTTCTTACAGTGCATTTGAAAGGGTGATCTGTTTACAAGTCCTTCCCTGTAGTGCTGGAATGGGAGGGAAGCTGAATTGAACTGAGCTATTAATGTATTGGCCTGGGAAGAAAGAGATTAAACAATGTAGAATTTCTTTTCATTAAATCTCCCTAAATAATATCATTTTATTAACACCTGAGATGATTTGAAATGAAAAAGTAATCAAATTTGACAATTAGTCTTGAGAAATACCTGAAAATGTCTCATTTCAAATGTATGAGTGAAAAATAAAGAAATGATACGAATTAGGCTAAGGGATGTCATTGGTTCTAGGATTAAGGCCACTTTTGAAGTCAATAGATCATGGGAAAATGTGTCCTATACTTGTGGATTAAAAGCATAGCACAGTGATGCTCTCCAGAGAGAACATAATCAACTCTTCCTGTCCTAAATTTAAGGCTGGGTGTTTGGTGATTTTGCTCCTGGTTGGTGTACCAGTATCTGGAATTTCCCAAGTGTTTAGCACCTCCAAAACCCTCTACCTCTGAAGCAGCTGTTGGAATTAAACATAAAATCTGAACAAGGAACTGATTTCTGTTCTCCTGTCAGGGCAACATGTTGGCAAGCTTTAACTTACAGCATGTCTCGCATTTTCCTGATTGCAAACTTGTATAGTGTGCATTTTCCTGAAGTCAATACAAGCTATACATAATGACAGAGCTAGAAAAGTACATATTTCTCACTGCAAAGGGGCACTTAGGTTTCAGCAAAGGTTATTCTTGTGGTTTGGAAATGGATTGCTCCTACCTGTAATGTTGCACAAGGAGGATTCTCCAACCCCCAGAAAACCAACAGAGCATTAATCATCTATCAAGAAATGGGCTCACACAGATTTTTGACATTGTAATACAACATTGTCAGTGACGAATTACAAAGACATGAGTTTGTGCTTTCCTATTGATCTGAATTCTTAGCTATACTGAGGCACACACAGTTGAAGGACACAAGTTGAACATGCCTGCTAAAATCATTTATGCACATTCTCTTCCTTTGGGCTTCTTGTCAGTGGTTCAGCACTCCCCCCACCCTCCTGCCACCACACTGTGAACATAATCAGAAGTTTCTGAAGGTGCTAGAGAAAATTGAAAACAAAGAAGAATTATTGGGCAAAGTGGCTTGGAAATTGGTAAATCAAAAAGACTAAAATGATTTCTGCTTAGTAAGTTTGATCAGAATGGCAAAAATAAAGCTGTCAAAATCCTACTTGGGTCACTCTGCATGCAAATATGGCTACCTTTCAAATTCTTTAGAGATGGAATGAAAATTTAATATCCCCGATGTGGATCTAGTGTTTGGAAAACGTGCATACTCACGAGGATTGGGAATCCTTTCTTTTGAGCAAGTAGTCCACAGCATCTGGATCTGTCTCCAGAAGGCTGATCAGCACTTTGTTCTTGAGATCTGGGGTAACCTGGAAGAGCCACATGTTAAGGCATAAGCAAAAACCTGCCAAAGATGCAAACATGGCCTCAGTAACTTTATGTCAGCACACAGCAAGGCTTCGGATACCTAAGAAAGCAGAATGACTTACTAGTTTAAAGCAGAGGCTATACGACCTCACACAACATGTCTAATTCTCAGGACAAACTAGAATATTATCTTGTTATCACACTCCATCCAAAATGCCATATGCCAGGAAATCTTGTCTAGTCATCTGGATTCTTGTGTTGCACAGACTAGAATTTCCTGGTTTTGAGTAAGCAAACCATCATAGGTAAAAGGAATGGTGTTCATGATTTACATCTAAGTGTGGACTCTTTCTAGAGTTCATGTGTTGAATTATGCTGAGGGAATGAGCATAAATTATGATTGTCTTGAGATGTTCTGGAACATACAGTCAGCTGATTATGTTTTCATATCCTTGAGCCACAGTCCTTAAATTATAGGTCTAACATTATAGTTCTAGGACTTTTATCACTGTACATTAACAAGGACCTATTTGTCTCAGTTTACCCATCTGTAAAATGGGAATAACAGTCATAGCCCAAATAGTTGCTAAGTAAATGTTTCATTTTGTATTGACAGTTTGCAACTTGTCAGTGATAAACACTCCAAAGAAACCAAACCAAATCTAATGCTGGCATCCTCTCTGTACAAGCTATGATGGTTCAACATCGGCCCTTCCTCATTTCTTGTTCCCAACCCCTACTGAATATTTATCACATCACTATTTCCACCAACAGTAACATTATACACGATTGCCACACTCCTCCCAGACTAATACACATTGCATTCAAAGACAGTCTTAAGTCATTCATGTGGAAATGTTCTATGGGACAAGATTGAACCCAGCTCTGACTTGCAGTTTTCTAATCTATAGAACCTGCTAGCTCAAGCAGAAGCAACTCAAGACTACTGGGAGAAAATACATTTCTCACACATAAACACCAAGAGAAGAGTTTTCAAAACCACAGGGACAAGTCTTCTGAGAATATGTGGTTGCAGGAAGAATTTTCCTTCTGCCTCTTGCACTACTCAATTTTTCTTGATTTAGAGAAGCTGGAAACAATCTTATTATCAAAAACAGATATGAGAAAGGAAGAGAATGCCTTCCTTCTCTCATAAATCTGGTCCTCCTACTTCGTACTGAATCCTCATGAATCAAATTGCCAAATTCTAGGCACATAGCTCAAAATCTCCAAGGTGAGTCCAAGCCTATGTCTTGTCTACTCCCAGGAGTAGCCAGGAGGTCAGCTTGACTTCCTGTGTTTGTTACTTCTTCCCTCCCTTTCCATTCCAACTGCAGTGTCTAAAGATCAAGCCTTCATTACCCCTTTGTAGTGTTCATCAGTTAGCCATTAGCACCCTCCATTCTCCTCTTCTTAGAAACGTTATATCTCAGTCCTCTCTCCACAGAACCAGCTACTGGCTAAACCTTGGCAAATGGGTGAAGTGTATCTTCATTTAAGTTGACCAGCCAGTCCAGTCCAAGAGCAGCACATCTGCCTGGGAAATAGGCATGAGGGTCTACTAGATGCAAAACAAAACCACTAGACAAGATACAGAGCTTCCAGCCTCATATAGCCTGAGCATTGTGCTGACATTACAAAAAATAATGGCAGGGGAAGGGGTGCAGTGGAAAGATCTCTATATCATTTCTATTCTGGGTGAAGCTATGCCTGATGTCACATTCAACTTTCAACTCTCCAAATCACATGAACTCCCAAATTCCATAAACTAGTTTGTGTTTCTAGAGGAAAAGGAACATATATACAGTTAATGAACCATTCATGTGATAGCTTGCTACCTTGAACCCAATTTCCTTAAAATATGCATCAAAATTCTCCACATGGTAGGAAGATATTCACTAAAAACTCAATTCCTAAAGTTGAAACTACATCTTGCTGAAACATCTGTCCTGCTCTCCTATGTAGGAAGTGCCTATCTTCTCCTCTAACAGTGGTGGTTCAGATATCTTCTAGTTCAGAACTATTACGGTTCTCTCTTTGGCTTTCTCTCACATCCATTCTTTTCATTCATTGCATCAATATTTGGTCAATGCTTACAGAGTAAATACCAGGAAAGGAATTTTAAGGATTCAGCTACAAATTAAACAGACAAGAATCACTGTTGATATGGATCTGGCAACAAATCCAGGGAAATGGGCACTGAACAAATACACAGGGGGAGCATAACATGAGTCCTGTAGAGAACAGCAAACAAGGGTGACAAGAAATGCTGAAAGAGATGTAGTATTAAATGGGATGATCATGTCATGGGAAAATGACATTTTAGGGAAAAAATAGTAAAGTTGGAGACTATTACACCAGTCAGAAGGAAAAAAATTAATGTCAAAATTCCTGACTGAGTCTAGAACAGTGAGGTTCTAGCAAGATTGTAAGAGTGAGGAAGAAGTGGGTGGTATGGGGGAAGCAGGTAGCCAGGGCCAAATGTTGCAGAGTCCTTTTGAACATGATTCAGATATCTGCTTTTGTTCAAAGTGAGTGGGAAGATACTAGAGATCAATTATTACCAGTCTGGATTCTCAATGGAAAGTAGATTAAATAGACTGCCAGGGTTGAAGCAAGAAAAATTAACAGGGACAACAGATGAGCTCCAACCAGTAATACTGGTTCTGAACCAGGATGGCAAGATGATGAGAAATATCAAGATCTTAAACATGATGTTAACAATGGTGACAATTTAAGTTAATTTATTGGAAGGAAAGGATGATAATGAGAGACAGACCGGTTTCAAATTTTGCAGCTTGGGTAACAACATGGATAAGCTAATGACTGAATTTGAAATGGTAAGGGAGGAGAAAGTTGGGTGAATTTCAGGAGTTTGGCTTTGATACTATAATGTTGATAGGTCTGTGAGACATCCAAGTGGAAGTATCTAGTAGGCAGCCAGAAATGATGACTTGAAATTCAGTTTATAGGTCCTGTCTGAGCACAGAAATATGAAAGACATGTACAGATGGCATTTAAAGCTCTATGATAGAAACAAAAATCTGAGAATTAAAAGGGAATGAGAGGAAAAAGCGTGGGTATTTTTTTTAAAAAAAGGATAGACTGAATTCTCTTATATTAGATAAATTAAGAATTAAAACCCTATCACTTTAAGTGCATCTTCCAGTTAGTATGATCAAATTTGATCATACTGACTAATGGTATAGATCACTTATGTCCATTTAAAAAGAAAGGCATAAGGGTGAAATGAGAAATATTTTTATTTATTTTTTATATTTGTGTATTTGATATGTGTGAGTGTACACGTGGAGGTCAGAAGATAAGTTGTGGTAGCTGGTCATTTCCTTCCACTATGTCGGTAATCAAATTTGTGTTATAAATAATTTTACTTACTGTGCATTCCTGTTGTCTGCAAGAGAGATTTTTTTTAAATGAATAGCATCTGGGCATTGTGGCATGTATTTGTATGGCAGAGGGAGTAGGCATAAGTTTGAGACCACATGTGGGCTACATATTAAAACTCCAATTCAAGGGAGCAAGGGGTGGAGCTGCTGAGTGGAAGAGTGCTTGCTTTGCATGGGTAAGACCCTAAGTTGATTTCCCAGTACTAGAGAAAAGATAAGCAAAGAAAAAAATAATATAGGCTAAAAATGTGTATTTGGACTAATTTTTATAAATATATACAGGGGAAAACTAAGAAAATGCTTGCATATTCATAGTTAATTCAATTTAAAATTTGTTATGCTTAGATATGTAATACACAGTTTTGTTTCAAGCACCAATCTTTTCCCACTGAAAAATAAACAAGAGTGCATGCATGTCCTTTGGAGTGATACAAGTATTGCATTTTTGAGTCCTTGAGACTATATGGTTTGTCTAACGACAAATTATCAGTGTGGAGAATCAGAATAGCCTGCACTTTTATAATATGTTACAGAAAGTATTATTATTTAAAAGATAGCGTGCAGTACATTTGGTTGAACTGTCCTGCATTTTTGAATTTTTAGTCATTCAACTAGGCTTTACTGCCAAGAGATTATCATTTCTCTGGGTTATATTATGTAGTAGACATGACTTTTCTTGGTACCAAATGCACATAAAAAGATTTACATATGCATACAATGACATATTAAAGGATGTGGCTCTACAACTTACAGAGCTGACAGTATTTTCTTAAGTCTGCAAAACTAACGTGAGTACATTAAATTTATTAGCTATCATTTCTTTAAATACCAATTCTTTTTATTACATAGTGATTTAAAGAATTTTCTCGAACTCATAAGAAAAGTAACATTTTTTCCTTGAGATGAATGTAGGAAAAAAAATGGATCAAGTGGGGAAAAAAGGGAAAGGCTATGGAATTAATGACCTGAATGGATTTTCAAAGGTTCACATCATAAGCTGCAACTTGCATTCTTTCCAGTGACTTCTCCTGTTCTGTATTTGTACCTTTTATTTACTATAACTTAATAAAATATATTTAAACTACAGGCTCAATTCCATTAGATAAACATTAATTTGCCATTAATTTAGGGACTTCATAAGGAAGCAAAACCCCAGTAAATAAACTAGCAGGCAACAGCATCTTCAAAGACCGGTATGATACCTAGCCAACTCACTCTTGGAAAGGTATGCACAAGTGTTTCCTAGCAGTGTTATTTTTTAAAATTTTATTTTATTTTCTAAGTTTTTTTTATTTACATTCAAAATCATTTCCCCCTTTCCCGTATCCTCCCTCCCCGAAAGTCCCATAAGCCACATTCCCTCCCTCTTTTCCCCATTCAACGCCCTCTAGCTTCTCTGTCCTGGCATTCCCCTACTTCCAGTCTTTCCAGGACCAGGGGTCTCTCCTTCCATCTTCTTGGAAATCTATTAATATGTGAATTGTGTCTAAGGTATTTAGAGATTCTGGGTTAATATCCCCTTATCAGTGACTGCATACCATGTGTGTTCTTTTGTGATTGGGTTAGCACACTAAGGATGATATTTTTAAGTTCTGACCATTTGCCTAGGAATTTCATGAATTCATTGTTTTTAATTGCAGAGTAGTATTCCATTGTGTAAATATACCACATCTTCTGAATCCATTCCTCCGTTGAGGGACATCTGTGTTCTTTCCAGCTTCTAGCTATTATAAATAAGGCTGCTATGAACATAGTGGAGCATGTGTCCTTAATGCATGCAGGTAAAGCCTCTGGGTATATGCCCAGAAGTGGTATAGCCGGATCCTCTGGGAGTGTCATGTCCAGTTTTCTGAGGAACCACCAGACTGCTTTCCAGAGTGATTGTACCAGCTTGCAATCCCACCAGCAGTGGAGGAGTGTTCCTCTTTCTCCACATACTTGCCAACAACTGGTGTCTCCTGTGTTTTTGATCTTAGCCATTCTGACTGGGGTGAGATGGAATCTCAGGGTTGTTTTGATTTGCATTTCCCTAATGACTAAGGATGATGAACATCTCTTTAGGTGCTTCTCAGCCATTAGATATTCTTCAGGTGGGAACTCTTTGTTTAGCTCTGTACCCCATTTTTTAATAGGGTTACTTGCCTCTCTGGAGTTTAACTTCTTGAGTTCTTTGTATATGATGGATATTAGCCCTCTGTCAGATGTAGGGTTGGTAAAGATCTTTTCCCAGTTAGTTGGTTGCCGCTTTGTCTTTTTGACAGTGTCTTTTGCCTTGCAAAAACTTTGTAATTTAATGAGGTCCCATTTGTCAATTCTTTATGTTAGAGCATAAGCTATTGGAGTTCTATTCAGGAAATTCTCCCCTGTGACCATATGTTCAAGGTTCTTTCCTAGTTTCCTTTCTATTAGTTTCAGTGTGTCTGGTTTTTTGTGGAGGTCCTTGATCCACTTGGAATTGAGCTTAGTGCAAGGAGATAAGGATGGGTCAATTTGCATTCTTCTGCATGTTGACCTCCAGTTGAGCCAGCACCATTTGTTGAAAAGGCTATCTTTTTCCACTGGATGGTGTTAGCTCCTTTGTCAAAGATCAAGTGACCATAGGAGTGTGGATTCATTTCTGGGTCTTCAATTCTGTTCCATTGATCTACATGCCTGTCACTGTACCAATACCATGCAGTTTTTAACACTATTGCTCTGTAGTACAGCTTGAGGTCTGGAATATTGATTCCCCCAGAAGTTCTTTTACTCTTGAGAATAGTTTTAGCTATTGTGGGTTTTCTGTTATTCCAGATGAATTTTTGAATTGCTCTTTCTAACTCTATGAAGAATTGAGTTGGGATTTTGATGGGGATTGCATTGAATCTGTATATTGTTTTTGGCAAGATTGCCAGTTTTAATATATTAATCCTGCTAATCCATGAGCATGGCAGATTTTTCCATCTTCTGAAGTCTTCTTCAATTTCTTTCTTCAGAGACTTGAAATTCTTGTCATACAGATCTTTCACTTGTTTGGTTAGGGTCACACCAAGATACTTTATATTGTTTGTGACTATCGTGAAGGGTATCATTTCTCTTACTTCTTTCTCAGCCTGCTTATCCTTTGAGTATAAGAAGGCTACTGACTTGCTTGTGTTGATTTTATATCCTGCCACTTTTCTGAAGTTTTTTATCAGCTGTAGGAGTTCTCTGGTTGGGATATCAATGAGCCGTTTTGCAAACAAATGATTCTCATCTTCTATTTCTGACGTTTTCAGAAAGTTCCATTTTAAGTTAACCAAGTTTTAAATAGCTGTTGACAGACATGGAGCATCATGATTTAAAAGTATAGGAATTGTGGGGGTAGCACACTGAACCAAAACAGTAATAAAATTACATTTTCTTTTCCTGACAGTAGAGTCACATTATTCAAGACATAATTACCGAATGCTATCTTCTGCCAAGTACTTTCTAGTTGCTGTGGGTGTCAGTGTATAGAATAACCTGAAATCTCACGTTTCACTGGGTGTAATAGTGCATGCCTGAATTCTTAGGACAGGAAAGAATGAGACACTGAGGTAGTGTTTTTCTTTGACACTGAGGTGCCTTTCCTGCACGCAGCAAAATGCTGGATCCTGTTTATGTATCCAGTCTGTTAGTGTATATCTTTTTATTGGGGAATTGAGACCATTGATATTAAGAGAGATTAAGGAATAGTGATTATTGCCACCTGCAATTCTTGACACTATGTTTATGTTTGAGTGGTTATCTACTTTTGGGTTTGATACAAGAAGGTTACTATCTCGTTTTTTCCAGTGTGCCCTTTCTCTCCTTGCATTGGCGGTTTCCACCTATTATCCTTTGTAGGGCTGGGTTTGTGGAACGATATTGTGTAAATTTGGTTTTATCATGGAATATCTTGGTCTCTCCATCTATGGTGATTGAGAGTTTTGCTGGGTATAGTAGTCTAGGCTGGCATTTGTGTTTTCTTAGAGTCTGCATGAGATGTGCCCAGGATCTTCTGGCTTTCATAGTCTCTGGTGAGAAGTCTGATGTGATTTGGATTGGTCTTCCTTTGTATGTTACTTGGCCCTTTTCTCTTACTGCTGTTAATATTCTTTTTTTTTGTTTAGTACATTTGGTGTTTTGATTATTATGTGTTGGGAGGAGTTTCTGTTCTGGTCCAGTCTGTTTGGAGATTTGTATGCTTTCTTGTATGTTCATCGGCATCTCTCTCTTCAGGTTAGGGAAATTTTCCTCCATAATTTTGTTGAATATTTTTACTGGCCCTTTAAGTTGCCAATCTTCACTCTCATCTATACCTATAATCCTTAGGTTTGGTCTTCTCATTGTGTCCTGGATTTTCTGGATGTTTTGGGTTACACGTTTTTTTACATTTTGCATTTTCTTTGACTGTTGAGTCGATGCTTTCTATGGTATCTTCAGCACCTGAGAATCTTTCTTCCATCTCTTGTATTCTATTATTGATGTTTGCATCTATGACTTTTGATTTCTTCCCAAGGTTTTCTATCTCCAAAGTTGTCTCCCTTTGTGATTTCTTAGTTGTTTCTACTTCCTTTTTTAGATCCTGGATGGATTTGCTGAGATCCTTCACTTGGTTCTTTGTATTTTCCTGTATTTCTTTAAGATATTTTTGCATTTCCTCTTTCAGGATTTCTGCCTTTTACCCAAGTTCTCCTGTATTACTCTAAGCGATTTTTGTGTTTCCTCCTCATGGGCTTCCATCTGCTGATCCATATTCTCCTGCATTTCTTGGAATACCCAAGACACAATTCACATATCAATATATTTCCAAGAAGATGGAAGGAGAGACCCCTGGTCCTGGAAAGACTGGATATAGGAGAATGCCAGGACAGAGAAGAGAGAGGAGGTTGAATGGGGAACAGAGGGAGTGAAGTAGGCTTATGGGTCTTTTAGGGAGGGAGGAAACGGGAAAGGGGAAATCATTTGGAATGTAAATAAAAATACTTAGAAAATAAAAAAAAAGAAATATAAGCTTAAGGCTAGCATGGAGTATACAAGGATACCATGTATTAATGAGCAAGCAAAATACATACCATCATAAGGTTTTATTCTATTTTGTTTAAATGATCCCCATAAATAAGTTAATTATGGAATGACTTAAAATCTATCAATGTAGCCAGGTGCTGGTGGTGCACACCTTTAATCCCAGCACTAGGGAGGCACAGGCAGGAGGATCTCTCTGAATTCAATACCACCTGGTCTACAGAAGGAGTAGTTCCCAGACAGCAAAGAATACACAGAGCAACATTTGTCTTAAAAAAAAACAACAAAAGAAGTTATCAATGCTATGGAAAGAAAAGTAAAAGAAGCACAGGGAATGAAATAGGAATATGCACACACACTAGCAGGTGACAGCATTATTTGCAATGTTCAGTTGGCTTTGTTCCAAGGCAGCACCTGAATGTGTGTGATAAACAGATGCCGTATTACTTCAGTATCATAATAGCAGTAGTTGGATTTTTGAGCCCAGTATATATGTCACTCTTGTGCCTCATGCCTTTTCTAAATGACATGTCCTACATGCAATGTAGGCCCTTTAATCTCATTTATTTTAGAGAAGACGAAGGCTTAGAGAATTTAATCATGGGGTTAGAGGTTATCACACACACACACACACACACACACGCACACACACACTAGCTTGGAAGCAATCTGAATTTTGACAGCTAACCCCAAAAGTCATGGTCTTTCCACCCAATCTGTATTTTCCAATATGTGGTTTCTCTAGGCATGATAGGAATCTAGTTATGTTCAATAGAAAGTGCTGATTCTTGGGTTCTGTGCTAGTCAATTGTATCTTCTGGAAAGTAGCCTAGAAATCTGAATGTCTAACAAGATTCCTTGCAAATTCTGCAATACAGTGAAGTTCGAGTACTACTATTATAATCTTTGCTGAGATAGAAACCTAGAAACCTAGGTTAAATCGTAACCTAGGTTGTGTGAAATTCATTTTATAACTCGGACTGGCCACTAGCTCCCTGATAATGCCTTTGCCTCTGTCTCTAGGCAGTAGTATTATAAACATAAGTTACTATATTACACGTCACCTGGGACCTTGAGGATTGTCAGTAGGACCTATTTCCAAAGGCTTATAAACAAGTGGTTTATCTGACTCCTAAAACAAACAAACAAACAAACAAACACCAACCATACAACCTCCCCCCCATGTTCTTATGACTTTAGGGAACAGAATCCAAGACCCTGTATATACATAGTAAGGACTCTGTCACTTAGATATAGCCCCAGATGCTAGTCAATTCTTGCATCACAATATCCCCTGAATTTTGATATCTTTTTAATACCGTGAGCCAAAGCCATGTACTTTCTTTCCTTTTCCCATTTCCCTTTAACTCAGATTTTGGCCACATAGAAAACATTCTCAGCGTTAGAAAATGAGGGATATTCTGAACAGCTTTTAGATCATTGGTAGATTTCTTGGGGTTTCTAGATACTTTGCACCAGTTCTGTGGAATGACTGCTTGCAGGGTGTTTGTGCTTTTAAGGAAAAGCTCACAGCTCTCTCTGCTAATAAACCTTCATTTCTAATGTCAATGGTAGCAGTTTATCCCTTTTCCAGCTCATAAAATTTGCCAGGAACTATAAAGAGTCAGCTAACAGGTTCTGTCTGTGTAGCTTCATCACTATTTTGGATAGCAATTATTCTAAAAGAATTAAAAAAATGAAAATACCAAACAAAATTGTACACATATAGTTGAATATTTATCCACTCGTAGGTATGAACTTCTCTCATCCTTGGTATAACTGGAAGCATTCTGAAAGACAATGCATGGCAAGAGAATTTTTAAAATGTGATGAAATTAATTTTCTTCCTAGGCTGTTAAGAAATATAAAAGGAAAAGTTAGTTCTGGAGTACTGAACCACACAGATGGTAGACCTAAAAAAGGATTGTGGTTAGCATTCATTTAATATTAGTTCGTGATAACTAAAGAAAAAGGAATCAAAGATGAGTTCATGCAACTAACATAGCAGAGACAGAACTGCAGTCAAGTTTTCTGGCTCCATTTTATTTTTACAGACCCTGATTTTGTATCTATGTCCTTCTCCCCTTCAATTTCTTTCATTGTCCTTTTTATTTCCAGTATATTTTCCAGAGTACATCTAAGGAGATCAGACATGATTATACCGCTAGTTAACTTATGTTAAGAGAAGTATACTTAATTCTTGCATGTCCAAACTTTTCCCACATGTAGGAGTAAGGACTTGTGAGAAAGAAAGCATACATCACACAGCTACTATCAAGTTACTCATGAACCTAATAAGTGTTTACCTTATTTCTACCATGTCATTGGCACAGCAGTAATAACTACATGGACCAGAAAATATGACAACTTAGTGAGGATAAACATAGCAAAAAGAAAAATTAGCGATGTTCTCTATTAGTAGTGGGGACATCTAAGGAAAAAAAGAACCCAGTAAATACGAAGTCAGGGTTCTCTCTCTCTCTCTCTCTCTCTCTCTCTCTCTCTCTCTCTCTCTCTCTCTCTCTCTCTTTCTGTGTGTGTCTCTCTTATTTCTCTGTCTCTCTGTCTCTGTCTGTTGTATCTGTCTCTCTGTCTCTCTGTCTCTGTCTCTCTCTGTCTCTCTCTCGCTGTGTATGTGTGTGTGCACATGTGTTAGCAGTAAGCAGGAATAGTGGAGTGAGGGTGGAGGGATTGGATTTTAGACAAGTTCATCAAAATGGGTTTTTTAAGAAATAGAAACCATAAGTTGTGCACACAAAATATTTGTTAATGCCCAAGAGAATCTCACCGCCAGTCTCTGCCGAAAATGATAAATATAACGACAGGTTTGGGACGTATCACAAGAGACAGAATCCTGATGTTTTGCTGTTGTCCTGATCTTCCAGGTGGTAGGAAGTAGAGAGAAGAGGGATGACATAATTACAATGACCTCTGCCTTTCAAGAAGATCAAGAAACATTTGGTTAGTGTCTGAGGTAAAAAAAAAAATTCCTGATGGTTTGTGGTTTTATGTAAATGAAAACTTTGCTTAGAATACAGAATTTAGAGACTAGAATTAAGATTGATGAGAGATAATGTTTTGTTAAAAAAAAGTCCAGAGAACGTGAAGTAATGCCAAGACATCTTGGCAAGATGATGTGTGACTTAAAATGTGTTGAAAATTGAAAAGTTCAGACATTTGATTCATCTAAATATGTAATTAATTATGAGGCTTTGGACTGAAGTGTGAAATTTATATAGTTGAAGACTAACTCAACAGTTTTGAGAGCTTTCCATGTGCAACACAGGGACAATGCTTCAAAGACACAATGGGAAGCAAGATGCCACTGTTATTCACTGTGGTAAATGTATTTCCTCTTCCATCTGGGCTTCTATCCAGAGTAAAACTCCCAACTTTCCTTGCAGTTAAATATGATCTGTGGGTAAGTTCTGGCCAATAGAATTGAGTGCACATGATGGACACCCCTTTTAGATATACTTTAAAAGCCTAGATATAACAGAATCTTGCAGTACAAAGATCTGGTATCATCTTCTATGAGGTAGTCTACCAAATGTGTGTTAAAACATTATGATACTTATGTCTCTAGTGCTGAAATTCTGAGATTCTAAGCCATCTCATATTATCAAACAAATATAATTGTTAATTAGCAATTGGACAGATATTTACAGTCTGTATAATTCTTTCTCATAGCAAATGATTCTGGCCATAACTTTAAGAATTAAATATTTTTTCCAATTACACTAGAGTTTAATTAATTCTTATGGGGTACTGAATAACTTGGTCTCAATCATACATGTAAGACAAATAGGAAAGTTATTCCAAATCACTGACATTTAAATATTCAGAATAAATAGATATAGGACAAACATGATGATAAAGCAACTGTTATGCATATGATAAGTATAGATAAATTCTTCAGGAGATTTCAGAAGAGGTTATCTAGCATTCTAAGTTGAAGGAACCACAAAAGGCCCCAGTGCAATTGTACTCAACCTTCCTAAAGCTGTGACCCTTTAACATATAACTCTTTATGTAGTGATCTCCAACCATAAAATTATTCTGTTGCTACTTCATAACTGTAATTTTGCTGCTGTTATAAATTGTAGTATAAATATTTGTGTTATCCAGTGGTCTTAGGAACCCAGAAGGTTGTGCAACTCCGCAGGTTGAGAACCACATTTCTAGTGGAATAGGCAGGCTTTATTGTATGTGCAAATGATAAAAGAAATAGCAAAAGAAAAAATGGAGAATATTCCTATAAAAATTGTCATGCAGTCTGAGTAGAGAACAAAAATAGAAGAAATTTGGCCTTTGTTCTGATATTTCAAGCGATGTGTTAGCAAGCAATGCAATTTTATGAAGGAAAATAGGAACTCGTATTTCAATAAAAATAAAAAAAATATTTACTGAGTGCCTACCAGAAGAAGAACCTTCCTAAAGTGTACAGAGGATACACAGAGGAGATAACAAGGATACAGTGCTTGCTGTAAATGCACTTATAATCTACTAGAAGAAATGTCCATACATGACTGAAACACAATGCTGAGCCAGATAAACATAAATAAGAATGGTAATGGACTTCAGGAGATATATAAGTAGCATGGGAAGTGACATGGGAGGGGTACAGTGAAGAAAGCTGCCATTTCATAAAGGAGGTGCAATGTCAAGATTGACCTTGGAGAAATCATGTCACTGTGTTTGGTTATGTACACATGAATTCACAGAGATAACTTAAGTTCAAAAGCAGTGTTTTATTAATATTTTGAGCAAGAACTACTGTTTTGTCAGAGACTAAATCTGTACATGTGATTATTATTTAAGGGACAATGAAATTAAGTTTACACTTCCTATATGATGACTAGGACATGGAAACACACTTTTGTAGTAACACCAGAGTAATAAAAATTTCTGTTTGAGCAAAACTGCTTAACATACATTGATTTACTCTTTTTTTTTTCCAAAGCCAAAGTTTTTTTTATTATTTATTTTATTTTATTTTTTTAATTTACATTCCAAATCACTTCCCCTTTCCCATTTCCTCCCTCTCCGAAAGTCCCATAAGCCCCCTTCCCTCCCTCTTTTCTCCATTCAACCCCCTCTCGTTACTCTGTCCTGGCGTTCCCCTACATCCAGTCTTTCCAGGACCAGGGGTCTCTCCTTCCATCTTTTTAGAAATCTATTGATATGCGGATTGTGTCTAGGGTATTCTGAGATTCTGGGTCAATATCCCCTTATCAGTGACTGCATACCATGTGTGTTCTTTTGTGATTGGGTTACCTCACTAAGGATGATATTTTCAAGATCTGACCATTTGCCTAGGAATTTCGTGAATTCATTGTTTTTAATTGCAGAGTAGTATTCCATTGTGTAGATATACCACATCTTCTGAATCCATTCCTCTATTGAGGGACATCTGGGTTCTTTCCAGCTTCTGGCTATTATAAATAAGGCTGCTATGAACATAGTGGAGCATGTGTCCTTATTGCATGCAGGTAAAGTCTCTGGGTATATGCCCAGGAGTGGTATAGCCGGATCCTCCGGGAGTGTCATGCCCAGTTTTCTGAGGAACCGCCAGACTGCTTTCCAGAGTGGTTGTACCAGCCTGCAATTCCACCAGCAGTGGAGGAGTGTTTCTCTTTCTCCACATCCTCGCCAACAACTGCTGTCTCCTGTGTTTTTGATCTTAGCCATCCTGACTGGTGTGAGATGGAATCTCAGGGTTGTTTTGATTTGCATTTCCCTAATGACTAAGGATGATGAACATCTCTTTAGGTGCTTCTCAGCCATTAGATATTCTTCAGGTGAGAACTCTTGTTTAGCTCTGTACCCCAATTTTTAATAGGGTTACTTGCCTCTCTGGAGTTTAACTTCTTGAGTTCTTTGTATATATTGGATATTAGCCCTCTGTCGAATGTAAGGTTGGTAAAGATCATTTCATTGATTTACTCTTAACAGGCACAGCAAAACAGAAAGCAAAAAGCCTGAGTTTCATTTATATCACCACAGGCAGCTAATAATCAAATCATTAAGATGTATCACCAGTGAAAGGCCACTTACCATGAACAGGGCTTCATAATTTTCAATCATCTTCTGTACCACAGCTATGATGGCTGTGCGCTCTTCAGTTCTGACTGAGTTCTGGACAGAATATTCTTTGTCTGATGACTTCTGGTTGTGGATCAGGGTTGGTCCAAATATGGTGGCTAAGTTCAGAGATGTCATTTTGTTCCCAGTGACCTATGGATGAAGAAGACACAAAGGTCATTGAATTTTTTGTTGCTCTTTAAAATTCTGGGTGGTTCAATAAGCTATGATATATTTTCACTAGTAATTTTTCCTTGCCTGAAAATATCACCTTTGTCAGAATCAAAATTGAGATGATAATATTCCATTTGATTCCTATTTTGGATTGAGGATAAAATTGCAATGGTCATCTTAATAGCACATTAATTAAAATGTTGCAGTTCTGAAGTGTTTATTGTAAAACTCTTCCATTTCAACATTTATTCCCAATTCATTTGTCCTCAAAAAATATTGATGTTCCCCCCAGAGCTCCCAGGAACTAAACCACCAACCAATTAGTACACATGGAGGGACCCATAGCTTCAGCTGCATATGAAGCAGAGAGCAGCCTTATCTAGAATCAGTGGGAGGGGAGGCTCTTGGTCCTGTGAAGGTTTGATGCCCCACCCAATATACAGGAATGCTAGGGCTGTGAGGCAGGAGTGGGTGGTTGAACACCCTTATATCAGCAGAGGAAGGAAGAATGGGATAGGGGGTGTGAGGAGGGGAAACCAGGAAAGGGGATAATATTTAAAATGTAAATAAATAAAATAACCATAAAAATATAAAAAATATTGATATTCAGCAATCATTTCTCAATGTGTTTATCTGTCCCTTTATCAATCCATACCATCCTCACTGGTCTGTCTGCTTAGCATATTCCTACCCTAGTTTTGACATTTTTCATTGGTCAGAATTATTTTCAACATTTATAACAACCATTTTAGCACAGTCCTCATTTTAAAAGGCTCACATTCTAGGAAGAAAATACACTTGTCATTCCCAGGTATTGAGTACAAAAATAAACCTTAACAACTCCAGATATCCCAGAACATTCAGACACACACACACACACACACACACACACACACACACAGAGAGAGAGAGAGAGAGAGAGAGAGAGAGAGAGAGAGAGAGAGAGAGAGAGAGAGAGAGAGAGTCAGAGTCAGAGAGTCTGGAAAAAGGGAAAGAGTTATTTCTGATGAAAAGAAGAGTCTCTTGTGTAAGGAGCATTTTCACAGTGGAACACACAAAAGTGCATTGGACATATCTAGGACTTCAGAGCAAGGGGATTTTTTATGGAGAAGGAACAATTTGCCTATTTGAAAGAGTGATCTATGGCCTTAGAAACAGCATTGGGGAGAGACCACATGGGACATTGTACTCACATTGGAGGTGGAGGATTCCATGCTTAAGTCACATTAACAGAAACAGATTGAAAATAGGCAAGGAATATGGAGGGATCCCTTAGACCTAAACACCCTTAAGGGGCAGCTGGTAAAACAACCAAATTGGGTCAAATATTTGGAAAACTAAGAGAAACAGGTGCTGGAAAGGAATGTGAGATTAGTTTCCAGGGTGTGATCTCCTGTGACAAATGTTCACCATGGCATTCTATTCACCCCCCTTTGGACTGGATTTGAGTGTGGTTCTGGTGGTCTAAATCAGAGCATTTGCAGGAATGCAGCTAGAACAGTCAATTCAGATGCTTCTTTAAACACCCTCGAAAACAAGAGACAAAAAGGAAAGACACAGGGTGAGTAGGGGTTTGCACTATCAAAGAAGCCCAGAATGAAGGAAGCAAACTATTCTTTAGGTGCAAAAATGTTTTTTTATACAAAACTCACATTCCATATGTTGATAAGTAGAGAGTTAGGGCAAGCATGTAGAAACAAAGTAATTTTCATTCCACCAATTCCCAGACCTAGTTGCTTAAATGCTTTCCTAAGTTCTGTTTGCACAGACACCTATGGTGTAGTTGTTGGATTTTTTTTTCCTTGAAAGCTAGAGTCTCACTCCATAGCCTATTTTGTACCTGGCTTGTTGTCTATTACCAACATGTTGCATCAATCTCCCTATTTCAAACAATTTTCCTTCTTCCCTTTTTTTCTGGGCTGTAAGCATCCGATTCATTGCACAAAACTGATCATGATTTCTTTTAAGCACAGTCACGTGATAAGCCTTTGTGTCATTCTCAGTCCATCTGTAAAACTGCACATGGATTCCAGCCGCAGCCCCAGCTGCTGTGGTTTGTTATCACTGTTTTATGTTTTGTTTGGCTGTTCATGAAACTGTGAGGGAGATTTGCTTCTGTATATCTCCCACCTTTTCTTCCAATATTTTATTATATACTCATATGGAAATTACTTAATTAAAATATATGATCTCTCTAGGTAATAGGAGCACTCAAAAGTAGGTCATTATTGCATGAATTAGTTAGCTAGCCAATTCCTGGAAATCTTCTATCTTCACTAAGTAAGCATCCCAGATCATTTCTAAGCACCATATAAATAGATCACATGTATTTAATGCCAGTGTGTCCAGACATCATATCTAGGGACTTTCCACATACATTTCCCTGGCTCCTTCTATGTAACAAATTCCTCTAGTATTCTACTCCTTCTTGTAGAGTGCCAAATCATGCAAGATTAAGAACCATTGGTCAAAACCCTTCTGTGAATCCATAAATCTTGACACAAAATAGGAGTCAAAGTGACACAAAAGGCAAGAGAAAAGGGAACTCACTAACATTTTATATTATCATCAGTCAAATTTCAAATTGACCTAAAGAATCTACTTCTAACCTTAATTTCCTTCCTTTTAGTTGCCTTCCACAGGTAGAAGTTAGGGAAAGGGAAGGAATGAGAGAAGAATGAACTGTACCATCAGTAATGACTTTTTCCTGATGCTAGACAAAGTACAGACATTTTAAATCTCCAGCACCTGTCAACAAAAACTTCAAACACTGATTTATCTGTTCCTTGTATCATTGACTCCATGCTTGCACCCAAAACAAAAGAGGAAAAAACATTAAATCAACTTGGGTACCAAATCATCAAGCCTCAACATTGATGATCATGAAGGAAGAAAACTAGGTAATAATCACTTCTTAGTCAAGAGTGGATATGAGGCTTTGGAAATGGCTCAGTTGGTAAGGTGCTTAGCATGCACACAGGAGGACTTGAGTTGGATTCCCATAATCCACTTGAAAAAAATCCAGGTATGCTGTATTCTCTTTGGATCTCAGTGCTGGGGAATGGAGACAGGCAAATTGTTGGGGCTCAGTGGCCAGTCAGGTAGCCTAGCACTTGCCATGTCCAAGGCCAATGCAGGCCTTGCCTCAAAAGTAAAAAAATGTGGCAGTTCCTGAGGAATGACATTCAAGCACATCTATTTGTGCACCACATACACAAACCCACATACAAAATTACAAATGGGTTGGGGCATAGAGGCATGCCTATAATTATAGCACTCAGAATAGTGAAGCAGGAGGATATATGTGATTTGAAGTTCATCTTGGGGTATATAGAGTATAAGGTCAGCCAAGGCTAAATAGCAAGACCTTGACTCAGAAACAGGCAGGGAAAGGACTTATGGTTTTACTTTTGCCATAGTTTGTACTACTTCCTTGAATATACCTTTGATTGCCATACTGTAAGAATGTTAACAGAATTGCTTAGTAGATGTAATTCTTGTATAACTTCTTTTCTAGAACTTTATATATTGGGGTATAATGCTATGATAAAATCCTCACGTCTGAAGTATAAAGCTTATGGATTTTACATGGGCTTACGTTTATGCTACCATCTCTCATAAGATCAAATATTCCCCTTACTTTAAAATGTTTTCCTTGTTTTGATTTGCATTTACTCGATGACTAAAGATGTTGAACATTTCTTCACGTGCTTCTAGGCCATTCAAGTTTCCTCAGTTGAGAATTCTCTATTTACCTTTGTTCCCCATTTTTTTAATAGTGTTAATTGGTTCGCTGGAGTCTAACTTCTTGAGTTCTTTATACATATTGAATATTAGCCCTCTATCAGACGTAAGATTGGTATAGATCTTTTCCCAATCTGTTGGTTGCCATTTTGTTCTATTGACAGTGTCCTTTGCCTTACAGAATCTTTGCAGTTTTATGCGGTCCCATTTGTTGATTCTTGATCTTAGAGCATAATCCATTGGTGTTCTGTTCAGGAAATTTTGCCCTGTGCCCATGTGTTCAGGGTTTTCCTCACTTTCCCTTCTATTAGTTTCAGTGTATCTGGTTTAAAGTGGAGATCCTTGATCCACTTGGACTTGAGCTTTGTACAAGGAGATAAGAATGGATAAAATTGCATTCTTCTACATGTTGAGCTCCAGTTGAACAAAGACCATTCTTTGAAAATGGGGTCTCTTTTTCTACTGGATAGTTTTGGCTCCTTTGTCAAAGATCAAGTGATTATAGGTATGTGGGTTCATTTCTGGGTCTTCAATTGTATTCCTTTGATCTACCTGCTGTTTTCTGTACCAATACTATGCAGTTTTAAATCACTATTTCTCTGTAGTATAGCTTGAGGTCAGGTATTGTGGTTTCCCCAGAAGTTCTTTTGTTGTTGAGAATAGTTTTTGCTATCCTGGGTTTTCTTTATTCCAAATGAATTTGCAAATTGCTCATTCTAACTCTGTGAAGAATTGAGTTGGAATTTTGATGGGGATTGCATTGAATCTGTAGATTACTTTCAGCCAGATTGTCATTTTTACTATATTAATCCTGCCAAGCCAGTAGCATGGGAGATCTTTCCATCTTCTGAGGTCTTCTTTGATTTCTTTCTTCAGAGACTTGAAGTACTTGTTGAACAGATCTTTCACTTGTTTGGTTAGCTTCATAACAAGATATTTTATGTTGTTTGTGACTATTGTGAAGTGTATTATTTCCCTAATTTCTTTTTCAGCACATATATCCTTTGAGTATAGGAAGTCTACTGATTTGTTTGAGTTAATTTCATATCTGACCATTTTGCTGAAGTTGTTTATTAGCTGTAGGAGTACTCTGGTGGACTTGACAACACACTCAGAATGGCTAAGATCAAAATCTCAGATGACAGGAGATTTTGGCAAGCATGTGGCCAAATATGAAAACTCCTCTATTACTGGTGGGATTGCAAGCTGGTGAAACCCCTGGGAAAATCAGTTTGGTGGTTCCACAGAAAATTGAACTTAGTACTACCTGGGGACCCAGATATACCACTCCTCTGCCTATACCCAGAAGATGCTCCAACATGTAATAAGGACCCATGATCCACTATATTCATTGCAGCCATATTTATAATAGTTAGAAGCTGGAAAGAACCCAGATGTCCTTCAACAGAGGAATGGATACAGAAAATGTGGGACATTTACACAATGGAATAATATTCAGCTATTAAAAACAATGTCTCCAGACATCTTTGCTCCATGACTGAGAAGACAAGTGCAGTCAGGTATGCAGAGATCTCCCTAGTATAAGATCACTTGGGACATGGCCTGCCAGGGCGCCACCCAGGAGCTGGGCAGTGCCACAGCTGTTTGTGCACCTACCCTGCCAGGGGACATCTGCTCTGCAGGGAGTCCTGTGTTTAGAGGTGAGGCTGCCACCATCTTTGCTCCTATGACTGAGCAGACAGGTGCAACCAGGTACACAGAGATCATCCGAGTATAAGTTCACTTGGGACACGGCCCACCTGGGCTCCACTTGCACCCAGGGGCTAGGCAGCACCGCAGCAGTCTTTGCACCTACCCCAACAGGGGACATATGCCATGCAAGGAGTCCCACAGTTAGAGGGAGTCCCGTGTTTAGAGATGAGGCCACCATCTTTGCTCCTGTGACTGAGCAGAGAGGTACAGACAGGTACACAGGGAACACCTGAGTGTAAGATCACTTAGGACTTGGACCTCCAGGGCCCCACCTGCACCCAGGCGTTGGGCAGCCACACAGCAATCTTTACCAGGGGAAAGCCAGTCACCCAGGGGTGCTGAGTTAGGTTTGCAGGCACACAGGAGGTTCAAGCACCAGCCAGTGACAGTAGGACCAACTAACACCAGAGATAACCAGATGGTCAAAGGCAAACATAGGAACTTTACTATCAGAAATCAAGGCACTATGTCACCATCTGAACCCAACACTCTGACAGCAGCAAGTCCTGGATAACCCAACACACCAAGATTTGGATGTAAACCCACATCTCATGATGCTGTTAGAGGATTTCAAGAAGGACATAAATAACTCTCTTAAAGAAGTACAGGAAAACATGAGTCAACAGGTAGAAGTCCTTACAAGGAAACACAGAAATCCCTGAAAGAAATACAGAAGCTGGTACAACCACTCTGGAAATCAATCTGGCGGTTCTC
Source organism: Tokudaia tokunoshimensis (assembly GCA_036184795.1). Taxonomy (NCBI): domain Eukaryota; kingdom Metazoa; phylum Chordata; class Mammalia; order Rodentia; family Muridae; genus Tokudaia; species Tokudaia tokunoshimensis. The sequence goes on along the minus strand of BTHU01000023.1, from coordinate 21,282,109 downwards.
CAGAAAACTGGGTATGATACTACCAGAGGACCCCATTATACCACTCCTGGGCATATACCCTTGGGTTTCCCAAGCATGTAATAAGGACACATGTTCCACTATGTTCATAGCAGCCCTATTTATAATAGCCAGAAGCTCTAAAGAACCCAGTTGTCCTTCAACAGAGAAATGGATGCAGAATATGTGGCATATTTACACTATGGAATACTACTCAACTATTAAAAACAATGAAATCATGAAATTCTTAGGCAAATCGGTGGAATTGGAAAATATCATCCTAAGTGAGGTAACCCAATCACAAAAGAACACACACTGTATGCACTCACTGATAATTGGATATTAACCAAGAAGCTCAGAATACCCAAGACCCAATTCACATATCAAATGATGCCCAAGAAGAGGGAAAGAGAGGCCCCTGGTCCTGGAAATGATCGATGCAGGAGTGTGGGGGAATACCAGGACAGGGAAGCAGGAGGGGTTTGATTGGGGAACAGGGGGAGGGAAGAGGGCTTATGGGACTTTCGGGGAGGGGGGAACCAGAAAAGAGGAAATCATTTGAAATGTAATTAAAGAATATATCTAATGAAAAAAGAAAAAAAATGACTTCATAAAATTTGCAGGCAGATGGATGGAACTTGTAAATATCATCCTGATTGAAGTAACTCATTCACAAAAGAACACACAGGGTATGCATTCACTGATAAGTGGCTATTAGCCCAAAAGTTAAGAATGCCCAAGATTCAATTCATAGACCATAAAAGCCCAAGAAGAAGATCAAAATGTGTATGCTTCAGTGCTTCGTAGAAGAATGAACAAAATACTCACAGGAGGAAATATGGATTCAAATTGTGGAGCAGAGACTGAAGGAAAGGCCATCCCATGACTGCCCCACCTGTGGATCCATCCCGTTTACAGCCACTAAAGCTGCACACTATTGTGGATGCCACGAAGTGCTTGTTGACAGAGAAGGATGATATGGATGTCTCTTGAGAGGCTCTGTCTGAGCCTGACAAATACAGAGCTGGAAGCTCACAGCCAACTTTATACTGAGTGCCAGGTTCCCGATGCAGGAGTTGGAGAAAGGACTGAAGCAGCTGAGGTGTTTTGCAGCCTCATGGAAGGAGCAACAGTGTCCACCATCCAGAACCCCTGGAGCTCCCAGGGATTGACCACCAACCAAAGAATACACATGGAGGGACCCATGACTGAGGCCACATAAGTGGCAGAGAATGGCCTTGTTGGACATGAGTGGAGGATGGCGGCCCTTGGGCCTGAGGGTGTCCCATGCCCCAGTGTAGGAGAATGCTTTGGAGGGAAGATGGGAGTGATTGGCTTGGTGGGGGACACCCTCATATAGGCAGGAAATGGGCGATTGGATAGGGGGTTTCAGAAGAGGAGACCTGGAAATGGTAAAACATTTGAAATGTAAATAAAGAAAATATCCAATAAAAATAAAAATAAAATGTTTTCCTTGTACCTGCCAACTTAGTTAATATCTCTTTCATTACTCAAAGCAAGCAATTCTATGATTTCTGCAAAGAGGATTAGTTTTTTTCTGTTTCTTGGTCTATAATAATTTGCACAATATGTACTCTTTGTACATTTTCTTATTCATTAAATGATGCTAATATTCATTGGTGTACTTTCATATCAGCACCTTGTTATTTTCTGTTTGTATTCTACTTTGTTTCATATAACACAGACTTTTGTCGATAGGTGTATGCATGGACTGTTATGAATGAAACTACAATGAGAAATATTGTACAAATCATTGTATGAACATTTGTAGCTATTTTTCCTAGCTATACAAGTAAGAGTTACATTCTAATATTAAATAACAGACAATGTTAACTATCAAATTGATATTTTTACTTGCAGAAAGACTTGAAGGACACAGTGATATTTTCTCATTTATTTTACACAAAAGAACAAGAAATGGATGAAATGTTTGTTCATTATTTATATGCCAGCACACCTTAGCATTAAGTCAAATTATAATTTTTTGAAACTGGGAGATTTTCATATAGAAAGTGGGACTTTTAACTTTTACACCTGGGCTACTTAACCTGGACTTTTTTGATAAAACTGGTTCTTCAATTACTCATTCGAGCTCAGACTGAGAAGACAGTATCTGGGGTCATATATTTAATCCCAACTTCAGTATTAAATTGTCTTTTGACCTTGGCCGAATTTTTTAAACTTTTGTCTTCTAATCGAGACATAGGTCAGAATTTTCTCCACTGAAATTTTATAGGGGCTCCATGAATGGCAAGCCATAAATTCTAAGATTGCAAGCCAATAAGGCTGTCGAGGAAGGATTGAGAGCTAGACACCCGAGTTGAGATATATGCTTACAAAAGCCAGGCTATGCCTGCATCTAAAATGCCACCAAACTAATTTATGAGGTTCTCTCTCCCCTTTCATTTTCCCTTCCAGTTCTGAAAACATTCTGACTTACAATAACTCTCAGCTAGCCACATATGCTCTATGCTATTTCATTGAAAAGAAGTAAGCTGCAAGTTACATCAGCAGTTGTGACACATTTGGCAATATCTTTCTTCTTCATGTTTCAGTCACTGGTCTATGTGATGAGAATCCCAGAAGGACAATGCCACAGTCCCTGAAATTTTATCTAAGCCAAATACTATGAAATTATTTCACACAGCTAAATCACAACATTGAGTTGCCCTCATCAAAGCCAGTTTTCTTAAATTCATGATATAGCACATTTTTTATTTCTGCCATGTTTAAATGCTTAAAACCAAGATATGAAAATAACCACAGAGTAGAAAAGCTTTTGAAATAAGAGAGACTGATTATTTTGAAGGCATTTAAAACAATATTCATCAGTAACCTGAGAAAGTAAAGTAGAAGTAAGAAGAAAGTAAAGAAAGATGAAAAACAAAATATATTGTCTATTTTACCACCTCCTGACACCATTTTGTTGAAATATTTAATTGCACAGGAATGGTCAACTTAGGCGAACTAATGATGAGGTGCTACAAAGGATAGTATTTCCTACCAAGGGCGTTCAATGTGGATTCACCAGGAGCCATACTGTATCACAAAATTATAGGTTAAGACAGAGACGAGAAGTACAGTATAAAAATTGAAAACTACTGATGATTTTAATATAACTACTACAACATTTATAACATGAATTGTACAGAGGAAAACTTGATTTTTAAAACCATCATCACTGTAATGGTTTTTTTGTAGTGTTTTTTAAGTTTACTTTTTATTATATATATATTCTTTATTGACATTTCAAATTATTTCCCTTTCCTAGATCCCCCCTCCCTGAAAGTCCAATAAACCCTCTTCCGTGCCCCTGTTCCCCAATCAAACCATTCCAGCTTCCCTGTCGTGGTATTCCCCTACACTGCTGCAGTGAGCCTTTCCAGGACCAGGGGCCTCTCCTTCCTTCTTCTTGGGCATCATTTGATATGTGAATTGTTTCTTGGGTATTCCAAGCTTCTGGGCTAATATACGCTTATCACTGAGTGCATACCGTGTGTGTTCTTTTGTGAATGGGTTACCTCACTCAGGATGGCATCCTCCATTTCCACCCAAATGGCTAAGAATTTCATGAATTCATTGTTTTTAATAGCTGAGTAGTATTCCATAGTGTACAGATACCACATTTTCTCTATCCATTCCTCTGTTGAGGGACATCTGTGTTCTTTCCAGCTTCTGGCTATTATAAATAAGCCTGCTATGAACACAGTGTCCTTATTGCATGCTGGAGAATCCTTTGTGTATAAGCCCAGGAGTATTATAGATGGGTCCTGCTGTACTATTATGCCAAGTTTTCTGAGGAACCCCCAGACTAATTTCCAGAGTGGTTGTACAAGCTTGCAATCCTACCAGCTGTGGAGGAGTATTCTTCTTTCGCCACATCCTCACCTGCACCTGTTGTCTCCCGAGTTTTTGATCTTAAGCCTTTCTGACTGATTTGAGATATCTCAGGGTTGTATTGATTTGCATTTTCCTGATGACTAAAGATGTTGAACATTCCTTTATGTGTCTCTCAGCCATTCAATATCCCTCAGGTGAAAATTCTTTGTTTGGCTCTGTACCCCATTTTTCAATAGGGTTGTTTGGCTCTCTGGAGTCTACTTTCTTGAGTTCTTTATATATCTTGGATATTAGCCCTCTGTCGGATTTAGGGTTGGTAAAGATCTTTTCCTAACTTATTGGTTACCTTTTGGCCCTTTTCACAGTGCCTTACAGAAACTTTGTAATTTAATGAGGTCCCATTTGTCAATTCTTGATCTTAGAGCATAAGCTATTGGTGTTCTGTTCAGGAAATTTCCCCTGTGCCCATGTGCTCAAGGCTCTTGCCCCTTTTCTTTTCTATTAGTTTCAGTGTTTCTGGTTTTATGTTGAGGTCCTTGACCCACTTGGACTTGAGCTTAGTAAAAGAAGATAAGAATGGATGGATTTGCATTCTTCTGCATGTTGACCTCCAGTTGAACCAGCACCATTTGTTGAAAAGGCTATCTTTTTTCCACTGGATGGTTTTAGCTCCTTTGTCAAAGATCAAGTGACCATAGGTGTGTGGGTTCATTTCTGGGTCTTCAGTTCTATTCCGTTGATCTACCTGCCTGTCACTGTACCAATATCATGTAGTTTTTAACACTATCGCTCTGTACTACTGCTTGGGGCCGGGGATACTGATTCCCCCAGAAATTCTTTTACTGTTGAAAATAGTTTTAGCTATCCTGAGTTTTTTGTTATTCCAGATGAATTTGAGAATGACTCTTTCTAACTCTATGAAGAATTGAGTTGGGATTTTGATGGAGATGGCATTGAAGCTGTATATTGCTTTTGGCAGGATTTTTACAATATTAATCCTGCCAATCCATGAGCATGGATATTTCCATCTTGTGAGGCCTTCTTTGATTTCTTTCTTCAGAGATTTGAAGTTCTTGCCATACAGATCTTTCACTTGTTTGATTAGAGTCACAGTAATATACTATATATTGTTTGTGGCTATTGTGAAGGGTGTCATTTCCCTAATTTCTTTCTCAGCCTGTTTATCCTTTGAGTATAGAAAGGCTACTGATTTGCTTGAGTTAATTTTATATCCGGCCACTTTGCTGAAGTTGTTTTTCAGTTGTAGGAGTTCTCTGGTGGAGTTTTTGGATTGCTTAAGCATACTATCATATCATCTGCAAGTAGTGATAGTTTGACTTCTTCCTTTCCAATTTTTATCCCTTTGACCTCCTTTTGTTTTCTAATTGCTCTAGCTAGAACTTCAATTACTATATTCCAAAGATATGGAGAGAGAGGGCAACCTTGTCTATTCCCTTATTTTAGTAGGATTGCTTCAATTTTCTCTCCATTTAGTTTGATATTGACTACTGGTTTGCTGTATATTGCTTTTTACTATGTTTAGGTATGGACCTTGAATTCCTGTTCTTTCCAAGACCTTTAACATGAAAGGATGCTGAATTTTATCAAATGCTTTTTCAGCATCTAATGAGGTGATCATGTGGTTTTTTTCTTTGAATTTGTTTATGAAGTGGATTACATTGATGGATTTCCATATATTGAACCATCCCTGCATCCCTGGGATGAATTCTACCTGATCATGGAAAATTATAGTTTTGATGTATTCTTGGATTCGGTTGACAAGAAATTTATTGAGTATTTTTGCATTGGTATTCATAAGGGAATTGGTCTGAAGTACTCTTTCTTTGTTGGATCTTTGTGTGATTTTGGTATCAGCAAAATTGTGGCTTCATAGAATGAGTTGGGTAATGTTCCTTCTGTTTCTATTTTGTGGAATAGTTTGAAAAATATTGGTGTTAGGTCTTCTTTGAATTTCTGATATAATTCTGTACTAAAACCATCTGGTCCTGTGCTTTTTTGGGTTGGGAGACTGTCAATGGCAACTTCTATTTCTTTAGGGGTTATGGGGCCGTTTAGGTGGTCTATCTTATCCTGATTAAACTTTGGTATCTGGTATCTGTCTAGAAAATTGTCCATTTCCTCCAGATTTTATAGGTGTGTTGAGTACAGGCTTTTGTATTAGTATCTGATGATTTTTTGAATTTCCTCAGTTTCTGTTATTTCTCCCTTTTCATTTCTGATTTTGTTAATTTGGATACTGTCTCTGTGCCCTCTGGTTATTCTGGCTAAAATTTTATCAATTTTGTTGTTTTTCTCAATGAACCACCTCCTGGTTTTGTTGATTCTTTGAATACCTCTTTTGCTTTCTACTTGGTTGATTTCAGCCCTGAGTTTGATGATTCCCTGCCTTCTACTCCTCTTCGGTGTATTAGCTTCTTTCCGTTCTAAAGCGATCAGGTGTGCTGTTAAGCTGCTATTTTCTGCTCTCTCCAGCTTCTTGTTGGAGGCACTCAGATCTATGAGTTTTCCTCTCAGCATTGCTTTCATTGTGTCCCACAAATGTGGGTATGTTTTGCCTTGATTTTCATTAAATTCTAAAAAGGTTTTTATTTCATTATTTCTTCCTTGACCAAGGTATCATTGAGTAGATCATTGTTCAGCTTCCATGTGTATGTGGACTTTCTGTTGTTTTTGTTGCTATTGAAGACCACCCTTACTCCATAGTTATCTGATAGAAGGCATGGAATTAGTTCGATTTTCTTATATCTGTTGAGGTCTGTTTTGTGACCAATTGTATGGTCAGTTTTGGAGAAGGTACCGTGAGGTGCTGAGAAGAAGGTATATTCTTTTGATTAAGATGAAATGCTATATAGGTATCTATTAAATCCATTTGCTCCAAAACTCCTGTTAGTTTTACTGTGTCTCTGTTTAATTTGTGTTTCCCTGATTTGTCCATTAAGGAGAGTGAGGTATTGAAGTTCCCCCCAATTATTGTGTGGGGTGTGATGTGTGCTTTAAGCTTCAGTAAGGTTTCTTTTATGAATAAGAGTGCCCTTTTATTTGGAGCACAGTTGTTCAGAATTGAGAGTTCTTCCTGGTAGATTTTTATTTTGATGAATATTTAATGTCCTTCCATGTCTTTTTTGATTCTTTTGGTTAAAATTCTATTTTGTTGGATATTAGAATAGCTACTCCAGCTTGTTTCCTGAGACCATTGGCTGGGAAAAGTGTTTTCCAGCCCTTTACTCTGAGGTAGTTTTTGTTTTTGACACTGAGATGCATTTCCAGTATGCAGCAAAACGTTAGGTCTTGTTTATGTATCCAGTCTGTTAGTCTATGTCCTTTTACTGGGGAATTGAGTACATTGATGTTAAGAGATATTAAGGAAAATTGATTGTTGCTTCCTCCTATTTATGATGTAATTTTTATGTTTGTGTGGTTATCTTTTTTGGGTTTGTTGGGAGAAGATTAATTTCTTGCTTTTTGTAGTCTGTAGTTTCTCTCCCTTTGTTGGTGTTTTCCATCTATTATCCTTTGTAGGGCTGGATTTGTGGAAAATATCGTGCGAATTTGGTTTTAACATGGAATATCTTGGTTTCTCCATCTATGATAATTGAGAAATTTGCTGGGTATAGTAGTTTGGGCTGGCAATTGTGTTCCCTTAGGGTCTGTATGACATCTGCCAAGGATCTTCTGGCTTTCATAGTCTCTGGTGAGAAGTCCGGTATAATTCTCATAGGTCTACCTTTATATGTTACTTGACTTTTCTCCCTTACTGCTTTTAATAGTCTTTCCTTGTATAATACATTTGGTGTTTTAATTATTATGTGACGGGATGAATTTCTTTTCTGGTGTAATCTATTTGGAGTTATGTAGGCTTCTTTGTATTCATGGGCATTTCTTTCTTTAGGTTATCGAAGTTTTCTTCTATAATTTTGTTGAAGACATTTACTGGCTCTTTAAGTTGGAAATCTTCACTCTCTTCTATACCTATAATCCTTAGTTTTGGTCTTCTCATTTTGTCCTGGATTTCCTGGATGTTTTGGGTCAGAAGCTTTTTGCATTTTTCATTTTCTTTGACAATTGTATCAATGCTTTCTATGGTATCTTCTGCATCTGAGATTCTCTCTTCTATCTCTTGTATTCCATTGTTGATGCTTGTATCCATGACTCCTGACTTCTTTCCTAGGTTTTCTATGTCCTGAGTTCATTACCTTTGTGCTTTTTTTATTGTTTCTGTCTCCATCTTTAAATCTTGGATGACTTTGTTCAATTCCTTCACCTATTTTGTTGTGTTTTCCCTTAGTTCTTCAAGGGCTTCTCCCTTTTTACTTGTGCTCTCCTGTATTTATTTAAGGGAGTTATTTATGTCCTTCTTGTAGCCCTCCATCAGCATCATGAGCTGTGATTTTAAATCCAGTTCTTGCTTTTCTAGTGTGTTGGGGTTTCCAGGATTTGGTGTTCTTGGAGTACTTGGTTCCAATGGAGTCATGTTGCCTTGGTTTATGTTGGTGGTGTTCTTGTGTTTGCCTTTTGCCATCTGGTGTTCTCTGGTGTTAGCTGGTGTTACTGTCTCTGACTGTGGTTTCTCTATGCTCCGTGGAGACCTTTCCTCTCTGTGTACACTGATATGCAAGCACTTCTGCGAGACCTGCTCTCTTATAGTTGAATTTGGGTATGTATCTCTGTGACCCCTATCAACTCTGGATGCAGGCAGTAATCAGAAGACTCCTGTTCCAGACTGTTCCTAGACTCTTGTGTCCTCAAGGTTTCAGGCTATTTCATCTGAGCAGCAGGTGTATTCCTACAGTACTCCTGGGCTTCTCTGGATTCCTGAGTGTTTAGCTACCTCTGTGCATCATTTGGATATGGTACCCAGTGGCAGAAGATGGCCTCAAGGTGGACACAGAAACTGGAAGGCTCCTTCCAGATGGTTCCAGATGGGAACCTCTACTATGCAATGCATGTCTCACCTGTGCTGGCTGACTCTTCCGTGCAGCTGGGTTGATAGCTGGCTTCCTGCACCACTTGGAGATGGCCCGCTGTAGCAGAGGACAGTCCCAAACAGGGGACCGAAGCCAAAACCATCACTGTAATGTTAAATTCACGTTTTCACCTAACCATATTGGGATGGACTATACCATCTGGCTAATATTTACCAATTAACTAATGTGATAACACTTTGAATTTTTAAAAATTCTACACCCATACTAAAGTATATTCCAGTAATCACACTTTTGGTCAGTTATTTAAACAAAAATAAAAGTGGAAGTCTACATATGTATTTTTATATAAATGTTCATAGCAGTTTTATTAGTACCAGTTAAAAAGTGACAACAGTCCCTCCATTCATCACCTGATGAACAGATAAAGTGTGACATATCAACACTGTAGAATACATTTTTGCAATAAAAGGTGACACACTCGTAATGCCAACAACAATTTGAATGTCTATCCATGGAAATATGCTAAATATAAATTAAAGGTCATCTTTAAAGGTCATAAACAAATATGATTTCATTTCTAAAGAGCATTTTAGTGCATTTATACTACTATTACAAAATAACTATTATTAGGTGATTGTTGACAAACAGAAATGTCTTTCTTCACACCTCTGATCAAGGTATTAGCTTGTTTGGTGTCTGGTAAGAGCTCTGGTCTCTATTTACAAAGTTTTACTCGAACACAGTATAATAATATGGAAAAAGGAATAAGAGTGAAAAATATCATAAATTTACACAAAACCTACAGAACTCCAAATAGTTTGGACCACAAAAGAAATTTCTCCTGTTACATAATCGTCAAAACACCAAATGTACAAAATAAAGAATATTAAAAGCAGTAAGGGAAAACAGACAAGTAACATATAAAGGCAGACCTATCAGAATTACACCAGACTTCTCACCAGAGACTATGAAAGCTGTAAGATCCTAGACAGGTGTTATACAGATTCTAAGAGAATGTAAATGACAGCCCAGACTACTATATCCAGCAAAACTTTCAATTACTATAGATGGAGAAACCAAGATATTGCATGAGAAATTCAAATTTACACAATATCATTCCACAAATCCAGCACTACAAAGGATAATAGGCTGAAAACGCCCAAAAGGAGTGAAAATACACCCTAAAAAAAGCAAGAAATTAAACTTTTTTTCAACAAACCAAAAAGAAGATAGACACACAAACATAAAAATAACATCAAAAATAAAATGAAGTAACAATCACTATTCCTTAATATCTCTTAATATCAATGGACTCAATTCCCCAATAAAAAGACAGACTAACAGACTGGATATGTAATCAAGACCCAGCATTTTGCTGCATACAGGAAACACACCTCAGTGACCAAGACAAACATTTTCTCTGAGTAAAAGACTGGAAAAAATTTTCCAAGCAAATGGTCCCAAAAAATTGAATTTAACCTAAAGTTATCAAAAAAGATAAGGAAGGGCACTTCATACTCAGCAAAGGAATAAACTACAAAGAAGAACTCTCAATTCAGAACATCAATGCTCCAAATGCAAGGGTACCCACATTCACAAAAGAAACTTTACTAAAACTCAAAGCACACATTGTACCTCACACAAAAATAGTGTGAGACTTCAACACCCTACTCTCATCAATGAACAGATCATGGAAACAGAAACTAAAAAGAGACACAGTGAAACAAACAGAAGTTATGAAACAAATGGATTTAACAGATATCTATAGAACATTTTATCCTAACACAAAAGATTATACATTCTTCTAAGCACCTCATGCGACCTTCTTCAAAACTGGTCAAATAATCAGTCACAAAATAAGCCTCAACATATATAAGAAGATTGAAATAATCACATGCATCTTTTTTTAATTATTATTATTTATTTTATTTTTTTTAATTTACATTCCAAATCATTTCCCCTTTCCCATTTCCTCCCTCCCCGAAAGTCCCATAAGCCCCCTTCCCTCCCTCTTTTCTCCATTCAACCCCCTCTCGTTTCTCTGTCCTGGCTTTCCCCTACATCCAGTCTTTCCAGAAGGGGTCTCTCCTTCCATCTTCTTAGAAATCTATTGATATGCGGATTGTGTCTAGGGTATTCCGAGATTCTGGGTCAATATTCCCTTATCAGTGACTGCATACCATGTGTGTTCTTTTGTGATTGGGTTACCTCACTAAGGATGATATTTTCAAGATCTGACCATTTGCCTAGGAATTTCGTGAATTCATTGTTTTTAATTGCAGAGTAGTATTCCATTGTGTAGATATACCACATCTTCTGAATCCATTCCTCCGTTGAGGGACGTCTAGGTTCTTTCCAGTTTCTGGCTATTATAAATAAGGCTGCTATGAACATAGTGGAGCATGTGTCCTTATTGCATGCAGGTAAAGCCTCTGGGTATATGCCCAGGAGTGGTATAGCCGGATCACCACAGACAAAAGCTGGTCTTCAATAAAAACAAAAACAATAGAGAGACCATATACACACAGAAGGTGACAGCACTCTACTTAATGATAACTTCGACAAGAAAGAAAGAAAGAAATTAAAGACTTTAGAATTCAATGAAAATGAAACTACAACATAACCAAACTTATGGCAAACAATGAAAGCAGTGCTAAGAGGAAAAAAAAAATCATAGCTCTGAGTGATTCCAAAAGGAAACTGAGGAAAGCATAAAGTAGCAGCTTAACAGCATATCTGAACACTATAAAACAGAAAGAAGCAAATGCACTAAATAGGAGTAGATGGCAGGAAATAAACTCAGGGCTGAAATCAACCAAGTAGAAACACAAAGAACTCTAGGAAGAATCAACCAAACCTGGAGTTATTTAACTGAGAAAAATCAACAAGATAAAAAAAAAAAACCTTAGCCAGATGAATCAGGGGGCAGAGAGACAGTATCCAAATCAACAAAATCAAAAATGAGAAGGCAGACATAGCAACAGAAACTTAGGAAATTCAAAAAATCATCAGATCCTACTACAGAAGCCTATACTCAACAAAACTGGAAAATATGGATGAAATGGACAATATTCTAGACAGATACCAGGTACAAAAGTTAAATAAGGATCAGATAAACAATCTAAATGGTCCCATAACCCTTAAAGAAATAGTAGCCCTCATTAATAGTCTCTGCACCAAAAAAAGCCCAGAACCAGATGGGTTTCCTGCAAAGTTCTATCAGACCTTCAAAGAAGACCTAATACCAATACTCTTCAAACAACTCAACAAATTAGAAAACATCCTTAATCATCAGAGAAATGCAAATCAAAACTACCCTGAGATTCCACCTCACACCAGTCAGAATGGCTAAGATTAAAAATTCAGGTGACAGCAGATGTTGGCAAAGATGTGGAGAAAGAGGAACACTCCTCCACTGCTGGTGAGAGTGCAAGCTGGAACAATCACTGTGGAAATCAGTTTGGCAGTTCCTCAGAAAATGGAATATAGCACTACCTGAGGACCCAGCTATACTACACCTGGGCATATACCCAAATGATGCTCCAATGTGTAATAAGGACACATGCTCCACTATGTTCATAGCAACCATATTTATAATAGCCATAAGCTGGAAAGAACCCAGATGTCCATCAACAGAGGAATGAATACAGAAAATGTGGTACATTTATACAATGGAGTACTACTCAGCTAGTAAAAACAATGAATTAATGAATTCTTAGCCAAATGAAAATATCATGCTGAGTGAGGTAACCCAATCACAAAAGAACACACATGGTATACACTCACTGATAAGTGGATATTAGCCTAAAAGCTCTGAATACCCAAGATACAATTAACAGACCTCACGAAACTGAAGAAGAAAGACCAAAGTATGGATATTTTGGTCTTTTTTAGAAGGGAGAACAAAATACATATGGGAGGAGATACAGAGACAAAGTGTGGAGCAGTGACTGAAGGAAAAGCCATGCAAAGACTGCCCCACATGGGGATCCATCCCATATACAGTTAACAAACCCATATACTATTGTGGATGCCAACAAGTAGTAGCCTACAGGAGCCTGATATAGCAGTCTCCTGAGAGACTTTGCCAGAGCCTGACAAATACAGAATTCGGTGCTCACAATCAACCATTGAACTGAGCACAGTGTTCCCAATGGAGGAAGCTGAAGGGGTTTGCAGTCCCATAGGAGGAACAGCAATATCAACCAACCAGACCCCAAGAGCTCCCAGGGACTAAGCCACCAACCAAAGAGTTCACATATAGGGACCCATGGCTCCAGTTGCATATGTAGCAGAGGATGGCCTTGTTAGGCATCAGTGGGAGGAGAGGCCCTTGGTCATGTGAAGGCAAACATGGATGCTGGAGGGGTGAGCAGGGAGCAAGTGAGGGGGGAATGTCTGTGTGGCTGGGGGAGCATCTTCTTAGATGCAAAGGGGAGGGGTATCATGAGTGGAGTTTGCAGTGAAAAGACAGGAAAGGGGGGACAACTTTTGAAATGTAAATAAATAAAATAATTCATAATAAATTAATAAATATTAAAGACTGGAAAATAAGTTTAAAATCATCCTCAATTCTACAACAAGCTTAAGGCCTACTAGGGCACCCTGCCCTAGAAAAGTAAAGTAATAAATTCCTAAAGGTCTGCCTAATGACACAGGTCAAGTCTAATTATATAACCAAAAAGAATCAAATAAGGCGTTAGACAGGGATATTTTTGAGCTACAGAAAGAGATCTAAATGGCGGCATGCATGAAATTGCATAGTTAGAACATTAAAGTGTTCATGGTCAGAATCCAGATGCATCAGCTGCATGAGATCAGCCAACTACTTAATATTTTCCAGTTTTAATACCTATACCAACAAGACCAGAATCCTAATGTCTGCACCACAAGAATTTTTAGGGACTAAAGAAGATGTTGACCATAAAACATTTTTCACTAATGATGCAGATATTAAGCATTCCCAGGACGGCCAGAGCAGTTCCTTTCAGATTTCATGCTCCTCATGATCTCTTCAATGAAAATCATATAAGTAGAGAAAGCAAAGCAATTAGTTGATCTTCGCAAACCCCAACATTTTGGAGGTTCTTTGGACCTTCTTTGTCTTCTTTTATTTTCTGTCTGCTCCAGAAGAAGTAAGACTTTCAATCCATCAGTAATTGCAGACTTTCAAAAGGCTTGAAGTAACCATTTTTTACATGGTTTCCCCCCAAGAAATAAATTACTTACCAGGAATCTATGAACTTAAGGGATTTAACTCTTGGAACATTTTTTTACCCTGAGAAGTCAAAAGGTCAACAGAAATGCATACTTCAAACAGCAGGCCATCTTTAAAGATAAAAGTAATTCTAAGCATACCATAAATCTTGTCACTAAAAGTGCTTCCTCAGTCACATCAATTCCCTCTAAGCCTTTGCAGAAGTAAGCATTAATGAATACATATCCAAAAAGCCCTAATGTTTGACATGAAAATCCTGATGGGTAAGAAATGCCCAAAAAATCAGTAAATCTGTAATAATGTAAAAGGAGCTGCTGGCATTAGTAGAAGCATTGTTAACTAGTGCCACCAAATTCATTTTGTTAAATAGGCTAATGGTATAGTGATCTCTACATATCTCATATTCTTGATAGGAAACATTGGCTACAGCTACAACAACATACTCACAAAACTCCAGTAGTTCATTTGGAGATATTAAAAGCAATCAAATTCCTCCCAACAAAGTCCCAGAGAATAGGAGGAGAGAGATGGCATGACTCACACTCCCCTAGTACTGAGAAAAAAACATGATAAGCAAAAGGGGCTCTGTCCCAGGAATTTCCAATATTATGCAGAAATACCTTGAATAGTGGAGACAAAATATCATAGTGGAGACAAAATACCTAGAGAAATACTTTTTTACGTCGTTTTGGGACACTGATTTTATAAAAGTAAAAACTACACTTTTACTGATCTTATGTAAACAGTTATAACCAAGGTTACTTTATAAAGAGTGAACAGCTATTAGTCCAAAATATCCTATAGTTCTACCTCTGTGTTGCCACACAATATGATGGTGTGCTTCAACAGTAACATTGGGATATTTGTTAAGTCCCTAGAGCCATTTAAATTCTGAAGTGTCTAAACTTACATTTGCAAATCTTTGACAGGCCAGGCCCACCCATTTGAAAGTAAGGGCATTAGGAGTTACTATTCTACCACTCTACCGGCTATATTGAGCCTGTTGATGTTTCTGTTGTTTCATCCTTACTTCCTCACTTCAGTTAAGAAAATGTATCAAATCCAGATCTTTCAGCTTTGCAAACAAACATTAAGGCCATTCAACATGCTTTACAGATTGCTAAAAGGCATGTACTAACACACTACTCTCCTCACCCTTGCTGTTGTTCATGGTTTCCCTTCAAATGAGATAGTGTGGATTATACACAGTGTATATAACGATGTAAAGAAACATGAGCCCTGGATCTCTGCCATATTATTGTTGAGTATACCATATTAGTCCTAAGGCTTTTATGATAAAATAAAATGCCCAGGTTCCGTTATTCTGACGTGGAGCTCATTTTTCTGTCTTTTGAATGTTTTGGTTTTGTTTGGTTTGGTTTTTGCTGTTTGTAATTTGTTTGTTTGTTCTGTTGTTGTTGTGTGTGTTTGCAGACAAATGTTTATATTAAATCAAGATTGCAAAACTAAGCCAGTTATGTGGGGAGCCAAACAAGGTCATTCAGCCATGGCTGTCTTATGACCATGAGATTGTTGAACAAAGACCTGCCCAGGAACTGCAGGTACAAAAGGATTCCGAGAGTAACTACGGATCGCTCCACCCTTAACCACGGACTGTCCGTACTTGTACTGATACCAGATGTCTTCACCAGATGCCCTTTGTGATCCTGCTGCCAAGAATACCTTGACCCCTCCCTCCTTTGCATTTTTCAAAGGTCATTTCCCCCTAACTCCCCCTCCCAACTTCCTCATTCAGGGCTTGGCCCATAGCTCACTTCCCCCTAGCTCCCCTTCCCAACTTCCTCATCCCCACTGCTTAAAACGTGCTGCCTGTGTGACAATAAAAGGAACCTTGACAATGGAACCTCGCTTGGTCTCCTTCTTCTCTCCCCCCCTTGACCCTCATTTAGCGCCTCTTCGGGACCCTAAATATCTAGACCTGCTGGACGGGTCACAGTTAAAAATACATTCATGCTCAGCAAACAGGTTTTTACAATTCAAGACATATTTTGAAAACTAGACTTTTCAATGTGATTCAATTAATATGACCTCAAGTCCCTAATTCCATTCTCAGTAGGTACTACAAGGCTTCTAAAGGGCAAAATCACTTTAGTTGAAGTCTCTTACTCTGTAGATGTTAACAATCGGGCACCTTCCTGGTCAGCCCGAGGGAACCAGCAACCACAAGACAAGTCATCATTAGCTGCCCAGGGGCACCATATTCCTATGGTTGCCTCTGACTCACATCCTCCTGTGCCTACCCCATGGCCAATAAAAGCCATGCCTTTCCTCCTCCCTCTTCCCTTATTCCCTTTCTCCACCCAGATTCAGCCTTTGTGCTCCCTTACCCCCTCCCTATAGTAAATCTTCCATGTGAAACCTGTTGCACTGTGTGATTTTGTCAGAATTCTCTGCTTAGTTCCATCAGTAGTATTTAGTGACAGTTTATTTGCATTTTTTAAAAACAAAACATGTTTTTCTTTTTTAATTATTAAAAAAATACATTTTGGTTATGTTTTCCCTTTTCCAATGCTTACCATATCCTCCCCAATGCTCTATCTACCCAACTTTCTGTTCTTTTTTTCTATTTAAAAACATAAAAATGCAAATCAAAGCAAGCAAAAGACCAATTGGATTTTTAAAAATGCTAAACAAAGAAAATCAAAACAAAAAGTTTACAAAAATACCACTGAGTTTGTTTTTTGTTAGTCCACTGCTCTTGGTCATTGGACCTGCCCTCAAGTGTGATTCATATACCCAGTGAGACTCCACTGCAAAAATCTGATTTTCCTTTTGCCAACAGATATCAATTACAGATAGCATTCTCTTTATGGATGAGACTTTGTGTCCCCTTTCCCTTCTTAGTTCTGGGAACCTAGCTGGCTTAAGTCTGCACAGATCCTGTGCATGCTGATATAGTTTTTGTGAGTTCATATGTGTGTATTAGTCCCATTGTATATGCAAGCTACTGTTTCCTTGGATTCATCCATCATATCTGGCTCTTAAAATCTTTCTGCCTCCTCTCCCCCAAGCCTTAAAGGTAGGATTTTGGTGCAAATGTCTGACTGAGGACTGAGTACTTTCAAGTCTCTCACTCTCTGCATGTTGTTTCAGTTATGAGTCTCTGTGCTAACTCTCATCTACTGCAAGAAGGTGCTTCTGTAATGTGTATTGGGTGAGGCACTAATATATGGGTTTAGCAGTATTTCTTTAGGAGTCATTTTTTCAATTTTCCTTGAGTAGAAAAATAGTAGGAGGTTTCCTCCCACACTCATGACTAACCTAGTCCAAGTTCTTGGTCTCTTGAGCAGTATCAGCTATAGGTCCTATTTAATGAAGTATGCCTTAAAGCCAATCTAATAATGGTTTACTTCCACAATATCTGTGCCTCCATTGCACCAGGATGTCTTGCAGGCAGCTCATTGTTTTAGGTCACAGGGTTTAGAGTTAGGTGATGCTGATGGTTACTTTTCTCTTCCAATAGCATGCAAAACAACTTCCAGTATTGTGGACTCTACTCAGTAGGGATGAAGCTACTAATTAGGTGCCAGCTTGACTTCACTGTGTTCAATGAAATAAGTAAGTATTATTGTCAGCAACTTAGAATCAGGTTGTAGATAATAGCCAGTAGCCTTGACAATATTGTGTGTGAGAGCTTTACATGGACTCTCTATGGCCAAAAACTGCATTTACTATAACCCACTTTTGACATTGGTGTTTTTACTAAGTAACATAAGATGTCTATTTAGGGCCTTATTCTTCTATAATTTGGTAATTCGATCTAAATCCATTCAATATATCTCTATATTTAGGAAACCTCTTCAGTATTAGTTTTCATATTTTTCTTTTTTTATTTTTTATTAGATATTTGTTTTATTTACATTTCAAAGGGTATCCACTTTCCTCATTAAACCTCTTGAAACCCCCTATCCCATGCCCCCTCCCCCTGCTCACTCTCCTCCCCCTCCAATTTCCTGGCTTGCATTCCCCTATTCTGGGGAATCGACCTTTCACAGGACCAATGGCCTCTCCTCTCATTGATGTCTGAAATGGTCAACTTCTGCTATATATGTAGATGGAACTCATGAGTCCCTCCATGTGTACTCTTTGGTTGGTGGTTTAGTCCCTGGAAGCTCTGGGGGTACTGGTTGGTACATATTATTGTTCCTCCTGCAGGACTGCAAAGCTCTTCCACTCCTTCCGTCCTTTCTCTAGCTGCTCCATTGGGGACGCTATGCTCATTATATTAGTTGGTTATGAGCCATTGCTATTTTGATTCACTTTCCAATAAGGATCACAGTATCCATGGTCTTCCATCTTCTTGAGCTTCATGTAGTCTGTGAGTTGTATCTTGGGTATTCTGAGATTTATGCTAATATCCACTAATCAGTGAGTACATACTCTGTGCATTCCTTAGTGATTGGGTTACCTCACTCAGGATGATAATTTCTAGTTCCATCCATTTGCCTAAGAATTTCATGAATTCATTGCTTTTAATAGCTGAATAGTACTCCATTGTGTAAATGTGCCATATTTTCTGTATCCATTACTCTGTTGAGGGACATCTGGGTTCTTTCCAGCTTCTGGCTATTATAAATATGGCTGCTATGAACATAGTGTAGCATGTGTCCTTATTACATGTTGGAGAATTATCTGGGTATATGCCCAGGAGTAGTATAGCTGGGTCCTCAGGTAGTACTATGTCCAATTTTCTGAGGAACCACCAAACTGATTTCTAGAGTGTTTTTTCTTTAAAAAAAAATATGCTTCTGAGCCAAAACATCCAGGAAATCCAGGGCACAATGAGAAGACCGAACCTAAGGATTACAGGTATAGAAGAGAGTGAAGATTTCCAACTTAAAGGGCCAGTAAATATCTTCAACAACATTATAGAAGAAAATTTCCCTAACCTAAAGAAAGAGATGTCCATGAACATACAAGAAGCCTATAGAACTCCAAACAGACTGGACCAGACCAGAAAGTCCTCCCGGCACATAATAATCAAATCACCAAATGCATTAAACAAAGAGAGAATATTAAAAGCGGTAAGAGAAAAAGGTCAAGTAACCTATAAAGGCAGGCCTATAAGAATTACACCAGATTTCTCACCTAAGACGATGAAAGCCAGAAGATCCTGAGTAGATATCATACAGACCCTAAGAGAACACAAATGCCAGCCCAAACTACTATACCCAGCAAAACTCTCAATTACCAAAGATGGAGAAAACAAGATATTCCATGATAAAACCAAATTTACACAATATCTTTCCACAAATCCAGACCTACAAAGGATAATAGATGGAAAACGCCAACATGAGGAGGGAAACTAAAAACAAGAAAGTAATCTTTTTCCAACAAACCCAAAAGAAAGTAACCACACAAATATAAAAAGAACATCAAAAATAACAGGAAACAATAATCACTATTCCTTAATATCTTATAATGTCAATAGATTCAATTCCCCAACAAAAAACATAGTCTAACAGAGATGTTTTTCATGTGGATCTTCAATTTTATCAGAAAATATTTGTGACACCTCTTTCAATTTAGTAATGCTTTTTGTGTCTACCATTTTGACTGTATTATTTTCCATGATAATCTTTAATTTTAACATTTTTTCTGTGTATTTCTTCGATTTTGTTGGAGGTGTTTCTCATGTAGATCTTCCGTTTCATCGGGGGTGGGGGGTGATTGTAGTTCCACTTTCAATCAACTTAGGAATGTTTTTGTGCCTACCATTTTGTCGGTATAATAATCCATGATAATCTTCAATTTTAACGTTTTTCTGTATTTTTCTTCAATTTTTTCAGAAGTATTTTCCATGTGGATCTTCAGTTTTATCAGACAATGTCTAAAATTTTACTTTCAATCAACTTAGGAACATTTTTATACCTTCCATTTTATCTGTATAATTTTCCATGTAATTGTCAGTTTTAACATGTTTTTCTATATATTTCTTGAACTTTTCAGGAATATTTTCCTTCAATTTTATCAAAAAGTGTTTATAAGTCCACTTTCAAGAAACTTAGGAAATTTTTTTTGAATTAATATTTTTTTTAATTTTTTTTAATTTACATTCCAAATCATTTCCCCTTTCCCGTTTCCTCCCTCCGCGAAAGTCCCATAAGCCCCCTTCCCTCCCTCTTTTCTCCATTCAACCCCCTCTCGTTTCTCTGTCCTGGCGTTCCCCTACATCCAGTCTTTCCAGGACCAGGGGTCTCTCCTTCCATCTTCTTAGAAATCTATTGATATGCGAATTGTGTCTAGGGTATTCCGAGATTCTGGGTTAATATCCCTTTATCAGTGACTGCATACCATATGTTTTCTTTTGTGATTGTGTTACCTCACTAAGGATGATATTTTCAAGTTCTGACCATTTGCCTAGGAATTTCGTGAATTCATTGTTTTTTTTTTTTTAAATTTAATTTTATTTTATTTTTTTAATTTACATTCCAAATCACTTCCCCTTTCCCGTTTCCTCCCTCCCCGAAAGTCCCATAAGCCCCCTTCCCTCCCTCTTTTCTCCGTTCAACCCCCTCTCATTACTCTGTCCTGGCGTTCCCCTACATCCAGTCTTTCCAGGACCAGGGGTCTCTCCTTCCATCTTTTTAGAAATCTATTGATATGCTGATTGTGTCTAGGGTATTCTGAGATTCTGGGTCAATATCCCCTTATCAGTGACTTCATACCATGTGTGATCTTTTGTGATTGGGTTACCTCACTAAGGATGATATTTTCAAGTTCTGACCATTTGCCTAGGAATTTCGTGAATTCATTGTTTTTAATTGCAGAGTAGTATTCCATTGTGTAAATATACCACATCTTCTGAATCCATTCCTCCGTTGAGGGACATCTGGGTTCTTTCCAGCTTCTGGCTATTATAAATAAGGCTGCTATGAATATAGTGGAGCATGTGTCCTTATTGCATGCAGGTAAAGTCTCTGGGTATATGCCCAGGAGTGGTATAGCCGGATCCTCCGGAAGTGTCATGCCCAGTTTTCTGAGGAGCCGCCAGACTGCTTTCCAGAGTGGTTGTACCAGCCTGCAATTCCACCAGCAGTGGAGGAGTGTTCCTCTTTCTCCACATCCTCGCCAACAACTGCTGTCTCCTGTGTTTTTGATCTTAGCCATCCTGACTGGTGTGAGATGGAATCTCAGGGTTGTTTTGATTTGCATTTCCCTAATGACTAAGGATGATGAACATCTCTTTAGGTGCTTCTCAGCCATTAGATATTCTTCAGGTGAGAACTCTTTGTGGAGCTCTGTACCCCATTTTTTAATAGGGTTACTTGCCTCTCTGGAGTTTAACTTCTTGAGTTCTTTGTATATCTTGGATATTAGCCCTCTGTCGGATGTAAGGTTGGTAAAGATCATTTCCCAGTTAGTTGGTTGCCGCTTTGTCTTTTTTGACAGTGTCTTTTGCCTTGCAAAAACTTTGTAATTTAATGAGGTCCCATTTGTCTATTCTTGATCTTAGAGTATAAGCTATTGGAGTTCTGTTCAGGAAATTCTCCCCTGTACCCATATGTTCAAGGTTCTTCCCTAGTTTCCCTTCTATTAGTTTCAGTGTGTCTGGTTTTATGTGGAGATCTTTGATCCACTTAGAATTGAGCTTAGTGCAAGGAGATAAGGATGGGTCAATTTGCATTCTTCTGCATGTTGACCTCCAGCTGAGCCAGCACCATTTGTTGAAAAGGCTATCTTTTTTCCACTGGATGGTTTTAGCTCCTTTGTCAAAGATCAAGTGACCATAGGAGTGTGGATTCATTTCTGGGTCTTCAATTCTGTTCCATTGATCTACATGTCTGTTACTGTACCAATACCATGCAGTTTTTAACACTATTGCTCTGTAGTACAGCTTGAGGTCCGGGATACTGATTCCCCCAGAGGTTCTTTTACTCTTGAGAATAGTTTTAGCTATTCTGGGTTTTCTGTTATTCCAGATGAATTTTTGAATTGCTCTTTCTAACTCTATGAAGAATTGAGTTGGGATTTTGATGGGGATTGCATTGAATCTGTGTATTACTTTTGGTAAGATGCTCATTTTTACTATATTAATCCTGCCAATCCATGAGCATGGCAGATTTTTCCATCTTCCGAGGTCTTCTTCAATTTCTTTCTTCAGAGACTTGAAGTTCTTGTCATACAGATCTTTCACTTGTTTGGTTAGTGTCACGCCAAGATACTTAATATGGTTTGTGGCTATCGTTAAGGGTATTATTTCTCTTACTTCTTTCTCAGCCTGCTTATCCTTTGAGTATAGGAAGGCTTCTGACTTGCTTGAGTTGATTTTATATCCGGCCACTTTGCTGAAGTCGTTTATCAGCTGTAGGAGTTCTCTGGTGGAGTTCTTTGGGTCGCTTATGTATACTATCATATCGTCTGCAAATAGTGATAGTTTGACTTCTTCCTTTCCAATTTGTATCCCTTTGACCTCTTTTTCTTGTCTAATTGCTCTAGCTAGAACTTCAAGTACTATATTGAAAAGATATGGAGAGAGAGGGCAGCCTTGTCTAGTCCCTGATTTTAGTGGGATTGCTTCAAGTTTCTCTCCGTTTAGATGGATGCTGGCTACTGGTTTGCTGTAAATTGCTTTTACTATGTTTAGATATGGGCCTTGAATTCCTGATCTTTCCAAGACCTTTAGCATGAAAGGATGCTGAATTTTGTCAAATGCTTTCTCAGCATCTAATGAGATGACCATGTGGTTTTTTTCTTTGAGATTGTTTATGTAGTGGATTACATTGATGGATTTCCTTATATTGAACCATCCCTGCATCCCTGGGATGAAGCCTACTTGATCGTGGTGAATGATCGTTTTGATGTGTTCTTGGATTCGGTTGGCAAGAATTTTATTGAGTATTTTTGCATCGATATTCATAAGAGAGATTGGCCTGAGATTCTCTTTCTTTGTCGGATCTTTGTGTGCTTTTGGTATTAGTGTAATTGTGGCTTCATAGAACGAGTTGGGTAGTGTTCCTTCTGTTTCTATTTTGTGGAACAGTTTGAAGAGTATTGGTGTTAGGTCTTCTTTGAAGGTCTGATAGAATTCTGCACTAAAACCATCTTGACCTGTGCTTTTTTTGGTTGGAAGACTTCCAATGACAACTTCTATTTCTTCAGGGGTTATAGGACGGTTTAGATGGTCTATTTGATCCTGATTTAATTTTGGTACTTGGTATCTGTCAAGAAAATTGTCCATTTCCTCAAGATTTTCTAGTTGTGTTGAATACAGGTTTTTGTAGTAGGATCTGATGATTTTTTGAATTTCCTCAGTTTCTGTTGTTATCTCTCCCTTTTCGTTTCTGATTTTATTAATTTGGATACTATCTCTGTGCCCTCTGGTTAGTCTGGCTAAGGGCTTATCTATCTTGTTGATTTTCTCAAAGAACCAACTCCTCGTTTTGTTGATTCTTTGTATGGTTTTATTTGTTTCTACTTGATTGATTTCAGCCCTGAGTTTGATGATTTCCTGCCTTCTACTCCTCTTTGGTGTATTTGCTTCTTTTTGTTCCAGGGCTTTCAGGTGTGCCATTAAGCTGTTAGTGTATGCTGTCTCCCGTTTCTTTTTGGCGGCACTCAGGGCTATGAATTTTCCTCTTAGCACTGCTTTCATTGTGTCCCATAAGTTAGGGTATGTTGTGCCTTCATTTTCATTAACTTTCAAAAAGTCTTTGATTTCTTTCTTTATTTCCACCTTGACCAAGTTATCATTGAGTAGAGCATTGTTCAGCCTCCATGTGTACGTGGGTTTTCTTTTGTTTTTGTTGCCATTGAAGACCACCCTTATTCCATAGTGATCTGATAGGAGGCATGGGATTATTTCTATCTTCTTGTATCTGTTGAGGTCTGATTTGTGACCAATTATATGGTCAATTTTGGAGAAGGTACCATGAGGAGCTGAGAAGAAGGTGTATTCTTTAGCTCTAGGATGAAATGTTCTATATATATCAGTTAGTTCCATTTGGTCCAAGGCTTCAATTAGATTCACTGTGTCCCTGTTTAGTTTCTGCTTTCCTGAACGATCCATTTCAGAGAGCGGGGTGTTGAAGTCACCCACTATTATTGTGTGCGGTGCGATGTGTGCTTTGAGTTTTAGTAAAGTTTCTTTTACGAATGAGGGTGCCCTTGCATTTGGAGCATAGATATTCAGGATTGAGAGTTCTTGATGGTGGATTTTTCCCTTGATCAGTATGTAGTGTCCTTCTGTGTCTTTTTTGATGACTTTGGGTTGAAAATCAATTTTATCCGATATTAGGATGGCTACTCCACCTCGTTTCTTGGGGCCATTTGCTTGTAAAATTGTTTTCCAGCCTTTTACTCTGAGGTAGTGTTTGTCTTTGACACTGAGGTGCGTTTCCTGCATGCAGCAAAATGCTGGGTCCTGTTTACGTATCCAGTCTGCTAGTCTATGTCTTTTAATTGGGGAATTGAGACCATTGATATTAAGAGAGATTAAGGCATAGTGATTATTGCCATCTGCCATTCTTGACGCTATCTTTATGTTTGAGTGGTTATCTACTTTTGGGTTTGATTCAAGAAGGTTATTATCTCATTTTTTCCAGGGTGTTGTTTCTCTCCCTGTATTGGAGGTTTCCACCTATTATCCGTTGCAGGGCTGGATTTGTGGAAAGATATTGTGAAAATTTGGTTTTATCATGGAATATCTTGGTCTCTCCATCTATGGTGATTGAGAGTTTTGCTGGGTAGAGTAGTCTAGGCTGGCATTTGTGCTGTCTTAGTGTCTGCATGAGATCTGCCCAGGATCTTCTGGCTTTCATAGTCTCTGGTGAGAAGTCTGATGTGATTCGGATAGGTCTTCCTTTGTATGTTACTTGGCCCTTTTCTCTTACTGCATTTAGTATTCTTTCTTTGTTTAGAACATTCGGTGTTTTGATTATTATGTGACGGGAGGTATTTCTGTTCTGGTCCAGTCTGTTTGGAGTTCTGTAGGCTTCTTGTATGTTCATCGGCATCTCTCTCTTTAAGTTAGGGAAGTTTTCCTCCATAATTTTGTTGAAGATGTTTACTGGCCCTTTAAGTTGCAAATCTTCACTCTCATCTATACCTATAATCCTTAGGTTTGGTCTTCTCATTGTGTCCTGGATTTCCTGGATGTTTTGGGTTACGCGTTTTTTGCATTTTGCATTTTCTTTGACTGTTGAGTCGATGCTTTCTATGGAATCTTCAGCACCTGAGATTCTTTCTTCCATCTCTTGTATTCTATTGTTGATGTTTGCATCTATGACTCCTGATTTCTTCCCAAGGTTTTCTATCTCCAAAGTTGTCTCCCTTTGTGATTTCTTAGTTGTTTCTACTTCCTTTTTTAGTTCCTGGATGGATTTGCTGAGATCCTTCACTTGTTTGTTTGTATTTTCCTGTATTTCTTTAAGGTATTTTTGCATTACCTCTTTCAGGATTTCTTCCTGATGACCCACGTTCTCCTGCATTTCTCTGAGCGATTTTTGTGTTTCCTCCTCATGGGATTCCATCTGTTGATCCATCGTCTCCTGCATTTCTTTAAGCAGTTCTCGTGTTTCCTTTGTAAGGGCATCTAACCGTTGATTCATTTCTTTAAGCAATTTTTGTGTTGCCTCCTTATGGGCATCCGTCTGTTGACCCATATTCTTCTGCATTTCTTTATGCAAATTTTGTGATTCCTTTGTGAGTGCATCTACCCGTTGATTCATCTCGTTAAGCGATTTTTGTGTTGTCTCCTTGTGCGCCTCCATCTTTTGATCCATGTTCTCCCGCATTTCTCTAAGCGATTTTTGTGTTTCCTTTGTAAGGGCTTCTAACCGTTGATTCATGGTCTCCTGTAACTCTTTATGAGATTTATTTGTGTCCTTCTTGTGATCCTCTAATAGCATCATGAGAAGTGATTTTAAATCCAGATCTTGTCTTTCGGGTGTGGTGGGGTATCCAGGACTTGCTGCTGTTGGAGAGTTGGGTTCGGATGGTCCCACATTACTTTGATTACTGTTAGTAACATTCCTACGTTTGCCTTTTGCCATCTGGATACCTCTGGTGTTAGTTGGTCCTGCTGCCACTGGCTGTTGGTTGGACCTCCTGTGAGCCTGCAAAGCTATTTCTGCCCCCCCTGGATTACCAGGATTCCCCTGGCACCGATTTCTGGGGCCTGCCTGCTCCTGAGTGACTTTGGAGCCCTAATGTGCTTTGCCCCAAGTGATCTTATATTGGGGAGGCCTTGCACATCTAAAGGCTCAGCCTAGTGGATTCCTGGAGCAGAGGTCGCCAAAGGGAGGCTGGCAGGCTCCTGCCCTGTGCAGGGGTGTGTGATCTCTCCTGGGGGGGGAGGGGGCGTCCCTCTGCCAGGCAGGAGTCCCACAGCAGATCTGGCGCGCTGGTCACTGCAGATCAGCCCAGCACCTGGGAGCAGGTTTCACACAAGCTGCCTGAGACCAAAGCGATATTTTGCCTGTCTGTCTCTGAGCCTGGTGGTCCCAACTACCTGGTCACTGGAGCAAAGATGGCGGAGGGCACTCTCCGTGGCGCCGCTCACACCGCTCTCCCTGTGGTCACGATGGCCCGCGATCTGGCACCCAGACGACCACAGCGCCAACCCGCCCTCGGGCACAGACGGAAGCCCCAACAGGCCGTGTCCCAAGTGATGTTATATCGGGGGGAGAGCCTGGGTACCGGTCTCTCCAGCGCAGTCCGCGGGAACAGAGGTCGCGGAAGGGAAGCTGGCAGGCTCCCTCCCTGCGCGGGGTCCCTCCACCAGGCAGAAGGTCCCACCGCGGAACTGGCGCGCTGGTTACTGCAGAACAGCCCAGCACCTGGGAGCAGGTTACACACAAGCTGCCTGAAACCGAAGCGATATTATGCCTGTCTGTCTCTGAGCCTGGCGGTCCCAACTACCTGGTCACTGGAGCAAAGATGGCGGAGGGCAGTCTCCGTGGCGCCGCTCACCCTCGAATTCATTGTTTTTAATTGCAGAGTAGTATTCCATTGTGTAAATATACCACATCTTCTGAATCCATTCCTCCGTTGAGGGACATCTGGGTTCTTTCCAGCTTCTGGCTATTATAAATAAGGCTGCTATGAACATAGTGGAGCATGTGTCCTTATTGCATGCAGGTAAAGCCTCTGGGTATATGCCCAGGAGTGGTATAGCCGGATCCTCTGGGAGTGTCAGGCCCAGTTTTCGGAGGAACCACCAGACTGCTTTCCAGAGTGGTTGTACCAGCTTGCAATCCCACCAGCTGTGGAGGAGTGTTCCTCTTTCTCCACATCCTCGCCAACAACTGCTGTCTCCTGTGTTTTTGATCTTAGCCATTCTGAATGGTGTGAGATGGAATCTCAGGGTTGTTTTGATTTGCATTTCCTTAATGACTAAGGATGATGAACATCTCTTTATTAGCCCTTTGTCAGATGTAGGGTTGGTAAAGATCTTTTACCAATTTGTTGGTTGCCACTTTTTCCTTTTGACAGTGTCCTTTGCCTTACATAAACCTTGTAATATTGTGAGTTCCCATTTGTCAATTCTTGATCTTAGAGCACAAGCTATTGGTGTTCTGTTCAGGAAAACTTCCCCTGTGCCCTTGTACTCAAGGCTCTAGCCCAGTTTCTTTTCTATTAGTTTCAGTGTGTCTGGTTTTATGTGTAGGTCCTTGATCCACTTATACATGAACTTAGTACAAGGAGATAAAATGGATCATTTTTCATTCTTCTGCATGCAAGCCATCAGTAGAACAAACACCATTTGTTGAAAAAGCTATCTTTTTTCCACTGGATGGTTTTAGCTACTTTGTCAAGATTAAGTGAACATAGTTGTGTGGGTTCATTTTTGAGACTTCAATTCTATTCCATTTATCTACCTGCTTTTCACTGTACCAATACCATGCAGTTTTAAACACTATTGCTTTGTAGTACTGTTTGAGGTCCAGGATACTGATTCCCCGAGAAGTTCTTTTACTATTAAGAATAGTTTTAGCTATCCTGGGGTTATTATTCCAGAAGCATTTGAGAGTGACTCTTTCAAACTCTATGAAGAATTGAGTTGGGATTTTGATGGGTATTGCATTGAATCTGTAGATTGCTTTTGGCAAGATGGCCATTTTTATTATATTAATCCTGCCAATCCCCAAGCATGGAAGGTTTTTCTGTCTTCTGAGGTCTTTTTTGATTTCTTTTTTCAGAGACTTGAAGTTCTTGTCATACAGACCTTTTACTTGTTTGGTTAGAGTCACACCAAGATGCTTTATATTGTTTGTGACTATTGTGAAGCAAGTCATTTCACTAATTTCTTTCTCAGCCTGTTTATGCTTTGAGTACAGGAAGGCTACTGATGTTAATTTCCTTGCCAAGTCACTTTGCTGAAGTTGTTTCTCAGCTGGAGGAGTTCTCTAGTGGAATTTTTAGGGCCACGTAAGTATATGATCATATCATCTGCAAATAGTGATATTTTGAGGTTTTCCCTTCCAATTTGTGTACTTTGACATCCTTTTGTTGTCTACTTGCTCTGGCTATAACATCAAGTACTATACTGAATAGATAGGAAGAGAGTGTGCAGTTTTGCCTGGTTATTTATTTTGTTGATTTTCTCAAAGAACCATCTCCTGGTTTTGATGATTTTTTGCATAGTTCTTTTTGTTTCTCCTTGGTTGATTTCAGTCCTGAGTTTGATGATTTTCTGCTTTCTGCTCCTCTTGGGTGAATTAGCTTCTTTCTGTTGAACTGCTTTCAGATGTGCTGTTAAGCTGCTAGTGTATGCTCACTCCAGCTTCTTTTTGGAGGCACTCAGAGCTATGAGTTTTCCTCTTAGCACTGCTTTCATTGTGTCCCATGAATTTGGGTATGTTTTGCCTTTATTTTCATTAAATTCTAAAAAGTCTTTGATTACTTTCTGTATTTCTTCCTTGACCAAGGTGTCATTTAGTAGAGCATTGTTCAGCTTCCATGTGCATGCAGACTTTCTGTTGTTTTTGTTGCTACTAAAGACCACCCTTACTCCATAGTGATCTGACAGGGGGCATGGGGTTGGTTGGATCTTCTTATATCTATTAAGGTCTGTTTTGTAACCAATTACAAGCCAATTTTGGAGAAGGTACCATGAGGTGCTAAGAAGAAGTTATGTTCTTTTGATTTAGGATAAAATGTTGTATAAATATCTATTAAATCCATTTGGTCCAAAACCTCTGTTAGTTTCACTGTGTCTCTGTTAAGTTTGTGTTTCCCTCATAGGTCCATTGAGGAGAGTGGGGTGTTGAAGTCACCCACAATTATTGTGTGAGGTGCAATGTATGCTTTGAACTTTAATAAAGTTTCTTTTACGAATGAGGGTGCCCTTGTATTTGGAGCATAAATGTTCAGAATTGAGAGTTCTTCTTGGTGGATTTTTCCTTTGATGTGTATAAAGTGTCCTTCCCTGTCTTTCTTTTTTGATGTCTTCTGGTTGAAAGCTTATTTTTTTGGATATTAGAATGGCTACTCCAACTTGTTTCTTGGGAATATTTGCTTGGAAAATTGTTTCCCAGCCTTTTACTCTGAGGTAGTGTTTGTCTTTGACCCTGAGATGTGTTTCTTGTATACAGCAAAATATTGGGTTCTTTTTACATATCCAGTCTGGTAGTCTACATCTTTTTACTGGGGAATTGAGTTCAATGATGTTAAGAGATATTAAGGAATAGTGATTGTTGCTTCCTGCTCTTTTTGATGTAAATTTTGTTTGCATGGTTGTCTTCTTTTGGGTTTGTTGAAGGAAGATTAATTTCTTGCTTTTTCTCGTGAGTAATTTCCATCCTTTTGTTGATGTATTCCATTTATTATCTTTTGAAGGGCTGGATTTGTGGAAAGATACTGTAAATTTGATTTTGTCATGGAATACCCTGGTTTCTCCCTCTATGGTAATTGAGAAATTTGCTGGATATAGCAGTCTTGGTTGGCATTTGTGTTCCCTTAGTGTCTCTATGACATCTGCCCAGGATCTTCTGGCTTTCATAGTCTCTTGTGAGAAGTCTGGTGTAATTCTGTTAGGTCTACCTTTATATGTGACTTGACCATTTTCCCTTACTACTTTTAATATTCTCTCTTAGTTTAGTGCATTTGGTGGTTTAGTTTTTATGTGACAGGAGGAATTTCTTTTCTGGTAAAATCTATTTGGAATTCTGTAGGCTTCTTGTATGTTAATGGGCATCTCTTTCTTAAGGCTAGGGATGTTTTCTATAATTTTGTTGAATACATTTACTGGCCCTTTAATTTAGAAATCTTCACTCTCTTTTTTACCTATAATCCTTAGGTTTGGTCTTCTCATTTTCTTTTGAATTTCCTGGATATTTTGTTTCAGGAGGTTTTTATATTTTGAATTTTCTTTGACTGTTTTGTTAATGCTTTTTATGGTATTTTCTGCATTTGAGATTCTCTATTCTATCTCTTGTATTCTGTTGTTGATGCTTGAATCCATGACTCCTGATTTCTTTACTAGGTTTTCTATGTCCAGAGTTCTTTCCCTGTGTGATGTCTTTATTGTTTCTACCTCCATTTTTAGATCCTGGATTGTTTTGATCAATTCCTTCACGTGTGTGTGTGTGTGTGTGTGTGTGTTTTCCCATAATTCTTTAAGGGCTTCTCCCTCTTTACTTGTGTTCTCCTGTATTTCTTTAAGGGAGTTATTTATGTCCTGCTTGAAGCCTTCTATCAGCATCATGAGATGTGATCTTAAATCCAAATCTTGCTTTTCTCGTGTGTTGGGTTATCCAGTACTTGCTGCTCTTGGAAAATTGGGTTCAGATGGTGCCATATTGACTTGATTTCTGTTAGTAACATTCCTACATTTGCCTTTTGCCATCTGCTTATCTCTGCTGTTAGTTGATTCTGTTGTCACTGATTGGTGCTTATCCCTCCTGTGGGTCTGCAAGCATATCTCAGCACCCCTGGTGACCAGCTTTCCCCTGGAACAGAGTGGTACTACCCAGCTTCTGCGTGCAGATGCTGTCCTGGCAGACCATGTCCCAAAAGATTTTACAGTCAAGTGTTCCCTTCATACCTGGCTGTGCCTGTCTGCTCAGTCACAGGAGCAAAATCATGTCTTTGTTTTCATTAAATTCTAAAAAGTCTTTAATTTATTTCTTTATTTCTTCCTTGACCAAGTTATTGTTGAGGAGATTTTTGTTCAGTTTCCATGTGTATGTGGGCTTTCTGACGTTTTTTGTTATTGAAGATGAGACTTAGTCCATGGTGATCTGATACTGTGCATGCAATTATTTAAATCTTCTTATATCTGCTGAGGTCTGTTTTGTGACCAAGTATATGGTCAATTATGGAGAATCTATCACGAAGTTCTGAGAAGAAGGTATATTCTTTTGTTTTAGGATAAAATGTTCTATAGATGTCTGTTAAATCCATTTGGTTCATAACGTCTGCTAGTTTCACCGTTTCTCTGTTTAGTTTGTGTTTCCCTGATCTGTCCATTGATGAGAGAGGGGTGTTGAAGTCTCCCACTATTGTTGTGTGGGGTGTGATGTGTGCTTTAAGCTTTGGTAAAGATTCTTTTATGAATGTGAGTACCCTTGTATTTGGGGCATAAATGTTCAGAATTGAGGGTTCATCTTGGTAGATTTTTCCTTTGATGAGTTTGAAATGTCCTTCCTTATCTTTTTTGATTACTTTATGTTGAAAGTTGATTTTATTCGATATTAGAATAGATACATCAGCTTGTTTCTTGGGACCATTTTCTTGGAAAATTGTTTTCCAGTCTTTTACTCTAAAGTAGTGTCTGTCTTTGTGCCTGAGGTGAGTTTCTTGTATGCAGCAAAATGTCGGGACCTGCTTATTTTTCCAGTCTTTTAGTCTCTGTCTTTTTATTGGAGAATTGAGTCCATTAATATTAAGAGATATTAAGGAGAAATAATTGTTGCTTCCTGATATTTTTCCTATTAGAGGTGGAGTCATGTTTGTGTAGCTCTCTTCTTTTTGGTTTGTTAAACTAAGATTAATTTCTTGCTTTTTCTACTGTGTACTTTCCCTCCTTTTGTTGTTTTCTCTTCATTATCCATTGAAGGGCTGGATTTGTGGAAAGATATCGTGTAAATTTGTTTTTGTCATGTAATATCTTGGTTTCTCCATCTATGGTAATTGAGAGTTTTGCTGGGTATAGTAGCCTGGGTTGGCATTTGTGTTCCCTTAGGGTCTCTATGATATCTGCCCAGGATCTTCTGGCTTTCATAGACTCTGGAGAGAAGTATGGTGTAATTCTCATAGGTCTAACTTTATATGTGACTTGACCCTTTTGCCTTGTTGCTTTTAATATTCTTTATTTGTTTAGTGCATTTGGTGTTTTAATTATTATGTGACAGGAGGAATTCCTTTTCTGGTCATATCTTTTTGGAATTCTGTAGGAATCTTGTATGTTCATGGGTATCGCTTTCTTTAGGTTAGGGATGTTTTCTTCTATAATTTTGTTGAAGACATTTACTGGCCCTTTAAGTTGGAAATCTTGACTCTCTTCTATACCTATAATCCTTAGGTTTGGTCTTCTCATTTTGTCCTGGATTTCCTGGATGTTTTGGGTCAAGAGGTTTTTGCATTTTGCATTTTCTTTGACTATTGTGTCACTGCTTTCTATGATATCTTCTGTATTTGAGATTCTCTCTTCTATCTCTTGTATTCTGTTGTTGATGCTTGCATCTATGACTTTTGACTTCTTTCCTAGGTTTTCTATGTCAAGAGTTGTTTCCCTTTGTGCTTTCTGGATTGATCCTATCCATTTTTAGGTCTTGGATGGTTTTCTTCATTCATTCACCTGTTTGTTTGTGCTTTCCTGTAATTCTTTAAGGGCTTCTGCTGTTTACTCGGTTCTCCTGTATTTCTTTAAGGGAGTTATTTATGTCATTCTTGAAGCCCTCTATCAGTATCATGAGCTGTGATTTTAAGTCAAAATCTTGCATTTCTGGTTTGTTGGGGTATCCAGGACTTGCTGTTTTGGGGGAATTTTGTTCAAATGGTGCCATGTTGCCTTAATTTCTGTTTTTAATGTTCCTATGTTTGCCTTTCACCATCTGTATATCTCTGGTGTTAGTTGGTACTGCTCTCTCTGGCTGGTGCTTATCCCTCCTGTGGGCCTGCAAGCCTGTCTCAGCACCCCTGGGTGTCTAGCTCTCCCTTGGCACAGAATGCTATGGCTCAGCCGAGCTCCTGGGTGCAGATAGAATCCAGAAGACCCTGTCCCAGATGCTCTGTCATTCCTGTGTTCCCTGTGCTCCTAGAGGTACCCATTGCTCAGTAGCCAGAGACAAAATGGCAGTCTCACCTCCAAACCAGGGAGTCAAATCATTCCGTGCAGGCCAGTTCTCCCCTGTCAGGATCAGTGCACAGAAGGCTGTGGCTCTGCACAGCACCTGGGTGCAGATGATGCTTGGAAGGACCCTATCCCAGCTTCTCTGCCACTCCTGTGTTCCCTGTGCCTCTGGCTGTACCTGCCTGCTTTGTCACCAGAGAGAAAATGGCAGGCTCACCTCCAAACCTGGGAGTCAGATCACTCCACAAAGTCCAGTTCTCCCCTGGCAGGATCAGTGCACAGACAGCTGTGGTGCTTCATTACTCCTGGGTGCAGTGGAGCCTAGAAGGACCCTGTCCCAGCTTCTCTGCCACTCCTGTGTTCTCTGCACTCCTGTCTGTACCTGCCTGCTCAGTCACTGGAGAGAAAATGGCCACGAATTTTCTTTTTAACACTGCTTTCATTGTGTCCTATAAGACTGAGTATGAAGTATTTTCATTTTCACTATAAAATCTTTGATTTCTTTATTTCTTTTCTTACCAAATTATGGAACAGAGAGTTGTCCATTTTCTGTAAATATGTGGGCTTTGTCTTGTTTTTGTTATTATTGAAGTCTAGCCTTAGTAAATTGTGATCTGATAGAAAGCATGGGATTATTCTCATCTTCTATCTATTGAGGCTTGTTTTATGCTCAATTATATGGTCAGTTTTGGAGAATGTTTCATGAGGTGCTGAGGAGGTGCATTCTCTTGTTTGGGGATGAACAGTTCTGTAGATATTTGATAAATATATTTGGTCCATAACCTCTGCTAGTTTCACTGTGTCTTTGTTAAGATTAGGTTTCAGTGACCTGTCCATTAATGTGAGTGGGGTGTTGAAGTCTCCCACTATTATTGTGTGAGGTTCAATGTGTGTTTTGAGCTTTAGTAACATTTAAGAGTGTTTGCCCTTGCATTTGGGGGCACAGATGTTCAGCATTACCTGCATGCAATAAGGACACATGCTCCACTATGTTCATAGTAGCCTTATTTATAATAGCCAGAAGCTGGAAAGAACCCAGATGTCCCTCAACGGAGGAATTGATTCAGAAGATGTGGTATATTTACACAATGGAATACTACTCTGCAATTAAAAACAATGAATTCACGAAATTCCTAGGCAAATGGTCAGAACTTGAAAATATCATCCTTAGTGAGGTAACACAATCACAAAAGAACACATATGGTATGCAGTCACTGATAAGGGGATATTAACCCAGAATCTCGGAATACCCTCGACACAATTCGCATATCAATATATTTCCAAGATGGAAGGAGAGACCCCTGGTCCTGGAAAGACTGGATGTAGGGGAATGCCAGGACAGAGAAGTGAAAGGGGTTTAAATGGGGAAAAGAGGGAGGGAAGGGGGCTTATGGGACTGTCGGGGAGGGAGGAAACGGGAAAGGGGAAATGATTTTGAATGTAAACCAAAAAACCTTAGAAAATAAAATAAAATTAAAAAAAAAAAAGATTTCCTCTTTGTGGACTTTTCCTGTCATGAATATTAGGTATCCTTCTGCATCTTGTTTTACAACATTTGGTTGAGTCTATTTTATTGGATATTAGAGCAATAACTCCAGCTTGTTTCTTGGGACCATCTGCTTGGAAAAAATTTCTATCCTTTTATTCTTAAATAGTGTCTGTCTTTGTCACAGAGGTGTGTTACTTGTATGCAGCAAAATGATGGATCTTGTTTACATATCCATTCTGTTAGGCTATGTCTTTTTATTTGGGGAACTGAATGAATTGATGATGAGAGACAGTAAAGACAGATGATTGTTAGTTCCTGTTATTTTTGTTGCTGGAGGTGGTATTATGTGTGTATGAATCTCTTTTGGGTTTGTTTTGAAATATTTAATATCATGGGTTTTTGGTTGTAGTTACCCTCCGTGTATTGGAGATTTCATTCCAGTAAACTATGTAGGGCTGGATTAGTAGAAAGATAGTGTTTAAATTTGGTTTGTCTTGGAATATCTTGGTTTCTTCATCTATGGTGATTTGAAGTTTTGTTGGGTACTACATCCTGGTCTGACATTTTGTAGTGGGAAATAAAAAAAAAAAAAAGATCTCACCATCTCTCCTGCTCCGCCAGGCCTGCTCACCCTGTCCAAGTGGGGTCCTAGCTCAGCATGTTCTCACCACCGAGCTATTCTTTTCCACCTAGCTCCCAAAGCATCTCAGCTGTGTTTTCTCTCCACCATAAACCCCTTTAATTGGAAGAACCACATTCCAGTAACCAAGTATATCAAAACTCTTGATGCTGAAATAACCAATCAGATTTATGTTTAAATAATATCACAACTTACAAGATGCCAATACAGCAATATAAAAGCCAATTGATAATGATACAAGCTTTATCCCAATATTTCTAATTGTATAAAAACTTAGCTATTTTGGTTAGTAGATGTCACACAGGTCTACATCAGAAGCCTTCTTGGTTCCCTTCCTTTCTCCTCCTGAAGCCTCTGTGATCCCCCAACTTCTAGCTCTGCCTCCATTTTCCTGTCCAATCACAGGCCGTCCACTGCCCTAATATGATTGGAAATGGAAAATCTGGCAACATTTCACCCTTTCTGTTTAAAAAAACTTTCTCTCAAAATATAAATTGAGCACAACTATGACCATTTTGTAAGTTAAAAGGTATAAGGTAGACCTAACTTCCAGTCCAACATTTTTGCCACTAAAATTGAACACTGTCCTTTCTCCTAACTTAAAAAAAAATCTATAGTTCTCTACCTGGCAATGTCTTGGATTTAGATTGAATGCCAACTAAAAACCATCCTCTCAAATCTGCTCCTTTCAGAGTGAAAACCCTGGGTTGGCTAGGAGACTATGCAGTTTTTCAACACTGTCAGAAATCCAAGAACGACTGATAATAACTGAAAATATATAGGAAGCATAACACAGTGTACTGGCTGGTTTTCTGTGTCAATTTGACACAGGCTGGAGTTACCAAAGAGAATGGAGCATCAGGTGGGGAAGCACATCCATGAGATCCAGATGTGGGGCATTTTCTCAATTATGGATCAAGGGGGGAGTGGGGCCCTTGTGGGTGGTGCCATCCCTGGGCTAGTAGTCTTGTGTTCTATAAGAGAGCAGGCTGAGCAAGCCAGGGAAAGCAAGCCAGTAATTAACATCCCTCCATGGCCTCTGAATCAGCTCCTGCTTCCTTACCTGTTTGAGTTCCAGTCCTGGCTTCCTTTGGTGATGAACAGCCATGTGGAAGTGTAAGCTGAATAAACCCTTTCCTCACAACTTGTTTCTTGGTCATGTTTGTGCAGGAATAGTAACCAGGACTAATACAAACAGCTTCCAAAACTTAGTCAATTGATAGAGACCACTGATCACCTGAACAGTCTTTTACTTCAAATTATTGGAGCATCTGGTCAGGGTCATCTGACAGACTTAAAGGAACTGTAATTAAGGACTAACCTACTCTGTCTCGGCAGATTTAAGCTGCCCTAAGCCTGTATTTGTGTCTTTTCTTTGGACAATATTATTTCTCTAGATGAAAAGAGGCAAATCTTGCCTAGTGGCTGTCTCGCTGGAGTAACTCATAGATGCTCAATTTCTTCTTTGAATCCATGGCAGGGAAAGCTGCTAGGAGCAGACTAGTCTCAACAAGTGTATAAATCACATTAAATGTCACATACTGTGGATTTCTAATGTTTTAGAAAACCAACTATCTATGTAAGGTAATCTGGACTATTGTCTGTTAACTACTCTTAGCTATTTCTAGTTGAAATATCTCAGAAACACCCTTTTAATTAATTCACAGTCCTGAGTTTGCTATCTGGCCCTTAACTCGTATTGCTTACTTATCTAAAAACAGTTTATAATAGCAGTTACTTCTATAGCTGGATCTAATCCCTGTACTTTTAAATTTTTAGTATCAATAGAAGAAATTTATACAAATGAAGACCTTGATTTTGCATCAAAATTCATTCTGTACCAAATAAGAACTCATGACTTAAACTTAGTAACAATTAGAAAGGTTTCTACCCAATGAGATTATGGCTATACAATCAATTCTATTTCCTCCCTGTTCCAAATATGACCATTTCTATAGTCCCTAAAAAGACAACCTATTAATAACCCTTTCCAGCCCCAAAACCCAGGGAACTCGGTCCATGACTCTTCATAACTTCTTTAAGCTGAATATGAACATTGAGATATTATGGTTAATTAAGCTTTAAGAGTTTTGCTTTGTGGGGCTGGAGAGATGGCTCAGTGGTTAAGAGCACTGACTGCTCTTCCGAAGGTCCTGAGTTCAAATCCCAGCAACCACATGGTGGCTCACAACCATCTGTAATGAAATCTGACGCCCTCTTCTGGTGTGTCTGAAGACAGCTACAGTGTACTTAGATATAACAATAAAAATAAATCTTTAAAAAAAAAGAGTTTTGCTTTACTTGGTTACTGGAGTGTGGGTCTGCCAACGGTGGAGAGGGAACACAGCTGAGATGTTGTGAGAACCAGCTGAGAGAATAGCTAGGTGGTGGTGAGAAGGGCACCAATCAGGACCCCACCTGGACATGGTGCTGAGACCTGATGGGGCAGGAGAGTTGGTGGTTCTCTTTTTAAATATTTCCCACAATAGCATTTGTGTTCTTTTATGGTCTGGATGACATCTGTGAGGGATCTTCTGGCTTTTTGAGTCTCTTTTGAGAAGTCTGGTGTAATTCTGATAGGTCTGCCTTAATATGTTACTTGGCCTTTTCCTCTTATAGCTTTTAATATTCTTTCTTTGTTCTGTGCATTTAGTGTTTTGATTATTATGTGATGAGAGGATTTTCATTTTTGGTCCAATCTATTTGGTGTTCTGTAGGCTTCTTGTAAATTTATGGCAATCTTTTCTTTAGGTAAGGGAAGTTTTCTTCTATGATTTTGTTGAAGATATTTCCTGGCCCTTTGAGCTGGGATTCTTCACCCACTTCTATTCCTATTATTCTTAGGTTTGGTGATTCTTTTGTGCCTTGAATTTTCAGGATATTTTGGGTTAGGAGCTTCTTACACTTTTTATTTTCTTTGAATGATGGGTTAGGAGCTTCTTACACTTTGTAATTTCTTTGACTGATGTGCCAATATCCTCTATGGTATATTCTAAGCCTGAGATTCTCTCTGAAATCTCTCCTATTCTGTTGGAGATGCCTTCATCTATAGCTCCTGATCTATTTCCTCCGTGGTCCATCTCTAGGGTAGCTCCCCTTTGTGTTTGCTTTATTGTTTCTATTTTCACTTTTAGTTCTTGGACCACTTTGTTCAATTCCTTCACCTGTTTGATTGTATTTTCTTGTAGTTTTTTTTTTTTTAAGATTTATTTATTTTATGTAAGGGCACTGTAGCTGTCTTCAGATGCACCAGAAGAGGGCGTCAGATCACTTTACAGATGGTTGTGAGCCACCATGTGGGTGCTGGGATTTGAACTTAGGAGGTTTGGAAGAGCAGTCTGGAGCTCTTACCCACTGAGTCATCTCTCCAGCCCTTTCCTGTAGTTTTAAGGGGTTTGTTTATGTCTTCTTAAGGCCTGCTACATGTTTGCATGTGTTTTCCTGTATTTCTTATTGAATATAATCTTCATTAACATTTCAAATTCTAAAACCTTTCCTAGTTTCCCCTCTCCCCAAAAACCCCCAACCCCTCCTCCCACCCCCTGCCTCCAAGTATATGTCCACCCGACCCACTTCCACCTCCTGCCCCCTTGATTTCCTTTTGTTGGTGCATCTATTGAACCTTCACCTGACAAAGGACCACTCCTCCCACTGATGCCCAACAAGGCATTCCTCTGCCACATTTTTGGCTGGAACCATGTGTACCCCTTGGTTTATGGTTTAGTCCCTGGGAGTCCTGGGGTGTCTGAGTGGCCGACATCTTTGCTCTTCCCATGGGGCTGTAAACCCCTTCAGCTCCTCCAGACCGCCCTCCAACTTCTCCATTGGGGACCCCATGCTCAGTCCAATCATTGGCTGCTAGCATCTGCCTCTGTATGTGGAAAGCTCTGACAGGGCTCCTCTGGAGACAACCATGACATGCTCCTTTTGGTATGCCCTTCTTGTTGTCCATAATAATGCCAGGGTTTGGTGACTGTTTATAGGATGAATCCCTGGCAGGGCAGTCTCTGGGTGACCTTTCCTTCAGTCTCTGCTCCACATTTGTCTCCTTTGTTGCTCCTGTGAGTATTTTGTTCCTTTTCTCAGAGGAACCAAAGCACCCCCATTTCAGTCCTCCTCCTTCTTGAGTTTCTTGTGGTCTGTGAATTGTAACTTGTTTATTTTGAGCTTTTTGGCTAACATCCACTTATCAGTGAGTGCATACCATGCGTATTCTTTTGTGATTGGGTTACCTCACTCAGGATGACACTTTCTAGTTCAATCCATTTGCCTAAGAATTTCATGAATTCATTGTTTTTAAAAGCTGAATAATACTCTATTGTGTATATATACCACAATTTCTGTATCCATTCCTCTGCCTGTGTTTCCCTGTATTTTTAACTGAGTTCTTTATATCCTTCTTAAAGGCTTCTATCATCTTCATGAGATGGGATTTGAGGTTATTGTCTTGCTTTTCATTTGTGTTAGGGTATCCAGAGCTTGGTCTGTTGGTAGAACTTAGTTCTGATGGTACCAAATTGCATTTGGTTCCGTTTTTATGGTATAGCACTTGCCTCTCGTTATCTGGTTCTCTCTGGACTTAACTGTCTTTGGTGTCTATGTGTTCTGAGTTAGAGCTGGTCTCCTTGGAAGTAGGCAGTGTTGTCTCTGGTTAGGATGGGCCTCTTGTGTCTCTGGTTAGAATAGGCCTCCTGTGTCCCTGATTACTGCAGACCTCCTGTGACCTTGGATATTTCAGACCTTCAGGGAGGCTCACAGGCTGTAACATTTGGGCAGGCATCAGGCCCATTGATCTTGCCTAGGTAGGGAAATGGACTAGAAAGAAAGTGGAGCTCGGGGGATGGGGATAAGGGGGAGTGGGTCCTCCATCAGCTGGGCTCCATAGTTGTTCCAGATTGTATGGGTATTTGGGTAAGAGTCTCACCTGTGTTTTTGGTTTCTGCAGACCTCCTGGGGGTAAGTAGGCTGTAGAGGATATTAGGCTGTTGAAGTCTGTGGCAAGGAAAGTGGTGCTGATGGGGATGAGGTAGTTCCCAAGTCACTGTGTTGTATGGGTGTCCCAGCTGGCAGAGGTTTTTGGGCAAGATTTTCACCTGTGCCTTTGGTTTTTATGGACCTCCTGGGAAGTAAGTAGGATGTCACATTTTGGGAAGGTATCAGGCTGCTGATCTGTCCCAGGTGGGGAACTGGGCCAGAAGGCTCTAGACTGTTTTTTTTTTTTTACTTCAATTAATTGTTCATAGACAGACAAATATCTCAAATTAAAGATTGGCCCCACATTTCATGAAACTCTTGAAGAACATGTTTATGTGGAATATTCATTACTATAATTTAATGACACTCTTGCTGCCTTTTAACTAAGATACAAATACAACTTTATATATTTAAATTATTAGCTGCATTACCTATGACTTCAGCTTATGTTACTAAAGTACAAACACTTAAGGCAGGTAAAAAGGATTACCATGCTAAAACACCTTTTTTGCTAATAAGCAAAAATTTTTTATAACAAAAATAAACAGAGGCATACAGACTTAAACCTATAAATCTCATGGGCTACTACGTTAAAGAGCCACATATTTGCTCAAAGACAAGGAGAACTTGCCTAACAGATAACAGGTCTTGGGATTTCTCTTTGAAAGTCATTTATTTTTGTCAATATTCTTTTCCAAATTTAACACATTCATTCTCATGTATTTAAATTCCTTTATAGAGTTGGCTTTAAAATTTTGATGTACAGAGTCAATATCATTAACAAAAAAACAAAAAAGCACATTAAGACAACTTTTCCCTTTAAATATACATTTCTTACACAAATCTCACTCTAAATGTTAAAATATTATCTGATGTTTCTTTTGAGTATTACCTAAAATATTCTCAATAATTTATTATGTATATAACACATATAACAAACATTTGGAATATTTGGTTTATTTTAAATGTGTTTTCTTTCAAAAGAGTCCTTAATTTTTTGATAATGCAGGCTTTTCTAGAATAAATTTATTTTATGGTAATGAGGCTTGAATTTAAGCATTGAACATACAAAGCTATAGCACTGAACTACATTCGAGAT
Organism: Tokudaia tokunoshimensis; assembly: GCA_036184795.1. Taxonomy (NCBI): domain Eukaryota; kingdom Metazoa; phylum Chordata; class Mammalia; order Rodentia; family Muridae; genus Tokudaia; species Tokudaia tokunoshimensis. Next base: position 21,240,627 of record BTHU01000023.1, on the reverse strand, counting down.
CCCTACCCAATCACCTTTGTCAAATACTTACTAAATAGCTACTTTTTGTAGGTAGACATGGTAGTATATGTCAGTGCCTATTATTGCAGGAGCACATTTTCAAAATGTAACACAACGGAAAAATAATGACTATGTTGGCTTGAATAGGAGTATCCCCAATAGACTCATGCATTAGAATGCTTGACCCATAAGGAGTGACAGTATTCAGAGGTGTGACCTTTCTAGAGTAAGTGTGCCCGTGTTGGAGGAAGTGTGTCACTATGGGAGCAGGCTTTGAGGTCTCATATTCTAAAGGTGGCATTCCTTTTTGCTTTCAGCAGATCAAGATATAGAACTCTCAGCTATTTCTCCAGCATCATGTCTGTCTGTGTGACACCATGCTTCCCACTAGGACAATAGTGGACTAAACCTCTGAACTGTAATCCAGGTCCAATTGAATGTTTTCCTTTATAAGACTTGCTGTGGTCATGGTGTTCCTTCACATCAATGGAAACCATAAGAAAATGACATTATAAAACCTCAAGGCGAAACATGCAAACAGACAGTATTTTATCTTTCTAGTTTACTTAAGGGGGCAACTAAGAACAAACGCATACTGTGCAATGTTTGATCTTTGGTGAACCATAGCAAGAATTGTCCATTCTCCAGGCTTTATAATCCATTCTCCACAGATGTGTGATTATCATCCTTAACAAATAGAAACTGTGTCTAGCCAATACTACAAGTCAAATAATTTTATATCCCAGGCTGTTACTGAGTGCCCAGAAAGTCTCACATTATTTATACTTTCTCTAAATAATCTTGAGTTCCCACCAGGAGACAACTTTATATAAAATGATGTAACTGCACTTTGCAATATAGATCCTATCGGGATATATCATATTAGTATATTATCCCTAATTTGAAAATCTCATCTGTTACTTTAAAGAAAAGTTTCACTTTCTACTCACTTATAACTTATAAAAAGACATGTTGGCGTCTACAGGGTAAGCAGCACCACGGAGAGTGCCCTCCGCCATCTTTGCTCCAGTGACTGGGAGGTTGGGACAGCCAGGTTCTGAGACAGACAGGCATAATGTCGCTTGGGTCTCGGGCGGCTTGTGTGTGTGCGGCTCCCAGGTGCGGGGCTGATCTGCAGTGACCAGCGCACCAGCTCTGCTGTGGGACTTCTGCCTGGCAGAGGGACCCCGCACTGGGCGGGAGCCTATCAGCTTTCCTTCCGCGACCTCTGTTCCTGCAGACTGCGCTGAAGAGACAGGTACCCCAAGCTCCCTATCCCCAATATAACATCACTTGGGACACGGCCTGTTGGGGCTTCCATCTGTGCCCGAGAACGGGTCAGCTCTGTGGTCGTCTGGGTGCCAGATCGGCGGGCCATCGCGTCTACAAGGTGAGCGGTGCCACGGAGAGTGCCCTCCGCCATCTTTGCTCCAGTGGCCAGGTAGTTGGGACCACCAGGCTCAGAGACAGACAGGCATAATATCGCTTCGGTCTCAGGCAGCTTGTGTGTAACCTGCTCCCAGGTGCTGGGCTGATCTGCAGTAACCAGCACGCAAGCTCTGCTGTGGGACTTCTGCCTGGCAGAGGGACGCCCCCTCCCCCCCAGGAGAGATCACACACCCCTGCACAGGGCAGCAGCCTACCAGCCTCCCTTTGGCGACCTCTGCTCCAGGAATCCACTAGGCTGAGCCTTTAGATGTGCAAGGACTCCCCAATATAAGATCACTTGGGGCAAGGCACATTAGGGCTCCAAAGTCACTCAGGAGCAGGCAGGCCCCAGAAATCGGTGCCAGGGGAATCCTGGTAATCCAGGGGGGGGGCAGAAATAGCTTTGCAGGCTCACAGGAAGTCCAACCAACAGCCAGTGGCAGCAGGACCAACTAACACCAGAGGTATCCAGATGGCAAAAGGCAAACGTAGGAATGTTACTAACAGAAATCAAAGTAATGTGGGACCATCCGAACCCAACTCTCCAACAGCAGCAAGTCCTGGATACCCCACCACACCCGAAAGACAAGATCTGGATTTAAAATCACTTCTAATGATCCTATTAGAGGATCACAAGAAGGACACAAATAAATCTCAAAAAGAGTTACAGGAGACCATGAATCAACGGTTAGAAGCCCTTACAAAGGAAACACAAAACTCGCTTAGAGAAATGCGGGAGAACATGGATCAAAAGATGGAGGCGCACAAGGAGGCAACACAAAAATCGCTTAACGAGATGAATCAACGGGTAGATGCACTCACAAAGGAATCACAAAATTTGCATAAAGAAATGCAGAAGAATATGGGTCAACAGATGGATGCCCATAAGGAGGCAACACAAAAATTGCTTAAAGAAATGAATCAACGGTTAGATGCCCTTACAAAGGAAACACGAGAACTGCTTAAAGAAATGCAGGAGACAATGGATCAACAGATGGAATCCCATGAGGAGGAAACACAAAAATCGCTCAGAGAAATGCAGGAGAACGTGGGTCATCAGGAAGAAATCCTGAAAGAGGTAATGCAAAAATACCTTAAAGAAATACAGGAAAATACAAACAAACAAGTGAAGGATCTCAGCAAATCCATCCAGGAACTAAAAAAGGAAGTAGAAACAACTAAGAAATCACAAAGGGAGACAACTTTGGAGATAGAAAACCTTGGGAAGAAATCAGGAGTCATAGATGCAAACATCAACAATAGAATACAAGAGATGGAAGAAAGAATCTCAGGTGCTGAAGATTCCGTAGAAAGCATCGACTCAACAGTCAAAGAAAGTGCAAAATGTAAAAAATGTGTAACCCCAAACATCCAGGAAATCCAGGACACAATGAGAAGACCAAACCTAAGGATTATAGGTATAGATGAGAGTGAAGATTTGCAACTTAAAGGGCCAGTAAATATCTTCAACAAAATTATGGAGGAAAACTTCCCTAACTTAAAGAGAGAGATGCCGATGAACGTACAAGAAGCCTACAGAACTCCAAACAGACTGGACCAGAACAGAAATACCTCCCGTCACATAATAATCAAAACACCGAATGTTCTAAACAAAGAAAGAATACTAAAAGCAGTAAGAGAAAAGGGCCAAGTAACATACAAAGGAAGACCTATCCGAATCACATCAGACTTCTCACCAGAGACTATGAAAGCCAGAAGATCCTGGGCAGATCTCATGCAGACACTAAGACAGCACAAATGCCAGCCTAGACTACTATACCCAGCAAAACTCTCAATCACCATAGATGGAGAGACCAAGAAATTCCATGATAAAACCAAATTTTCACAATATATTTCCACAAATCCAGCCCTGCAACGGATAATAGGTGGAAACCTCCAATACAGGGAGAGAAACAACACCCTGGAAAAAATGAGATAATAACCTTCTTGAATCAAACCCAAAAGTAGATAACCACTCAAACATAAAGATAGCGTCAAGAATGGCAGATGGCAATAATTACTATGCCTTAATCTCTCTTAATATCAATGGTCTCAATTCCCCAAATAAAAGACATAGACTAGCAGACTGGATACGTAAACAGGACCCAGCATTTTGCTGCATGCAGGAAACGCACCTCAGTGTCAAAGACAAACACTACCTCAGAGTAAAAGGCTGGAAAACAATTTTACAAGCAAATGGCCCCAAGAAACGAGGTGGAGTAGCCATCCTAATATCGGATAAAATTGATTTTCAACCTAAAGTCATCAAAAAAGACACAGAAGGACACTACATACTGAGCAAGGGAAAAATCCACCATCAAGAACTCTCAATTCTGAATGTCTATGCTCCAAATGCAAGGGCACCCTCATTCGTAAAAGAAACTTTACTAAAACTCAAAGCACACATCGCACCGCACACAATAATAGTGGGTGACTTCAACACCCCGCTCTCTGAAATGGATCGTTCAGGAAAGCAGAAACTAAACAGGGACACAGTGAATCTAATTGAAGCCTTGGACCAAATGGAACTAACTGATATATATAGAACATTTCATCCTAGAGCTAAAGAATACACCTTCTTCTCAGCTCCTCATGGTACCTTCTCCAAAATTGACCATATAATTGGTCACATATCAGACCTCAACAGATACAAGAAGATAGAAATAATCCCATGCCTCCTATCAGATCACTATGGAATAAGGGTGGTCTTCAATGGCAACAAAAACAAAAGAAAACCCATGTACACATGGAGGCTGAACAATGCTCTACTCAATGATAACTTGGTCAAGGTGGAAATAAAGAAAGAAGTCAAAGACTTTTTGAAAGTTAATGAAAATGAAGGCACAACATACCCTAATTTATGGGACACAATGAAAGCAGTGCTAAGAGGAAAATTCAAAGCCCTGAGTGCCGCCAAAAAGAAACGGGAGACAGCATACACTAACAGCTTAATGGCACACCTGAAAGCCCTGGAACAAAAAGAAGCAAATACACCAAAGAGGAGTAGAAGGCAGGAAATCATCAAACTCAGGGCTGAAATCAATCAAGTAGAAACAAATAAAACCATACAAAGAATCAACAAAACGAGGAGTTGGTTCTTTGAGAAAATTAACAAGATAGATAAGCCCTTAGCCAGACTAACCAGAGAGCACAGAGATAGTATCCAAATTAATAAAATCAGAAACGAAAAGGGAGAGATAACAACAGAAACTGAGGAAATTCAAAAAATCATCAGATCCTACTACAAAAACCTGTATTCAACACAACTAGAAAATCTTGAGGAAATGGACAATTTCCTTGACAGATACCAAGTACCAAAATTAAATCAGGATCAAATAGACCATCTAAACCGTCCTATAACCCCTGAAGAAATAGAAGTTGTCATTGGAAGTCTTCCAACCAAAAAAAGCACAGGTCCAGATGGTTTTAGTGCAGAATTCTATCAGACCTTCAAAGAAGACCTAACACCAATACTCTTCAAACTGTTCCACAAAATAGAAACAGAAGGAACACTACCCAACTCGTTCTATGAAGCCACAATTACACTAATACCAAAAGCACACAAAGATCCGACAAAGAAAGAGAATCTCACGCCAATCTCTCTTATGAATATCGATGCAAAAATACTCAATAAAATTCTTGCCAACCGAATCCAAGAACACATCAAAATGATGATTCATCATGATCAAGTAGGCTTCATCCCAGGGATGCAGGGATGGTTCAATATAAGGAAATCCATCAATGTAATCCACTACATAAACAATCTCAAAAAAAAACCACATGGTCATCTCATTAGATGCTGAATAAGCATTTGACAAAATTCAGCATCCTTTCATGCTAAAGGTCTTGGAAAGATCAGGAATTCAATGCCCATGTCTAAACATAGTAAAAGCAATTTACAGCAAACCGGTAGCCAGCATCAATCTAAATGGAGAGAAACTTGAAGCAATCCCACTGAAATCAGGGACTAGACAAGGCTGCCCTCTCTCTCCATATCTTTTCAATATAGTACTTGAAGTTCTAGCTAGAGCAATTAGACAACAAAAAGAGGTCAAAGGGATACAAATTGGAAAGGAAGAAGTCAAACTATCACTATTTGCAGACGATATGATAGTATACATAAGTGACCCAAAGAACTCCACCAGAGAACTCCTACAGCTGATAAACGACTTCAGCAAAGTGGCCGGATATAAAATCAACTCAAGCAAGGCAGAAGCCTTCCTATACTCAAAGGATAAGCAGGCTGAGAAAGAAGTAAGAGAAATAATACCCTTAACGATAGCCACAAACCATATTAAGTATCTTGGCGAGACTCTAACCAAACAAGTGAAAGATCTGTATGACAAGAACTTCAAGTCTCTGAAGAAAGAAATTGAAGAAGACCTCAGAAGATGGAAAAATCTGCCATGCTCATGGATTGGCAGGATTAATATAGTAAAAATGAGCATCTTACCAAAAGTAATACACAGATTCAATGCAATCCCCATCAAAATCCCAACTCAATTCTTCATAGAGTTAGAAAGAGCAATTCAAAAATTCATCTGGAATAACAGAAAACCCAGAATAGCTAAAACTCTTCTCAAGAGTAAAAGAACCTCTGGGGGAATCAGTATCCCGGACCTCAAGCTGTACTACAGAGCAATAGTGTTAAAAACTGCATGGTATTGGTACAGTAACAGACATGTAGATCAATGGAACAGAATTGAAGACCCAGAAATGAATCCACACTCCTATGGTCACTTGATCTTTGACAAAGGAGCTAAAACCATCCAGTGGAAAAAAGATAGCCTTTTCAACAAATGGTGCTGGCTCAGCTGGAGGTCAACATGCAGAAGAATGCAAATTGACCCATCCTTATCTCCTTGCACTAAGCTCAATTCTAAGTGGATCAAAGATCTCCACATAAAACCAGACACACTGAAACTAATAGAAGGGAAACTAGGGAAGAACCTTGAACATATGGGCACAGGGGAGAAGTTCCTGAACAGAACTCCAATAGCTTATGCTCTAAGATCAAGAATAGACAAATGGGACCTCATTAAATTACAAAGTTTTTGCAAGGCAAAAGACACTGTCAAAAAGACAAAGCGGCAACCAACTAACTGGGAAATGATCTTTACCAACCTTACATCCGACAGAGGGCTAATATCCAAGATATACAAAGAACTCAAGAAGTTAAACTCCAGAGAGGCAAGTAACCCTATTAAAAATTGGGGTACAGAGCTACACAAAGAGTTCTCACCTGAAGAATATCTAATGGCTGAGAAGCACCTAAAGAGATGTTCATCATCCTTAGTCATTAGGGAAATGCAAATCAAAACAACCCTGAGATTCCATCTCACACCAGTCAGAATGGCTAAGATCAAAAACACAGGAGACAGCAGTTGTTGGCGAGGATGTGGAGAAAGATGTACACTCCTCCACTGCTGGTGGAATTGCAGGCTGGTACAACCACTCTGGAAAGCAGTCTGGCGGTCCCTCAGAAAACTGGGCATGACACTCCCGGAGGATCCGGCTATACCACTCCTGGGCATATACCCAGAGACTTTACCTGCATGCAATAAGGACACATGCTCCACTATATTCATAGCAGCCTTATTTATAATAGCCAGAAGCTGGAAAGAACCCAGATGTCCCTCAATGGAGGAATGGATTCAGAAGATGTGGTATATTTACACAATGGAATACTACTCTGCAATTAAAAACAATGAATTCACGAAATTCCTAGGCAAATGGTCAGAACTTGAAAATATCATCCTTAGTGAGGTAACCCAATCACAAAAGAACACACATGGTATGCAGTCACTGATAAGGGGATATTGACCCAGAATCTCGGAATACCCTAGACACAATCCGCATATCAATAGATTTCTAAGAAGATGGAAGGAGAGACCCCTGGTCCTGGAAAGACTGGATGTAGGGGAACGCCAGGACAGAGTAACGAGAGGGGGTTGAATGGAGAAAAGAGGGAGGGAAGGGGGCTTATGGGACTTTCGGGGAGGGAGGAAACGGGAAAGGGGAAGTGATTTGGAATGTAAATTAAAAAAATAAAATAAAATAAAATAAAAAAAAGACATGTTGAACAAGTTAGTTATGTCAATACATGTCAGTTAAGCCCATGAACTTCATTCCAAAAGGACTGAAAGAATTTTTTAAATGCTCTGCTTACACGGCTGCTCTGTTAGGATCACTGACCCAATTAAAAACATGCATGGACAAAGCTGTAACAGTCTGTGATTTAAATGACAAATATACAGAAAGGGGCCACATAGGGTGTTTCAATGTTTCAGGTGTTACCTCTTCCACTAGAGTAATTCACCAACAACTCAGAGTGATACATCTAGAAGACATGGATTGAAAAACCCCAAGAATAAGAAAGATAATGTGCACATGGTTTCTCCAGAAGAAAGTTTATTTTTCTGTAGTTGTCTTGCAAGCATTGGATTAACAATTCTTACTCATTCCTATAAATGACCTTAGAACTTGTAGTTGGCAGCCTACAACCTACCAAAGTGCTTACCCCAAAAGACAGAACTCTGGCTCTCCTTCTACCATTCATTAAAACATTAAAGGAAGACCCACTTATTGAGATTATTGCTTGGTTCTGGTCCCATCTGGTGCTTTCCCCTGCTCTATTTCCCATCTCCGCTTCTCGTCTAATACCTGCTCTTTGAAAACATTGGCTCCTTGGATACCTTGTGCTGTGTTTTAAATATAATTCAAACTCATTCTGGTACTCATACTTGGGTCTGCCCCTCGACAGAGACTTTAGGTTCCATAAATTCTCTGCATGGCTAATGTATTCACCTGACTTAAATTTGTTGGTCTAGAGTAGAATAGTCAAGGGTCAAAGGTGTAATCTGAAGGTACTGTATGCCAGTTGTGGGTTTTGCTGGTTGTAATAGTTTTTTCTGGCATTTGTGTTCTCTTAAGGTCTTTATGAGATCTGCCTAAGATCATTTAGCTTTCATCACCTCAGGTGAGAAGTCTGGAGTAATTCGGATAGGCCTGCCTTTATAGGTTACTTGACCTTTTCCCCTTACTGCTTTTAATATTCTTTCTTTGTTTCATGCATTTGGTGTTTTGATTATGTGACAGGAGGACTTTCTGGTCTGGTCCAGTCTGTTTGGAGTTTTGTAGGCTTCTTGTATATTCAAGGACATCTCTTTTTTAGGTTAGGGAAGTTTTCTTGTATAATTTTTTGAAGATATATACTTGCCCTTTAAGTTGCAAATCTTCGCTCTCTTCTATACCTATAATCCTTAGGTTTGGTCTTCTCATTGTGTCATGGATTTCCTGGATGTTTTGGCTCACGAGCTTTTTGCATTTTGCATTTTCTTTGACTATTGAGACAATGTTTTCTATGGTATCTTCAGCATCTGAAATTCTTTCTTCTATCAATTGTGTTCTGTTGTTGATGCTTACATCTATGATTCCTAAATTCTTTCCAAGATTTTCTATCTCCAGAGGTGTCTCACTTTGTGACTTCTTTATTGTTTCTACTTCCATTTATAGATCCTGAATGGTTTTGTTCTGTTCCTTCACTTGTTTGTTTGTGTTTTCCCATAATTCTTTAAGGAATTTTTGTGTTTCCTCTTTAAGGGCTTGTACCGTTTGACCCATGCTCTACTGTATTTCTTTAATGGAGTTATTTATGTCCTTCTTGATGGCTTCTATCTGCATCGTGAAATGAGACTTTAAATCCAACTCTTGCTTTTCCAGTGTGATGTTGTATCTAGGACTTGCTGTGATAGGAGAACTTGGCTCTGATGTTTCCAAGTAGCCATGGTTTCTGTTGGCAGGGTTCTTACACTTGCCTTTCGCCATCTGGTTATCTCCTGTGTTACTTGGTCTTGCTGTCTCTGGCTGGAGTTTCTTCCTCCTATGGGCCTGTAAGCCTGTGTGTGTACTCCTGGGAGACCAACTCTCTTTTGGCAGGTTGTGTACACAGAAGGCTTTGGAGCAGCCTGGTTTCCTGCTGCGGATGGTAGGCAGAAGCCCTTCATTTCTTAAGTTGCTTTTGTGAGTCATTTTGTCCAAGCAACAAGTGAAGTAATTAATCCATCATTTGAGGCTGAAAATCAGCATTTTGGAAAGCCCGTCTAGATTTTACTAAGTCACTATCAGCACATCTCTTCTTTATGTCCTTCAATTTATGGATTATCACTGAGTGACACATAAAGGACAGATTATTGACTTTCCAGAATTATCTGAGAACATACCAATTGAACATTAGCCCACAGATGCAAGTAGAAACAAACTGAGTGGCAGCTGAGGAACAATGTTGGTCCCAAAGACTCTATCCAGAATGGTCTGAAGTTGGCTTCCAGAAGCAGATGGCAAAAGTATTTCCCAATATTTCTGTTAGGTACACTGTTGGTCTTTTAAAAGACACCAGAAAATAAAACCTTTTTCTTAAACTGACTTTTGTGCAATACCACTAGAAAAGTTATAAGATCATATTGAAAATATGACATTTGATACTGTATAGGAAAATATTTTGAAAGAAACCTCTATGTAAAATATCAAGCAACTAAAATACTGTTTCTGTGCAAAAACTTGAGGTCTTCATCTCAAGAAAAATGCACTGTAATTGCTGAATGTAAATAATTTAGAATATTTATAACCCTAACCATTTTAAGCAGTGAAACTTGAGGAAAGAAAAAAAATACCATATAAGTACATATAGAAGCTAGAAAAGAGTATAATATTCTGCTACTAACAGATGGCAGGTGATTATTTTTTGGAGAAGGAAAAAGGATAGAGTCATTTGTGGCTTTGTGGAATGTTTATATTTTTGACAATAGAATGTATTCATCATAAATTTATAGGAAACAAACCAAGTGACTGAAAAGTACTCATAAGTTTTGTGTGACAATCTAATATCTTGCCCATGGTAGCAATTTTTCTCATTGTTTTAACCAAAACCTGGTAGGAAGTAACTTAAAGTTGGAAGGTTTATTTGGGATTACAGTCTGAGAAGACACAGTCCACTATGGTGGGGGAAAGAAGGATAGCTGGTGTGTGAGACAACTGATCATTTGGCTTCAGCAGCCAGGAAGAATTGCTTGTGGTAAGCTCACTTCTTACTGTTTATTCAGTTGTGGACCCCAGCCCAACTCTGTCTTGTCTCTCTTCTCTCTCTTTCTTCTCTCTCTCTCTCTCTCTCTCTCTCTCTCTCTCTCTCTCTCTCTCTCTCTCTTGCTCCCTGTCTCCCTCTCCCTCTCTCCCTCTCCTCTCTTTATTTAACAAATAAAGTTAAGCTTCCTAAGTTATTCTAACTCAAGTCAGAAATGATGATAAACCAGTGAATTATATATACTATAATGTGTGGTTTACAAAGATCTTCATATTTCTCCTGGTCACTTTCCTGGAATTTTGAATTTTATGCACTGATATTAAGAAAATTTTATTTGTTTTTTCCATGGAAAACTAAATACAATTTAATACTCAATTTTCAAGCAGTACTTATTTCAAAGAAACACTAAAAAGTTGCAGAGATTTTCCTACACACTCATGAAAAATGATTGTCTTACAAGAATTGATCGGAATCCATGTAAATGAGTGAAAGAATGCACTAGGGTAATTTTTATCATTGGTTGAAATTGGATTCCGATTCCTATTCTGTCACATGTAAACACGCATGTTTATTGTATATTTTAATTATCAAGATACAGAATGATTAACATAAAGTTTTGTTGACTCACACAATTGGAAATCTATAATAGTAACACCAATATAACTCCCTTGGCTTTTTCCTCTTCGTTGCAAAATAGCTTCAGCAATTCTAACCAAAGACCATATCATGACAAGACAGGCAGTCCAAACTGATTTTTTGTTTATAATTGTCATTAAGAAGGTTTAATTTCCTTAGCCTCCACAAATTTCCCCTTACACTGACTTGACCACTCCTGGATTACATGTCCACTATCAAATCAGTCACTAGAAAAGAGGTCGAAAATTTACACCTGATCATGTTTCATTCTTTTAGGCTGGGCCTCCTTCCCTGAACACAGGAAAGCTAGATTGCAAGTTAACAAACGAAGAGGAAAATAAATTATTACCCAATTTCCAAACAGCTACATATGCTATAATTAGTAAGCATCAATTAAAGACACATTTTCTAAATATAATCAAATGACATGCCTTCAATATTAATTGCAATATAAGATGATATCACCAGTGTCAAGCACTGGCTTTCTCTAACAGTTCAATGCATATCAAAATTGTGTTTTAGCTTTCTGTTCAATAACTGAAGCATGTTTTAATCAGGAACAATCATTACTAGAAGGAACAGAAAAGAGGTTTAGATGTGGAGTTCTCTCTATTCAAGAAGCTTGATCCTTCTTAAGTAGTCGTTCCCAATTTTATGTGTGTATCCCAGCAATTAGGATGCTTGGCAAGTCATAGATTTTTGGCAAAACTCCTAATAAGTCTGAAGTAGACTGCAAGAGCATGTATTTCTAACAAGCTCTGTAGTGTGCTGAGGATGTTATTCAGAATAACTCTCCATGAACCAGTGCCCGAGAGTAATGCATAAGCCATGAGCATGATGCATAATGTATGAACATGATGCATGAACCATAGGCTTAAATGATAGCACCATTTGCTCACTAAATGCCCATCAGTGAACTCAGGCTTAGTCCAGGCAAATGACCTCAAAGACCAGATATGTAAGATATATAGTATTTCTGAACTTTTAGATTGTTTCCAGGTTGCAGAGCCTCAGACAGAAAAGCTTCCTTCAGAGATAGATCAGCACAGGTAAGCTTGAGAGAACAGGAATACCAGCCACTCCAAGTAACTAGCTACCATTCCATTATCTCACCTGCCAACTCTTCAACAAAGGGAAAGTGTAATAGCATTCATTCGCATTTGAAAATACTTTTATGGGCTTGAAAGTATTACAAGTAAACCATTCTTCATTTCTCCTGTGCCTGATAAAACCATTTAAACACAGACCCCAAGCACTTACAGCTCTTTTACTTCTTTGCCAAAGGACAATTCTTGATTGGACTCTATCACAAAATCCAGAGCATGGCCTAGACAAACTGGCTACACAAGTCTGCTGTCAACTGCTTTGCCAACAGTGGACCAAAGAACTAAACTGGAAACATTTTTCTGTAATTCAGTGAAACATTTTTTCAAAACAATATTTTAATTTGCATAGCAAGTCAAATTCTTGCTCAGAGGAGAGATAGAACACATTCCATTCTGTAAGACAACACTCATTCTCACATAGTGATGTCAGTGCTCAACAAGCAATGCTCTATCTAACATTTCTTTGTCTGGCTTGTAAGGTTCCTTTTACAAAATGTGAACCAATTCAGAATCAAGAAAGATGTTACAAATACGTCTGTTATCATTTTTGTAAAACCCAAAGAGACAAGGCTCTCACCAACTGCCTCATTCACAACTATTTAATGACTTTTCCCTCTTGGTATGAGTAGGATTTCTGAAATCTATCTTCACTTCCCAGGACTTTCTTCTCACAGAAATTCTGATTTGTATAGTTTATTTTTGCCAGCCTTTAACAGTCATGGAGCAATCTTATTGTTTACTAAGATAAGAGGAGGCATGTCAAGGTTGAAAGACTGAATGTTAGGAGGAATTCTGAGGAAATAATGGAAAACACACTGGGCATTTCATTAGTATAGAGAAGATCAAGGAAAAAAACACACTCAAACATATAAATGATGGAACATGACATAGCACAGCGCAGTATAGGCATTTTGACAAGAGTTTATTTTTAATATTTTCAAAATCAAGGTAAAATAAATGAACTTAAAAATTTCTACTATCTGGTGTGCATATATAGTGTGAAAAGTAAGAATAAAGAAAGAACACAGGCCAGGCATAGTGGCCTCTATACCCAGGAGTCACAAGCAGGTGAATCTCTGTGAGTTTAATGGCAGCCTGGGCTACATAGTGAGTTCCAAGACAAGCAGAGCTATATAATAGAATTTGTCTCAAAATAAAATAAATAAAAATATAAAACCAAAGAAAAAAGGATAAAGAATAACTGACTTCACATTGAACTATACTCAGGTGCTGATGTGCTCACTTGAAAGAGTTTTAAAAATATAATAGTAAAGAAAATACAGCCCGACTTGCCTCAATTAACTTTTCATATTTAGTCACTTTGCCTTAGCAAATGCTAAAACTAAAAATACAACAGTACAACAAAATAGAAATACCCTTAATTCTTTCCATGTTCATTTATTCCTTACTACCTAATTTTTATGATTTTTATCTCCAAGCCTTATAGAAACACTTGTATATCACTCTAAGAACTGCATGGTGCTGTTGCAAAGTACTTAAAATTTTATAGTTTGATTGTTGGCATTGAATGCTAATTTGGAGCCATTATGTTTGGAGCCTATCTACCTAGTTACATAAAGTTATAGAATAATTTTAATATACTGATGGTGGTATAACATGCCATTCTAAGACATTACTACAATTTATCTTTTTGTCAGTTGATGAAGCCTTTGAATGTTTTCCATTTTCCAGGCTCACTGTCATGGCCATGCTTCTTGAGTCATTAATGACAGTTTTTTTCCTTGGGACTGTATCAAGGACAGTTCTGTGGCATCCTAACATTTGCACATGTTTAGCCCTTGAGATGTCCTCAAATTGTATTCCCCAGAGGATAATAATTATTGCACTGAAGAGGCAAGTGTGAAAATGTTTTTTTTTTATTCTTGTCAAACCTTCAACTCTACCTTTCGTCTCCTCCAAGCATTCCTTAAAAAACATGAAAAATAAAAATTTGGCATAGACATAGAATGATACCATAATGGTTATCTCTCTGCCTACCAACATCTCCATTTCTTGAAATACTGCATCTATTTTCTATGGAAAACAATCTTCATATATAACAGTGCTCTGTGTCACCCAAATACAAAGGAGTATCACTCTCGCTTCTGCATTCTATTCAGAGTCTGAGATCAGAACATAACCAAACAGAATTTTGTTTATGGGGGTAATATGGACAAAAGGAGAGAAAAATATCTCTTCTTTGAAAATATGAATTGAGGAATGAGGACCAAGTTTTATTGCCTGCTGAGGATGAAGCAAGATAGGGAAAAAGAATAATCTAAATTTATAGAAATTCTACTTTTAGGTATATATACCAAAGAACTAAAAACAAATCCATTTCAACATATTTTGTTTAGGTGCTCTTTCTGTTGCTCTTCTAAAATACTCTGACAAAACCAGCTCAAAGAAGAAAGGATGGAAAGAAAGGAGAGATTAATAGAGAGGAGAAAAGAGGTCAGAAAAGTTGGTCTATTTTGGGCTCAAAGTTTGAAAGCAAAGTACACTATGGTCATGATATCTTAGTGACAGGAGATTCAGGCACCTAGTCACATTTCATCTATGGTAAAGAAGCAGAAAACAATGAATGCTCCTGCCCAACTCATTCATTTTTATTCAATATGTAGACCTAACCACAGGGTATCATGCCACTCATATTTAGGTTGGGTTTCTCTACCTTAACCTCGTCAAGATAAGCCTTGAGGCATAAACAGAGAGTTGTTCTTCCAAGGGAATCTAAATCTTGTTGCCAAAAATTACCTTCACATCCAGAACAGCCAATAGGTAGAAACCACAAATGCCCACCAACAGATCAACAAATTCTCAAAAAGTCCCATATACTCATAATTGATTTTTGTTCAATCAAATAAAGAAATAAATTACTGACACCTTCTATAGTGTGGGTGAATATTATTTAATTATCTTTAATCTTTTCACAGTCCAGTTGTTATCTCCCTCCCATTCTGCCCTCCATCTGTTCCTCATCCCATTTCTTCTCCCAACTCTCCAAGAGGTTGTCCCCAAACTCCCACACCCCCCTACACCCTGCTTGGTTTCCCCACTCCCTGGGGCCTCAAGTCTCTCAAGGGTTAAGTGCATCTTCTATCATGGAGGTCAGAACAGGCGGTTCTCTGCTGTGTATGTGTCAGGGGACTCAGACCAGCTAGTGTATGCGGCCTGGTTGGAGGCTGTACTAGCTGGTTTTGTGTGTCAACTTGACAAAATCTGGAGTTATCAAAGAGAAAGGAGCATCAGTTGAGGAAATGCCTCCATGAGATCCAGCTGAATGGAATTTTCTCAATTAGTGATCAAAAGGTAAGGGCCCATTGTTGGTGGTGTCAATTCTGTGCTGGTAGTCTAAGGTTCTATAAGAAAGCACGCTGAGCTCTCCCCCCTCCTCTGTCAAAGCCTGCCCCATTCATTCTGCTGTGGTAGACCCCTGACAGTTCTGCCACAGGAAAGACCCCCATCTCCTGATACTTTCTAGAGAACCAGCAGCATGCAGGGCATTCAGTAAGAACCATCCCCAACTCTGGAGGCCAAGAGCCTCAGGGACTCACTAAGCAGAAACCACAAAAACTCCACCCTCTCTCCAGAATACCACTCCCCTTCAGTTCCTTCTTCTCCTTCCTCAGATGCCACCTGGCCAGTTCTTTCTTTTGTGGTAGACCCCCTGATAGTTGAGATACAGAGAAAACCCCATCTCCTGATACTTTCTAGAGAATCAGCAGCATGCAGAACAATCGAGAACAAGCAGCATACAGGGCATTCAACCCTTGCCAGGTTTGCCACAGGGAAGACAGTGTATCCTAACTCTTCCTGGAGAACCAGCCCTATGCAGTGCATTTGAAAGAACAGGAATCCCAGAATTACAGACACACAGGCTGGCAGGACAGAGAAGCCACAGTCAGAGACAGCAAGACCAGCTAACACCAGAGATAACTAGATGGCCAAAGGCAAATACAAGATCATTACCAACAGAAAGCAAGGCAACGTGGCACCATCAGAATCCAGTTCTCCCACAACAGCAAATCCTGGATACCACATCAAATCGGAAAAGCAAGACCTGGATTTAAAATCACATCTAATGATGCTGATAGAGGACTTCAATAAGGATGGAAATAGCTCCCTTGAAGAAATACAGGAGAACATGGGTCAACAGACAGAAGCACCTAAAGAGAAAACACAAAAAATCCATTAAAGAAATACTGGAGAACATGTGTCAACAGGTAGAAGCCCTTAAAGAGGCAACACAAAAATCCCACAGGGAATTACAGGAGAACATGGGTCAACAGGCAGAAGTGCTTTAAGAGGAAACACAAAAATCCCTTAAAGAAACACAGGAGAACATGGGTCAACAGGTAGAAGCCTTTAAAGAGGAAAAATAAAAAAATCCCTTAAAGAATTTTAGGAAAACACAAACAAGCAAGTGAAGGCAATGAACAAAACCATCCAGGATCTAAATGTAGATGTAGAAACAATAAAGAAATCTCAAAGTGAGACATCTCTGGATATAGAAAACCTTGGAAGGAATTCCGGAGTCATAGATGCAAGCATCAACAACAGAATACAAGAGGTACAAGAAAGAATCTCAGATGCTGAAGGTTCCATAGAAACCATTGAACCAACAGTTAAAGAAAATTCAAAATGCAAGAAGCATATAACCAGAACATCCAGGAAATTCAGGACATAATGAAAAAACCAAACCTATTATATACTTACAGAACTTTCCATGCTAAAGTAAAAGTATATGCCTTCTTTTCAGTACGTCATGGTACCTTCTTCAAACCTGACGATATAATTGGTCACAAAACATGCCTCAACAGATACAAAAATATTCAAATTATTCCATGCACCTTATCAGATGACCACGGCCTAAGGCTGGTCTTAAGTTCAAACAAAAACAATGGAAAACACACATGCATGTGGACTTTGAACAATGGTCTTCTCAGTGATAGCTTGGTCAAGGAAGTAATAAAGAAATTAATTAAAGACTTATTAGAATTTAATGAAAATGAAGAAACATCATACCAAAACTAATGGGACACAATGAAAGCAGTGCTAAGAAGAAAACTCGTAACTCTAAGTGCCTCCATAAACAAAATGGAGTTTACAGTAGCAGCTTGACAACACACCTGAAAGCTCTAGAACAAAAAGAAGTAAATACACCCAAAAGGAGTAGACACAGGAAATAATCAAACTCAGCGCTGAAATCGATCTTATAGAAACAAAAAGAACTATACAAAGAATCAACAAAACCAGGAGATGGTTCTTTGAGAAAACAAACGAGGTAGATAATCCCTTAGCCAGACTAACCAGAGGGCACAGAGGCATTACCCAAATTAATAAAACCAGAAATGAAAAGGGAGACATAACAACAGAAACTTTGGAAATTCAAAAAAAAAAAAAAAAAAGATCAGATCCTACTACAAGAGTTTACACTCAACAAAGTTTGAAATTCTGGACAAAGTGGACAACTTTCTAGATATATACCAGGTACCAACATTCAATCACAATCAGAATAACCATATAATAGTTCCATAATTCCTGAGGAAATAGAATCTGTTGTTAATAGTATCCCATCAAAAAAAAAGCGCAGGACCAGATGGGTTTAGTGGGGAATTCTATCAGATCTTCAAAGAAGAGCTAATACTGATACTCTTCAAATTATTCCATGAAATAGAAACTCAAGGTGCACTAACCAACTCATTCTATGAAGCCACAATAATGCTTATATCTAAACCAAACAAAGACCAAACAAGGAAAGAGAACTTCAGAACAATCTCCCTTATGAATATCAATGAAAAAATACTCAAGAAAATTCTGGCCAATTGAATCCAAAAAAAGCATCAAAAACGAAAATTCATGACGATCAAGTAGACTTCATTCCAGGGATAAAGCAGTGGTCCAATATACAGAAATCCATCAATGTAATCCTCTACGTAAAGAAACTTAAGGAAAAAAACCGCATGGTAATTTCATTAGATACTGAAAAGGCTTTTGACAAAATTCAGCATCCCTTCATGATAAAAGTCTTGGGGAGATAAGAAATCCAAGGCCTATCCCAAACACAGTAAAAGCAATATATTGCAAACCTGTAGCTAATATCAAACTAAATGGAGAGAAACTTGAAGCAATTCCACTAAAATCAGGAACCAGACAGACTGCCCACACTCTCCTTTTCTATTCAATGTAGTACTTGAAGTCCTAGCCAGAGCAATCAGACAACAAAAGGAGGTGAAAGTCATACAAATTGAAAAGAAAGAAGTCAAAATATCACTATCTGCAGATGATATGATTACATCCTTAAGGGACCCTGGAAATTCCACCAGAGAAATCCTAAAGTTGGTAAACAAGTTCAGCAAAGTAGCTGGATATAAAATTAACTAAAATCAGTAGCCTTCGACTACACAAAGGATAAACAAGCTGACAAAGAAATTAGGAGAATGACACCCTTCAAAATAGTCACAAATAATATTACATACCTTGGTGTGACTCTTTTTTTAATTTTTTTTTATTTTCTATATTTTTTTATTTACATTCCCAATGATTTCCCCTTTCCTGGTTCCTCCCTCCCCAAAAGTCCCATAAGCCCTTTTCCCTCCTCCTGTTCCCCATTCAACCCCCTCTCGCTTCTCTGTCCTGGTATTCCCCTACATCCAGTCTTTCCAGGACCAGGAGTCTCTCCTTCCTTCTTCTTGGAAAACAATTGATATGTGAATTGTGTCTTGGGTATTCTGAGATTCTGGGTTAATATCCCCTTATCAGTGACTGCATACCATGTGTGTTCTTTTGTGATTGGGTTACCTCACTAAAGATGATATTTTCCAGTTCTGACCATTTGCCTAGGAATTACGTGAATTCATTGCTTTTAATTGCAGAGTAGTATTCCATTGTGTAAATATACCACATCTTTTGAATCCATTCTTCCGTTGCGGGACATCTGGGTTCTTTAAAGCTTCTGGGTATTATAAATAAGGCTGCTATGAACATAGTGGAGCATGTGTCCTTGTTGCATGCCGGGGAATCCTCTGGGTATATGCCCAGGAGGGGTATAACAGGGTCCTCCAAGAATCTTGCCCAGTTTTCTGAGGAACCGCCAGACTGCTTTCCAAAGTGGTTGTACCAGCTTGCAATCCCACCAGCAGTGGAGGAGTGTTCCTCTTTCTCCTCATCCTCACCAACACCTGCTGTCTCCTGAGTTTTAAATCTTAACCATTCTGATTGTTGTGAGGTGGAATCTCAGGGTTGTTTTGATTTGCATTTCCCTAGCTCTGTACCCCATTTTTAATAGGCTTATTTGGCTCTCTGGAGTCTAACTTCCTGAGTTCTTTGTACATATTGGACATTGGCACTCTTTCTGATGTAGGGTTGGTAAAGATCTTTTCCCAATTCATTGGCTGTTGCTTTGTCCTTTTGACAGTGTTCTTTGCCTTACAGAAACTTGGCAATTTTATATAGTCAAATTTGTCAATTCTTGATGTTAGAGCATAAGCTATTGGTGTTCTGTTCAGGAAATTTTCCCCTGTGCCCATATGTTCAAAGCTCTTCCCTAGTTCTTTTCTATTAGTTTCAGTGTGTCTCGTTTTATGTGGAGGTCCTTGATCCGCTTGGAATTGAACTTAGTACAAGGAGAAAATAATGGATAGATTTGCATTCTTCTGCATGCTGACCTCCAGTTGAACCAGCACCATTTGTTGAAAAGGCTATCGTTTTTCCACTGGATGGTTTTAGTTCCTTTGTCAAAGATCAATTGACCATAGGAGTGTAGATTGATTTCTGGGTCTTCAATTCTGTTCCATTGATGTACATGCCAGTCACTGTACCAATCCATGCATTTTTTAACACTATTACTCTGTAGTACAGCTTGAGGTTCAGGATACTGATTCCCCCAGAAGTTCTTTTACTCTTGAGAATAGTTTTAGCTATACTGGGTTTTCTGTTATTCCAGATGAATTTTTGAATTGCTCTTTCTAAATCTATGAAGAATTGCATTGGGATTTTTATGGGGATTGGCAAGATGGTAATTTTAATATATTAATCCTGCCAATCCATGAGCATGGAAGACTTTTCCATATTTTGAGGTCTTCTTCAACTTCTTTCTTCAGAGACTTGAAGTTCTTTTCATACAGATCTTTCACTTGTTTGTTTAGAGTCACACCAAGATATTTTATATTGTTTGTGGCTATCTTGAAGGGTATCGTTTCACTTATTTCTTTCTCAGTCTGCTTATCCTTTGAGTTTAGGAAGGTTATTGATTTGCTTGAGTTGATTTTATATCCGGCAACTTTGCTGAAGTTGTTTATCAGCTATAGGAGTTCTCTGTGGAGTTCTTTGTGTCACTTAAGTATACTATCATATCGTCTACAAATAGTGATAGTTCGACTTCTTCCTTTCCAATTTGTATCCCTTTCACCTCCTTTTGTTGTCTAATTACTCTAGTTAGAACTTCAAGTACTATATTATAAAGATATGGAGAGAGAGGGCAGCCTTGTCTAGTCCCTGATTTTAGTGGGATTGCTTCAAGTTTCTCTCCATTAAGATTGATGTTGGCTACCGGTTTGCTGTAAATTGCTTTTACTATGTTTAGATATGGGCCTCGAATTCCTGATTTTTCCAAGACCTGTAACATGAAAGGAAGCTGAATTTTGTCAAATGCTTTCTCAGCATCTAATGAAATGACCATGAAGTTTTTTTTCTTTGAGATTGTTTATGAAGTGGATTACATTGACGGACTTCCTTATATTTAACCATCCCTGCGTTCCTGGGATGAAGCCTACTTGATCGTGGTGAATGATTGTTTTGATGTGTTCTTGGATTCGGTTGGCAAGAATTTTATTGAGTATTTTTGCATCGATATTCATAAGAGAGATTGACCTGAGATTCTATTTCTTTGTCAGATCTTTGTGTGATTTTGGTATTAGCATAATTGTGGCTTCATAGAAGGAGTTGGGTAGTGTTCCTTCTGTTTCTATTTTGTGGAATAATTTGAAGAGTATTGGTGTTATGTCTTTGAAGGTCTGATGGAATTCTGCACTAAAACTATCTGGACCTCTGCTCTTTTTGGTTGGAAGATTTCCAATGACGACTTCTATTTTTTCAGGGGTTATAGGATGGTATAGATGGTCTATTTGATCCTGATTTAATTTTTGTATTTGGTATCTGTCTAGGAAATTGTCCATTTCCTCCAGATTTTCTAGTTGTGTTGAATACAGGCTTTTGTAGTAGGATCTGATGATTTTTTGAATTTCCTCAGTTTCCGTTGTTATTTCTCCCTTTTCATTTCTGATTTTGTTAATTTGGATACTGTTCTCTGTGCCCTCTGGGTAGTATGTCCAAGCGCTTATCTATCTTGTTAATTTTCTCAAAGAACCAACTCCTAGTTTTGTTGATTCTTTGTAAGGAGCGTGGGGTATTGAAGTCACCCAGTATTATTGTGTGAGGTGCAATGTGTGCTGTGAGCTTTAGTAAAGTTTCTTTTATGAATGAGGGTGCCCTGGCTGGAGAGATGGCTCAGTGGTTAAGAGCACTGACTGCTCTTCCAAAGTTCCTGAGTTCAAATCCCAGCAACCATATGGTGGCTAACAACCATCTGTAATGAGATCTGACACCCTCTTCTGGTGTGCCTGAGGACAGCTACAATATACAAATGAGGGTGCCCTTGAATTTGGAGAATAAATGTTCAGAATTGAGAGTTCTTCTTTGTGGATTTTTCCTTTGACTAGTATGTAGTGTCACTCTGTGTCCTTTTTGATGACTTTAGGTTGAAAATCAATTTTATCTGATATTACGATGGCTACTCCAGCTTGTTTCATGGCACCATTTGCTTGTAAAATTGTTTTCCAGCCTTTTACTCTGAGGTAGTGTTTGTCTTTGACACTGAGGTGTATTTCCTGCACACAGCAAAATGCTGGGTCCTGTTTACATATACAGTTTGTTAGTCTATGTCCTTTTTATTGGGAAATTGAGTCCACTGGTGTTACGAGATATTAAGGAATAGTGATTATTTCTTCCTGCTATTTTAGATGCTATCTTTATGTTTGAGTGGTTATCTTCTTTTGGGTTTGATGAAAGAAGGTTACTATCTTGCTTTTTCCAGGGTGTAGTTTCCCTCCTTGTATTGACGATTTCCACCTATTATCCTTTGCAGGGCTGGGTTTGTGGAAATATATTGTGCAAATTTGGTTTAATCATGGAATATCTTGATCTCTCCATCTATGGTGATTCAGAGTTTCACTGGGTATAGTAGTCTGGGCTGGCATTTGTCTTCTCTTAGAGTCTGTATGAGATCTGCCCAGGATCTTCTAGCTTTCCTAGTCTCTGGTGTGAAGTCTGATGTAACTGGGCTAGGTCTTCCTTTATATGTCACTTGGCCTTTTTCTCTTACTGCTTTTAATATTCTTTCTTTGTTTAGCACATTTGGTGTTTTGATTATCATGTAACAGGAGGTATTTCTGTTCTAGTCCCGTCTGTTTGGAATTCTGTAGGCTTCTTGTAAATTCATTGTCATCTCTCTCTTTAGGTTAGTGAATTTTTCTTCCATAATTTTGTTGAAGATATTTACTGGCCCTTTAAGTTGCAGATTTTCACTCTCATCTATACCTATAATCCTTAGGTTTGGTCTTCTCATTGTGTCCTGGATTTCCTGCATGTTTTGGGTTACACGTTTTTTGCATTTTTCATTTTCTTTGACTGTTGAGTCCATGCTTTCTATGGTATCTTTAGCATCTGAGATTCTTTCTGCAATATCTTGTATTCTTTTGTTGATGTTTGCATCTACGACCCCTGATTTCTTCCCAAGGTTTTCTATCTCTAAAGTTGTTTCCCTTTGTGATTTCTTAGTTGTTTCTAATTCCTTTTTAGATCCTGGATGGATTTACTCAGATCCTTCACTTGTTTGTTTGTGTTTTCCTGTATTTCTTTAAGATATTTTTGTGTTTCCTCTTTCAGGATTTCTGCCTGTTGACCCAAGTTCTCCTGTATTTCTTTAAGTGATTTTTGTGATTCCTCTTTATGGGCTTCCATCTGTTGACCCATATTCTGCTGCAATTCTTTAAGCAAATTTTGTGCTTCCGTTGTAAGGGTTTCTACCCTTTTATTCATGTTCTCCTGTAATTTTTTAAGCAATTTTTGTGTTGCCTCCTTATGGGCCTCCATCTGTTGACCCATATTCTCCTGCATTTCTTTAAGTGATTATTTTGTTTCTTTTGTAATCCTTCTACCTGTTGATATATGTTCTCCTGCATTTTTTAAGAGATTTATTTATGTACTTCTTGAAATCCTCTAATAGAATCATGAGAAGTGGTTTTAAATCCAGATCTTGCCTTTTGGGTGTGATGGGGTATCCAGGACTTGCTGCTCTCGGAGTGTTGGGTTTGGATGGTGCAATATTGCCTTGATACCTATTAGTAACGTTCCTACATTTGTCTTTTGCCATCTGGTTATCTGTGGTGTTAGTTGGTCCTGCTATCACTGGCTGGTGCTTGAACCTACTGTGAGCCTGCAAGGCTATTTCTGCCCCCCCACCTGGATAACCAGGTTTGCTCTGACACCAATTGCTGAGGGGCTGTCCTGCTCCTGAGTGTTTTTGGAGCCCTGGTGTGCCTTACCACAAGGGATGTTATACTTGGGAAATCCCTGTGTACCTGGAGACTCAGTGTAGTCTATCACTGTAGCAAAGGTGGCTGAGAGGAGGCTGCTGCGCTCCCTCCCAGTGCTGGTCACTCTGCAGGGCAGATGTCCCACAGCAGAGCTGATGGGTAGATGACCACAGAGATGCCCAGCTCTTGGGTGCGGGTGCAAGGAGCACCCCAGCTGGCTGTGTCCCAAGCAATGTTATGGTTGGTTACCCCTGTACCTGGAGGTCCCAACTGCTCTGTTGCCAGATGAAATATGACAGAGCCCTTGGTGTGACTCTAACCAAGCAAGTGAAAGATCTGTATGACAAGAACTTCAAGCCTCTGAAGAAAGAAATCGAAGAAGATCTCAGAAGATAGAAAGATCTCCCATGCTCATGGTTTGGCAGGATTAATAGAGTAAAATATGGCCACCTTGCCAAAAGCAATCTTCAGATTCAATGATCCTCATCAAAATTCCAAATCAATTCTTCATAGATCTCGAAAAAGCAATTTTCAAATTCATCTGGAATAACAAAAAAACCCAGGATAGCAAAAACTGTTCTTCACAACAAAAGATCTCCTGGGGGAATCACCATCCCTGTCCTCAAGTTCTACTACAGAGAAATAATAATAAAAACTATTTGATATTGGTACAGGGACAGGCAGGAAGATCAATAGAATAGAATTGAAGACAGAAAAGAACCCATATACAAAGCATCAGTTGATATTTGACAAAGGAGCAAAAAACTTCCAGTGGAAAAAAGACAGCATTTTTATCAAATGGTGCTGAATCAACTGGAGGTCAGCATGCAGAAAAATGCAAAATGAACCCTTCTTATCTCCTTGTACAAAACTCAAGTCCAATTGGATCACGGACTTCCACATAAAACCAGAAACACTGAAACTAATAGAAAAGAAACTGGCGAAGAACCTTGAACATATTGGGACAAGGGAAAATTTCCTGACTATAACACCCATGGCTATGCTCTGAGAACAAGAATCAACAAATGGGACCTCATAAAAATGCAAAACTTCTGTAACTCAAAAGATACAGTCAGTAGGACAAAAAGGCAACCAACAGATTGGGAAAAGATCTTTACCAATACTACATCCGATGGAGGGCTAATATCCAGTGTATACAAGAACTCAAGAAGTTAGACTCCTGAGAACCAAATAACCCTATTAAAAATAGGGTACAGAGCTAAACAGGGAATTATTAACTGAGGAAACTCGAATGGCTCTGAAGCACCTAAAAAATGTTCACTATCTTTTTTTTTCTAAGTTTTTTAAATTTACATTCAAAATCATTTCCCCTTTCCCATTTCCTCCCTCCCCGAAAGTCCCATAAGCCCCTTTCTCGCCCTCTTTTCCCCATTCAACCCACTCTCGTTACTCTGTCCTGGCATTCCCCTACATCCAGTCTTTCCAGGACCAGGGGTCTCTCCTTCCATCTTCTTAGAAATCTATTGATATGCGAATTGTGTCTAGGGTATTTCGAGATTCTGGGTTAATATCCCCTTATCAGTGACTGCATACCATGTGTGTTCTTTTGTGATTGGGTTACCTCACTAAGGATGATATTTTCAAGTTCTGACCATTTGCCTAGGAATTTCATGAATTCATTGTTTTTAATTGCAGAGTAGTATTCCATTGTGTAAATATACCACATCTTCTGAATCCATTCCTCCGTTGAGGGACATCTGGGTTCTTTCCAGCTTCTGGCTATTATAAATAAGGCTGCTATGAACATAGTGGAGCATGTGTCCTTATTGCATGCAGGGAAAGCCTCTGGGTATATGCCCAGGAGTGGTATAGCCGGATCCTCTGGGAGTGTCATGCCCAGTTTTCTGAGGAACCACCAGACTGCTTTCCAGAGTGGTTGTACCAGCTTGCAATCCCACCAGCAGTGGAGGAGTGTTCCTCTTTCTCCACATCCTCGCCAACAACTGCTGTCTCCTGTGTTTTTGATCTTAGCCATCCTGACTGGTGTGAGATGGAATCTCAGGGTTGTTTTGATTTGCATTTCCCTAATGACTAAGGATGATGAACATCTCTTTAGGTGCTTCTCAGCCATTAGATATTCTTCAGGTGAGAACTCTTTGTTTAGCTCTGTACCCCATTTTTAATAGGGTTACTTGCCTCTCTGGAGTTTAACTTCTTGAGTTCTTTGTATATATTGGATTTTAACCCTCTGTCGGATGTAGGGTTGGTAAACATCATTTCCCAGTTAGTTGGTTGCCGCTTAGTCTTTTTGACAGTGTCTTTTGCCTTGCAAAAACTTTGTAATTTAATGAGGTCCCATTTGTCAATTCTTGGTCTTAGAGCATCAGCTATTGGAGTTCTATTCAGGAAATTCTCCCCTGTGCCCATATGTTCAAGATTCTTCCCTAGTTTCCTTTCTATTAGTTTCAGTGTGTCTGGTTTTATGTGGAGGTCCTTGATCCACTTGGAATTGAGCTTAGTGCAAGGAGATAAGAATGGGTCAATCAGTTATTAGGGAAATGCAAATCAAAACAACTCTGAGATTCTACCTCACACAAGTCAGAATGGCCAAGATGAAAAACTCAAGGGACAGCAGATGCTGGAGGGAATGTGGGGAAAGAGGAGCACTTCCCCATTGGTGGTGGGATTGCAAGCTGGTAAAACCACTCTGGAAATCAGTTTGGTGGTTCCTCAGAAAAGTAGACCCATCTATACCACTCCTGGCGTATACCCAGAAGATGCTCCAACATGTAATAAGGACACATGCTCCACCATGTTCATAGCAGCCTTATTATAATAACCAGAAGCTGGAAAGAACCAAGATGTCCTTCAACAGAGGAATGAATACAGGAATTGTGGTATATATATACATAATGGAGTAGTATTCAGCTATTCAAAACAAGGAATTCATGAAATTCTTAGGCAAATGGATGAAACCAGAAAGTGTCACCCTGAATGAGGTAACCCAATCACAAAAAAAACAAAAACAAAAACAAAAACAAAAACACACACTTGGTATGCACTCACTGATAAGTGGATTTTAGACCAGAAACTCAAAATAAACAAGTTACAATTCACAGACCACAGGAATCTTAAGAAGAAGCAGGAATGAAGTGGGGATGCTTTGGTTCCTCTGAGAAAGGGAACAAAATACTCACAGGAGCAATTATAGAGACAAAGTGTGGAGCAGAGACTGAAGGAAAGGCCACCAAGAAACTGCCCTACCTGGGGATTCATCCTATAAACAGACATCAAACCCAGACACTATTATGGATGAGAAGAAGTACATACCAAAAGGGGCCGTTATGGTTGTCTCCAGAGGTGCCCTGCCAGAGCCTTATACATACACAGGCAGATGATAAGAGCCAACCACTGGATTGAGCATGGGATCTCCGATGGAATAATTGGTGGAGGGCAGACTGGAGTAGCTGAAGGGGTTTGCAGCCCCATGGGAAGAACAATGATGTAGGCCACCCAGATGACCCAGGACTGCCAGGGACTAAACCATCAGCAAACAGGTACATATGGTTCCAGCCCAAAGTGTGGCAGAGGCATGCCTTGTCAGGCATCAGTGGGAGAAGAGGTCCTTGGTCCTGTGAAGGCTCAATAGATGCCCCATCAAAGGGAATTCGTGGTGTGAGGGAGGTGGGAGTGTGTCATGTAGAGGGGCATATACTTGGAGGCAGGGGGTGGGAGGAAGTGTTGGGGTTTTAGGAAAGAGGGAAATTGGGAAAGGTTTTAGCATTTGAAATGTAAATGAAGAATATATTCAATAATAGAAGGAAAGAACGAAAGAAAAGAAAAGAAAGGAAGAAAGAGGAAGAAAGAAAGAAAGAAAGAAAGAAAGAAAGAAAGAAAGAAAGAAAGAAAGCAAGCAAGAAAGAAAGCAAGCAAGCAAGCTGAACAAGGCGGCAGGGGAAGCAAACAAGTAACATCCTTCCATGGCTTCTGCATCTGCTCCTGCTTCCTGACCTGCTTGAGTTCCAGTCCTGACTTCCTTTGGTGATAAACAGCAATGTCGTAGAATAAGCTGAATAAATCTTTGTCTCCCCAACTTGCTTCTTGGCCATGATGTTTGTGCAGGAATAGAAACCCTGACTAAGACGGTGGCTCAGTGTATGAGAGATCTCAGGGGTCTGGGTTAGTTTAGATTGCTGGTCTTCCTATGAGGTCACCCTCCTCCTTAGCTTCTTCTAGCCTTTTCCTAATTAAACCACAAGGGTCCCTGGCTTCTGTCTATTCATTGGGTGTACCTATCTGCTTCTGTCTCAATCAGCTGTTTGTTGGGCCTCTTGGAGGGCAGCCATACTAGGCTCATGTCTTTAAGTATATCATAATACCAGTAATATTGGCAGGCCTTGCAGCCCCACCTTGAAATGGGTCCCAATTTGGGCCAGTCAGTGGATGGACCTCTTTTCCCTCAATCTCTTCTCCATTTTTGTCCCTGCAGTTCTTTTAGACAAGGACAATTCTGAGTCAGAGTTTTTGACTGTGGGATGGCAACCCTGTCCATTCACCTGATGCCCTGTCTTTCTACTGGAAGTGGGTTCTACAATTTCCTTCTCCCCACTGTTGGGCATTTCATCAAAGGTTCCTCCCTTTGAGTCTTCAAATTCTCTAACCTCCCAGGTCTCTGGTGCATTCTAGAGGGTCCTCCTATCACCCACCTCCCAAGATTGTATATTCCCATTCATTCTGCTGGGCCTTGGGGCTTCACTCCTATTTCCCACCAAATACCTGATCATGTTCCCCTTTTCCCCCTGCCTCTCCCCCTCTCCTCTCCAACCCAGTTCCATCCCTCCCTCTACTTTCTAGTTTCTTTCCCCTCTCAAGCGGGACTGAAGCATCCTCATTTGGGCCCTATGGATTGTTAAACTTTTTGAGTTCTGTGGATTGTATCCTGGGCCTGTGCTTATCAAGATAATATGCACTTGTGAGTACATACCATGCATGTCCTTTTGGGTCTGAGACACCTTACTCAGAATGGTATTTACTAGTTCAATACATTTGCCTGTAAAACTCATGATGCCCTCATTCTTAATAGCTGAATAGTAGTCCATTGTGTAAGTGATCCATATATTCTGTATCAACTCTTTCATGTTGGGACATCTGGGTTGTTTCCAGCTTCTGCCTATCAAAAATAAGGCCACTATGAACATTGTGGAGCATATGCCCCTGTGGCATGGTAGGAAATCTTTTGGATATATTCCCAGGAGTGGTATAGCTGGGTCTTCAGGTAGAACTATGTCCAATTTTCTGAGGAACTGCCAGACTAATTTCCAGAGTGGTTGTACAAGCTTGCAATAATCCCACCAGCAATGGAGGGGTGTTTGTCTTTCTCTGACTTCTCACAAACATGTTCTGTAACCTGAGTTTTTGATCTTAGCGATTCTGATTGGTGTAAGGTGGTATCACAGAATCGTTTTGTTTTGCATTTCCCTGGTCACTAAGGACTTAGAACATTTCTTTAAGTGCTTCTTAGCCATTTGAGATTCCTCTGTTGTGAATCCTCTATTTAGTTCTATGCCCCATTTTTTGATGGGTTTGTTTGCTTTTGGGAGGTTAGCTTCTTGAGTTCCTTTTTAAACTACCTGAAGTAAGCTAGGTTAAACATTGCAATGCCATTCATTTTCTTTTAGATGAATTATCCAGAACAGGCAAATTCAAAACATAAAATATATTAGAACCTATCAGTTACTATGTAATGGGCACAGCTTTTGTATTTTGTGACATGGGCACAAATATTCATTTGAAAGTTTTAAGAAGAGTCATATTTCTACAACTTTACAATGCAATTAATATTATTGACTTAATACTTAAAATTCCTTAAATGGCATTTTATGTAATCATAGTAAAATTGAAAACAGCAATCCTACTGACCAAAACAAAATGACAGAAGGCGGATAAGATGCTAAAAAGACATCATGAAATTCACAGGCAAATGGATGGAACTTGCGAATATCATCCTGAGTGAGGTGACTTAGTCACAAAGGAACACAGTATGTAATCACTGATAAGTGGATATTAGCCCCAAAGTTCGGAATACCCAAAATTCAATTCCCAGACCATATAAAGCCTAACGAGAAGGAAGACCAAAATGTGGATGCTTCAGTGCCTTTTAGAAGGGTGAACAAAATACTCACAGGAGGAAATATGGAGACAAAGTGTGGAGCAGAGACTGAAGGAAAGGCCATCCAGAAACTGCCCCACCTGGGATTCCATTCCATATACAGCCACCAAACCTGGACATTATTGTGGATTCCTAGAAGTTTTTGCTGATAGAAGCCTGGTAGGGCTGTTACCTGAGAGGCTCTGCCAGTTACTGACAAATAAAGAGGAGGAAGCTTGCAGTCAACAATTGGACTGATCTCAGGGGTCCCAAATGGAGGAGTTGGAGAAGGGACTGAAGGAGCTGAGGGTGTTTGTAGCCCCATGGAGGGAGCAACAGTGTCAACAGGCCAGATGCCCTGGAGTTCCTGGGGACCGGACCACCAACCAAAGAATACACATGGAGTAACCCATGGTGCTGTGCACAGTGCTCGCTATCTTCTGTGGCAGAAGATGGCATTGTTGAGTTTCAGTGGGAGGAGAGGCTCTTGGGCCTGAGGGTGTTTAATGCCTCAGTGTAGGGTAATATAATACCAGGACAGGAGGATGGGTGTGGGTGGGTGGGGAGCACCCTCATAGAGGCAGGGGAAGGAGGGATGGGATAGGGGGTTTCTGAAGGGGAGACCTGGAAAGGGGAAAACATTTGAAATGTAAATAAAGAATATATCCAAGGGAAAAAAAAAGAAAAAAAAACACGGAATAACAACAAAAACAGAAGCCCAAAATACAACCAAAAAATATAGTAGTTTTCAGGAAAAGTAAAATAGAAGAGTGTTATGTGAATGTAACAAAAAAAAATCTATCACTAACAGTTTACTTAGGTAACTTAGGTCAATGCTTTCAGAGTGATCAACTTCAAAAGTAGACAGGTAGAGTGTCATTAAATATTAAGCCCTTGTTCTACATGAAAAGAAAACTGCAATGAGAAGGTAGGAAATGAAGACTGCCACATCATGAAAGTGGAAATAGTTTCCCCATGTTTCATTTGATTGGCTCTAAAATAGTTCAATAAAGCTGTAAGGAGAGGTGGATAAAGAAAGCCTAGGAAAAGATCATTTTCAACACTCATTTATAAATGTTTCTCAGCATCATCTAGTTTAGTTTTGCATTTCCTCAAATTGCTGATGTGGGTCATTTTCATGCCTCATTTTCATAAGCAAGAATGAAATATGTCGAAGTATACTAACAACAGGGTGTGGAGACACACCATACAGAAGAGCTCACATTTCAAATATTAGTACAAGGAGCTTCTTCCCTAATTGTGTAAATTTCCAGTTCTACTAAGGAACAGCTGGGATCATGTGCCCTTGATACCAAAAGGCCTTCCAAAAGGAGACAATATGTATGAACTATAATGTACAGTCCATTCCTTGCTGTAATACAACCAGGAAAATGAGCTGATATTTCTAATTCACACACCCTGTGGGTTTTTCAGTATGTTTCACGAATTGAGTGAATAATGCCATAGTTAGAGGGAAAAATTATTTGTCAGAAAACAAAGGATGAAGAGAGAAGGAATAATTGACACAGAACGTCATATGATGTCATCAGTAAAGCTCCAGAGCTGGAGTTTTGAGATAATTCCAAACAAAACCCCAGACATTGGTTTGGAAAGTTTGTATAATCTGTGTTCTACTTTTATAGCATTCCAATGAATGGTCTTCTAAATTATAAACACTTTCTTGAAATTGAAGTCCCTGAGAATTGGCAACAATTGCAGCTTAAATGGATGGAAGAAAATGTGACTAATATTTGAAGAGGAGATATTAATAAATAAAAGAGCCAGAGAATACTTCATTGTATACAGCATACCTGTGATGTGACTGAGGGCTCATCTACATAATGACATTATCCTTGTAATTTGAGCTATAATAATTAAAGATGGCATTGGAAGTTGGAGTCTTTAATCAAATATCCATTTCGTCTAGGTGGTCCTGGTGATGAATGTCTGTACTCTCAGCACTCAGGAGGCTGAGGCAGGAAGATTGAAGAGTTTGATGTCAGTCTGGGCTACAGAGTGAAACAATGTCTGAAAAAGTAAATATTGTGCCCTCCCACCAATCTGTTAGCTGGAATTCCTGTGGTAGCCATAACCCTGCTCCACCTAGGGTTGAGTGCTCAGATCAAGGTGAAGCCCTTTGTTCTCCCAGGACCTGTAGCTTCTTGAGAGACACTAGCTGCCACCTGAGGCTGGCCACCTGCAGGGCAAGCAAACCAGTTCTGCAGACCTGTTTCTAGCCTTTGAGGCGAAGGGTTTCCCCCACCTATATATAATTGGAGACCTCCATTAAACTTTGAGCCTTGAACAGAAATCTAGTCTTGGCTCCATGTTTCTCTTCGCCTCCTTCCCATATATCCCCAGCTTCATTTCCCGGTAACCCAGTTCGAATGTAGCTGGGGGCGGCTACAAAATACGTTTAATGTTTTTTGTTTGGCTTTTCTAGACAGATTTTACCAGGTAGTATAAAAAGCAATGTGTTTGTCATTCATCATATTTTGTTTCCTACCTCAACTGTACCCCCATTCTCTTTGTCTCCTTATTATCATTTTAATGAATATAGTGGCTAGTACTTAAAAATTGAAGTACTAAATGCGCACCCTGCTATCACTCTATTCCCTTTCTACCTCTCCTCCTACCTTCAATGAACTACTGGAAGGAGCGAGGAAGTGAGTGAAAGGTCCTAATTGTCCCTTCAGTTATTCACTGGTTCACTCAAGATGTGTGGGTAGCTGTGCTGGCCTCAGTGTTTTCTGGGGACACTTGTGAAGAGTGAGACCCATTTAGCCCACAGAACTGAGATCATAGAGATTAACAGAGTAATCTGTAACTCATTCCCAAGCATGAGTGCCTTGTCAGGTTCCTTTTTTGATACAGTGTGGGACTAAAACAAAACTTAAATGCTCTGTATATTCTATTTTTTTATATACCCATGAGAAGGGTTTCTGAGACATCTCCACTTAAAATTCATCTTGCATCTCAGATTACTCCTCCTCCTAGTCTATAATATTGTACAGAGAGAGCAGTTAGGAGCCTCAAGGACACTTCATAGAAGAGATGAGCTAAGTTCACTGACTGGGGAGGAAGATTTTGTTCTAATAGATCCTTAAAGATTTCCAAAAGCTTTTTTCTTCTATACTGAACAAGAATTACTATCAAAACAAATATTGTATGATAGCAAAGTTCTAATTCATTAAGACAGCACATTTTGACATTACCAACTCAAATGCTAACAGTACCTCTATTGTATGCGACCTGGAAATTAAATTCCTGAGACCAAATGATCACCACCTTCAGACTGTTTTGACCCACCAGTTCCCAACAACACAGAGACTTTTTATTATTTATGAATGCCTATGCCTTATAGTTAAGCTTATTTCCAACTAGGTCCTATAACTTAATTTACCCATTTATTTTGCTCCATGATTGTCAAGTGGTCTGTTATTTCTCATTCAGTCCCTGAAAGTCAGACTTCCTTTGTGTCTGGGTGGCAAATTCTCTGCACAAATTCTTCACATAGTTCCTATCTTTGCCTTTCCTCTCCTGACCTATAGGCCACCAGTGCTTTATTAAACAAATCAGAAGGTGATGGAGGAGACTATGATGAAGGTGCTGAGCGATTAGAATAACAATACCAAAGTCCCAACAGTACTCAGCACTCTGCTGGTACAGAAATCAACATCTGAATACAAAGACAACCTTTACAAGGTACTCAGGGAAGACTATGGAATATAAGTTAAATACAGAAAGCTACTCCCCAGAATGTGGGGCAGTGTGCTGTGAGAGGCAGCCTGGTTCCTTGTCAGTCACAGGTGATTCTGAAGGGATGGAAGGCATTTTGCCATACTCCTGGGCCCCTGGCTCCTGTCATGTAGCTACAGCCCCCCACAGCCCCCCTGTAGAAAGGTCTGTGGCCATCAGTCACTTAGGAGCAGCACCCCAAGTCCTCCCACAGGTATTCCCAATCTCTCAGTCCAAGCCAATAGGAAGTACCTGTTGTCAGATCCTGACCCATTCCAAAACTGTATATAAGAATGGAATCTAGAAGGAATAAAGGTGTGTGAGAATTACTCAGTCCTCTGAGAGTTTCTGTCATAAGAGCTGTAACACTGCCAATTAGGAAGAGATCTGCTCTCCCCAAAATGTCTGCAGCAGCTCTCCTGCACTCCTTGTAGGCTCAATCCAGTCCAGCCAGACTCAGTGAAGGCTTAGCATCTTGCAGCAACTGAGGAGACAGAAGGAGGTGGAGGCAGCTGCAGCTGCAGAGGTGGTTCCCCCTCCCTGCTCACACTCTCTCCCCTTTGCCAGAACCCTTGCACCTGGTCTGGCCAGAGATCTCCATGGAAAGTCTGCAGTACACCAGCCCATACCAGAACTCCTTTGTTTAACATTAAAATAACTGAACGTTTTTTTTGAAGGGAGGAAGTGTATGTAGATAGAGTAGAATATTCTACACATAGGGGAAACATTGTAATTAAGATACTTTAAAAGTGTAGGGAAATGCCAGGACAGGGAAGCAGGAGTATGGTGGGTTGGTGACCAGGAGGAGGAGGGACATGATAGAGGGTTTTTGGAGGAGAAATGAGAAGGGGATAACATTGAAATATAAATAAGGAAAAATCTAATTAAAAAATATAAAGGAGATTAAAATGAGTTTTAAACTGTATTTACTAAAAAAAGATACTTTAAAAGTTATTGCAGATGTTTATTTAATATTGGAAAAGCATTCATAAAGTATTTTTTTTCATCAAAAAACAGTAAGGATTTATACAATCCAAGGAAAAAAGAATCTAAAAAAAATTTTTTGACCTGGTACAGCTTAAAAAGGTCTTCCAGACTCTTGAGTAGAATTATCGAACTCAGTAATGAAATGCTTAAGTTCATCAACGCAGAGCTCACCTATTTCATGTAGGCACTGTTTTAGTGAAAACTGGATAGGCTTTTCTAATGAGGGATCTTTTTCAATGAGCATTTTCACCACCTTTGTAAAAGTCTCACAGTCTTGTTGGTAAAGCTTCTCAATCTCTTTGCTTTTCATAGCAATGGCTTCAGAGCGGCTGCTAAGCTGGTGGTTTTCATACATTTCTGTGCCACCTGTTGTGTTTGACTTGGGTTCTTCTGTTTTGTTTGACTTTGGTTCTTCTGTTGTGTGTGACTTGGGTTCTTCTGTCTGCTCAATAAATAAGAGTGCCTTGGATTGTGCCTTAAACTTAGAAATTTCTGCCAAATTATTTTTTTCTGAATTCTCTTGTATTTTGTTAACACACTTGGTTTCAGCCTCATCAAGTTCCTTCTCAGTTACCCTACTGGCTTTGTCTAGCACCTTGGATGAAACTGCAGAATTTGATGGCAACTTTCGTCTTGAACTTTTTAAAGACTGGAAGGATCTCTCTTTACGTCTATTCTGAGACTGATAGAAGGAGTGTGCCCTGCTTTGCTCCTGAGAATACCTTCTACTGTTGATCCTAGAGCTGGATTGGTTAAGTGGGTAGTTCTTCCAGCCTGCAGGTGATTCTTTGAAAACAGAAACATTCATTTTAGGGGGAAACTGTTCTCTTGAATAATGGGAAGAGTAGAATCTTTTTCTTCTAAAGCTATTTCTCATGCCTTTGTAGTCAGGCTGCCGGCTTGTGCGATGATCATCTCTTGCCCATCTGTAGCCAGATTCATGATGATAAATGTGAGATGGGCCACGTCTTCGATTACGAGAAAAACTGTGGCTTGCGTCACGTACTCTGCAATCAACATGACTGTAATATTTACTGTAGCCTCCTTCATCATGCCTGGCTAGCAGAGGTGGTCTCTTGTTAAGTAGAGGTGGCATCTTGCTTAGCAGAGGTGGTATTTTTGGCACATTAAATACATTACAGTAGCCATCACTGTGATGGCGTCGAGGAGGCACTCGTTCTCTTGGATGTCGTTTGTAGTCATATTGTTCCTGAGACCATGCTTCATTTCTTTGGGATGGCACTACTTTCCACTGCTGTGCCTCCGCAGCCACTGCCACCACTGTTTGCTGGTAGAAAGCTTTAAAGAGGAAACAAATAAATACTTATAAAGATATGCAGAAATACAATTAAGCAGGTGAAGGAAATAAATAAAACTGTGTAATACCTAGAAGCAGAAATAGAAGCAATAAAGAAAACACAAACTAGAGAATCCTAGAGATAGAAAACTTAATGAAGATAACAGGAAAAACAGATGCAAGTAACACTAAAATAATACAAGAAACAGAAGAGAGAACTTCAGGTATAGAAGACACGATAGATGAACTTAATACTTCAGTCAAATAAAATGTTAAATCTAGAAATTTCTTGCTATAAAAAATCTAGGAAATCAGATACCTTGAAAAGTCCTAACCTAAGAGTAATAGGAATATAAGAAGGTGAAGAGTCCCTGGTCCAAGGTTCAGAAAATATTTTCAACAAAATTATAGAAAACTTCTCCAACCCAAAGAAAGATGGGCCTATAAACATGCAAGAAGCTTATAGAACACCAATTAGACTGGACTAGAGAAGAAAATCCTCCCACTGCATGATACTTAAACACAACTCTGCAGAACGAAGAAAGGGAAAAAGGCCAGTTAACTTACAAAGGCAGACATATCAGAATTATGTATGACTTTTCAGAGAGATTCTAAAAGCTAGAAGGGCCTGGAAAGATTTCTTGCAGCTTCTAATAAACCCACCTAGACTATTATACAATGCAAAATTCTCAATCACCATAGATGGAGAAATCAAGATTTCAAAACAAATCTGAATTCCAAAAAATATATATTCACAAATCCAGACTTACAGAAAATACTAAAATGAAACTTCCACTCTAAGAAGGATAACTACATCCAAGAAAACACATGAAGTAAGTAATTCCATACCAACAAAAACAAGAAAAGCATGTGTGCATGCATGACTGCTTCCTCGAGATTGCACAAGCGTGCGCAAATACACAAAAATACACACACACACACACACACTTACTAAAAAAGCCTATATACCACAAAATCGGAAAATCTTAATGAAATGGAGGATTTTCTAGAAAGATACCAACTACCAAAGTTAAGTCAAGCTCAGGAAAACTATTTAATCAGCCATGTAAACTCCTAAAGAAACAGAAGCAGTGATTAAAAGTCGTCCAACCAAAAAATTCCAGGGCCAGATGGTTTAGTGCACAATTGAACCAGAGCGAATACTAATTCTCCTCATACTATTCCACAAAAAAGAAACAGAAGTTAACACTGCCAAATTCATTCTATGAGGCCATAGTCACCCAGATTTCTAAACCACATGAAGACTCAACAAAGAAAGGCAACTTCAGACTGATTTCTTTTATGAACATTGAGCAAAAATATGCAATAATATACTTGAAAACTAAATCCAGGAACACATCAAAAACATCATTCATCAAGTAAGCTTCATCCCATGGATTAAGGGATGGTACTATATATAAAAATCCATCATATGTTTTCCTTATAAGATTTGCTATGGTCATGGTGTCTTTTCACACCAATAGAAAGAAAAGAAATAGAAAGAAAAAGAAAGAAATCATGGAAGGAAAGAATGTGAGAAGGATCATTGCAAACCACAGAGCAGAGAAAGGTCAAGAATTTGTTCGAAATAGTTCAGCATATATAAGCTTTCATGTCTGTGTTGATTCTAAACCAACGCCTCTACCATGTATGAGACTTCCTGGGCAAAGCAATATTTGACTGAAGTAAAATGTGTAGAAGAGGGGAAGGAAGAAAAGCTATATAGAAGCCTAGATCCTATTAGTGGAGAGAAGGGGAGGAAGAGAGAGAAATTAACAATTAAGTTACATTATAATGAGATAACAACATCCCTACTAGACACCACTAGCTAAGAAGTAAAACTTCAGTGCTAGGAATAGATTACCACTTTTGGGAATTGCCCAATGAGGTCCCATAGACGCTTAAACATTATAGAATCTTTCCAATGTTCTTAGATGCCCTCCATACCTTGACAGTAAGGTCCAATTTCTGACGACTCCATGTATTTGAACCACACGAACAGATCAAACTGATCTAATCTGGAAGTTTCATTTTCTTCTGGCTAGATTTTAGAGAGCTACCAAGGAAAAAAGCAATAGTTAGTCTTACACAGCTGTAAATTCTATAAGGTACAATGACATCTTATCTAGCAAGATATATCTCCTGGTGCAACAGTAGCATAAATATTATTGAAGTAACCAACCACTTTTTAAACTGGATTTAACTACCACTCCACAAGATTAAACCCATACCTTGTACCAATCTCAGGCCAAAAACATGAGGCTTGAGAAGTCATAGGCTCTTAGGAGAGAACCTACTAGTGGAATTCTGATAAGTGAACACAGTATTAATTCAACTGCTAATGACTTATTATTATTTCCACACATTAATACAGCCCTTACTAGAGAACCTTCTATTTGCAAAAGATGGTGATTAATAGAAAAGATCTAGAACTGGCCAAAGAATGGAAATTAAGAAATTGCAGAATAGAATATTTATATCATATTCATCAACCCCAAGGCTCATGGACCATTTCAGTAGAGAGGGTGCAAAGAGTGTAAGAGCTGGAATTGGCATTGGGTAAATACAAATGGTAGTCTCAGGACACAACAAGGCACCTCCACATATAAACTTACAGTGGTTATGACATCATACAAGAGCCCTAGGTAAACTCAAGCCAGACCACATCCCAGAATGGAGAGGGGAATGAACATGAACCCCTACCCATGGAGCTATTAACAATTGATAACTGCTGGGGGGGGCATAAGTTTTCTTTAAGTAAGTAGCCCAATTGACCAGTGAAAGGCCACATAAACAAAAATCTGAGGTAAAACATAAATTGGCCTTGATTGATGGGTTAAGAAAAACCAAAAATCAAAATGAGTACACAGAGTTCGGTGGGTAAAGAAAGAGAGTGGATCTAGGAGAATTTGTGGGCTCGGATGAATATGATCAAAACACGTTCGAAATTCTCAAAAAAGGTAATAAAGATTTTTAATGAGGTAGTGAAGAAGCAACTATGATTTTTCATAGGGAAGACTTTTTTTCTAGTAATTAACCCAATTAAACAGCAAAAAAATTGTGATACACACATGCATATATATATATATATATATATATATATATATATATATATATATACACAGATCTGCTACTGAGATATATATATATATCTCAGTAGCAGACAGATAAAATGGCCTATTAGAGAAACAAGTCAGGTTCCCTCATGGTAATAATATCTAAACACGTGTGTGCAGATGTTGGTTCCCTCTGGAACTAGAGTAATGGTCAGTTGTGAGCCACCTGAGATAGGTACTGGCAATTAAACTTGAGTCCAGTAGAAGAACAGTATACATTCACAACCAGTTAATCATCTCTCCAGTCCCAAAATGCTTTTACTTTTTGGTAGAACTTGCTTTTAACATTCTACATATAGTTAGATTTCTGTCTGTTACATGCTATAGTATGCCTTCCTCTTCAGGTATATCTAAAAAAGCTCTCATTGACTGCTCCATAAGTGGGTTCTGACACTCTTGTAGTTACCTTCAGCTCTGTCATAAAATGTTTTTCTATCTTGTAACTATTATATTCAGTCTGCAAAATCTCTTTTCAATTTGACTTCCTATAGGGATATGGGTCTTCTCATGATATCACGGCACAAAGCTCTGTCATGATCAGATAGTAGATTTTAAACATAGTTTATATACCATGTGAAGGCTAAAAACAAAAGAGTTGCATTGCAGAAGGAAAAATAAAGCATGACAGTGGCAACCATGTTGCAGAAGTGAGTCACACTATCCTGATACCTACTTATCCTGGTAGGATTTCAGGCCTTGTCTTCCCCATACATAAAGTCTTCGGAATCTTAAAAGAGGAAACCTATGTTTATCATTGATTCTGGCCTAGGGCTTCCTGTGTTAAGGATGCATCTCTAGTATATATCAAAGACTTATTGTATAGATGTGTAGATTGTGTTACCATGGGTTACCTTTGTCATCGCTGCCCCACTATCACTAAACATCAATCATCCTCAAAAGTGATTCAAACATTTATCTGCACCAACAAAATAAACCACAGAGGTTCAACACTAGTATGTCATTTTTTCTCCCAAGGATCAAGTACCCCAGGACTGATTTCTGTAATTAAGAAGCAGGGCTGCCAGGAAGTGCTTGCTGATGAAAGGCTGATATGGCTGAATCCTGAGAGTCTCCACCACAGCCTGACAAAGACGGTG
Source organism: Tokudaia tokunoshimensis (assembly GCA_036184795.1). Taxonomy (NCBI): domain Eukaryota; kingdom Metazoa; phylum Chordata; class Mammalia; order Rodentia; family Muridae; genus Tokudaia; species Tokudaia tokunoshimensis. The sequence continues at coordinate 21,200,437 of BTHU01000023.1, read as the reverse complement.
GATGCTCGCAGGTAACCATTGGACTGAGCTCCAGGGGTACCAGATGGAGGAGTTGGAGAAGGGACTGAAGGAGCTGAGGGGGTTTGCAGCCCCATGGAGGGAGTAACAGAGTCAACAGGCCAGACTCCGCCCCTGGAGCTCCTGGGGACTGGACCACCAACCAAAGAGTTGGTGGACACATATGTGGCAGAGGATGGCCTTGTTGGACATCAGTGGGAAGAGAGGCCCTTGGACCTGAGGGTGTTTGATGCCCCAGTGCAGGGGAATGCCAGGTCGGGAAAATGGGAGTGGGTGTGGGTGGACGAGCACCCTCATAGAGGAGGGGAAGGGGGGATGGGATAGGGGGTTTCTGAAGGGGAGACAAGGAGAGGGGAAAACATTTGAAATGTAAGTAAAGAAAATATCCAATCAAAAAAAGACACTTCCGGAGGATCCGGCTATACCACTCCTGGGCATATACCCAGAGACTTTACCTGCATGCAATAAGGACACATGCTCCACTATATTCATAGCAGCCTTATTTATAATAGCCAGAAGCTGGAAAGAACCCAGATGTCCCTCAACGGAGGAATGGATTCAGAAGATGTGGTATATTTACACAATGGAATACTACTCTGCAATTAAAAACAATGAATTCACGAAATTCCTAGGCAAATGGTCAGAACTTGAAAATATCATCCTTAGTGAGGTAACCCAATCACAAAAGATCACACATGGTATGAAGTCACTGATAAGGGGATATTGACCCAGAATCTCAGAATACCCTAGACACAATCAGCATATCAATAGATTTCTAAAAAGATGGAAGGAGAGACCCCTGGTCCTGGAAAGACTGGATGTAGGGGAACGCCAGGACAGAGTAATGAGAGGGGGTTGAACGGAGAAAAGAGGGAGGGAAGGGGGCTTATGGGACTTTCGGGGAGGGAGGAAACGGGAAAGGGGAAGTGATTTGGAATGTAAATTAAAAAAAAATAAATTAAATTAAAAAAAAAAAAGTTAGTAATCTTGAATAAACAAGAAGAAGAAGAAGAAGAAGAAGAAGAAGAACAACAACAACAACAACAACAACAACAACAGCAGCAACAACTACAACCACCATCACCACCAACACTGCCACCTCCACCACCACTGCCACCACCAGCAGCACCACCACCACAACCACCATCAGGGTTAAAATTTCAAAGATTCCTTTCATCCTGATGCAGAAGTCTCAGTGAAAGGCAAGATGTCCCCATGCACATGACCTATGATGAAAAGATCACCCTTGATATGGAAGGAGAGGAGAATAAGGGGCTCAACCAAGCATTTCCAGAGCAAGCACCAAGGAATAACTTACACCCCAACTCTTGCTACCCATTCAAATTGTTCAATTTGACCCGAGAATTCCATTTTATCCTGTGTTTCATTTTGAAACCTTAGAAGGCACACTGATGTACTGTGACCTCAGGGTAGGGTAGAGTATAGACAGGCAAGGTATTCTCAGCTCTCATCAGAAAAAAATTCTCCTAATTTCCTCCAGCCATCATAGGCTGCCCACTGGGTTGCTGTTTGTGTGAGATAGATAGCTCCCCCTTTCTCTCTTTCTCCCCTCTCTCCCTTTTTCACTCTGCCTCCTATTCTGGCCATCTGCCTACTGTTAACTTCAGCTTTAACTTGATCCACGACTCAGTCAAGGAAGAAAGGCTTTGTTCAGTTCTGTATCTCTCAGAGGCCTGACCCATGCCCCTAAAGTACCTATGTTGACAGCATACTATCTACTTTTACATGTAGAGTCTCCAGATGACAACAGAGGCAATAAGAAGAATGAAAGTGAACTAGATATGTCTCCACTATCCTAGCTTCAGGGTTGTTTCCACCAGGCTCCTTTGTTGAACCATAGCCTTGGAATGGTATCTTTTAGAGGTCTACATACCTTTGGAACTAGATGCTATAGCTGAACCTGTTCAAACTACTCAGTGAGAATGTTACAGTATACGTTGTGTCATACATGTCCTTATAAAGGTTCTACATTAAGATATATTGACAAGGATTTACACCTCTATATATGGCTGCCTTCTTGAGGCAAGTTCCCCTGTACTTGGGAGAACCCTCTGGATTATCAGACATCAATGTCAGTGACATAACATGGCCTTTCATCTGACTCATTTTCCTCGATACTTTCAATACCACTCCCATTCTGTTCTTACCTTATATTTAATAGTCTCCCGAGACAGTGGTTAATAAAGCTCTGGCTTTGTTAAAAATTCCTCTGGCTCCCTCAAGCCTTTTCTGTATTATTTTCCTCTGCCTCTAGACTCCTGAGGAAAAATTGACCATTTTTCTGCACTGTTTCTTTCCAAGGGATTCATTATACAGTTTAGACCTCATGTCTAGGAAAATCTGTTTCCTTCATTAACACTATTTTATTTTATGGGAGAATCCCATGTTTTTACACTCTAAATGAGAATAGTACTGAGATCAGAACAGAGGTGCTCAACAAACAACTACTGAATGACTTCATTATGAAAGTCAGCATTATTTCATAGCCTAAATGAAGTCAGCCAAGACTTCATGCTGGACAGACCTTCTGGTTGAGCACAATATTGTTTCTAAAGTGCACTGTGAATCATTAGTTTATGCTGTCTTGGTTACTTAATGGCTCATATATGATAGATGTCTTGGATACAAAGTCCTAGCACACAACAGTAACCAGTTCTTTCTAAGAACATACTTCAGCAAGGAAGGGTAGCCAGTTAGACCCTGGCAGCTACAGATGATAATTCTGTTATGCTTCATAGACTCTAAATTCCTATCTTGCTTCTAAGTGATGAGAAATTTCAAGTCTCCAAGGAAATCATATAACATGAGAAAACTTAGGAAACTACAGGGCCCTGGAACAGAGTTTAGAAAACACTTAGGCAGTGGAGGCTGTTTTCAAGAAGTTTTGACAGTATAAATTCCTCTTCATCAGAGTTACCACATATTAGTCCAAGATAGTTATTATATTTTCTTCCTATAAGCATTCATGGTGTTCTGAATCTGGTACATTTGCCAAATTGTAGATTTATTCCTATTTCTATACATCTGTTGAAAGAATGTGTGTTCTATCTCATTAGGGAGTTACTTGAAGTCACAGGTTGCTAATTCCAAATGAAAAGAAATAGTGATTAATCTGGGAGATAACACATTGATGTAACAGATGTCTATTATAATGAGTTACACATTTGTTCCATGTTTATACTAGAGTACAAAAAGGAGATTCAAGTATTTTGTAAAAGAAAAGGAAAAGAAAAAATGGGGGTGAGAAGGTAGGGAGCTACAAAATACTTGAAAATGTTTATTCAGTCCTCAAGTTAGATGTGACAGAGACTACCAGTATGTCTACAAGGTGGCAGGTAAAGAGTTGAGAGAAGGTCAAGAGCTAGGGCAGAGAGGGAGAAACAGGAATTTGTATTCCTGGCTTCATTTCAGGGTGTGGGTATTAACTTCGTCCATCTCACTTGGCTAACAGAAGCATTAATGCCAAAACCGGCAATTTCATCAGTATCAGTTACACAGAACATGGGGTTTCAGAGGAAGGCACAAGAAAACGGAGAATGATGCATGTGATTCTATTCAAATAATTTAAAACAAAGTTGGTAGTCTATTTTCTTGTCAAGAATAATAAAGATCAGACTATGGACTTGGAAGGAGAAGTGCAAGTGGCTTCCTGCTGCTCCATATTAACTTTGGTCCAATACAAACTTCAGAGTTGACTTTTTACACACACACACACACACACACACACACACACACACACACACACACACACGCACACACACACACACACAAATCCATTTTAAATGATCTTCATATATGGTTTCCTAGTTAACTCTGTGAGCAGAACAATAGATTAAGAGGCTGCCAGCCTAAGGTAAATGGTATAAGAGGACACATGTCTGAGCCACACTGAAGCTATGCACTTGAATGGTAAAAATAAAGAGTCTGTACACCCAAGTTTCTTCTTCATAGCTGATGAAAGGTTTCTAATATTGGTCTGCTTCTCATTATTTTCATCTTATTCTCATAATCTCAAGAACTAAAGTGCACCCTGAAAAATAAATGATAGACCAACCAGATGCATGTATATACAGAACAAAAATTTAATGAATGAAGATAGGCTGAAATTAATGAATGAGATGTTCACAGAGATAAATATTAGTAACCAATGTGTTCATTATCCTGTGTATATGCTGTACTCATTGACAGCTTTTATCATCAATGTGACCAAATCTATTAAAGAAGCAAAGGTCTATTTCAGCTCATGGTTCCAGTGGACTCAGTACATGACTAATTTCCCTATGTACATGGACAGAATGTCCTGGTATACAGGATGTACAGAGAGAGAAAATCCTGAGACTATAGTATATCTTTGAAAGCATATACCCCCAGTGACTCTATTTTTCTTGCTAGGACTCAACACCCAAAATTTCCAACACTTTCCAATCAAATGACACAGGTAGAAAACCAAGCATGCAATATGCAAGCCTGTGAGGCATACCTATATTCACACCACAACATTCTGTCTTGGGTCTTAAAAGGCCTATGACTATCTCTGTGCAAAATGTATTTAGTCTATCTCTAAGAGTCCCCAAAGTCTTAACAGTTCCAACATTGTTCAAAAGCTGAAGCCCAGTCTCTTCTGAGTCTCAAAGCAAACTTCTAGTTGTAAGGCTTTTAAAATTAAAAAGAAAAAAAGCAAGTTAATTACTCTAATGGCACAGGGGAAAAATTCACATTACAAAAGAAAGGAAGAAGAAAGCAAAAAAAAAAAAAAAAAAAAAAAAAAAAAACCAAAAACCAAAAACAAAAAAACCAGGCTGATCTAATAGAATAATTTCAGGTTGCATACATATTGAAATATCAGATGGTATAAGGTTAAGAAAACAAGGTTACCAGTAATTGGAGAGACAGATCCTGACTATCTGTGTGGCACAACAATGGGGGTGGATGATCAAAAAGAGTACAGAAAACTACTCCAATTGACAAACATCTCTGATAAACCGTTCATCAAGTTTTTTAGCAGGCACAAGCAGAGGAGGTTTCTCAAGATGTCCCTAAAAGGCATCTTAACCCACATGTAGCTAAATCTGACTGAGCATAAGATTTCATTTCTCACTTGAAAAGAAAAGTTTGTATTGTTCTCATTGGAAAACTCAAGGCCATAAAGGGAAGGGAACTGAAGGCATACTGTATCCCAATTTTCCTCTCTAAAACATAAGGGCTCTCTGTAGTAGATAGCAGTGATAACTAATTGACAATAGGTAACATAATAGCAGTTCACCCTTTGTTCAGACATCCATGTATACTATGTATACATGCAACTATACATCCATGTATAGTTAGTTATTTTAAAGTTGCTTATAAAGTGAACAGTATCACATTTGTGTCCTATGTGATGCAACTATTTCTCACATATCCAGAATTCATTCTTCCCCCACTGCAAGCAGGATCACAAAGTCTATTAGTTTTCCTATAACTTGTTAGTGTTTACTTGTCTTTTAGTTCATCACAGTAACTCATTGCTATCCTTCAATTTAACTGTTAAATATTGGGTTAACTTACTCCTTATAATGCCAACGGGCAAAAGTAAGGAGAAAAATCTTATGAATATAAATATGTATGTCCTTACCCAAACAAGGAAGAAAATATGAATGAATAACTCCAACCACATTTTGACAATGGATTGGGTGGCAATTGTCTGGTCCAGTATGCATAGAGATTACAAACATACACAATACCCAAGTAGGGTCATCATCCATTTAGAATGTCAAACTCATATCTACACCATCACTAGGTCACCCCCTCTGCACAGTGTTTCAGTTCAGGATTCTCCAATACTGTGTCTCCATAACAGAGACCAAAGCTGCTACAACAAGTTACTCACTACTTGGTATCTTCTCTGACTCAAGAGAGGCAAGCAGATTAGATACAAAAGTGGCAAAGAGGTGAGCAAAACCTGTCCATATTGTGTTATATTATTTGTGTTTTCTTTCCATTTCCCACCAACCTATATTTTAACCTTTAAAACTAAATCTCAGACCTTCTGGTGGGTATAAAATTTAACTTTACCTTCAACTGATATCTCTATCTCTGTTTCCCTACCCCTTTCCCTCTTTCCCTCCCTTACTCAGACTCCAATAGAGTTTACAAGGAATATCTTCATTTTAATGATACCTAAAAGGCATGCATTAACTTTCTTTGATCTAAGTTGGGTAGCTCAGTTGATTACAGACTAGGGTTAGTGGATTTAGAGTCTTCATGAACACATTTTGCTTTGGACTGAGGAAAAGACTATTTTCAGGGACTTCAAAGTCTAACCCCTCCCAGCCAGTGAGTTCACAATGTGTGATGCTTGTCAATGGCAAGCATAATATGTATGATAGTTCAGTGCAATCTTTCCCCTATTCCTAAAAAAACCAATAGAGAACATTTCTCTTTAATGACAGTCTTTAAATTGTAAAGGAACATGAAATTCTTTTTTATTAAGAAGGCAAATATGCTCAAGATGTTAATATAATTTATATAAGCCTAATTAAAACAATATTAAAAATTCTAGAAAGTGGTAACTATCTTGGAGAACTTTATCTTGTATGCAGGTACACATCACACGCACACACACATACACACCTGTACACACGTATACACACACACACACACACACACACACATACACACACACACACACACACACACACACACACATTTAACCTCAAGGAAATGACAATCTCCGGATACTGTTGTCAAGATCTTTGGAGTGTCAAGTAAAGCATTTAGGGTCAGTGTTCCTCAGGCTCTTTTAATGATAACAAACATCAGTGACAATATACATACACATACACATACATATACACATACAGATACACACACACACACATATGTATATACATATATATATATATATGCATGTATAATTTTACATGCCTTGTTGGGAAACTTTGAGTGGGAAGGAAGGAATTAGGAGCTTTCATAGAAGAGCTTTAGGGAAACAGATGCCTGGGCCCCCAAACCAGACACATCAATTTTCTATAAGTGGGTTCGGGAGACTGTGGGTCTAAACTGTATGGGTATTAAAAAATTTAAACTAACCAATTTATAGTCTGCAGTTAGAGAAGCAGCCACGATTACAGGATCAGTTGCTACATCCATAAGCTATATTCATAAGAAAAAGTCACTCAAATACAAGGGCAGTTTAATTTGTGTTTCTCAGTAGATGAACCCACAATGAAATAATGATAGAAAAACATTTAAGTCAGACATAGGATGATTAATTCTACATTTTGTAAAATTCTCTCTTTTCCAAGCTGGCTATAGTCCTATTGGATTATCTAATTAGTCAACTAGAGCTTCAAACACTTCCCTTAACCAATTAGCCAGTTATTTACTTCCCCTGGCTATGTCATTTTCAATTTTCTAAAGATAAGCATGGCATTTTTTCTTGATACTTTATTTTGACTTTTCAAAGTTCAGAAATTTTACAAGAATGGCAAAATAAAATTCCATTTGCACACAGACACCCCTGGGTAATATTTTGTTTCTCTCCCCACTCTCTCCTTTGCTCTCTTACATAGTTTGGAGTAAGCTGAGGCAGTTCTAAATAGTATAGCAGTGATCTCTCTTTTTTTTTTTTTTTTTAATTTTATTTTTTTAATTTACATTCCAAATCACTTCCCCTTTCCCGTTTCCTCCCTCCCCGAAAGTCCCATAAGCCCCCTTCCCTCCCTCTTTTCTCCGTTCAACCCCCTCTCATTACTCTGTCCTGGCGTTCCCCTACATCCAGTCTTTCCAGGACCAGGGGTCTCTCCTTCCATCTTTTTAGAAATCTATTGATATGCTGATTGTGTCTAGGGTATTCTGAGGTTCTGGGTCAATATCCCCTTATCAGTGACTTCATACCATGTGTGATCTTTTGTGATTGGGTTACCTCACTAAGGATGATATTTTCAAGTTCTGACCATTTGCCTAGGAATTTCGTGAATTCATTGTTTTTAATTGCAGAGTAGTATTCCATTGTGTAAATATACCACATCTTCTGAATCCATTCCTCCGTTGAGGGACATCTGGGTTCTTTCCAGCTTCTGGCTATTATAAATAAGGCTGCTATGAATATAGTGGAGCATGTGTCCTTATTGCATGCAGGTAAAGTCTCTGGGTATATGCCCAGGAGTGGTATAGCCGGATCCTCCGGAAGTGTCATGCCCAGTTTTCTGAGGAGCCGCCAGACTGCTTTCCAGAGTGGTTGTACCAGCCTGCAATTCCACCAGCAGTGGAGGAGTGTTCCTCTTTCTCCACATCCTCGCCAACAACTGCTGTCTCCTGTGTTTTTGATCTTAGCCATCCTGACTGGTGTGAGATGGAATCTCAGGGTTGTTTTGATTTGCATTTCCCTAATGACTAAGGATGATGAACATCTCTTTAGGTGCTTCTCAGCCATTAGATATTCTTCAGGTGAGAACTACTGCATGGTATTGGTACAGTAACAGACATGTAGATCAATGGAACAGAATTGAAGACCCAGAAATGAATCCACACTCCTATGGTCACTTGATCTTTGACAAAGGAGCTAAAACCATCCAGTGGAAAAAAGATAGCCTTTTCAACAAATGGTGCTGGCTCAGCTGGAGGTCAACATGCAGAAGAATGCAAATTGACCCATCCTTATCTCCTTGCACTAAGCTCAATTCTAAGTGGATCAAAGATCTCCACATAAAACCAGACACACTGAAACTAATAGAAGGGAAACTAGGGAAGAACCTTGAACATATGGGCACAGGGGAGAATTTCCTGAACAGAACTCCAATAGCTTATACTCTAAGATCAAGAATAGACAAATGGGACCTCATTAAATTACAAAGTTTTTGCAAGGCAAAAGACACCGTCAAAAAGACAAAGCGGCAACCAACTAACTGGGAAATGATCTTTACCAACCTTACATCCGACAGAGGGCTAATATCCAAGATATACAAAGAACTCAAGAAGTTAAACTCCAGAGAGGCAAGTAACCCTATTAAAAAATGGGGTACAGAGCTCCACAAAGAGTTCTCACCTGAAGAATATCTAATGGCTGAGAAGCAGTGATCTCTTAGGAATGTCACCTCATCACCATTTTCACACCAAGAAATTTTATATTGACAAAACAATGGTATTTAATAGTATGTTAAATATTTAAATGGCACAGTGTTAAATATAAGCCTATATTCATCCAAATGTTGTCCTTTATACCTTCTTTGTAAAAAATGATGCAGGATTCAATAAAGTGTTTCTAATCATGTTTTTGAAACTAAGTGATGGAATCTTAGAGGCCATCTTTGTATTCTGCTTACCACAAAGGACATAACTGCTCCCTGGTAATACTCTGCCATGAAATCTATTTTATCTAAGGTGAATGTAGTCATTCCAGCTTCCTTTTTGATTAATTTTAATTCTAATACATTCAATGTGACACTCCTCATAATCTTTAGATTTATAGGCAGCATATAGATGAAGTTTGTATTTCTATCCACTCTATTAATCTCTGATGTTTTCAAAAGTATCCATCAATGGATAAGTGGGTAAAAATATAATATTAAGTTTCTGCTTTGAAGAACATAAACTGCTCTTGCAGAGGACTCGAGTTTGTTTTCCATGAACCCTGCCAGTGGCTCACAACTCTGTGAGGAGCAGAAGAATTCCTAAGTGTGTGAAGTCCTGAGTGAATATGTTTATTGTTAACATGAGCCAGCAATGTCCAGTACCCTAGCCTCAGATCCATGGGAAAATGTCAAAGCCTCCCCAGCCCTCAATGGTAAAGCTTGGAGTGATGGTAAAACCTTCCTCTGATCTGCATTAGAATGCTGACTGTGTGCAAAAATAAATAAATAAATAAATAAATAAATAAATAAATAAATAAATGAAATATAAGAATGCCCACCATAGCGTTCTCCCCCGGAATATTAATGGCCTGAAGAGTGCTATCCTAGAGATAAGCTAAACTTGCCTTCTTGTTCATCTATATATGTTAAACCTGCCTCCTTGTTAAGCGGTATATAATACCTCTTTCCCTTGCAAGGGCACCAACATTCATAAAAGAAACTTTACTAAAGCTCAAAATACACATTGCACCTCACTCAATAATAGTGGGAAACTTCAACAGCCCACTCTAAGGAATGGACAGAACATGGAAACAGAAACTAAACAGAGACATAATGAAACTAACAGAAGTAATGGACCAAATGGATTTGACACATATCTATAGAACGTTTCATCCTAAAACAAAAGAATATACCTTCTTCTCAGCACCTCCTAGTACATTGTCCAAAACTGACCATATAAACTATCACAAAACAGGCCCCAACAGATAAAAGAATACTGAAATAATCCCATGCAAGCTATCAGATCACCATGGACTAAGGCTGGTCTTCAATAGCAACAAAAACAAAAGAAATCCCACATACACATGGAAGCTAAACAACAACTTACTCAATGATAACTTGGTCAATGAAGAAATAAAGAAAGAAACTAAAGACATTTTAGAATTTAATGAAAATGAAGGTACAACATATCCAAACTTATGGGCCACAATGAAAGCAGTGCTAAGAGGAAAACTCATAGCTCTAAGAGCCTCCAAAAAGAAACTGGACAGAGCATACATTAGCACCTTTAACAGCACACCTGAAAGCTCTAGAACAAAAAGAAGCAAATACACCCAAGAGGAGTAGACAGCAGGAAAGAATCAAACTCAGGGCTGAAACAAAGAGAACTATACAAAGAATCAACAAAACCAGGAGCTGATTCTTTGAGAAAATCAGATTAGCCAGACTAATCAGAGGTCACAGAGACAGTATCCAAATTAACAAAAATCTGAAATGAAAAGGGAGATACAAAAACAGAAACTGAGGAAATCCAAAATCATCAGATCCTACTACAAAAGCCTATACTCCACAAAAGAATGAAATGGACGATTTTCTAGACAAATACCAGTTACCAAAGTTAAATCAGGACCAGTTAAACCATCTAAATAGTCCCATAACCTCTAAAAAAACAGAAGGAGAAAATGTACTGGTTTTCCAAGGTTGATTTAGTTTCCTCCTACTTTGCTCAAGTTTCTGTCAGATCTAAGTTTTCTAGTGATGTCCTTAGCAGTTTTTAACTACAGGATTAGATCAAATGTAAAAAAGGATAATTTAATTATTCTCTTCTTTGTATCTTTTTTTTTAACTAAAAATTTTCATTCTTCAAATCCTATACTGTATCAGAGTAAAAAAAATGGCAGAAAGGAGCCACTCTGTAGCCCAGGCTGGCCTTAAAATTGAACTTTTTCCTCATCCCGGCTTTCCAAGTACTGGATCTATATGTTCTACTCTTCATGGATTTCCACAACTATAGGGAGAACTTTTATAGTAACTTCCAATTCTCCCATACCGTATGCCTCTCCTACATCAAATCTACTTTCTTTCTGTACTAGTTTATCTGATCTAAATCGTGGATAGGACTTACCCATCAAGTCTGTCTTTATGCTCAAAGATTATGTAAATTAGCATATTTCCTTCCTCCTATTTCAACATGTATCAAACCCACATTCCTGTTTAGTGGGTACTGCAAACCTAAGCTATATTTTGTGCGCAATTTGTTCATGAATATTGAGTTACTTTTTTCTACTGATACTTCAAGTAATTTTGTAATGAACCAGCATGTTCAAGTATCTGTTTAATTCCCTTTTTTCAATACTTATTGGTATTTGCATATGTATTTAGGGTTTTACTTAACTTAATAAAATAATATCAAGATAAAAAATAAAAATAAAATGAAATCTTTAAAGTTTTTGCTTTTTTTTGGACTATTTGTGTTGAATATTTGGTTGAAGCATATCATCTTGCTATTTGTTTTCTATTTGCCCCTTCTAGTCTTTAATTTCTTTCACCAGCATTTTGGTTATTTGCTTTGATTGTGTTTTATTGCCTTAATTGGCACAGTAACTCACACCTATTGCTTTAAGATTCATATGCTACATTTGTGAACAATCTAATCTAAAAGATGATAACATTTCTTGTATAGCATATCAAACTTTCAGTAGTACATTTCCATTTTTTCCTGTGAATTCCTTGATGATGAAAAAATGTGATGCATTTATTTTTTTCCTGTAATACACATTTGACGTTGTAACTAATTTTCTTTAAATACTGAATGATCTCTAAGAATACTTAAATAGTAAGAAAAACATATATTTATTCATATAGTGATCATTTCCAATTACATTTTCCTTTGTGAATGTGTAATTCCAATTGGCATAAGCTTCCTTCTGCCTGACAGATTATCTTTAAATTTATTATGGTGTGAGGACACTGTAGATATGTTGTTTCAGATTTTGTAAGTTTGAAAAATTAATTTTAAAATCCTCATTGGGGATAGAATTCAAAGTAGACAAGTTCTTTGTTTCCTTAGTACTTTAAAAATTAAAATTCATTATTTTATTGTTCACATTGTTTGAAGTAAGAAAGCCATCATTGGTAGATTTGTTCATATGAATGTCATTATCTCTAGAAGCTTTAATTAATTTATAACAGGTATATAGTCAGTAAATCTTAGTGTCATTTTCTTCATGTTTCTTAAACTTGGAATTTACTAATTACTTAGATATATATGATTACTGATTTATCAAAATTAGAAATATTTTGGTCATTTTTATTGAAAATTTTTCCCTGTAATCTTTCTATTTTTGGAATTCCAGTTACACGAATAGATTTGGCTACGTGTATTAACAGAGATCATTGACATTCTGTTCACTGAAATAGTTTTCCTCAACCTTTCATTTTATATAAATTCTATTATTCACTAATCTTTATTCTGCAGTATCTACTCTGCCATTTCTCAGCAGTCTATTTCAAACACACATATTGTAGCTTTGTTGTCAAGATGTTTTAATGAAGCCTTTTTGTATGTTCCATGTTTCTGCTTAGCTTTTCAATTTTGTCTTGTACTTAAGATTTATTAGGCAGGACCAGAGCTGTATTTAATTTAGGAATAACTATACACCACTACTGAGGCAAGACCGTCCTGAGTAGCACATCCAATACTCTTTGAGGAATGAAGTTTTCCAGATTTTCATGATTTAAACAGGCCCCATTTCCATCCTTGTGTAAGTGACACATACTACTTTCGGTAGATTTTCAGATGATTTTTCCTGTAGACCTGGGCAGCTTCCTCACTGCACAAACTGAATAGAACTGAATATTCTACAGATGTCCAGTGTTCTTTCCCTGGGAAATGTTCTTCTTTCTCAGGAAAGTCAGCACCACTTCCTCAATTCAACCAGTTCAATGGGCAAAATTGCGCTGTACCTGGATTCTCCTTCCTGAATGGTGACCTGGAAACTCTCTCAAAGCAGTAAGCTTGAAAAATCCTAGGGCTTCCACAAGTCACTTCCCATCTCTCAAGAATCACTGTCTTAAACTGTTTGATATCAGTTTCTCATAAACCACTGCCTGATATATTTTATGTAAGAAATTTTTATTATTTCTGACAAGAGTATAAATCTGGTCCAGGCTATTCTACATTAGTCTGAAGTACAAGTCTACCATTTCTTATCTTGTTTTATTTTAGAGAATAAACACAGTAAATCTTTTGAGGACCTTTACTGCATAATCATATTTTAACCTGCATAATATTCACCATTACGCTTTAAGAAAAACCTATAAATACATTTTAAAATGTCTACTAGTCAGACTTCTTTTATTGGTGAATGGTTCTTTCATTAGAATGGCGAAGTTTTGCTATAATACTTCACATAAGCCCATGCTGAACGAGCAATAATATCTTGATAAAAAGAATCAATTACAAATAAATCATACATGTGTATTACAAAATTATTCATGCATAATATACAATTATGAAAAACAGGGATACTGTGAATTAATGTACAAGATCCCCAAAATGAATAGTCTAGCTGCTACATAACTTTTGGTGTCTATTTCAAGAGAGGCTGAATTCACTACAAATAGCATCATCAAATTTAAGAGGTGGAAGCTAAAAAAAAAATTAAATATTTCTGGATCTTTCTCAGCTTTCTTCCCTCTAGCCTCTTCAGTCACTGCTGCCAAAGTCAATCTTTCACTTTCATTTTTAGCCTAAGACATATATCTTGCTTAAAGTCTATCTTTGGCATAACTTTCTACACTCTGAGTCTTCTTAATGGTCTGGTTTGATTGCGTGGAATGAAACAGCCCTCTACCATAAGCATGTTTATGAAAATAAATAAAACACAATGAAATTCATGATCAGACAAAAAATTACTGTTAATGATGCCATGTTACAATAATAATTATATAGTGAAGACTTTTGGCCATCTCAAATGCTAATCTGGTTACATTTTAGCAGTGTATACTACAAACAAACATGCAAATAAAATTTAACGGGGTAGCTAGATATAAATTTTTAACTAGCAGAAGAAAGTGATTGAAAGCAAGCATCAGAAGTACCTGGGTTCCACTTTTTTTCTGTAATTCTGTGATAGCATTATTATGTCATTTGCCATTTGAAAGCACCAATTTCCTCATTACTAAAATGTAGATAATTAAAACTTTTTAAAGAACAATTATCCAAATTTGGGATAAAGTAGAACAGTGTGATCTTTAAAAATCTTACCAAGGCAGAATTTGGCCTACCTAAAAACTACTTCATTATCTAGAATGACTTCCCTTTTTTTATGTCTAATTAGAATTCAGATGTTCTAGATCAGTGAAAATTCAGATTTCTACCCAGTAGAAAAGCAAGTTCTAAAAGGCTGTCATTTTGTTACTCTGAAAGATATTAAATTTTGACTGCTTCTTCAAAAACTTTTATTCATCAAAATGCCCAAAATACCAAATTCTTCAAAATTCTCCTGGAATTAGATTTATCCCTCATAGTTCTCAACCTCAATGAGCTGGATAAATGTCTGACATGTGTTCATGTTCACTTCGTATTTGAAGAATATTTATATTTTTAACTCCTTCCCCAATATCAATGAGGTTCCATATCTGTAAATTTGACCAACTATGAGTTTAAAAAAATGCATGTGTTCTGAAAACACATGGGTGTTTTGTCATTAGGCTTTAAACAACACAGTAGAAATAACAATTATAGCACTTATTAGGCACTATTAGGTATACAGATAGTTGAAAATATAGGGAAGGTTGTATGTTTGCTACATGCAAATGTGACAACATTTGATAGTAGAAATGAACATGCACTGATTTTGACACTCATGGGAATTTTGGAACCAACCACCCATGACTATAGGGAAATGTATTTATATACATATGAGGTTGTCTAGAATCATATGTCTGAGAACATCAAAACCTTTTCTGAACCACACATATTATTTCTTGATTTTTAAAAATTCATCTTACTCTCCTTTGTTTCCCTGGAACTGAACAATAGCTCAGTGTTTTTAACCTGCATTTAACTCCCTACATTCTTTGGTTTGCCTTTTCAAGTAAGTACAGTAAGTTCCTGCATTGTGTACTTCAGTGTTTGAGATATTTCAAAACTATTTGATGATCCAGGCTCTCTGTGGTTTTGTGTACTCTGCAGAATAAATACAAGTTCCACTTACTTCTCTTGTACATGGAAAGTTTGAGCCCCAGTACTTGTACTTTTCTCTGTGGATGCTTTTTAAAAGGAATTATCTTCAGACATTGGTGTAGAAAGAAATTGCTTCTGAAATGCTGTTTCAACATTGATTCAATTATTCAATTGATTCCTTTGTGCCAAAGCTTATTTTACTCCTCTGTTACTTTCTTTTTTTTTTTTTTTTTTTTTTTTTTTTTGGTTTTTCGAGACAGGGTTTCTCTGTGTAGCCCTGGCTGTCCTGGAACTCACTTTGTAGACCAGGCTGGCCTCGAACTCAGAAATCCTCCTGCCTCTGCCTCCCAAGTGCTGGGATTAAAGGCGTGCGCCACCACCGCCCGGCCCTCTGTTACTTTCTATAAAGCAAACTTAGAATAAGAAATCTAAAATCCACTGAGTTCTTTTTGAGGATTTTTTTCGTTTTTCTTAAATATATTCTTCATTTACCGAAAAAGTTCTTTGAACATAATCAGTACCAAAATGCTAATGAGTTTAGGTATACTGGTCATACTTCTTTTTTATCATTTAGTTTCTTGCGGGAGGTGTGTTTTTAAAAATAATTATGGATTTAATTTTGTGCGTGGACCTGAGTAAGGCAGCAGATCTCTTGGAACTGGAGTAAGAGACAGTTGTTAATGGACATGTTGGAACTGAGACCTGATTCTGGGTTCTCTAGTGAGATAAATAAACACTCGTAACCACTGAGCAATCTCTTCTGCCAAGAGCAGGGTTGTTTTGTTTTGTTTTGTTTTGAAGAAAGCCAGCAGAGCTTTCAGTCATTGTTAAAAATCACATGAAGGAAGATAAGATATGTTTTTACATTCCAAGTTTAAATTTAAGAACTAATATTCAATTCAGCTATCAGGGCATTTTGAACATATTTGGAACAATTTGAAATATGAATATAGGTAAAAATAATTTTTTCTGGTGAAAATTTAACATCCAAATTTTCAAAGTACTGCAATTGTAAAATATATTATAGATTTTAAGGCAGCATAAAACATTTATGTATATTACATCATTGATGATTTATGGTGACTCTATGTTAAGTGATAAAAATGATATGCATATTGGGTTATAACTTGAAAACATGGACTTCCTCCCCTTATTAAAAATGTCACAGATTTAGCAAAAATTATGGCTTCTGCTCTGTTGTTGGTCAAGTAATGCTGGTCCACATTACTTTTTGATGCATGGGTATCAAACAAACTACAAAATGTATACTTAGGTCCCGTTCCCACTGATCATCTTGAGCAGTCAAATTAGAGCTGAAGCACTATGGATTTAAAATTCTCTTTCATGATCTCTCAAATGTTAGGTTAATACATAAAACCCAACATGTCAATACAGGCTTCCTCAGGATTTGATAACTTGGAGAGAAGCCATCAACACATAACATCTTAGTGAAATTCCACATTTTAGTGGCGCTGGAGAAATAGTGTTCTCTTTTGGTCTTTGCTTTTTTGTTGCTGTTGTTTGTTTGTTTTCTTTTGAGATAAGATTTTACTGGGTAGTTCCTGGTTGGACTGGATCTCTGGTTGTAGTCCAGGCTGGTCTCCAATTTATATGAATTTTCCTGCCTCAGCCTCAGAAGTTCTGGAAATGTGAGTGTGTGCTACCACACCAAAATCAGTGGTACCTTTCTTCATGCAAAAAATAACAAGCATCATTGCAATAAAATGCGTCCTAATGACATATTGTGATGTCCATACATCAGTGCATTACTAAGCTATTATCAGAGAAGCTTCTAATGGTAGATGGGAAGTAACACAAAGACCCATAATTGAACAACAATACCCAAAGAATGAGAGACTCAAGAGTGCTCAGGTCAAAATGGAGTGTCTCTATTAAACTCCTTTCCTCAAGGCTCAGGTGTCTATCTGGAAGAGGAGGTAGAAAAGCTGTAAGAATCAGAGATGATGTATGACTCCAAGGAAACAGTGTCTTCCATATACAACAAGACTAGTACTTATGTGAACTCACAGATTATATCAGCATGCACAGACCTGAACCAGTTCAACACAGACAAAATCACAGCATTAAGAAGATGGAAGAGGGCAAAGATTCCACTCCAAACCAGAAGCTATTTACAATTGATACCTACTGGGAAAGACAAAATCACTTTTCTCCGGTGGAGTGACACTTGGTATATCAATCATACTCCCAGTAGGACTCATGCCCAGGAGTAGTTGACACACAGAAAATAAACCTATAATTTTATGGGCTTTATGTTTTATTTTATTGTTGTTTTTGTTTGTCTTACTGGGGTTTTTTTGTTAGTATGTTTTGATTTTCAATTTTGATTTTTGTTTCATGTAAAATGAGAAAGAGAAGGAACACGAAGGAGGGTGAGTAGGGAGGTTGGAAGGATCTGAGAGACATAAAGGAAGGGAAAACATGATCAAGAGATTTTGATTAAAAATTTAATTAAAAAAGGCATTTAGCTAGTGTTATTTGGCTAGAGTCTGGTGTGTAAGTACTCTTCCTCAGCTGTAGACAGAATCAAACCCAACCACCCAACAAGATGAAAACTGACTTCTAGAAACTGGTCCCAGTTCCTTCAGCAATACATCTCCTTATCTGACACAGTGGATCTCATTTATTTAGAGATTAAGAATACCCTTCTTTGCAGTTAGTTTAAAAGAAGATTGCTTAATCCCAGCAAGTCACACAATGAAGTGATTAACTGTCCTGGTTTGCTCAGCACTCTCATAGTTTGGGTTTTAGCACAAAATAATCTTGTAAATTGTGCAGGTGCCATCCGATTTAAAGGAAGTGTATTTCCAACAAGAGTCCAAGTGACACTTGAAAATAGTCAGAGAAAACTCCTTATAATGTTCACTAAATACTTTTTAGTGATGTTCTTCCTGCATTAAAGAACTATCCTTCCCACAAATAGCCAATAAAGTTACAGGGTTAAAAAGTTCAGCACCTGGCTAGGCTTATTAATTTAGTTAACTATATCATCACATTGTTTCAATCCACTTACATACATAAAACAAAGAGACTGCTCTTGTAATCCTCAAGGAAATGTTAACGGTGTCTGAAATTTAATATATACTAGGGAGACAACATTAAGTATGTGGCACATTATGCTAGTCCTGGGTTTAAATCAGGGCTTGAATTTGCTGTTTGCTGTCTGACTTTTGGTGACTTCCTTAATCTCTCTGTGCCTCAATGTTTTCATATATTTACAATCAAAGCTAGTGATGAGGATGAATAATAATGCATTCCAACTGATATTTCTTAACTAGGGATAGTCTACAATGTACCTGACCAAACTGCCATTGTCATTAGAAACAAAGAATGTCTAAAAAACCTGTCAACACTGAGAAAAGCCTAAAAAGACATGTGGCATATTAGATAGAATTTCTGTTAGTTATGAAAAAAATATTCAGGAGAACAACGAAGGGTTAGGAAAAGTTTACTTTGGCTCACATCTTCACAACTGTCAGGTCACAGTCTTGTCTCCATTGCATCTGGTCTTATGATAAAACAAAACACCGTGAGAGTGGGCAGGGGTCAAATTCTAGTCATCTCCTGGTGACCAGGAAGCAGAGAATGCAAGCAAAACTGTGGACAAGGCACAATTTCTGAAAGAAAGTCCCAATGATGTCCTTCATCCCTTAGGCCCCACTTCCTAAAATTTCCCCCCAAGCAGTGCCGTCACCTAGGTTCCAAACATTCTCAGATTAGCCTCTGGGGAACATTGCATGCTCAAAGCATAATGAGGGTCCTGCAACAGAAAAACACTATTAGGAAAAGAAATATATAAACCCATATGTAGTATGGATAGGATAACAAAAACTTTACTGCAGGCTGGGAAACATGGACTGCATTTGATTTGCACATGTGAAAGTCCAAGTTAGATCCCCAGTGTTGCAAACTACAAAGCAATAATGAAAAAATAACAAATTTAGTTATTTCTTGAAACACATGCACTATAGTAATATAAGTAAGTAAGAATAAAGAAAAAATGGGTAAGTATAGAGGAACTTTCTGTGTATCTGCATCTTTCCTGTAAACTATTCTGCAACCAAAAGCTTTTGCAAAAAATAAAATGATTTGAATCGTAATGCCCAGTCCAGAACTACAAAGTCAATGAAAAGAGTTAGGATTGCTGCAAACTGTACATTCCAGATGACACAGACATCATATTCATTTATTGATTCAAGATGTTCAGGAGATGCTGTAAGCTTGAAATCCATAGAGTTTAGAGTAGAGCAAAGAGTCTGGAAGGGAAGTTGAGGGAGGCACGTTGGCTGTCACTTTGTCTTCAGCCTGCAAACTCTTTACCTCTGTCATGTGACCCTGTCAGATTTCTTTCTGGCATTGTTCATGTTCTGTAAGAATCTTCTTTATTTTTGAATTCTTGGTTTAAAGCCAAACTTTTCCTGCCAAGCATCAGCTAGCTCCATGGCAGTAGAGACTGTATTTCTTGTCCATTTTTTTGTTCTTTTTCTTTTTCTTTTTTTTTTTAACATTTCATCATTTTTAAATGACTGTTTTTATGTGCATTGGTGTTTTGCCTACATGTTTATCTGTTTAAGGGTATCCAGTTCTCTGGAACTGGAGTTACAGACTGTTGTGAGCTGCCATATGGGTGATGGGAATTGAACACAGGTCCTCTGGAAGGGCAACCAGTGCTCTTAACATCTAAGACTTCTCTCCAGCCCCACTGTTCTCATTTCTTTATCTACTTTATCTGCTCATAGAACTGGCATCACGTAGAAAGCATGTAAATTTATCAACTGCAGAAATGACCAGCAGAAGGCAGAGAGAAAACACTCTACTTACACTATACCTGGACTCTTTTCTTGTTACTGTTACCTTTAATGTATGTTCACTCTCCTGCTCTTCTCCATGTGTCCCTACCACTCAAAAGACTAGAAGAAAACAAGCAAATAAGCAGACATATCACTCTATGACCAAGTAGCAGCCAGAAACTGGAAATAACCTAGATGACCTTCAACTGAGGAACAGATAAAGAAAATGTAGTATATCTATACAATGGAATACTCTTCACCTATTAAAAATAAAGACATCATGAAATTTGCAGGCAAATGATGGAACTAGAAAATATCATCTTGAGTGAGGTAACCCAGACCCAGAAAGACACACATGATGTGTAGTTACTTTTAAGTAGATAATAACCATAAAGTACAGGATAACCATGCTACAATCCAGAGACCCAAAAAAACTAAGTAATAAGGGATCAAGGGAGGATGTGTGAGTCTCACTCAGAAGGGAAAACAAAATAGTCACTGGAGATGGACAGAGGGAGGGAACTGGGTGGGAGAGGGGGTGAAGAGGGGAACCGGGATGTGAGTGTGGGTTGGGGATGAGGAAAGGCTGTGAGTGAAAATGGAAATCTGTGGGGGTCTCTCTAGGACTAGCAAAAACAAATATGTTTTAAAGAAGAAAATGTAAAAGAGGAAAAAATGGTGGCCTCAGAATCCATACAGTTATTGAAGGATTGCATTAATTTACGGGAGGTGCAAAACAAAGTATATTAAAGTCAGAAATGTATCATCTCAAGAGTTGTAGGAGCTCAAAGTCCAAGAAAAAGGCATAAGAAAAGTTTCTTTCTGGTGTAGGCTGACTGTTAAGCTCAATGCGTCCTTACATGGTTTTTCTCTTGTGTTTATAGAGAGTGACAGACACAATGAATGTCTATAAGCACTGTCTCTGGTGTCTCTTCCTCTTCTGAGAACACCAATCCTATGGTCTCATTTAATGTAAACTAACTACTTAAAGACCAAATCAAAATCCAGCCACCTTAAGAGTTATTCCTTTGACATGTAAAGTGGGATGGGGACACAGGCTGGCCATTTCTAGGCATGTTCTTGGACGAGGGATAAGAAGGTTAACTTGAGAAGAAAAGAGCTAACCATTACACAAAAACCAAGAAATGTATAACCTCCCTGCCAAATGCAGGTGCTATTTTAATTTGTAAACATGGTTACATCAAAGTAAAACCATATTGATTTATGTTTCCCTGTATCTGTTCTTCTGCAACAATGAGAGAATTGGGTTGCTTTCTCAAAGACAATGGCCACAAAAGCTCCAAAGATTTAATCACCCTGCACAGAAGGGGGGCAGTTTGTGAAGTAAATTGATGTATGATTGTCTCTTTTATCCTCAAGTTAATGTGATCAACTCAATGTCCTGGTCACTTCAGTGATATAGAGCAATGTAGTAGCCACATCCACACAGCTGGCAGGAGGAAGACCCAGAGCAACAATATAATGATCTGATAGGATACCGCCCCCCCGACCCTCGCAGGAGGCCTAAGGCTTTTCTCTTAGGGATCAGAATTGTATGATTGTTGCTATCAAGCCTGAGGCCTAAGGAAGGCATGTGCTCTACACAATAACTTCTTACAGTTATCCTAGCCTTGAAGGTCAACTACTGTCACTCAAGCCAGCACATCCCACTGTCATCTTCACACATTATCACATTCACAGCTTTATCAGCAGGAAGTATAATTACTATAGATCCTAAATTTCTTGAAAATTGGTTTCATTTCCTTTTGTGCTTTATGCCAGGGCATGTGTTTTATATGACTAGGATTTACACAGAAATCAGAGAACGTACATTAAGGAAGCCTTGCATTTAATTATGTAGACCTTAAGGGATTTCCAGGGGTCAGCCTGAGACTCTCAGCCCCAAATGTGACTGTTGGTCCTTTTCTTTATTGCATAGCATGTTCCCCTCTTAGCACTCAGTATTGAAATAACATTACTTTTCCTAGGGTTGGGATAAAAGTGGCATGTGGCTGCAATGAAGGTTTCTATCTATAAGCATTGCTAACAAATGAATCTTTCCAAGACCATTTTTACATTAGAAGAGGATTTTCTCAAATAACTTACATAAAACCCCAAACCTTCTAATTAGGTCCAGGGAAGGAAAACTGTGATTTTATTATTAACTAATGGATTACTCATTAGATGGCAAGTTTATCTTCCTGTCCATATAGACCCGGGTGTTTAATCGTGACTGTCTTTCTGCTTAGATTGGGAGGCACCTAGGAGATTAGTATAGTACATATCTGGGTGTATGTTTTCACACACCAAGTATTAACTAGTAGGACAAGAGTAGTCCTGATTGTGGACAGCACCATTTCATAGATTGGGGCCCAAATGAAATAAAGGGAGAAAGGAGAAATAGAGCTTGCAAAAGCATTCTCTTTCTGCTGCCTGGCAGCTGTGATGTGACCTGATCTTCTCTGCCATGCTTTCCCCATTATTATGAATGGAAACCTCTAAAATCATAAGTCAAAAATAAATACTTTTTCATTTAAGTAATTTTTAAAGGTGATTTATCTTACCTGCAACATTCGTAACACAGAGACAAAGTATTTGCCTACAGATTCCAGGTGCTCCAGTCTAGCTAGCATCAGTACCTATGAGGAACATCTTCTGTCATCTCATTTAATACTTAATGTATTATCAATCACAATGCTCACATTTTAATATTTTATACTACTCTTAATTTTCCATAAATGCAGAAACTGATCTGGCAGGAAAAAACATGTGGCATGATTCGTGACACATGCTGAATGCTTAAAATGCTGGGAAAGAGGCCCCCATGTAGAGTACTCTAGCTGAATTCTTTAACTGAACCCAAAATGTCTTCACTTGAATGACACAGTATAGTTTATCTAAGGATCCCTTAGCAATATGTAAAAATATAAAATATTAAGCACAGGATCCATGGACCCTCATCTTACCCGATATCTTTGAATCCCTTGATCATCCTATGTCAGGACACTAAGAAATGAAGATCCTGGGATGCACAGGATGCACCATAAGATCTTGAATCTATGCATGCACAATAGGACATCCTGGACTTCATTCCATACCTGTCTGTGTTTCATTCCTTCTTGGAGTAGAATCAGAACAAATCATTGTGCTGACATTTTCTTCATGAAAATCTTAATTGGCTTTCTGACACTGATGTTTGATTGAGTATGCTGGCCAAAACGGAGTGCCAGGGATAGACTACAATTATGATACCAGTTCCCAGAACCACTGAGTAAATGAGAAAGATGAAATTAAGTTCTCAGGACTGTGTCAAGTGGCCAAAAAATTATTCCTGCAGTAAAGATGCATATTTTAAAACTTTTGTTTATGCATGTGTGTGAGCCTGAGTGTTTGCTCCTCGTGATATACAGATGCAGACTAGAAAACAAATTTCAAGAGTTGGATTGCTCCTATTCTGTGGGTCTTGGGGATTGAATGCAAGTTGCTGGCTTGACAGCAAGTGCCTTTAACCATGTAGGCACCTCACCAGTCCCCTAATTTTTTTCTTTGTTTTCCCTGGGATATTTTTCTGAACCTGTTTAAATTTCCCTTATTAGAAATTTTAAGTGTCCCTTGAAGTGTTAACTATCACTCAGACTTCCTTGAGTTGAACTCTGTCACTTCCCCAGGAAAATTACCAACAAAGGCCCACCCACAGCAACCAAAACTTTGATTAAAGTGCCTAACAGCTACTTAAAGCCACTTAAACTGAATTCACATGTGTTTTCAAGCACCCTTCTGTA
Organism: Tokudaia tokunoshimensis; assembly: GCA_036184795.1. Taxonomy (NCBI): domain Eukaryota; kingdom Metazoa; phylum Chordata; class Mammalia; order Rodentia; family Muridae; genus Tokudaia; species Tokudaia tokunoshimensis. The sequence goes on along the minus strand of BTHU01000023.1, from coordinate 21,176,286 downwards.
TTTGCTTACTTCTTTGCAGCTTAACATAAGTTCCCTTGTTTCAGACCGAAGGGAATTGAAGGAAATTCTGAAAACATTCAGGTAAAACAAGGGCTGTGTGTGTGTGTGTGTGTGTGTGTGTGTGTGTGTGTGTGTGTGTGTGTGTGTGTGTTTTGAAGGTGGTCTGTCAAGGTGCTAATTCTAGCCCTGGTACATTTCTCCCCCACCTCTGCCTCCGGACTCTGCATCTCATCTAGGAATTTCCCTGTGCTTGGTGATTTACACATCCAAATTCCAACTCTGAATAAATAAACAAGCTGAAGTGCTTACTTGTCTGAAGATTAGCATAGCAGTTTCTGAACTTCTATTGCCCCCCAGTGGAGATTTTCTTACTAATAAATATTAGGTTAAGGCTCTCTATCTCCCAAAACTTGTCCTTTCTTTTTCTAATTTTCACACTGGACATAATGAAGTGTTGTGTGGAGGTGCGTCAGTAATGTGGGATGACCATCTATGGACTAATGAGTGGATCAGATGTAGTATCTACTTTCATGGTTTGCAATGTGAAGAATTTTAATCTGGACTCTATTGCGAGAATCAAGTCTCAGTAAAGGGTCAAAAACCATTATCAAATCATTAAGTCCTTAAAACTATCATTAGTATATGAAGAGAAACTATAAAGTCACGATGTATAGAGCAGAAACACAGTATCTACCTGTCATAACTATTCAGTGTCTTCTTTGAAAGACAAAACACATATTGAGTAAGAATTCAAAAGTATAAACCATGAACTATGTGTAGAGTAAGAGAGGGTTTTGTGTGAAATCTATCCAGAAAACACTTTTATGGTATAAGGAATTCACAAACGCATGTTAAATAAAATAATGAGTTTTTGTAGGAATGGACTCCAGAAACACACAGAAAACAATTCTGGAATAAAAGGCTTATCTTTGGATACAAAAATGGAAAGTCTTTACAATCCAGTCCACAACAGGGTGGATATTTAAGTGTATTTTTCCAATATAACAAATACCCTTGGTTCACCACCTGCTATGTTCTACTCCCACACCCTGCTTAAATAACAAACTTGTAGTCTTTCAAATAGTTCTCACCAAGCTCTAAACATTTGCCTGCACACCAAGTAATCTGGCCAATGCTAAATCCTAAGGGGAAGCACTTGTCTTTTGCCTTCCTTTATTCCAATTTTGACACTTTCCCTGCTAGAACATTCTGCTTCTGTGGCTACTTACTCTCTCTCCTCTTTGGAAATCATTTTTATTGTTGTTGCTACTGACGCTAAGATGGAATCTCACTCTGCTCTCCCCGCTGGTATAAAAATCCTAGGCTCACAAATGGTTGGGATCACAGACATAGACAGCCAGGCCAATATTTGAAGATGACTTTGATTAAAACATCTTGTCTTCTACAATTATAAGCCTCAGTGACCTGAGTCCTCAATATCAGTGCCAAGGTAGTTATTTTTCTTCTGATGTGTGTACAGTACAATAGCTTACATACTGAAAAATCTTATATCAGAAAAAGCAAAGGAGAAGAGCCAGCAAATCAAGGAAGGTGGAAAATAAAGAGAAAGAACACAAAAATGAAAGAGGAGATACGTACAAAATGCGATAAAGTGAAAGAGTCGAAGAAAAGTTTTTTTTTTAAGAACCTGATATGTTCTAATAAATACTAACAGTGAAATGCTCATGTTCTTCCTTAACATATGCCCCAAATTTTCTAAAGCTGTTCATCAAGATTTTTCTTAAATGAACAGATGTTTCATATTACAGTGAATGTCTTTCATAGTAGTTCCCATGGTATTTTGTGGGTTTGGGAGAGTAGTTCCCCAAGTTAAAATACTAACCTTCCTGCAATTATAATCATCGATTTTTGCAAGGATGTAAAGGGAAATCACAGGGAGATTGTAGTGGTTTGAATATGTTTGGCCCTAGCAGTGGCACTATTTGGAGGTGTAGCTTTAAAGTAGGTTTGTCACTGTGGGTGGGCATAGGGTTTAAGAACCTCAGAACAAGAGGTGGAACTCTCAGTTCCTCCTGCACCCTGCCTGCCTGGATGCTGCCATGTTCCTGCTTTGACTGAACCTCTGAACCTGTAAGCCAGATGCAATTAAATGTTGTCCTTATAAGAATTACCTTGGTCATGGTGTCTGTTCACAGCAGTAAAACCCTAACAAAGACCTAAAAATGAGTATCACTAGACAGTCAAAGGATGACAACTATTGGTTTATACAGAAAAGAAAACGTGAGTGTACTATCAGAAAATATAAATAAGTTCAACCATTATGAAAAATAGAGGCTCCTGAAAATGATGTGATCATATTTTAACTTCAAAATTTTTAAAGAAAAAAAACAGAATTGTCATATGGTCAAGCTATTTCATAACTACATGTATGGTCAAAACAAATTAAATTAATTGTGTCAAAGCAAAGTTCCTCATATTCACTGAAGTGCTGTTCACAACAACCAAGATGAGGATATTACTCATGTATTCATTGATGAACACATATATACAGCCTTGGTTCATGTACACAGCAGAATACTGTTAAGCTTTCCAAAATAAGAATTCCTGCAATTTGTGACAATTCAGATGATATCGAAGGACATTATGACAACTGGAATAGGCATGGAGAGATAAAACTGTATGACCTCACTTAGATGAAGAATCACTAAAAACAGGAAGAGTAAAAGAGTGATTATCTGAAGTCAAAGGATAAGTGAGATGGGAAGATATTGTCAAATGGTACACACCTTCCATTATAAGAAGAATCGGTAGCTAAGAGTGATAGTATATGCCTGTAAGTCTAGCACCCTAGATATGAGGCAAGAGGATTGCTTCCAATTCAAGACCACCCTGGCACATAGTTACTCCCACACAGTGAAAACCTGTCTCCGACAAAAAATGGTTCAGGGGATTTTATACATTGTATGGTAACTAATTAATCCTAATATGTGGCATACTTGTAAAGAAATTACATGAGGTGATTGATATGTTAATTATATTATCATGGTAATCATCTCACAGTGTATGAACATATCAATCATCTTTTGTAACCCTCGAATACATCCTCAGTCTGCTTCAGTCTCAATTTACTTCAGAAAACCTGAGAAAAGTCACAACAGAAAAGATAAAATTTAAGGTATAACAAACTACTAACAAAAGAGATATTTTGTTCCTCTTGAGTCAATCATCTCAGTTCAAAGTATTGCACAAATTTGGCATGAGTGTTGTTAGTACAATGGCCCTTGTAGTATTGTTCATAATAAGTACTCTGTTGCCGGATATTTCATCATACTGTGAAACCCAAGATTGTGTTATTGACAGAAAAAGAAAAAAAAACCTGTTTCTAGTTTTGATGTGGTTCACCCTTAGCACACACCTTTAAACCCTGTGGCTGGAATATAAACACACCCTTAGGACACACTTTTAAGCTCAAACAATAAAGTTAAATTAGTTTGCAGAAAAAAGCACCATTGTTTGAATGTGATGTCTAAATTGAGAGACAGAAAAAGTGAGGAATCAGAGAAAGATTTGACAGAATAGGATATGCCCAACTCTCCTGAGATGAGAGAAGAAAGGGAAGTTACTTAAGAGATTAGTGCCCACAGAGAGAAAAATGAAAGAGGCAGTTTTATCAGGAGACTTTTATAGAGACAGGTTAAAGACAGAACAAGCTAGATACAGGTGAAGTCAGAGCAAGTCAGAGAAGGAGCCAAAATATTAGAACACATTGTCAAAGCGATTATGAGGCCAAGCAGAACAATTCAGAAGTAGAGAGAAGTCAGATTGAATCAGTTGGCATGGGGTGGAATTTGAGCCAAAACAGATGAATAGGCCAACCAGTCAGAGATCAGAAAGAACTCGAAAAAGTGGCTTAGTTAGTGGCAAGTCTCAGAGGCTGAAAACATTTTAAGCCTAGATTAGGTTGTATGGAGGCCAGAAACTTTCAGGACAAGGCCTAGGTTATTAGATTGAGATAATAAGTCTTGGAGACAATTAAATCATGTGAATAAGAGATAATTTTATAGTACTGGAAGTCCATTAGTAAGAGGACAGCTATGAAAGTATAATAATTTTAATTAAATACTGACACAGCATGTATTTATTAAATACAAATGAAAACGAACAACACATGTACTAATGTGAAAGATGTATAAAATATTTTAGGTGAAGAAAAGCAATGCTAAAATGCTGTCATTTATGGTTTTTGAAATTAATCCAAGAACACAGTAGCTCTTTTATAGCATCTAGAAATATTTAATAATACAGGGAAAACCCCTGAGTTAGCTTGCAGATCTCAATTCATTGTGGTGGTGGTTACATAATATTGTGGATGTTTGTAGAGGCAAGTTGCTTTAAAAACAAAAAATCCAAGACTTAGCATGGAAGGATTCAAGGCCGATATCTAAACATAGTAAAAGCAATTTACAGCAAAGAGGTAGCCAACATCAAACTAAATGGAGAGAAACTTGAACCAATCCCACTGAAATCAGAGACTAGACAAGGCTGCCTTCTCTCTCCATATCATTTCAATATAGTACTTGAAGTTCTAGCTGGAGCAGTTAGACAACAAAAGGAGGTAAAACGGATAGAAACTGGCAAGGAAGAAGTCAAAATATCACTACTTTCAGACGCTATGATAGCATATTTAAGTGACCCAAAGAACTCCACCAGAAATATCCTACAGCTGATAAACAACTTCAGCAAATTTGCCGGATATAAAATCAACTCAAGCAAATCAGTAGCCTTCCTATACTTAAAGGATAAGCAGGCTGAGAAAGAAATAAGGGAAATGATACCCTTCAAGATAGCCACAAACAATATAAAGTACCAGGTATGACTGTAACCAAACAAGTGAAAGATTTGTATGACAAGAACTTCAAGTCTCTGAAGAAAGAAATTGAAGAAGACCTCAGAAGATGGAAAAATCTTCCACGCTCATGGATTAGCAGGATTAATATAGTAAAAATGACCATCTTGCCAAAAGCAGTATACAGATTCAACACAAACCTCATCAAAATCCCAATTCAGTTCTTCATAGACTTAGAAAGAGCAATTCAAAAATTCATCTGGAATAGCAGAAAACCCAGGATAGCTAAAACTATTCTCAAGAGGAAAAGAACTTCTGGAAGAATCAATATCCCGGGCCTCAAGCTGTACTACAGAGCAATAGTGTTAAAAACTGCATGGTATTGTTACAGTGATAGGCATGTAGATCAATGGAACAGAATTGAATACCCAGAAACGAATCCACACTCCTATGGTCACTTGATCTTTGACAAAGGAGCTAAAATCATCCAGTAGAAAAAAGATAGCCTTTTCAGCAAATGGTGCTGGTTTAACTGGAGTTCAGCATGAAGAAGAATGCAAATCAATCCATTTTTATCTCCTTGTACTAAACTTAACTCCAAGTGGATCAAGAACCTCCACATAAAACCAGACACACTGAATATAATAGAAAGGAAACTAGGGAAGAGCCTTGAACACATGGGCATAGGGGAAATTTTTCTGAACAGAACACCAATAGCTTATGCTCTAAGATCAAGAATTGACAAATGGGACCTAAAAAATTACAAAGTTTCTGTAAGGCAAAGGACACTGTCAAAAGGACAAAGCAGCAGTCAAGGAATTGGGAAAAGATCTTAACCAATCCTACATCCAACAGAGGGATAATATCCAATAAATACAAAGAACTCAAGAAGTTAGACTCCAGAGAGCCAAATAAGCCTATTAAAAAATGGGGGTACAGAGCTAAACAAAGAATTTTTACCTGAAGAATATCAAATGGCTGAGAAGCACCTATAGAAATGTTCAATATCCTTAGTCATTAGGGAAATGTAAATCAAAACAACCCTGAGATTCCACCTCACACCAGTCATAATGGCTAAGATAAAAAACACAGGAGACAGTAGTTGTTGGCGAGGATGTGGAGAAAGAGGAACACTCCTCCACTGCTGGTGGGATTGCAAGATGGGACAATCACTCTGGAAAGCAGTCTGGTGGTTCCTCAGAACTGGGCATGACACTCCCAGAGGATCCTATTATACCACTCCTGGGAACCAGAGGCCTCCCTGACATGCACCAAGGACACACGTTCCACTACGTTCATAGCAGCCTTATTTATAGTGGCCAGAAGCTATAACGAACCCAGATGTCCTTCAATAGAGGAATGGATACAGAAGATGTGGTATATTTACACAATGGAATACTACTCTGCAATTAAAAGCAATGAAATTCATGAAATTCTTAGGCAAATATTCAGAACTGGAAAATATCATCCTTAGTGAGGTAACCCAATCACAAAAGAACACACATGGTATGCAGTCACTGATAAGGGGATATTAACCCAGAAGCGTGGAATACCCAAAACACAATTCACATATCAATTGATTTCCAAGAAGAAGGAAGGAGAGACCCCTGGTCCTGGAAAGACTGGATGTAGCAGTGTAGGGGAATACCAGGACAGAGAAGTGGGAGGGGGTTGATTGGGGAACAGAGGGAGGGAAGAGGGTTTATGGGACTTTTGGGGAGGGGGGAACTGGGAAAGGGGAAATCATTGGGAATGTAAATAAAAAATATAGAAAATAAAAAAAAAATAAAAAAATAAATTTATGTGTATTTTTGTTCTGTGTAGTTATGTTTATGTTCTATGCTATGGGCATTACAGACATGTTGTACAATGCTCACAAAGACTACTTATAATAATTGTTTTTTACCCCTGGACTGTTAGGGCTGGCTGAAGAAAATTAGGTTTGTCACATATTAACCATGAGAACATACATTTTGTTACTCTTCTCAGAGAGAAGAGATGAGAGATGGAATTTATCCCTTCATCTGGAGTCAGGACTTGCCTTAAGGAATACTCCAATTTCCTCCACATTCTCTTTCTAGGTAAAAGAGACCATCAACTTCGCCTCTGTCTTCTATGATTAAGAATACACTATAAGGCCTGAGACAGCCTTAACAATCTCAAGTCCTTGACAATTGTCATTTTGGCCAGCCCATTGATAAACACCTTGATAGACAACATAGCTGAGGCCAACTTCCCAAGAGTACCTATTAAGACTCCAGAGGACAATGAAGTTGTCTTGGAGATTCCAGACTAGGCTCTGTACCACATGAATACAGAAGGATCTCATTAACAACCCAGACAACTGAAGAGTCTCCAGCCCCTCTTGATTCTTAACACACAAAACTGTGAAATAAAGTGAGTGAGTTGTTTTACGAAAATAAACAAAAAACCAAGAAACAAAAAACCCCCAAAAAACCAAAAAATCCAGTTGTTCAATTTTCCCAAATGAAAATTCAAGAGCCAGACACTATGGTGAAAGCCCAACAGCTTAGAGAGGCAGAGAAAGCACCCAGCCTGACCTTCCTACTCTATTGATGATGACGTGGAAGAAGAAAACTTTCTCCTTCTCCAGGCTGTCTTAAATACCCTTTAACTAAATGGCTCTCCTTTCTCTTCATTAGTGTTCATTCCCTATGAATTGGTTGCTTGCTCAGCCTCTTGACTTATGGTTGACTTTAGTTCTTGGATTAAAGGTGTATGCTAGGGCTGAGCCACACCACACTTGTCTACAGTAAACCAAAAGCTGTAGGATCAAAGGCTGAGCAACAATTAGAAACAGATACTTATAGTTTACAATCTCATGTTTCACAATGTGATCAAATATCCTGCAATAGAGCCACTAAATGGTTCACTCATTAAGGTTACAACTCTAAGACAAAAATGCAAAAGGCATGTATATAGTGCACAGACACGTATGTATTCAAATGACCCAAACACATAAAATAAAAATAAACAAATCGATTTAAGTGCAATTTCAAATTCATCCACAGTTGACTGAAGGAAATTCTATTTATACACTACTATATTGTTATAAATCAAATATAATAAATGGAAATGTGTGATGCTGTGTCTGTCTTGCTACCCAGAGTATTGATGGGCAGCAGGGAATATCGTCAATGAATACCTGGCTTCAGAGAATAGGACCACATCTAGCACATGACAAGAGCACAGAAGAGGTTCATCTCCCAATCTACCCAATACATTTACATTTTCCAGCCCCTATAATGGCTTAAGCCAATTCCCTAAAATTTATTTCAAAATATTTACATGCACATATGCATATACATATAAATATAATCACACACAAATGGTTCCAAAGAATCCTGAAACAGTTGATAATGCAGGAGATAAGAGAGGGTTCCTAAGATAACTCCATGGATCAGGATTCCTAATAGCATTGTTACCTCACCTTCAGGAGTACCTAGATAAGAACTATTGACAGAATAGCAGAAAGCTTCCAGAACAGAGGGGAAGCTAAGATGTTTTAGCATTTCTTATAGTCATCTCATATATTATAATTTATAATATATTCTTTTGTGTATAAAGTGTTATATTACTATCACTACAGTATGCGTGTTTGAGTGAGGTGATGGGAAGCAGGATAGAGATAGAGCAGACTTTACTATATTTTTTGATATACTTTCCAAATATTTGTACCAATAACTCTTCACTTAGATTTTATTTATCGATGTGTTTTACTACTCAGAGAATATACACAATAGAATGATTTCACAAACATCCACACCTACTAAGATTCAAGCCTTAAAATATAAATTTCAATATCCCCCAATGCTCATTTTTCAGAAAACCACATTTCATGTGGTGGTGGCAGAGAATAGCTTGTCATCTTGTCTTCTGTGGCTCCAATCATTCCAACTCACTTTAGAATGAGACCAAACCACGGGAACGCCTTCTCCTCTTTCCTTTATAGTAGATCTTACCTTACCTTCTAGATTTTCCTTCCACTTTCATATATCTTTTTTCCAGTTTATTAATTCAGAACACTTACAACAAGAAATAAAAGTACCAGAGGAAAAGGAATATATTTAGGTTAGCTGGTGATACATTTTCTTCCTAGTAGGGAAACCAAACTAAAGTCACAAATTCCTTGGTAATATCAAATGAAAGCAAAAAGCCTTAAAGGATGGTGCCATCCACTCTTGTTGCTTTAGCATCCAACCATATCCACTGTTTAATGCATATTAATATTTCCTTATCTGGAACCAGGTGAGTTTTTTATTTTGAATTTCAAAGGATATACAGAAATGTTCTTGATACTCCTTTGCACCAACCACTATTACAACTTTCATGCACTACCCAAACATGAACTCATCTTCACGGAAAGCATATTGTTCTCAAAGTCAGCTGTCATTTACTTTGTTCCTTCAACCTGCTTTCACCTTAGCTTTCTCATCTTTCAGTAAGACCATAATTTCAGTCAACTGTAGTATAACATGTTTTTTCACTTCAGAAAAAGTGAAGCATATGGAGAGGGAGCCACTGGAACTTCACAACCCCAACGTTGTCCCATTCCTCTGTATCATCATTGAGCAGTATCAAAAATGATCCACCACTAACTGTATCCTCAGAGAACACTGAATTTCTACTCCTCTGGGCAAAACACAGCTATTATTTTGCACTTGAGACAAGGGGAGCTTTAGTGGCTCTATAGGATTCTCTCCCAAGCAATGCTTACTCATCCATTTTTACCAGTCCTCCTATCATGTTTTTCTGCTTATCATATTAAAAGCTTCCACCCCTAAAAGGCCCACGTGCAGTAACAAATGAGCCATCAACTTAATCATAGGAACATCAGTATTAATAGTCCTATTACTAATCTACATAGTGGTTGCTGCTCATTTCAACTTCATGGTAACTGTTGCTTTCAAGTAGAAAGAGATAGAAATAATTTAAATTATCCCAAGGTAGTTAACTAATTTGTTCTCTGGTCCCTTCTTCCCACCAAACTGCGATTGTCCATGCTTCAGCTTTCAGGTTATCAGTGAGAGCAAGATTTGACTCATGGACTTTTGAAAATAGGGTTTCTCCTCTCTGACACTGTACACATTAGATGACAGACAAGGGCACTAGTGATTTAAGAAGCTGTAGGCCGTTGGGGGTGAGGTGTAAAGAGAGAAGTCTCTGTAAGAAAGCTTTCCTACCAGTTGGGGCAGTAATTAGGGCAGAAATGAGGGTTAGGGTAGAAGTTGAGTTTTCTTTTTGGCCCATAGTTGGTGCTGTTATGAATAAGCAGTGATTAGCCAATTAAAGAATGTTAGGTGATTCATAAAGAGCTTTTTTTCTGAAATGATGTGCTCACTATGTAGCCTAGCTTTCTTGGTGCTCACTATATAAATTAGACCAGGCTGGCCTTGAACTCACAGAAATTCACATACCTCAGACTCCTGTATGCGGGAATTAAATGGTTGCTCTCACCACACAGGGCTCTAAATATCTCTTATCAAGAGTCTTTCACAGTGGTCAGGAATCTAGGAAAATAAGTTGCAGAAAGTTATTTAGATTCTGGAAGGATAATTGTTTCTGAAATTCCATCACTTAACAAAGCTGGAGGAACTTGTCAAAGTACCATGGCTATGGCTAACAGACACACAAAGCCAGATACTACTTTCTTACAAGACTTTTTCTGTACAAATCTCTAGTGGGGCCTGAATGTTTTTGAAATAGCTCCAAACAGAGAGAAATCTCTTCATAAACCAAAGTTTCACTATTGGTCCCTCCCCATCAATCTCTATCAAATAATGTTTAAAATCAAACAGCTGTTTTAGAATATCTCTTTAGATGAATTGTATTGTTAGCTGATCTTTAAGTTATTCAAATACAAACTCCCAAAGAATAAAGCCTTTTCTCAGCAATTTTGTATTCCCAGCAGTTTCTACAATACCTGGTATGTTACATATTTTCCATGACTGCTATCAAACTAGTGATAGTGCCCTTATACACAAGCCATACCAATATTCTGTACTCTGGCGGTGATCCTGTGAGAGACCGCCTCTGATCTTCCAAAACTTGAGAATTTCAGCACCAAGAAAGGTGAGAGTCTTCTAATCAATTATCTTACGCAGTGACAACTGTGGGAGATAACCAGAAATGGTTATGAGGAGCTATGTGAGAGAAGGCAGAATGTAAGAGAAGAAATAATTGGGAGATAGAATGGATCAGTGTGACACAACAAAAAATTTTGAGGGATATAGAATTTAGAAGGAGCCCAGGTGCTCCTTTTTTCCTGTGTGTAGAACACACAGGAAAAAATTAAAAATGTGTAACACAAATTTTAATATGTTATAACACAAATATATAATATATATTATCTAATACTACATTATTACCTGTGAAATCATATACACACAAACATCAAAACAGATGTGACAGACTAAATTTACATATTTGTGCATATATACATTAATGCACATTACGTATACCTTATAGCAGTAGTTCCCAACCTATGACTCGTGATCCCCACAAGGTTCACATATCAATCATTTACATTTGTATGCATAACAGTAACAAAATTATAGTTATGAAGTGGCAACAAAAATAATTTTATGTTTGGGAGGATCACGACAACGTGAAGATCTTTATTAGAGGGTTGCAGCATTGAGAAGGTTAGAATTAGAACCACTGCCTTAGAAGAGGTTGTGCCACTTGGACTGACAATGTTCCCCACAAGAACGAGAGACTAGCAAAAACCCCAGCAACAGAGACAAAAAATCTTTCAAAGGGTTGGTCAGGGTAGTCCAAGGAACTTGCAAGACAACACAATAGGTTGTCAATATAGCCTTTTGTTGTCTCTCAGAGGTTAGGGGCCTTTCCCTATTTCTGAAAATACCACACATTTAGGACACACGACTCAGATGATTTGAACTGGATCAAACCTGAAAACCTCCTTCCTGAGGTTTAGCTTTCATGGTACCAGGAAATACGATGCAAGCTGCCAAGAGAGGGAAGCAATTAAGCAGTTCTATCAAGCTGCAACATCTATGAAACCCAACAGTTACTACTATTAGCAAGATGTGCATAAAGGTGCAGCAAGTGGAGGTTGAGTTTTCTTCTTGGCTCATAGTTGGCATTGCTAGGAATAAGCAGTGATTAGTGGTTTACTCTTAGCATGCACCATTAATCCCTCTGACTGGAATACAGACATGCCCTTAGTACACACCATTAATCCCAAATAAATAAGGTAAAATTAGGTTGTGGAAGAAAGCACCCTTGTTTGAAAGTAATGTCTAAATGAGAGGCAGACAAAGTGATGAATTACAGAAAGATTTGATAGAATAGGATATGCCCAACTCTCCCAAGGAATGGAGAGACTAAGAGAACACAGCGAGAGAAAAAAAAAAAGAAGAGGCAGCTTTACAGAGACAGTTACAGAGAGACAGGTTGCAGGGAGAGAACAAGCTAGACACAGGTGATGACAGAATGTGCCAAAGAATGAGAAGGAGCCAGAAGATTAGAACATATTCTCATAGTATGAGGCCAAGCAAGGCGATTCAGTCAGAGGATGAAAGAGAAGCCAGATTGAATCAGTCATCTGGGAGAGGAGTTTGAGCCAGAACAGTTGAATTGAACCAGACAGCCAGAGATCAGAAAGAACTAGGAAGGGGTGAGCTTATTCAGCAGCAAGTCTCAGAAACTGAAAACATTCTAGGCCTAGATTAGATTGTATGGAGTTTAGAAGCTTCCAGGACTAGGTCTAGATTAGGAGACTGGGGCAGTAAGCCTCAGAGATGACGATTACCTTTGCATCTAAGTCCTTACTATGTTGGAATATACTTTTACCTACAGACGAGTGCAGCAAACGCTTAGTATCAAAGAAGCCTCAATTTACAGCAACTGCAGACCATCACAGAACACCACAACTGAACAGAATGCAAAGATCAATGGATGATGGTGAGCCCAGCCTGTTAGGATTCTAAGTTCCACCCCAGTTACCTGGCAACAGCCAAGTATGCCGCTCCCCACAATTACCTGGCAATAGCCAGGTAGGCCTGGTCCACTATAAGAGGGGCCACTTGCCCCCTCCTCTCTCTCTTGCCTCTTGCCCTCTTGCTCCCCCTCTCTCTCCATTCCCTTCCCCACTCTCATGTGCCCATGGGTGTACCGGCTACAGTGGGCTGGGTCCTCCCACATCAACCATTAATCCAGAAAATACCCCCACAGGCTTGCCCAACAGGACAGTCTGATGAAGGCAATGACTGTTGTGTCAAGATAACAAAAAAATAGCATGATAACCATCTCCTATCTGTTGGTTCACCTCACACATGTAATATAAAAACACTTTATATAATATGAAATATAATACTTATATGAAAGTTGTAAATTCCATGATTACATGGAGTACACTCACAATGGTTGCCACCATCCTTGAAAGGAATAGGGACAGGAAGTTTAAATGTGTGTATTGAATTATACAGCACTTTAGTCCACAAATAAGCACAAATATTACTTGTTCATTAAAAATACAAATTGACCATTCAACAACCTAAGGAGATGACTGTGTAAAACATAGCAACTTGACAACTCCTCGAAAGCGACCCCCTCTGTTACCTCAAGCATGACCCCCGAGTTCTCACCCTGAAGAGCAAAGGTGACCCCCTCTGTTACTTCAAGCAGGAACCCCGACTTTTCACCCTGAACAACTAAAGCGACCCTCTGTTACCTCAAGCACAAACCCCGACTTCTCACCCCGAAAAGGGAAAGCGATCCTCTCTGTTACCTCAAACACAACCCTGGACTTCTCACCCCAAATAGGGAAAGTGACCCCCTCTGTTACCTCAAGCATGAACCCTTACTTCTCACCCTGAACAGGGAAAGTGACTTCCTGTTAGCTCAAGCAAGAACACCCACTTCTCACCCTGAAGAGCGAAAGTGACTCCCTCTGTTACCTCAAGTAGGAACCCTGACTTCTCACCCCAAACAGGGAAAGCCACCCCTTCTGTAACCTCAAACGCAAATCCCGATTTCTCACCCGGAGCAGCTCACCTGCAGGCTGAGTTAAACACACAGCCCAGCCCATATGGGCAGATATGGCGAGAAGGCCAACCGGCTATTGGCCTCGGAGAGGAAGGGGTGGGACCGATCTGTCCTAACCGATGACCATTCCTTTTCTCAGCTCGCGGCTTGCCTCGCTGCTACCGGAAGTCCCGCCTCCAGAAGAGGAAGTAATGGCACGCAAAAGAACCTGTGGTGACCCCGCGCGTGGAAAAGCAGCAGGTGTGGTCGGCTGCTGCCAAGTGTGTTCAGCTTGGCGGTTCTACGCGGTGGCGGCCTCGCGGGGCAGTCTGAGTGGAGACTCGGGGACACTATGGCCTCTAGGGTAGACTGGAGCTCGCGCACTGTGGAGTCAGCAGACCTGTGCATGTGGGACGTGGGTGTAGACAGGTAGGTAAGACTGGTGGCTTCCTGTCCTTAGCCGCTTCTTGCCTCACATTTTGGGGACACTCCTTTTTGGGAAACATCCTATTTTCCCTGAGGCCCTGGTCCTCTGGGGGCAGGAGTTCGAGGCTAGTTCAGCATGTTACCTCTCAGGGCTCTTGCCACTACCACTTGCACCCCACCATCAAGACTACACCACTCTTCACGATGTGGTATCATCTTACATGTTTCCACTCTCTCTGAAACATGTACCCAAATGGTAGCATAGGCTTCAAGGTATTTTCCCAAAGGAGGCACTATTTTTTTAGAACAAATTTACACAATATCGTTCCACAAACCCAGCCCCGCAAAGGATAATAGGTGGAAATCACCAATACAAGGATGGAAATTACACCCTGGAAAAAACATGATAGTAACCTTCTTTAATCTAACCCAAAAGTAGATAACCGCTCAAACATAAAGATAGCATCAAAAATAGCAGGAAGCAATAATCACTATTCCTTAATATCTCTTAACATCAATGGTCTCAATTCCACAATTAAAAGACATAGACTAAGAGACTGGATATGTAAACAGGAGCCAGCATCCTCAGTGTCAAAAACAAACACTACCTCAGAGTAAAAGGCTAGAAAACAATCTTACAAGAAAATGGTTCCAGGAAACGAGCTGGAGTAGCCATCCTAATATCAGATAAAATTGACTTTCAACCTAAAGTCATCAAAAAAGACACGAAAGGACACTACATACTGATCAAAGGAAAAATTCACCAAGAAGAACTCTCAATTCTGAACATCTATGCTCCAAATGCAAGGGCACCCTCATTCGTAAAAGAAACTTTACTAAAGCTCAAAGCACACATTGCACCTCACACAATAATTGTGGGTGACTTAAACACCCCACTCTCTGAAATGGACCGATCAGGAAAGCAGAAACTAAACAGGGACACAGTAAATCCAATTGAAGTTTTGGACCAAATGGATCAACAGATTTTATATATATATAACATTTAATCCTAAAACAAAAGAATACACCTTCTTCTCTGCACCTCATGGTACCTTCTCCAAAATCGACCATATAATTGGTCGCAAAACAGACCTCAGCCGATATAAGGAGATCAAACTAATCATATGCCTCCTATCAGATCACTATGGAATAAGGGTGGTCTTTAATAGCAACAAAAATAACAAAGCCCCCCTACATGTGGAACCTGAACAATGCTCTACTGAATGATACATTGATCAAGGGAGAAATAAAGAAAGAAATCAAAGACTTTTTAAAATTTAATGAAAATGAAGGCACATCATAACCTAATTTATGGGACACAATGAAAGTGTTGCTAAGAGGAAACTTCATAGTCCTGAGTGCCTCCAAAAAGAAATGGGAGAGAGCATACACTAGCAGCTTAATGGCACAGCTGAAAGCCCTGGAACAAAAAGAAGCAAATACACCCAAGAGGAGTAGAAGGCAGGAAATCATCAAACTCAGGGAGGAAACCAATCAAGTAGAAAAAAAAAGAACCATACAAAGAATCAACAAAATTAGGAGTTGGTTCTTTGAGAAAAAAAAAAACAAAAAACAAAAACAAGATAGATATGCCCTAGGCTATACTAGCCAGAGGACACAAAGGCAATATCCAAATTAACAAAATCAGAATTGAAAATGGAGATATAACAACAGAAACTGAAGAAATTCAAAAAATCATCAGATCCTACTACAAAAGCCTATATTCAACACAACTGGAAAATCTGGAGGAAATGAACAATTTCCTAGACAGATACCAAATACCAAAATTAAATCAGGATCAAATAGACCATCTAAACAGTCCCTTAACCCCTGAAGAAATAGAAGTGGTCATTGGAAGTCTTCCAACTAACAAAAGCACAGGACCAGATGGTTTTAGTACAGAATTCACTTACTTTCAATGAAGACCTGAAACCAATATCTCTGGGGGAAATGGACAATTTCCTAGACAGATACCAAATACCAAAATTAAATCAGGATCAAATAGACCATCTAAACAGTCCCATAATCCCTGAAGAAATAGAAATATTCATTGGAAGTATTCCAACCAAAAAAATCACAGGACCAGATAGTTTTATTGCAGAATTCTATCAGACCTTCAAAGAAGACCTAACACCAATACTCTTCAAATTATTCCACAAAATAGAATCGGAAGGAATACTACCCAACCCGTTCTATGAAGCCACAATTATGGTGATACCAAAATCACACAAAGATCTGCCAAAGAAATAGAATTTCAGACCAATTTCCCTTATGAATATTGATGCAAAAATACTCAATAAAATTCTTGCCAACCGAATCCAAGAACACATCAAAATGATCATTCACCACGATCAAGTAGGCTTCATACTAGGGATGCAGGGATGGTTCTATATAAGGAAATCCATCAAGGAGGCACTATTTTAAAACTGCCCCCGAAAAGGTGTCCTACCTCATGCTTTCCCATGAGATGGCGAAGAAGAATGAGTGTCAGCCAGGTTCTGAATAACAAGGATATATCAAATTACAGTTTAGTCTCCACGTTTTAATCTGATTCCTTGCTTTGGTAGTTGGGAATTTTAGATTGGGAGTAAACCCTGTGGTTCCAGCCATGGACTCCTCAATATCTTCTCCAGCTACTACAGTAAACACCTGAAATGGTGTTTACTGCTTCATCAACAGGCAGCTTTACCACTTTCAGGATTCCCAATGCATGAAGTGCAAAGGAAAGGTAATTTGCAACTTAGCAAGTCTTCCTTAAATCAGCCTCTTCTCTCCAAAGTTTACCTGTGCCTACACCAGTGACTCTCAGCCATGCATGAGAAGAGCCATCATTCAATACATATTTTAGGTTTTCACAACTGAGAGGAAACGGTAATGCTGACATATAGTGGGGTGATATTTAAAGACAGTGCTAAATAGACGTCTTCCTGCCTCAGATGTGGGGTCTTTGGTTCATAAATAGTAAGAATGCCAGAGCTGAGTAAGACTCAGCCCAACAGTTTCAATAAACTACTTCCATATCTGTTATGGCCTTCATCTAGGTCAAAATAAGCCTTCACCAAGTGAATTTATAGACCATTGTGTCAGTGCTAGGTTGAAAACAAAAGGTCTTTAGTGCCTGTCTGCTTTAGATAGTTCAGACTGTGGCAGTGTGGTATGCTTGCTGAATGTGCCTGCATGTTTGCTGTATGCTCATGCTTCCAGTGTTACCATTCCTCTTTCTCTCCATTAGCCAACCTTCTCCATGAAGTCAGCACTTACGTTGTGACAAGCAATGCTGGGTTTTGTTTCTTCACTGAAAGAGAAGTAGCAGTGCACATAGTAGACAAAAACCGTTTGCCTAGGAGAGTTTACATTATCACTTCTATAAACCAGTGTGGGAGATTTTCTGACTGATAGTCAAGGAAACAGACTAAGGCTCAGAGCAATTTATGTACTTCGAGTCATGTAGCAAGTAAGTGGCAAAGTTGGTGAAAATTCTCTGACTTTGGACAAGAACAGATTCCCATGGTCTCTTAGTATTTCTCTTAGAGTTGAGACAAATCAGACAAAGCATGTGTGTCTTTGCTCTTAGCTTCTGTCCTCAAGTAGTTCTCTGCATGATTTATATTTTATCATTTTAGAGAGTTGTCATCCTGGTTTATTTGCATTAGTAAGAATGTGAGTATTTATAGGAGACTAAATGGTTTCTTGGTTATATGATGTGAAAACTGTAACACTGCTTTCCTTCTAATAGCCATCTGGGGTGGATGAATGCTCTAGGAAGATTGGAGTTTTTAACGATGCAGAGGGAGATATAACAGCTGTGTTTTCACTCCTGAACTGAACAGCTGCATTCAGTCTTGGGAAATATGGTCTAGTCGAAGAGGCCAAGCAATAAATAGAAATTTGTCTTTCTATATAATAGTATTCATGATATTCTTTATTTCCCCTTGGTCCCTGGAATAAGGAAGGATTTCATGACTGAAGTGGCTTTTTATTCTGGGACACAAATCTTTAAGTGCCTTCCCATTCACCTGATGCTTAGACAAGCTTCTCAGTCCCCACACTTGTCTGGAGCCCAAGTACCCTAGGGGCTTGGGCATTAATTTCGGATTGACTCAAGGATGAGACTATCATGGGACATTTTCTTTAAAAATTGCCTTTTTTGTTGCACTTTATCTGCTGACAAGGACTAGCACCTCAGATGTGTGGTAAATTGTTTTGTGGCTTACTTGAGTCTTAGAAGAAAAAAAAAAACATGAGCAAAGTGGGATTTACATTTTTCCCTGAGTGTATATAAAATCTGCTTTTTGGCTTCTGTATCCAGTATTTGAACGAATATATTAACAATGGATGTGTAGAGAGTGGCTGCTACTCCCTTGGGGCTGGACTTGTATGGAACTAATGGCTGGAAGTCAGAGAGACCTTTTTTTTTTTTTTTTTGGAGACAGGGTTTCTCTGTGTAGCCCTGGCTGTCCTGGAACTCGCTCTGTAGACCAGGCTGGCCTCGAACTCAGAAATCCGCATGCCTCTGCCTCTCAAGTGCTGGGATTAAAGGCGTGTGCCACCACCGCCTGGCTGGAGAGACCTTTTGAAGTATGGCAAGCTCTCACTTTGTGGTTTTGTTTTCTCTTTTCATTTTCTTTTTTGCTTTTAGAGGGAAAGTACATTTATAGCATCTTATCTTTAGGATTTTAGGAAATTAATGAGCTTAGTTCTTGCCATTTTGAAGTAGAAGAAATTTAGTTTTCCAATCGTGTTGGTCAGACCTTTAGCTCTTTAAGGTCCCAACTAAGAGAACTACCCTCCACTGTATCATAGTCTGGTATGATATGGTATTTAGCAGTAACAGTGTTTTAATACTTGATTATTTTAGGCTGTCCAGTGACTGCAGCAACTTCTGACCTGACCAGTGAGAGCAAAGCACACTCTGTGCCTGCTCACCAAGACCGGGCCTATGATTATGTGGAATGTCCTGTTACTGGCACTGCAGCTAAGGATAAGGAGAACCTCGATCCTTCAAACCTGGTAATCCACCCTGATCTCTTCCCAGGGCATTTTATGTACCTATGCATTCTCTACCATGGCCAACTGTGTCTCCTCAGACTATAAGCTAGAATAAATCCTCCCTAAATTCCTTCATGCTGGTTATTTTATTAGAGCAACAACAAAAAAGTAGTATGACCAAAATATCAGAGGTGTCAAACTCTGATGTCATTGATTTAATGGGAACTTGTGGTTCTTATATGGAGAATTGCTTTCCAGAATATACTGATTACTTTATAGTTTAGACCATAGTGCTAACATTCAGACACAATCCACTGATATTCTATAGATGCCACCACCTAATCAGACACCATCCCCAGATCAGCCATTTACTTTGTCTGTCTCAAGAGAGGAGTCATCAATTCCAAGATCCAACTCTGAGAAAAAGTGGGTTTACCCTTCTCATCAGATGTTCTGGAATGCCATGTTACAGAAAGGGTGAGTGAACATTATTTAGAAGATAATTTGCTTGCCAGACTTATCTCAGAAATAACTGTTAAAGAGCTTTTGTTTAGCCTCGGAAATATAAAGTATTTCTTGTTAACTTCAACAGTTTGTAATAGAATATTTATTTATTAGAATATAAATTCAAGACCAGTATTTAAGTCAGAATTTTCTAGAAAAGTAGAACTGACAGGGCATGGGGATGAGGACTGATCAGGAAGACATTTGTTTTAAGAAAGTGGTTCCCATTATCATTTAATGCAGCTTCAAGTCCCAAGAGCTGAAACCAGCAAGTGATCAGTGATTTGTGTAGCCAGTCTGAGACCCCCGAGAACCAGGGACCTCAGTAGAAGTCCTGGCCTGAAAATTGAGAAGCTTGAAATCCAGAAACACCTGATGGCTAAGTTCAGGTTGAAAAGTAGGTGAAGCCTAATGTTATAGCTCCAGAAAACATGTAGGAATTCTTTTTGCATATGGAAAGGACAGCAACTCTTTTGTTAATACTTAGACCTGAAACTGATTGGATGAGATTTACCTGTATCTCACAGCATGTGTATTTTTAGAAATATGAAATGAAACACATAAAATGGACTAGGAAAAATTGGCAAATCATTTATCAGTGCTACTAAATGAATAATACCTCCTTAAAAATAGGTGGTTGTTTAAGGATGGCTTTTGGGGATTCCATGAAATGAGATTAACATGAACCTTTAATTTTTAAATTTATTGTCTGCAAGCTTTTATAAAAGTGTATATTTTATGTGTGCATGGAGTAACTTTGACTTTAAGCAATAATATTTTGTCAAGTATTACTACATCTTCTTTCTTAGGTGGAGGTGGAAGGACGATGATATTAGTTAGAAAGATATGTACAATATCATTAGAATTCACAATCAGAATAATGAGCAAGCTTGGAAGGAGATTTTAAAATGAGATTTTGAAGCCCTTCATGCTCAGTAAGTGTGTTTAAACTCTTTAAAAAATGTCCTAGTATCATCTTTACTTCTTATTAGCCTTCCTACAGTGTTACCATTTAAATAATATTTTGTTACTCTTGTGTAGCAGTGATCATCCTTATAGGAGAGACCACAACTTCTTACTCACTGAGCTCATAATGCAGATTGCAGAGAATATTGAACAAAATTTGCTTAGGTCATGGTCAGAAATGGCTGCTGCCTAGCTATGGGCTACAGTTTTCTGGAGGCTTGGTCATATACCTATATGGCAAGGGGTCTTATGTATCACAGTGGGTGTGTTCCAGAAGCTGAGTTCTCAAAAATACCAGGCAGAATCTAAATCTCTTTTTTTGACCTAGTTAGGTGACTCAAGTATTCCAAGCCTGGTGAGATTTAAAATGGGCATGGAGACCTCATCTCTCAGTAGAAGTATGGTAGGTTAGTCATTGAAGGCATTAGTAAAACAAAATGTTTTTGTGATCCATGGGAGGTAGGAATGAACCTTTTGTTCCTTTATCAGTATTTGGAAACCCTGTAAGGATTGACCATAAAGATCGGTCTTCCCATGGGTCCCTTTTCTCAGAGAGAAAAGGTCAATTGAAAGAGCAGTATTTCTTCACATTACCTGGGAGGTTTGTTGCAACTCTACATGCTGGGCTCATTTACAGGATGTCTGTCCCAGGTTTGGTGTTTATGGAATGATATGATACTGCTACTTTTAGATCTCCGCTTCCAGAAGTGGATGAATGAGGAGTATCTTTATAAAGATCTAGGTCCTATCACAACTTGGTTTACATTTCAAATTCCTTCCAGTGCATGAGTAATAAGTTTCTTGGAGAAAAATTATCTACTGATTTTCTTTTAAGGTGATCTTTTTTGGTATCTGCATCGAGTATTTCGATATTAGCACTACTTGAATGTCACTAGCTAGATTGTAGATGTAGGATGGTTGTACTTTTCCTTTTGGTCACCCCTGACCTAGAGGAAAGACCTGGCTGGCTAGGTAAAAATGTACTTTAATTAGGAACACCTGCTCTTTACTTGTAACATGATTTTAAAAGCAAAGTAATAAGAGCAACAGTCATTTTCAACTGGTCAGTTTCAACACCACTGGTCATTTTGCAGATTTATGGAAAAATTAGCTAGGTCCTAAAAGACTTCACTCATGTCTCCATAAGAAAAGTTACATAGGTTGAGTTTATTGCTTTGTCTCTGACCCTCTTGAGAAGAGATACTAGAAAGTTCATAGACTCTTTTGTACTCTGGATATGGAATTTTTTCTCCGTTACATAGTAGGAATATAGCTTGTCTTAAGAATGGAGGCAGCTGGGAAGATAGTGGCTCCTGTCTTAATGGACCAATCTTCCGCTCCATAAGGGCAATTCGTTTGTGTCTTTCAGGGGTAGCCTCCTTGTTCACAGTTCACAGCTTCATTGTCCAAGGACTTTCATTGTACATTTGGTTGAATCTGTGAAAATGGACTTCATAGACTCAGAGAGCTGACTGTATAACAGTTTCTGTTGTTTCTCTTCAGAAACACTAAGTGCTTTATGCAAAAGAGAAAGAAGATACACGGTATATAACACTTTTTCTCTTAGAGTATGCCTGTGCTCTTGTCCCAGATGAGAAGGTCTTGCTTCCTGAATCTGGCAGGAAAGCCAAGCAGATGCCTAGGAGAGACATACATAATCCAAAAGGAAAGAAAAAGGTTTCTAACACATAAGGACAATTTATTTGAACTTTGTTAGAAGTTATTATTCTCTGTAAATGTGATAGTATACAGATGAATAGAGAAAGAAAGACATTACTGGAAACCAAAACATCATCTTGTAAAATGAAAAAGAATGTTTTTAATAGACTATTCTTATTTGGGCATTTTCAGTGAGTGTCCTTGTGGCCCATCATTGGTCCGATTTGGAGGTAAAGCAAGAGAGTATTCACCAAGGGCAAGAATTCGTTCCTGGATGGGATAAGTGTAGGTGTAGAACTGCCCTTGATATTTCTTAGGCCATGGTCAGCATTCCAACCACCAAAAACAGAGTGTAAGAAAAGCAATTCCATCTTCCAAACCACCAGTATCTATGTTTTCTTTCATCTCCTTGAGTTTACTCATAGATAGGCAGAATTATAAGGGTTGGGTTGTTAGCCTGGTACTTCACTCTCCAAGGATTGAATTTGTCCTCTTTTTGGTGTCTTTAGAACTGTCCTTTTACTCCTCTTGTGGTTTTTATCTTGCCTTATCCCTTCCTTGTCTTATAGTGTATTAGGACTATATATTACATTTGATTTCTCCAGCTTTCTACCTAGCCTGGCCTGGCTCTCCTTACCATGAACCTATTCCTTTATAGATAGATGATCTGACATGGACTTATCACAGTTATTAATCACCATACTCTCTAAACACCGTGAACTGATTGACTAAGTCTCATCTCCTCTGCTAGATATTTGCATATGAGTATGAGCTGTTTTTCAATCTATCTTTCTGCTAACACCAAGACAGACAGAATACAGACATACATTTTAACACTCTGTTCTGTTTTCATTACAGGTATGAATAGCCCTTTGACTGCCATGACTGGATCATCAATCGTTGTGGCACAGAAGTTAGGTATGTGATTGATTACTATGATGGAAATGAGGTCAACAAGGACTACCAGTTCACTATCCTGGATGTGTGTCCTGCCTTAGATTCTTTCTCAGCAGTATTGGACAGAATGAAGGTTGCTTGGTGGCACTGGAATTTTTAAATACTATTTTGTTTGTTATGAAAAAAGTAAAACATTATTCCTGAGAAAGTTGTTAAACTATTTTCCCCAAACTAAATGCACTCATAATGTCACTGAGGGTACTTTTCAAGTGAATGATCATATTTGATCTTGTATTTAGCAAAGATGCCATGCTCTGTTAAATTTTGAGTCCCATTTTCCATTGCAGATAATAGGTCAGTTTAATTTTTTTTCCCTGTTTGGTATAAGTGGTAAGCATTTCCTTAGTTTTCCCATTAACTGCAGTATTTCATGTTAAGATTTCTGTAGACATCTTAACAACCTCTGAAAAAGAGGTTTTAAAAAAGCCTAAAAAGTTGTTTTTATCCTTACTGTTTCCTCAAGAGTAATTGAGATATAAAACCTGAAAGTGTGTGATAATTTTACCTGCCAAATAATTTATCTATATTCATTATGAATAAGAAGCACTTATTCTTGTTTTAAAAGTAACTAATATTTCTAAAATCCCTATGGTCTAGGTAGCATTCCTGAACAAAATACACAAGTATATACCAAATGTAGTTTGCAAGACAAACATGTTTAAATATAATTTCAGATTTAACCCTGATAGAAATTTTCACTGGAAACATAAAAATTTCAAAATACTTGTTTTTTTTTCATTCTGTCCCAGTGTGTAACTATTAATGAAAAGCTGATCACACCATCCCTGGAAGTTGGCAAATTATCTTACATTATCTCATCCATTCCATCTTCCCACTAGGAGCTTGCCAACAGTAGTATAATGTAAACCTTGAGAGCCTGACTCCCGTCACAATGGCAGCTGTTTTTCTTTGACAAATAACATATTTGGCTAAGTGTTAGTTATTCACAGGAAGTGCATTTTTCTCTGATGTGAAATGTGTGCACCAATTCACCATCATTTTGATGTTTGTTTTAAGCAAGTGCTAAGATTGCTGTTGAAAACTGGTTATTTTGCTGGGCAGTAGTAGCACATGCCTTTAAACCCAGCACTCCCTAGATCTCTGAGTTTGAGAACAGCCTGGTGACAGAGTGCATTCCATGACAGCCAGAAAAATCCTTTCTTTAAAAACCAAAAGAATAAAAAACTGTTTTATTTATTTTAATTATAGCGACATGTTAGAAATAACTTTTTTCATAAATGTTGATAATATAAAAAAGTTTAATTCATCCTAATACTGTGGTATTAAGTTAGTGGACAGAATTGGTGTTTTTGAGTTCTTTGGCATAGATTTCTTTGTTGTATGATGCTTTAAAAATCCAGCATGTGAAAATATTTGTATTCTTTAAATAAAGCTAACAAGTTAAAATGTTCTGAAACTTATTAGAGTGATTTTGTAGTTACTTAATTTTTGAGACACTATCTTCACTAAATGCAGCAGTAATCTCATCTGTTAATCACATAATTTTAAACTGCATAAGAGTTTAATCACTGTTGGCCCTTCTCGGGTCACACCTGGATTAGGATTGGAAACTAAGTTAAACTGCATGGAAGGATTCACTGTAACAGTGACAGAGTATTGTTACAGTCAACTGTCATGTAAACTCAATTATAAGATCAACAGTTGTATACACCCTTTCACCACTTTTAGAAAAGATACCTGCTGAGTACTCACAGTTGCTTTGTAGCTAGATTATACTTAACTCTGTCTAGGCAGTAAAAATTCACTGCTCTGATGGTTTCATTTTGGATTGTCTCCCACATTTTAAACTAAGTCTTTTATCTGTGCAAATGGCATCATCAGATTATTGTCAGAAAAGGTATGTGCAAACTGGGTTACATATTATCACTTAGTATTTCTATGAATTCATTAGCTGTCATTTGTGAGATGTTGATGTTCACTGCATCACACCCAGGACAGAAGATGGCAAACGATCATCCCCTACCTTCAGAAACACAATCTTTCTGAGCTCTGTCTGTAAACAAGATCATAGTACTGTAGAATTCCTACTTGTAAAACTCTCTAAGGTAATGATCGGGGGTAGGGATACATATAAGTACATTTCAAAATATTTAGCTACTGTGATGATTAGTCTAGTCAGGTTGACAGGATTCAAAATGACATGAGAAGTGGAACTCAGAGTATGCCTATGGGGGACTACCTTGATTACATTAATTGAGATGGAAATATTCAGGCCCCCTGGGCTGCATCATTGGTATCCTGTACTACATAAAATGAAGAAAGAGAACTGAACACTAGAAACCATGTATTCATCTCTCTGTTTCTGGATTGTGGGCATAAGGTGAGTACCTGCTTCAGGCTCTTGCTGCTTTGACCTCCCCACCATGATGAATTACCTTGAATTGCAAGCCAAAACCCTTCCTCAAGTTGCTTTATCAGGCTATTTTATCAGAGCAACAGGAAAGTTAACTGACAGTTGCCAATTTCTTTAGTCCCTGATGTGTTTCCACTCTATTGGATTTACTACTCCCTATTGAAAGTGAAGTGTTTCATGGAAAAATTATACAGATAAAATGGTAGATATAAAAATATTCTGCAGTTTTTTGAAAGTGGAATTATAAATACTTTCTGATAAAATTGAAGATCTACAAGGAAAATATTCCTGAAAAAAAAATCAAGAAATATATAGAAAATATATAGAAAAACATGTTAAAAACTATTACATGGAAAATTATACAGATAAAATGGAAGGTATAAAAATGTTCCTAAGTTGATTGAAAGTAAAATTATAGACATTGTCTAATAAGACTGAAGACCCACATGGAAAATACTTCTGACAAAATTGAGGAAAAAATACAGAAAAACGTTAATATTGAAGATTATCATGGGCAATTATAACGACAAAATGGTAGGCACAAAAACATTCCTAAATTGATTGAAAGTGGAACTACAAACACCTGCCCCCATGAAACTGAAGATCTACATGAAAAACACCTCCAACAGAATCAAAGAAATACACAGAAAAAAATGTTAAAATTAAAGAGTATCATGGAAAATAATAGTCAAAATGGTAGACACAAAAACCATTACTAAATTGAATGAGGAGTCACAAACATTTCCTGATAAAATCGAAGGTCCACATGAAAAACATGTCTGTTAGACTGTGCTTTTTGTTGGAGAATTAAGTCTGTTGACGTTATAAGATATTAAGTAATAGTGATTATTGCTTCCGAAATACTTAATCTTAAAGCATTTTTTATATATTTCTTCAATTTTATCAGAGATATTTTCCATGTAAGTCTTCAATTTTATCAGAAAATGTTTATAATTTCACATTCAATCAACTTAGAAATATTTCTATGCCTACCATTTTATCTGTATAATTTTCCATGATATTCTTCAATTTTAATGTTTTTCCATATATTTTTTTCAATTTTATCAGAGATATTTTCCAGGTAAATCTTCAATTTCATCAGAAAATGTTTATAATTCTACTTTCGATCAATTTAGGAATATTTTAATTCCTACCAATTTATCTGTATAAATTTCTTCAATTTTATCAGAGATATTTTCCATGTAAATCTTCAATTTTATCAGAAAATATTTTTACTTCTACTATCAATCAATTTAGGAATATTTTTATGCCTACCATCTTATCTGTGTAATTGTTCATGAAATAGTCAGTTTTAACATGTTTTCCTATATATTTCTTGAGTTTTATCAGAAATATTTTCCTTGTAGATTTTCAGTTTTATCAGAAAATGTTTATAATTCCACTTTCAATCAACTTAGGAATATTTTTATGACGACCATTTTATCTGTATAATGTTTCCATGAAATAGTCAATCTTAACGAGTTTTTCTATATATTTCTTCAATTTTATCAGAGATATTTTCCATGTATATTTACACAATGGAATACTACTCAGCAATTAAAAACAATGAATTCATGAAATTCTTAGGTAAATGGGGAACAGGGGGAGGGAAGAGGGCTTATGGGACTTTCGGGGGGGGAACCAGTAAAGGGGAAATCATTTGGAATGTAAATAAAGAATATAGAAAATAAAAATTAAAAAAAAATGAAAAAATATATCTTGACCAGATTCTATATAGTACTGTGGCACTGGATAGCTTCATGTAGCCCTTCAAATTTAAGATTAAATTCATATAAAATTCAAAAAAAAAAGAAAGTGAAGTGTTCTTTATTTATTTCCTTTCTTGTCCTTGTCATGATGGTCACACCATGTTCAATCATTGGTATTGCTAAAGGTTTGAGGCTCTTTGAGGTTAGGAGGGCATACCCTGAAAACTGGTGGCTTGTTCAATTGTTCTCTTTACTTGTTCAGTGTCTGCTTTCATGATTATAAAATGAGAAAATGAGCAGACACAGTCATTTTGCAAGTTCTGTGAGGTGATCTCTGTGTACTTTTAGTGTAGAATCCTGGGTAGAGAAATCTTAACAGCCATCCACATGACTGACAGTTCCCATCACAGAGAGATTCTGAAGCAAGGCTAGAAGTCAAAGTGCTAAGATACTCCACAGGAAGAATCTGGAAAGATCAGGAAGTTCTTCTGATCTGTGTCAGTTATCCGGTATTGTAAGTATTATTACAATAGATGCTAAGCAACCTCATGTTATCTAAAAAAGGCTAGAGGGAATAAAGAAAACATACACATAAATTGATATTAACTTAATATGCAATTCTTACTGGACAAACATAATTAAGCGCCTGGATTTCCTAATCTAAAATGTTATACAATGCACAACACAGAAACAAGCTTCATAAATAGAAATTAGGGAAAGCCTATTATCAAGAATGTTGTCATGAAGCTAGCAACCACTAGAGAGATAATCAGATAAATTCCAGTTCTTTCACAGCTTTCCAGGGTTTTCTTAAAGCTTCTTGACACAAAAGTGGATTGAAATAAAGATGGTGTGTCCTGTGTGTGGGTCATGTAAGGAATAAATAATTGCTGGCACACATAACCCAGAAAAGCCAGTGGCCTTTGCTCCTTGTAGAAGGACTAGTAAATGATGAGCTTTATGACCTTTCAGTTAAAATCTAACACATAAGCGTTTTACACTTTCATTTTAACTGTTTTTTTTTTTAAAAAAAAAAAGTGTATGGAATTGTGTAAGAAAGGTGGTGTATGAGGGCATTCTTGGAGATTTTGCCGCCTCTCTCATCTCTTCTGTGTTTGCTTTACCAAAGACACTTGTTAAAAGTTCTACAGATCAGACTTCCCTGGAAGTCTTGGTAAAATGCAGATACTGAGTTCGCATCGAGGGTCCTTTATCTTGTAGGCCTAGAACAACTGAGACTTTATGTTTTAACATGCTCCCAGAAGATACCATTGGTCCAGTCACTATGTGGACTCATTTTTTTCCTGGTATCTGTTGGCCATCCACCCACTACTAACTTTGCAACAGTGTTCCCAATTACTGCAAATTCCTTTGGTCATGGTCATGGTCAAGTAGGAGATGTAAAAGCAAAGGTTAAATGGAAATACAAATTTCCCATTTTGCTGACTCCTATTTCTTCCCTCAAGACTCTCTTTTCTCAGTTCTGAATAGTGCTTCATTTTTCCAAGTAATGTTTTAATAACAAAACCTTTTCCTTGGAAAGGAGATCTCCCATGGCCTCTATAGGTAGGCAGGATTACAGTGGTTGAATTGTCCCAGACTGACTGAGAAAGTCCTTGTTGTACTCTGTGTTGCTTCTATGTGGATTGGTGGTGACCACTCCCTTGAGCACGTGAGGTGTTTGCTCTGAGCTTTCTCTGATATATGACCTTTAATCACCATCTTAGTTTTCCAGGTGGCTGTAACTAAGTGCTACAGATGGAATAGCTTAAACAACAGAACTTTATTCTCATGGTCCTGGAGGCCAAAGTCCAACAGGAAGGGTCATGTTCCCTGTAGCAAAAGATTTGATCCATATCCTACTTTTAGCTTCTGGATGTTCCTTGGCTTATAGAAGGACAAGAGCTGTCTTGATGTGTTATTTCTCTCCCTCTCCTTCTTCCTTCTCCCTTTTACTCTACCCCTCCCTCTCTCTTTTCCTCTCTCCTGTGCTATTTTACTTGCTCAGACTCCCTTGCAAGCACTCCTCTCTCATGCTCCCTTGTTCCCTCATACTCCCCCCCTTCTCTAGTGCTTGATTGCCCACATGTACTCTCTCCCTCCTACCCTATCACTTACTTGGGCCTCCCCAACCCTGTGTACTTTTTTATTAGCAGTTCTATTAGAGGCAAGTCTCTTCCAAATGCCTCCATCCTAACTTGATCATCCACAAAGGTCCTGTTTCCCAAGAAGTGTCCATTTGTAGATACAAGGGGGTTAGTAGAAGACCATCTTGGTGGAGGACACCACAATTCAGTCTATAATACACTGACAAAATTTATCCAGGAGCAGCTAGTCTTGGCATCTAAGCACTGCTAATTCTGAATTACCCCAGTGTGTTAGTTTGAATACTTGGTTCAGCCATGACATTGTAAACTAGTACTGGTCCCTGGCAAGCTTCATCCTTTTGACCAGTTAGGTATTATCCCTGTTCACCAAGTGTTTCAGGGATGAAATTCTTTCGGTGAGAGGTAAGACCTGCAAGGTACCTCGAAGGTTAAAGCTCAGTGACTTGCCTACCCTTGACAAAGACAAGTGTTTTCCTTCTAAAAGTCAAGGAATATCTGGTATTTGTGATTTGAGGTCAAGAAGGTACTAGAAATAGACTTCCCATGTTTCCTTTCTACAAGAAAAAAAACTATAACTCCATTCCTAATTTCATTACCCTCTAACAGAACACATTAATTCATTTGCTTTTTTTTTTTTTTTTGGTGTGGAAACACAGCATTGTTGCCTCACTACCTAATGGGAACATCTGAGGGGTCTGACTTCCATTTCACTGATCAGCCTACACCCAGAATCAGTTCATTCCCCAATTGTATAGAAACTAACCCCATAGGATCTGGTTGCAAAAAGGAAGGGCTATAGACTGAGGCTGTAGTTGAGTTGGGAATGTCTTTGCTTAACCTGGATGACACCTTAGATTCAGTGCCCACCCAGCACTGCATAAACTTAGCATAGTGCCATAAGCCTGTAATCCCAGCACATGGGAAGTGAGAGCAGACTGGCTACATATCAAGGTTCAGATCAGCCTGGGATACACTAGATCCTGTGATAGAGACAAAGAGTGAGTACACTTCACTGAAGACCAATTGACAAATAGACGGACATGCTCAAATTTGTCCCATTTGCTTGGTAGCAAGGGAACTGAAGTGGTAAGGTAAGAAGCAGTTGATTGTAACTAGGTGCCACTTAAGGGTGATTCTTATTTATCCTATAGTTGTTCATACTCTTATTCTATTATAGATTTCTGAGGCCTCTGTTCTAGTTTCTGAGGTTTTACTCATCAAAGACTTTGGCTCCACAAGACTCTTCTGGTTGTTTTAGGCCAAGTCCTGGGATTTTTTTTACCTATGCTCTAAAAAAAAAAAAAAACAGCCGGAATGTTTCTTTATGAGTAGGGGTGTTTCTGTTTTTGGCTCAGTTTCAACACTGTACTTTGGTCTCTGAACTAGGTGAGTGTCTTAATCTGATCAGGCTGCTATAACCAAGCACCCTGGGTGGGGGACTTTATACCTCAGACATAGATTTCTACCAGTTCTGGAGGCTGTCAGTCAGAGAGCAAGGTAGCCATGATTCAATGGCTAGTAAGGACCTTTTGTTTCATGGGTGACAGTTCTTATGATTCTCAAATGTAGAATGAGCAAAGGAGAGTGGGGGTCTTCTTTATCTTCATATTCTAACCACTTCTCAAAAGTTCTATAACTATCCCCTGACAACGTAACTGCCGAGTGTGATAGTGGCTTGAATGTGGGAATAACCAACCATAACCAGAGTGAAGGGCATATCCATGAGATAGAACCCACATCTTATACTATTAAAGGGGCCAAGAACTTATGTCTAGATAGGTCATAGATTCTAGGGGCAAACCCAATACTATAATTCTGCTAAATGGGCATAGTATGAAAATGATTCCTAATGATTTATTGCTGTACCCATAGATCAAAGCCTCTCTCATCCCCTATCTGAGAAGCTTTTCCTTGCAGTACGTGACAATTAAAACAGAGACCTTCAAGTGGTCAATGTGCTCAGAATGAGACCATAAATTGATCAGTCATAAAGGAGACATACATATTTCCATCTCCACAGGGATCAGGAATCTGTGCAAAATACGGAACACCAAGATTGTAAGAGCTGAGGGTGGAGAATGAAATCAAGGAAATATTTTTTCCCAGACACAACAGGGAAATTATACATATGAACCCACAATAATTATGAGAGCATGCACAAGACCTGTGCAAGGACCAGCCAGCAAAATGTCCCAGCATTGTGTGTGGAAGGTGGGCATAGATCGCATCAATAGCTGGGGGGCTCTACTCTTTCAATGGCTATGAGAGTGAAAGAGAGAGAGAGAGAGAGAGAGAGAGAGAGAGAGAGAGAGAGAGAGAGAGAGAGAGAGAGAGAGAGAGAGAAGAGAGAAGAGAGAGAAGGAGCAAGCATGAGAGAAAGAGAGAGCGTGAGAGAGAGAGAGAGAGAGAGAGCATGAGAGAGATCTGTTAGGCTGTCTACACACAAGAGAAGACACCAACCCAAGACTAGCTGGCAACACAAATTCGATTTGATGGGAAACAAAAACAAAAAAGAAATTAATTGAGGATAAAAAGGCTGCTTATGGGAGATATTGGAGAAGGTAAATACCAAAATACATTGTTGGAAACTCTCAATCAATAAAAATACTGTTTAAAATCCTATAGTTTTAGAGGTTATAAATTTTGAAAAGACACCAGCCATAGGCATGTTGCACAAAACGAAACAAAACAAAACAAAACAAAACATTAAAATGAATAAACTGGGACTCCAAAATAAGTTGGCTAAATACAGATGCCAAACCTTAGGACAGGGAAGGAGGAAGACTGTGGAAGGTTGTACTTGGGATTGGTTTTGTATACCACGAATAGTATGTGCACTCTGTAATAGAACAGTAAATTTTTAGCTTGGCTTTAGAAGGAAAAGTGTTCTGAGGAAGAGTCAGGAGCCTGGATTCCCACTTTGCACAGCACTGGCTTCTGAAACAGTCTCAGGTCAAGGCCCTTTTGCCTCTCTGGCCCCTAGGTAGTTTATAGATATACCAAGTGGCCACTGTCGCTCACTTTGTCCAACAGAGTATGTGACCACTTGCAGAGTCCAGTGAAAAATGACAGTGGAGGTGGAGCTTGTTGAAGAGAATTACCATTTCAAAATAGCAATACCACAGTCCAAATGAGCTAAGTAAGCGAGAAACTGCAAAGTCACAGAATGCACCCTGATTGCAAACATAGCATCCCTTATTTTTGACAAGTTTCACCAGCTGTTTGAGCTGTTTGACTTTGGAATGCAGACAACGTTTTATCATATTCATGTCTCTCTGATATTCACTCCAGAAAAGAGGTGGATATATGGATGAATTACCAATTGATATATTCTTTCCCAACAATTTATGCTTTGCAAACCACTGGGATATATTTTGGGTTTGTGTGACTTATCAGCATCTACTGCCCTTACAACAGTACTGTTCACAAAAGTGACTATTGTCTTGATTTAGGTTTCCCAGGAGGTATATGTAGACTTCCTTTATTACGTGATTGAAACCCAGGAACCTGGAACTGGAATTCATGTTCACTAGGCCTTAGTAAATATAGATTGGCTACAGATCTTTAGATACAACCATCAACCAATCATTTTATCTACTGAAGTGATCACAGGGCTGTCATACTTCTTTGTGTTAAAAAGAAATCTGAAAATAATGCTAACTAATTAGCAAGTCATTCTATCTGTGGCAGGAACTCCACTCTCAGGCAGAAGTCCACAGACGTCTATTCCCTCCTAAGAAGTCCTCGGTGACAAATCTACTGAAAACCAGAATCTTTGGTGAACCAAAGTGTTTATTGGACATAGAGGGCATGGATGAGGCACTACTTATACAGGTTACCCCTCCCTCACAAAAAAACCAGCTACATCACCAGAAAGACTTATTTCATTTACTGATGATAACTTCCCCATAGCCGTGTAGACAGAGTTACACTTAGCTATCTCACTAACCATTAATGAATTTTAGGAGCAGAGGCATCATGGGCTGCACTTTTACACTGTGTCGTCCAACACAGACATGGGGTGACAAGAGTCTTTGTATGGCAGTATTACTTAGAAGACAGTGTCTCTCTATGCTTGGCAATCCCCTCTACATTTTTGTTTAGAAACTGTATACTTGATTCTGCATTTACAAGGAAGTGATGGCCTTGCATGGTTTCTTATTGCACATGGCAAGTGACTTGATTAAAAGTAACATGCCTATATTCAGAATACATTAATCAAGTGAATCCCAAATTGATGTCCTATCTCTCTGCCCAGTATAAAAGGTGTAAAACTCACAAAGCCCCCAGCTTGACATAAAAAGCCTCCAGCTAAAGCAACAGACAGTAACACTAATGTATAGTGATGCTTATGTAGGGGTCTGAATCCTCTGCAATGAACCAGAAGGAGCTTCCATTGGGGTGTTTGTTTAAGGAGAAATTTTAAGCTAATTATTTTCAGAAAATACCATTGCACCCTGTACGTAGAATAGGGATTTTTCTTTTACATAACCAGAATATGAACACCTACACTGCAAAGAGGCTGAATGATGAATGAGACTGAACTGTGGATGGTGCTATTGCCATGGAGTAGATTTTTGTTTGTAGGCCATAGGAGAAGGTAAGTCCTACTGACAGCAACTGTGAGAAGAGTGGGCCTTGGTCCTGTGGCGGTTCTAAGCCCCAGTGTAGGGGAATGCCAGGGCAGGAAGGCAGGAATGGGTGGGTGGGGAGATAGGGGAGGGGAGATAGGATGGGCGTTTCTGGAGGGGAGACCTGGAAAAGGAATAACATTTGAAATATAAAGAAAATATCCAATAAAAGACAAAAAGGTTTTTAAAATGGCCTCAATATCTACATAACTTTGGTTTCTTGTGTCCTTTAAAATAATTGAAAAATACTTCCCACTCTGGAGTCTTAACTTCTTGAGTTTTTTGTATACATTGGATATTAGCCCTCTATCAGATGTAGGATTGGTAAATATCTTTTCCCAATCTGTCGGTTGCTGTTTTGTCCTACTGACAGTGTCCTTTGCCTTACAGAAGCTTTGCAGTTTTATGAGGTCCCATTTGTCGATTCTCGATCTTAGAGCATAAGCTGTTGGTGCTCTATTCAGGAAAATTTCCCCTGTGCCCATGAGTTCAAGGTTCTTTCCCACTTTCTCCTCTAAAAGCTTCACTGTATCGGGTTTTATGTGGAGGTCCTTGATCTACTTGGACTTGAGCTTTGTACAAGGAGATACGAATGGGTCAATTTGCATTTTTCTGCATGCTGACCTCCAGTTGATCCCTCACAATTTGGTAAAAATGCTGTCTTTTTTCCCCTGCATGGTTTTAGCTCCTTTGTCAAATATCAAGTGACCATAGCTGTGTGGGTTCATATCTGGGTCTTCCATTCTATTCCATTGATCATCCTGCCTGTCTCCGTAACAATACCATACAGTTTTTATCAGTTTTTTTTTTCTTTTGTAAGTATTTTTATTTACATTCCAAATGATTTCCCCCTTCCCATTTCCTCCCTCCCAGAAAGTCCCATAAGCCCCCTTCCCTTCCTCTGTTCCCCATTCTACCCCCTTTCCTTTCTCTGACTTCTCTGTCCTGGCATTCCCCTACATTCAGTCTTTCCAGGACCAGGGACTCTCCTTTCATCTTCCTGGAAATCTATTGATATGTGAATTGTGTCTAGGGTATTCCGAGATTCTGGGTTAATATCCCCTTATCAGTGACTGCATACCATGTGTGTTCTTTTGTGATTGGGTTACCTCACTAAGGATGATATTTTCAAGTTCTGACCATTTGCCTAGGAATTTCGTGAATTCATTGTTTTACATTGCAGAGTAGTATTCCATTGTGTAAATATAGCACATCTTCTGAATCCATTCCTCTGTTGAGGGACATCTGGGTTCTTTCCAGCTTCTGGATATTATAAATAAAGCTGCTATGAACATAGTGGAGCATGTGTCCTTAGTGGATGCAGGGGAAGCTTCTGGGTATATGCCCAGGAGTGGTATTGCAGGATCATCTGGGAGTGTCATGCCCAGTTTTCTGAAGAAAGGCCAGACTGCTTCCCAGAGTGGTTGTACCAGCTTGCAATCCCACCCGCAGTGGAGGAGTGTTCCTCTTTCCCCTCATCCTGGCCATGCTATCTCCTGTGTTTTTGATCTTAGTCATTCTGACTGGTGTGAGATGGAATCTCAGGGTTGTTTTGAATTGCATTTCCCTAATGACTAAGGATGTTGAACATATTTTTAGGTGCTTCTCAGCCATTAGATATTCTTCAGGTGAGAACTCTTTGTTTAGCTCTGTACCCCACTTTTTAATGAGGTTACTTGGCTCTCTGGAGTATAACTTCTTGAGTTTTTTGTATATATTGTATATTAGCCCTCTATCAGATGTAGGGTTGTTAAAGATTTTTTCCCAGTTTGTTGGTTGCCACTTTGTCCTTTTGACAGTATCCTTTCCCTTACAGAAACTTTGTAATTTTATGAGGTCCCATTTGTCAATTCTTGATCTTAGAGCATAAGCTATTGGAGTTCTGTTCAGGAAATTCTCTCCTGTGCCCATATGTTGAAGGTTCTTCCCTCGTTTCCTTTCTATTAGTTTTAGTGTGTCTGGTTTTATGTGGAGGTCCTTGATCCACTTGGAATTGAGCTTGCAACTAGTGATAGTTTGACTTCTTCCTTTCCAATTTGTATCCCTTTGACCTCCTTTTGTTTTCTAATTGCTCCAACTAGAACTTCAAGTACTATATTTAAAAGATATGGAGAGAGAGGGCAGCCTTGTCTAGTCCCTGATTTTAGTGGGATTGCTTCAAATTTCTCTCCATTTAGATTGATGTTGGCTACCGGTTTGCTGTAAATTGCTTTTACTATGTTTACATATGGGCCACGAATTCCTGATCTTTGCAAGAACTTTAACATGAAAGGATGCTGAATTTTGACAAATGCTTTCTCCGCATCTAATGAAATGACCATGTGGTTTGTTTTTTTTTTTTTTTTTTTTTTTTTGAGATTGTTTATATAGTGGATTACATTGATGGACATCCTTATATTGCACCATCCCTGCATCCTTAGGATGAAGCCTACTTGATCGTGGTGAATGATCGTTTTGACGTGTTCTTGGATTCAGTTGGCAAGAATTTTATTGAGTACTTTTGCATCGATATTCATAAGAGAGATTGGCCTGAGATTCTCTTTCTTTGTCGGATCTTTGTGTAATTTTGGTATTAGCACAATTGTGGCTTCATATAACAAGTTGGGTAGTGTTCCTTCTGTTTCTATTTTGTGGAATAGTTTGAAGAGTATTGGTGTTAGTTCTTTTTCGAAGGTCTGATAGAATTCTGCAGTAAAACCGTCTGGACCTGTGCTTTTTTTGGTTGGAAGACTTCCAATGAACACTTCTATTTCTTCAGGGGTTAGAAGACAGTTTAGATGATCTATTTGATCCTGATTTAATTTTGGTATTTGCAATCTGTCTAGGACATTGTCCATTTCCTCCAGATTTTCTAGTTGTGTTGAATACAGGCTTTCGTAGTAGGATCTCATGATTTTTTGAATTTCCTCAATTTCTGTTGTTATCTCTTCCTTTTCGTTTCTGATTTTGTTAATTTGGATACTGTCTCTGTGCCCTCTTTCTAGTCTAGCTAAGGGCTTATTTATCTTGTTGATTTTCTCAAAGAACCAACTCTTGGTTTTGTTGATTCTTTGTATGGTTTTATTTGTTTCTACTTGATTGATTTCAGCCCTGAGTTTGGTGATTTCCTGCCTTCTACTCTTCTTGGGTGTATTTGCTTCTTTTTGTTCCAGGGCTTTCAGGTGTGCCATTAAGCTGCTAGTGTATGCTCTCTCCCTTTTCTTTTTGGAGGCACTCAGGGCTATGAATTTTCCTCTTAGCACTGCTCTCATTGTGTCCCATAAATTAGGGTATGTTGTGCCTTCATTTTCATTAAACTTTAAAAAGTCTTTGATTTCTTTCCTTATTTCCTCCTTGACCAAGTAGTCTGGGCTGGCATTTCTGTTCTCTTAAGAGTCTGCATGAGATCTGACCAGGATCTTCTGGCTTTCATACTCTCTGGTGAGAAGTGTGATGTGATTTGGATAGGTCTTTCTTTATATGTTACTTGTCCTTTTTCTCTTAGTGATTTTAATATTCTTTCTTTGTTTACTACATTTGGTGTTTTGATTATTATGTGAGGGGAGGTATTTCTGTTCTGGCCCAGTCTGTGTGGAGTTCTGTAGGCTTCTTGTAAATTCATCAGCATCTCTCTCTTTAGGTTAGGGAAATTTTCCTCCATAATTTTGCTGAAGATATTTCCTGGCTCTTTAAGTTGCAAATCTTCACTCTCATCTATACCTATAATCCTTAGCTTTGGTCTTCTCATTGTGTCCTGGATTTCTTGGATGTTTTCGGTTACATGTTTTTTGCATTTTGCATTTTCTTTGACTGCTGAGTCGATGCTTTCTATGGTATCTTCAGCACCTGAGATTCTTTCTTCCATCTCTTGTATTCTATTGTTGATGTTTGCATCAATGACTCCTGATTTCTTCCCAAGGTTTTCTATCTCCAAAGTTGTCTCCCTTTGTGATTTCTTAGTTGTTTCTACTTCCTTTTTTAGATCCTGGATGGATTTGCTCAGATCCTTCACTAGATTGTTTGTATTTTCCTGTATTTCTTAAAGATATTTTTGCATTTCCTCTTTCAGGATTTCAAGTTCTCCTGTATTTCTCTAAGCGATTTTTGTGTTTCTTCCTCATGGGCTTCCATCTGTTGATCCATATTCTCCTTCATTTCTTTAGTCGATTCTTGTGTTTCCTTTGTAAAGGCATCTACCTGTTGATTCATTTCTTTAAGCGATTTTTGTGTTGCCTCCCTATGGCCCTCCATCTGTTGACCCATATTCTTCTTCATTTCTTTAAACAATTTTTGTGATTCCTTTGTAAGGGCATCTACCTGTTGATTCATTCTTTAAGCGATTTTTGTGTCGTCTACTTTTGGGCCTCCATCAGTTGACCCATATTCTCCTGCATTCCTCTAAGTGATTTTTGTGTTTCCTTTGTAAGGGCTTCTACCCATTGATTCATGTTCTCCTGTATTTCTTTATGAGATTTATTTGTGTCCTTCTTGAAATCCTCTAATAGCATCATGAGAAGTGATTTTCAATCCAGATCTTGTCTTTCGGGTGTGGTGGGGTATCCAGGACTTGCTGCTGTTGGAGAGTTGGGTTCGGATGGTCCCACATTACTTTGATTTCTGTTAGTAACATTCCTACGTTTGCCTTTTGCCATCTGGTTACCTCTGGTGTTAGTTGGTCCTGCTGTCACTGGCTGTTGGTTGGACCTCCTGTGAGCCTGCAAGGCTATTTTCTGCCCCCTCCCCCCCCGGATTACCGGGATTCTCCTGGCACTGATTGTTGAGGCCTGCCCTGTTCCTGAGTGAATTTTGAGCCCTGATGTGCTTTGCCCCAAGTGATGTTATATTGGGGAATCCCTGCACATCCAAAAGCTCAGTGTAGTTGGTCCCTGGAGCAGAGGTTGCCAAGTGGAGGCTGGTGCGCTCCCGCCCTGTGCGGGTGTGCTCTCTCCCAGTACGTGTCCCTCTGCAGGGCAGATGTCCCACAGCAGAACTGGCATGTAGGTGACCACAGAACTGCCCAGCTCTTGGGAGCAGGGAGCACACAAGCTTGCTGAGACCCAAGCGATATTATGCTTGATTGTCCCTGCGTCTGGAGGTCCCAGTTGCCCTGTTGCCAGAGCAAAGATGGTGGAGTGCTCTCTGCACGATCTCGGCCAGATCACTCTGCAGAGCAGATGGCCCACAGCAGAGCTGGTGCCCTGATGACCACAGCGCTACCCCACTCTTGGGCGCAGATGGAAGCCCAACAGTCTCTGTCCCAAGCAATGTTAATTGGGGAGTCCTTATATACCTGGATGCTCAGTGCAGTTGATCCCCAGAGTAGAGGTTGCCTAGGGGAGGCTGGTGCACTCCCGCCCTGTGTGGGTTCACTCTCTCCCCGTGCAGGTCCCTCTCAGGTTTTATCACTATTGCTCTGTAGTAGAGCTTGAGGTCAGGGATGGTGATTCTCCCAGTAGATCTTTTGTTTTGGAGAACAGTTTTTGCTATCCTGGGTTTTTTGTTATCCCAAATGAATTTGCAGATTGCTCTTTCTAGTTCTATGAAGAAGTGATTTGGGATTATGATGGGGATTGCATTGAATCTGTAGATTGCTTTTGGCAAGATGGCCATTTTTACTATATTAATCCTTCCAATTCTTGAGCATGGGAGATCCTTCCATCTTCTGAGATCTTCTGTGATTTCTTTCTTCAGTGGCTTGAAATTCTTGTCACACAAATCTTTCACTTGCTTGGTTAGAGTCATGCCAAGGTATGTAATATTATTTGTGACTATTGTAAAGGGTGTCATTTCCTTAATTTCTTTCTCAGCTTGTTTATCCTTTCAGTAGAGGAAGGCTACTGATTTGTTCGAGTTAATTTTATATCCAGCCACTTTGCTGAAGTTGTTTATCAGCTGTAGGAAGGAGTTCTCTGGTGGAATTTTTGGGCTCCCTTAATTATACGATCATATCATCTGCAAATAATGATACTTTGACTTATTCCCTTCCAATTTGTATACCTTTGACCTCCTTTTGTTGTCTATTTGTTCTGCCTAGGACTTTGAGTACTTTATTGAATAGATAGGGAGAGAGTGGACGGCCTTGTCTGGTCCCGGATTTTAGTGGGATTACTTCAAGTTTCTCTCCATTTAGGTTGATGTTAGCTACTAGTTTACAGTATATTGCTTTCACTATGTTTAGGTATGTGCACTGAGTTCCTGATCTCTCCAAGACTTTTATCATGAAGGGATTCTGGATTTTGTCAAAAGCTTTTTCGGCATCTGATGAAATGACCATGCGGTTTTTTTCTTTGAGTTTGTTAATGTAGTGGATTACTTGATGGATTTCCATATATTAAACC
The DNA here is from genome assembly GCA_036184795.1 of Tokudaia tokunoshimensis. Taxonomy (NCBI): domain Eukaryota; kingdom Metazoa; phylum Chordata; class Mammalia; order Rodentia; family Muridae; genus Tokudaia; species Tokudaia tokunoshimensis. Next base: position 21,135,827 of record BTHU01000023.1, on the reverse strand, counting down.
ATCCCTGCATCCCTGGGATGAAGCTTACTTGATCGTGGTGAATTATTGTTTTGATGCACTCTTGGATTCGGTTAGCTACAATTTTGTTGAGAATTTTTCTTCAATGTTCATAAGGGAAATTGGTCTGAAGTTCTCTTTCCTTGTTTGGTTTAGGTATAAGCATAACTGTGGCTTCATTGAATGAATTGGGTAGTGTTCCTTGAGTTTCTAATTTGTGGAATAGTTTGAAGAGTATTGGTATTAGCTCTTCTTTGAAGGTCTGATAAAATTCCCCACTAAGCCCATCTTTTCCTGGGCTTTTCTTGGTGGAAGATGATTAACAACTACTTCTATTTCCTCAGTACTTATCAGACTATTTAGATGGTTTATCTGGTCCTGTTGTAACATTGGCACCTGGTATGCGTCTAGAAAATTTTCCATTCCTTCCAGATTTTCCAATTTTGTTGAGTATTTGCTCTTGTAGTAGATCTGATTATTTTTTGAATTTCCATAGTTTCTGTTGTTATGTCTCCCTTTTAATTTCTGATTTTATTAATTTGTGTAGTGCCTCTTTGCCCTCTGGTTAATCTGGCTAAAGGTTTAACTATCTAGTTGATTTTCTCAAAGAACGAGTTCCTGGTTTTGTTGAGACTTTGTGTGGTTCTTTTTGTTTCTATTTGGGTAATTTCAGCACTGAGTTTAATTATTTCTTGCCATCTACTCCTCTTGGCTTCATTCACTTCTTTTTGTTCTAGAGCTTTCAGGTGTGTTGTCAAACTGCCAGTGTAAGCTCTCTCTAATTTTTTTTTTGAGGCACTCAGAGCTATGAGTTTTCGTCTTAGCACTGTTTTCAATGTTTTCCATAAATTTTGGTATGATGTGTCCTCATTTTCATTAATTTCTATAAAGTCTTTAATTTCTTTCTTTATTTCTTCCTTGACCAAGCTATCATTGAGATTGTTCAAAGTCCACATGCATGTGTGTTTTCCATTGTTTTTGTTTGAACTCAAGACCAGTCTTAGGCCATGGTGATCTGATAGGGTGCATGGGATTATTTCAATATTCCTGTATCTGTTGAAGCCTATTTTGTGACCAATTATATGGTCAATTTTGGAGAAGGTACCATGAGGTGCTGAGAAGAAGGTGTATTCTTTTTCTTGAGGATGGAATGTTCTATAAATATCTGTTAGGTCCATTTGGTCCATAACTTTATTTAGCTTCTCTATGTCTCTGTTTCCATGATTTCTCCATTGTTGAGAGTAGGGTGTTGAATTCTCCCACTATAATTATGTGGGGGGCAATGTGTGCTTTGAATTTTAGTAAGGTTTCCCTTATAAATGTAGGTGCCCTTGCATTTGGACCATAGATGTTCAGAATTGAGATTTCATCTTGGTAGATTTTTCCTTTGACAAGTATGAAGTGTCCCCCGTATTATCTTTTTTCATGACTTTTGGTGGAAAATCAATTTTATCCAATATAAGTATGGCCACTCCAGCTTGTTTCTTGGAAAATATTTTTTCAACCTTTGACTCTGAGGTAATGAGTGTCTTTGTTACTGAGGTGAGTTTCTTGTATGCAGCAAAATGTTGGGCCTGTTTACATATCCAGTCTGTTAGTCTCCATCTTTTTATTGGGGAATTGAGTCCATCGATGTTAAAAGATATTAAGGAATAGTGATTGTTGCTTCCTGTTATTTTCATTGTTAAAGGTGGAATTATGTTTGTGTGGCTATCTTCTTTTGGGTTTGTTGAAAGAAGATTACTTTACTGCTTTTTCTAGGGTGTCACTTCCCGACTTGTGTTGGTATTTTCCACCCATTATCCTTTGAAGCGATGGGTTTGTAGAAAGATATTGTGTAAATTTGGTTCTGTCATGGAATATCTTGTTTTCTCCATCTATGGTAATTGAGAGTTTTGCTGGGTATAGTAGCCTGGGCTGACATTTAGGTTCTCTTGGGGTGTTTATGACATGTGCCCGGGATCTTCTGGCCTTCATAGTTTCCAGTGAGAAGACCAGTGTTATTCTGATAGGTCTGCCTTTATATGTTACTTGACTTTTTCCTGTTTTTAGTATTAATATTAATATTAATATCCTTTTAATATTCTTTCTTGTTCAGTGCATTTGGTGTTTTGATTATTAGGTGTTGGGAGGAGTTTCTGTTCTGGTCCAGTCTGTTTGGAGTTCTGTAGGCTTCTTGGATGTTCATGGGCACATCTTTCTTTAGGTTAGGGAAGTTTTCTTCCATAATTTTGTTGAAGATATTTAATGGCCCTTTAAGTTGTAAATCCTCGCTCTCTTCTATACCTATGATCCTTAGGTTTGGTCTTCTCATTGTGTCCTGAATTTCCTGGATGTTTTCGGTTACAAGTTTCTTGCATTTCACATTTTCTGTAACTGTTGAATCAATGTTTTCTATGACATCTTCAGCACCTGAGATTCTTTCTTCTATCTATTGTATTCTGTTATTGATGCTTGCATCAATGACTCCTGAATTCTTTCCAAGGTTTTCTATTTCCAGAGATGTGTCACTCTGCAGTTTTTTTATTGTTTCTACTTCCATTTGTATATCCTGGATAGTTTTGTTCAGATCCTTCACTTGTTTTTATTTTCCTGAAATTCTTTAAAGGATTTTTGTGTTTCCTCTTTAAGGGCTTCTACTTGTTGACCCATGTTCTCCTAAGTGAGTTTTTTGTTTCCTCTTTGAGGGTTTCTACCTGTTGACCCATGCTCTCCCTTAATTCCCTAAGGAATTTTTTTGTTTCCTCTTTAAGAGCTTCTACTTGTTCAGCCATGTTGTCCTGTACTTCTTTACCGGATTTTTGTGATTCCTCTTTAAGGGCTTCTACCTTTTGATCCAGGTTCTCTTGCATTTCTTTAAGGGAGTTATTTTTGTCCTACTTGAAGTTTTCTATAAACATCATGAGATGTGATTTTAAATCCAGGTCTTGCTTTTCTGGTGTGTTAGGGTATCCAGAATTTGCTCTTGTGGGAGAACTGGGTTCTGATGATGCCATGTTGCCTTGGTTTCTGTTGTTATTGACTTTGCGTTTGCCTTTTGCCATCTAGTTTTCTCTGGTGTTAGCTGGTCTTGCTGTCTCTGATTTTGGCTTATCTGTCTTGTAAACATGTATGTATGTACTCCTGGGATTCCTGTTCTCTCTGTGCACACGGGTATGTAGGCTCTCCTGGGAGACCAACTCTCCTGTGCTCCGAGGCATCTCTGCACTCCAAATGACCTAAGTGCGGCTAGTTCTCTAGGAAGTATCAAGAGATGGTGTCTTCCCTGTGGCAGAACTTGTGAGATTCTGCCAAAGGAGGAAGAGCAAATGCCTTTTGTGCAGCTGGTTATCTAGGAAGTATCAGGAGAGATGTCTTTACTGCAGCAGACCTGGCAAGATTCTGCCACAGCAGAAAGGGCAAATGCCCTGAGTGGCTGGTTTGCTAGGAAGTATCAGGAGATGGAATTTTCATTGCAGCAGAGCTGGCAAGATTCGACTTCCCTGAACGGCAGGTTCTCTAGGAAGTATCAGGAGATGGAATCTTCACCGCAGAGGAGCTGGCAAGGTTCAACTGTCCTGAGTGGCTGGTTTGCAACTGCCCTGAGTGGATGGTTCTCTGGGAAGTATCAGGAGATGGAATCATCACCAAAGCAGAGCTGGCAATTTTCTGCCCCAGCAGAAGAGCAGACTGTGGTGGCAGGGGGACAAGGCTCAGAAGGAATTGCTATTCGGAAGAATGGGGCTTTTGGTGGTTACTGGGTAGTGAGTCCTTCTGGATCTCTGGCAACAGCTCTGGGCCTCCAGAGGTTGGGGGAGAGGGGATTCTTACCAACTGCCCTGAGTGGCTGGTTCTCTAGGAAGTATCAGGAGATGTCATCTTCACCCCAGCCCAGCTGGCAAGGTTCTGCCCCAGCAGAAGGGCAGACTGTGGTGGCAGGGGGACAAGGCTCGGAAGGGATTGGTATTCGGAAGGGGGGGGCTGGATGGAAACTCTTAAGTACTCTTAGGCACCACCTTTCTCTGATTTGATTTGCTGAGTCCATTCTAAACAGATTCTAAAAATATATTTCATAGTGTATCAAATTTAATATTTCCTTAAAACATATACACTATGGAAAAGCATTCAGTGACTATAACTTTGGTGTCTCAATACTATAAAAATATGGCTTCTCATTTTCTCTTTTGTTTGGTTAGTATTTCCTTAGGCATTAAAGGGAGGGCTGTCCACAGTTAAAAAGTGATTGCAAAAAACACAAATACCTGCTTGCACATATTCCAGAACATATAGAATCTGGTTGCTTAATATGTCTCCTAGTGTAATATAAGTGCAGTGATTAGACCTTTTATTTCTTTCATCATACCTTTTCTATTTCTTATGTTATATTTTATCCATGTTTATTTCTTATGATAGAATATTATCTATATAAATACAAGTTCCACTTAAGCCTTAGTCTGTAAGGTGATAAGTATTGTTATAAGGACATTGAGTATTCCCTTTGCACCTGAAAATTGAAACATCTTAAGAGGTTTATCTCACCTATAGTTGTTATTTTATGGATGGAGATGAGGCAGACACAAACTTAAATATTCATTCTAAATATGCCTAAAGGAGTGCTTTCAATAAATGCAGAATGAAGTGGTTCTACTATAGATTCATTTTTTTTCCTTTCGTAGGGGCATATAATTATAAAAGAAAGTGTCAAAAATTTGGTGAAAGTACTTCTAATATAGGGGCCACTTGATCTACATTTGGTGAAACTGTTCCTCTACTTCATCAACTCAAGAACCATATGGTTTCCAATTGCCTTAATATGGAGGGAAGTCTTGCTAAGGGATGTCAGCTCAACTGGGCATACTCTGTCTTAGAAGCCATATCAGATTAAATATTCTCTTGTCCTAGGATGAGATGTAGTACATGAAGACCCTGGAGGCATGATACCATGAGAACAGACAACCCTAGACACCTGTGAAAAATCATTAATGAAACCTTTTTTTTTTTTAAAGGAAAACCTTTTGTTGTTGTGTTTTTACCCCAGTTAATTTTCTAACTGTTCCTTTCCTGTTGTTGCTTTTGGAAAAACAGTCAACCTATTAAATTAATAGACATGAAGTAAGGATTTTTCTTTCCTTATAAAATATGATACTTTTGGAAAAAGCCTTCAAAGTTAGAAATCTATATTCAGATAACATAGACTACTATAGAAATTATTAGATAAAGAGTATTAAACACAAAGCTTTACAGGGTGTGATGGCTATTCATGGTTGTCAATATCTAAAATTAACTAAACTCCAAACAGTTAGGTATACCTGTGAGAGATTTGTTCTTAATTAAATCATTTGAAGTGGAAAGACCCACTTCTTTTCTGGATCGTGGAGATGGAAAGATAAGCCTTTAATGCAGGTCTTTTGAGGTGGAAAGATCCACCTTTAATCTGAGCCACACCTTCTGGCAAGCTATATAAAGGACATGGGAGAAGGAAGTTTGCTTTCTCTTTGCCTGCTTGCTTTAGCTCTCACTGATAAGCCTCTTCATTTATTAGCATTAGAGCCTACTTCTTCAGGTTTCTAGCATGTATTGAAAACCCGCTGGGACATCCAGGCTTTTGGATTGAACAACTTCTAGAACTTTCCATTAGTAGACAGCCATTTTAATACTAGCTGGATTATAGCCTGTAATCCACTCTAATAAATTATATGTATATATAATTTATGTATGTTATATATGTATGTATATTATATAATTATATATATAGAGAGATTCATTCTATTATTTGTTTCTCTAGAGAACCTTGACAATTTACAGGCAACACAAAAGAGCAAAAAGGACTTAGTATAGACACTAGAAGATTCCTCTTGTATCATGAACCACAATTTTTAAATTAGATGAGTGGACAATCAATGTATTCCAGCTTCTACTTTTTCAATCCTACCATTCATTATTTAATTGAAGATGCATAATCTACCACCTCATTTCAGAACCAACAAATATGTATTGACTGACTGTATGTTCAGCGCTATATCACATGTGTTCACAGACATGAGCATTTTTAACATGCATGAAATAATAAAGTGCATATCTATATACCCATAGATATCCAACAAAATCAAATCCCCAAGAAGTTTAAATCACATGGCCCAACCCATTGTCCAAAGCTTCTGAAGAAACTTGGGAAATACTACCATAGTTTTGTTTTGTAACTTTGAGTCAAGGCTATCAGTTGGAGTAAACTTGTTATCTTCTCTCTGGTAGTTTATACACTGCTTTGTTTCCTAAGGCAATACATGATGAGTGTGTCAGTGTGGATATAAATAACTATACAATTAGATACTCACGGGGGAGAATAATTTTGGCTTCAATAGCCAAGGCCTCTGTTCCAGAACAATACCTATAAATAATACAACATTTCCTGGCTCAAGCTCTTTGACAAAAATTCCAATTCTGTCACCTGTTAAAACTCAAACTGTCAAATTGAGGAGGTTCTGCTTAATTTCATTTCTGTCTCAAGTTGAAACAAGTGAAAAGCAACCCACAAGAGAGTGTGAGCATACTCTGTCACACACAAGTCAAGGCATCCTAAGAATGCTGTATTCCTCAGAGCACTGGAGTCTACTTTTATTTTTCATTTAAAATGAAAATTAGCATTAACTAAACCCTTTCCTTTTAAGGTATGGGTTTACTTGTTTTAAAATCACAACAGCTGCTCTTTTTACTTCACAAGAAGTGTTACTAGAACTCCTACCTTAATGACTTCCCAGTGGTACTGAACCAGTATCCAAAGCTCTTATGCTACCTGGTATTCTAGAAATGCTTCTTCTCAGTGTTGTGTCCTACAAATCCCTGATAACCCAAGAGAGAACAGTTCATTTTTTATTTTCTATGCTGGGAATGAAATCTAGGGTATTATGTATGCTAATCAAACTCTCTACCAAAGAACCCAAACCAAGAATGACATAGTGGTATTGTAAATACATTAACAAAACATAAAATGCTACCACCTAGTAGCACCTCTGTCATTTAGAGGTGCCCTGCAGCGAGATTATAATGGTTTCTTTCTTCTGTCAGCACATGAAGTTCCTTGGCATCCACTTGGCATAGTCTTATATGGACCGTATTTGGTTATTTAAATCCTTTCATCATGTCAGTTAACTGTCCAGCACCTAGCGGTATATTGTGCCTTTGAGATAGGAAGCTCTGACTTACAGATTGATCAGCATAACAAAGTGAGTAACTAAATGACTCAGCATTAAACTACATTTCACATGCTGTATACCATTCACATTATGAAATTTCTCTTTACACGGATGTTGTTATCTGTTGCATGGAGACACAGGGCAAGATCATTTGTCTCTTATATGCATGCCTTTCCTTCAGAGTACATAGCACAGGACTTCAGAAAGTGCTTGATCATTATTTGCTGGATGAATGTTATGGGATTTAATAATGCAACTTTAAAAAAAATAGTAATTGATGTCAAATGGTAGGCAGATAAAGTCTGAAAATCCCAACCAAAAAGCATAATGCAATAACCAAATACTAGATACAAAAACAAATCAACAAAGGCTAGAATAATACACACACACACATATACACACACACATACACACACACACACACACACTGGGGAGGGGGAGGGAGAGGAACAGGAAGAGGGGAAAGGGGGAAGAGGGAGAGGGAGGGGAGGGAGAGGGAGAGAGAACATTCATGTGTATGTGTGTGTGCTTATATTAAAAATCCATCTGAAATTAAATGAAGTAGAAAGGATTTGAAAAGTCCAATTATCTCAGGGAAGATAATAAAAATTATAATACTTTTTCTTGAATCCTACGGCAAACAAATTTGTAGCATTTTGATTTGCTTAATCAGTATCATCGGCCTGAATCGTCATTGGCAGTTTCCTTTCCTTTATACATTATATCAAGTATAGAAAATGATCAAATTTGTACAGTATATTAGAAAAACGGAGGTATAGAAATCATCTTCAAAGTACGTTGCACCCAAGTCCGTCTTGCTGCCCAAAATGCTAAGAAATATGAACAAAGAAGTCATATCTGAAACCTACTCATAAGCAGTGCTAGGAAGTCCATATACTAGCCAGCTTTTTCTTAAAGAATGTGACATAAGATAACAATATACCACCCAAAAAGAGGCATTAGTAAGTTTGTAGCTAACTATACTTTATAGGGTGCATGTCATACTTCCTTCAGTTCTTAGAAGACCTATCCTCCCCATCCCCAGCACCCAGGATCTTTTTAGCCTGAAAAAAACAAACAAACAAACAAACAGGAAATCTTCTGCCAGTTCATAGTTCTAAGGATGCTGCTAAATGGTTGCACTCTTCACACCAGAACATAGCACCAGTGATTTGGAAGGGTTAATGTAAAACTATAGCATCCTAACTGTCTTATATTGGAGGATAATTTGAACACTAAATGAATTTAATCTTCAAGAAGGAATCCACATGGAACTTTGATAATGATAAATCATATATTCAATCATCAATATTGTTACCCCTAAATGAATTTGTGAGGAGCCTGAAGTGCATATATTCTACAGCTAATATTTCCAATCATCTGAAATAACCCATATATCACTGGCAAGGAAGTTAAATGCGAAATTCAAAATCCTTATGAAGCCCCTCACCCTCTGTGACCCAGGAGACTTTTATGTCTTCCTGGTTATATATTCCCTTAGCTGTTAATGTAATCAGTACGTAATAACAATGTACACTTCAACTCACAGGATGAATGGTAGACATGCCAGTTGATTTGGCTTAGGGCCATCTAATCGACAGCATGGTGAGACAACCTGGTATTAAACCATCTGTTATTAAGCGTATATTTTAAAATAGTGTTTTGCATCTCCTGCGTTAGTCACTCCCACTGATAGCTGTGCAATATTAACACTCCTTTTTTTTCCAAGCAGCAGTATGCAGATAACAACTTTAAACATTTGCATTGTTCCCTCATAGCCATGCTTTTTCTTTTTTATTTAATAAAATATCTCCCATAGGTTATACCCTTCTTTTCCACGTCTTTCTCACAGCAGTGAACAAGCATAATTTAAATTGTGTTACTAAACATGGTTGTATTGCTTAGAGTGAAGGACCCTAAGGAAAACTGGCCAGAGCTTTTGTTCTTAGGAATAGTCAGATGCCAATCTGTTTTAAGACAATAACCTCATTACAAGCAGAAGAGCAGAATAGGATTTTTAATTATCAACAAAACAGTGCTCATTCTGTCAAATCTGATTTGAGTACTTTCCTTTATATTGATTTAGGAAATTAATATCCTATCTGCATCCAGGTCCTCATTGCCACCTGTTGCAAGTCAGTAGCACAATCCTGATACACAAATTTTTAGGATAAAGTATTGTGCATGACAGAAAAAAAGACAACATTCATTTGAAAGACGAGCAGTCACAACATTTATCAAAACTATACAAAGTAACCCAAATCAATAAACCAGTTTCCCTTACAAAAATAGAATTTACAAATTTGTACCTTATTTCAAATCACTTCTGACAAGTATGAAAAGTAACTTTCATTTCAAAGATTTTACCTATGCCTCTGAAGTTAGGGGAAATAGGTTTTTCAAAATTCCTTTCACAGTTGCCTGTTACATTTGACTGTTCCCAAGTATAACTAAAATTTCTCTGTAAGTTTGCTAAGTACTTTCACATCCCCATATTTAATTACAGTCAGACTGAGAGTTTTATATATTTATAGAGCACAGCCAATTTTTAACTAAATTGACCACAGTGTCCTTGACATAATGCCTTATTTATCACTTGCACCTTATATATAAATAGGCACATGCTAGTTGTCAAAATGCAAAAGTGAATTTCTTTATGTGTCTAAAACAAAGGAGGCAGCTTTGCTGCTTTCTCTCCTCAGTGTCTCAGAAGGTATCCTTTATTACATATACAGGATACAAGTATTTTGCTCTTCGGGAATGAAAAATGATACTTCAGCCTGCCTTGTTTAAAATGATAAATTCTGTTTCTGCAGACTATCACCCTGCCTGTGGATTTAAGGATCCCTCTTAGATTTACTCTTACTTCTTTGGGGACTCGGCATTCCTCTGAAAGCACCTCTAAACTCATCTGCACTGTTTCAGAGTGCAAGAAAGATGAGAAAGTTTGCTATTCATGATAATCTCGAAACTCTTGCCCCGTTTAAAAATTAAGAAAGAAAGAAAAGAAAAAAAACCACTTTCTGGGATGTCTAAGGTGCTGGGATTATTGCCTCCGTGGATTTTTGATGTGCAAAGCCGGCGGAGGGAGTTGGCTGGAGGTATGGGGAAGCATTGTGTTTGTTCAGGAAGGATCTGTGGGGTTAGAGGCTGAGCATTGCCTCTCCCACTGCTTCCTGGGTGAGAGCAGCGAGGCGTGCCCCTTAGCAGAAGCAAGCAAAGGGAGAAAGAGAGAGAGCAAGAGCGGTAAGACTCACCGGCTTCCCCATTTTTCCCAAGATCGCAGGTTTGTTTCTCAATTGGGAGTTGGAAGAAGCAAACCTGTGGGTCCTCCAAGGAGACTGCTCCGGGGCAAGTAGGGACTCTGCTCTTCGCCTCCGATCAGCTGAATGGCTGGGGCTTTCAGGAAGCTTGCTCTGTCCAGCTGGGAATCGCTCCCCCTCTCCAGGGTGTGTGCTTACATGCCTCTCAGTTAGAGCAAAAAAAATATGCCAAACTCAGGTCAGCCTAACAGGTTTCCTTATATAGGTAAACATGAATTGAATTCCTGGTGAAAAAAGTTAACTAAGAAACCCGTAACCTAGTTAACTCTATACATGCCAGAAGGGCTCAGTCAGTTGGCCTGCAGAGGGTTTGGTTGCAGTACAAAGGGATTTGTGGGATTTAATTAAAATCATCTTTATCCTGGCAGTCTGCAAAAATTGGCCCTTTTAGTGTAACTGAGAGTTAACAGCTAGGATTTTATATTATGCACTGTGACCAACCCTTTATTATCTGAAGGCATTGTAAGGAGAAAAAAAATCAAAGTCTAGGATATCATAATTTCTCTTTCACAATTTTAAAAACAGGACAATTAATTTTGAGATCATTTTCAAGCAAGTAAAACATGTGACAGAAAGGGAATGAGAAGAGAATAAACTTCTACAAAACAATGCATAACTGCCTTATTTGAGCTTAGCAACTAAGAGTTATTCAACTTTCCCAAGTCTTTAGTAGATAAAACAGTATAAACATTTGATGTTTATTTGATTTGCAATGCAGTGCTTACTACTGTATTTTTGATCAGTTAAATATCAGATAATTATATCTATGGTAGTAATAATCCTCTATACCCCACATATTAACACATTATTTGATTGGTTTAAAAAAGAAATATAGGATTTGTGAATTAGCGTGATTACATTTAAAAATATCCTAAGCAATTTCACAGATTTAAGAAGATAAGAAATACATCTTTGGGTGAAATCTATAGATGAAAGAAGGTTTAACTCAAGTTTGAAATATAGTTTAAAATATGACATGTAGATTTTCTAATACTTGACTCTTTCTTTGTACTTCTATCTCCTAGTATTTATCTCCTAGTAAAGTAATTCTTTTCCATTTTAATTCGTTCCACTAAAGACTTAAGAAGTAGAGATGTAAGGTTCGTTTATGCTTTTAATGTAGATGAAGACTGTCTAACAAGTATAAGCAATTCTTCAAATAATCACTTGGTCTTATTGTGTTCACCAGCTGACTGCCCCTAGAGTAGTGACAACCTTTTAAAAAATACCTTAATGCTGTTTTTGTTCCCTGCTTCAGAAAGAGAGAATGGATGCTGTCATGACACTGAAGCCAGCACCAATGCAAACTAATCACAAAGAATTCCACTAATTGAACAGTCAAGAAGGATAACTAAACTTTGAACAACATTTCACTCTGAGCAAAGGCAACAATCACTCTTCTTATCTCTATAGGAATGCTCTAAAGTGTGTATCTTTTCCTTTTCACAATAATCAAATGGGCTCAGAAAGGTAAATTGATTATCACTCAACATCTCACGATCAGTTTGTGGTAAATCCCATTCCCCAGATCTTCTTGAATTTAACTCCAATGGCATTTCTGATAAAAATCAATTTAAAGAAACAGAAAAATATTAAAATGGCATTTTCCCGTGTCCAAATTTATTTTTAATAATAATATGTACAAATAGTTTGAATATAATATACAAATTAATTTGAGATAAAAATATTTTCCATAAAGTCATAATTTATTGATAAGATGACTGCATTTGAATGTCTCCAAACTGAGCATAAAATGAGATCAGAAGTGCACATTCATGGAATGTGAGTTTGGGTTATAAAATACTATAAAAATATGATTTTGAAAGTATTGCAGACATTTTTTATTCTGTTCACAGGATTCACAGCCTTGTTTTATCAAGTTAAGACCCATCTTGATTCCTCCATTGGAAAGCATGTTAGTGTATTCTCTATATTGAGTTTTCACTAGTATTTGAAATTTGGTGCCATGCCAGGTAAATTGCTTTTATTAATAGTCTATGTATGATGCTGCTCTCTTTATGTACTCATAATTCTCGCTGAAGCAAGTAATGTTTATGCAGGAACTTTAGAAAGTATCAACATGTTGCTACATGACAAAGAATTCATTTTTCCCCAGGGGGGAGTAAAGCTTTAAATGTCTTAAGATGGCCTCCAAATTTATGCTTGAAACCCTTAATAAACAATAGTTTAGTTTTTAAACACAAGATACTATAGACTATAATAATTGAATTAGAAGTTCAAGATGAAATTAAGATATCGAAGTAGCTTATTTCAAAGAGGCAACTCAAGTCTCCATGAAATCAAGTTTGATTACCTGAAGAAATTGTTTGAAAAAAGCTTGGTCACTGAGGCAGCATTGAACCTAGCCATAGAGGACCTCAGTGAGAGCATACTTGCAGTTGAGCAATTACACCATTCCAAAAACTAAAACAAAACTGCACTTGTGGAAAAGTAAACAAAATATAGGCCTTACTTGAAGTGTAGAAAATACCAATGTGGTCTAAAGAAAATATCAAGGGATAAATTTTTGAAATTCACAATGATTTATATCTAATGAGCAGCTGAGCCACATTTCAAACCTTGGTCCACTGGACACTGGAATGCTTGGTATTTTTGCTCCATCCCAAGTATGCCACACTATTCAAAGAATGGTGAATGAGTTGGTGGCAGAATATGCATCAAATTAACTCTATTTTGTGAATGTATGACTTTGAGCAAGTTGCTTAAAAATTGACTCTCACCTACACATTGAGAGCAAAACAAAAGAAAATAAAAACAAATAGTTCTATATTTCACAGATTTCTGGAAGTACCTCATGAGATTTCATGTCAACAAGTCCATATACACTACTGATGCTTCTTTTAACCCAGGCTTTCATTGGTATTCTTGGTAAACAATTATAAACAAGCTATACATATGATAGCCATGGAGCTAGCCAACTTGAAGGAAATTCTATTTACATCTATACTGTGCAATGCGAAACTGTAACTCAAGAGTGTTTTACAGAAGATCTACATAAATATAGGAATATTATTAAATGAATGCCATTCATGTTCCCACTCTAACTATGAATAGTTCAATTATTTTAACCAAATAAAGGCTGATCTTGCCATGACAAAGCCTGTATAACTGACCTGACCCAAATAAATTAAATACCAGAGAAAAGTAAAACATAATTCAGTAGTCATATATCACAACAATGTTCTTTTTCTAACAGTTGAGAAAGATCAATTCAATCAAAGAGCATATTGTCAATGCTATAAAAGTTGGATACCCAGTATTCTTTTTAAAATTTTGTACAAAAGTATTTTAAACACTCCTAAATTTTACGGTCTCAGTTAATTAAAAAGATTTTTTAATTCACTGTTGTGCAAAAACACACACACACACACACACGTAATTTGTATGTTCTATGTTTAAGAGGGTATCAAGAACACATTCAAAAACGATACAAAGAGAATAATAATGGTCTTTACATTTAATAAAACTATACAGAAAAAGTAATATGATAATTGTGTCAAGCAGGATAGGTGAGATTATGCCAGAGCTACAAGCAATCCATATATCTTAGTGGTTTAGCAGAACAAAGGTGTATTTCTCATTATGCTTCATGTTTTCTCAGGTCAACAAGGAAGTCTATATATCCCAACTCAAAATTATGTGGATGTGTCACTGCTTCCAACATGTCCTTTTATAATTGATGAGATAGGAAATAGGAATTTGGTGAATCATTCACTAGCTTTCAAAACTTTAATAGTTTCATCTAAAACCATTGATTATATTTGAGTTCAACATTCAACTCTGATTTTGAGTACAATAGGATCTAGTCACTCATTTCCTACCTCAAAATGACAATATGATTTTGAGGATGCATCCTTAATCCATCCCAGTCACTCACATGGGTGATGAAATATGAGATAAAGTGAACTAATTTGAAGATGGAAGGGTGGGATTAAAGATAAAGATTATGTATGATGGAAAAAATATAACCTAACATTAACTTGTAAAATCAATATATACAGATAACCTACCACTTTTATTTGTAAAAGTTCTTAGGATATATTTTAACTATTGTGGTAGGGGTCTAGGGAGATAGCTCAGCAGTCAGGAGCTTACTACTCTTACAAAGGACCTGAGTATGTTGTCCAGCACCCAATAATAGCTCACAACCATCTCTAACTTCAGTTCCAGGGGATATAGTACCCTCTTCTGGCCTCCACAGGCAAAAAACCACATACATGGTACACACACACACACACACACACACACACACACATTCATGCAGATAAACATTTAAATACATAAAATAAATCTTAAAAAAGGTGGCATTAGCCATCTAAACACTAGTATGAAGAAAAGTTCTTTCCAAATATTGCTTTTTAGACCCACAATTTAGTTTAATAGCTATACAGAAGCAAAAGCAGAGATTTCCAAAGATTATAGGTGTCAGAAAATATTTTTATAGATAGCCAAATAATAAATATTTTCAAGTTTTGCTAGAAAACCTTCTCTCTTGTATTTAACTCAACTGCCATTAAGCAGCCATATATAATATATAAGTGAATGTGTGTGCTAGCATGCCAATAAATTTTTATTAATCAAATTGGGCAATAGACTTTGGCTATATACAAACCCCTGTCTTCTGCATTATAAGTCTTTCAGAATAATAAGGTATCCAAAATGATTGCATATGTCATGAATGCAGGAGAGATCCAATTTTGGCCATTTTATTCTTTTGTTTCTTTTTGCAATGCTTTCTACAGTGGTCCCAGTGAATAAGCTGGTTAAACAGCGTAAATTAATCAAAATAACACTACTATAGGAAAATCCTAAATATTTCAGAATAAATTGTAATAAATCATTCTTGAAAGTGTCATGAATATATAATCCAAAATATATTTTACCTTTCCATTTTGTCAAATAATTATCAATTATATTTTGTTTGAAGAACAAAATCTTGTCAGAAATGAAAAAAAAATACCAGAAGAATATTATAATAATGAGATTACAAAGAAGAAAATCTAAGGAAGCAGATATATTCACACAACTGTTTTACTGTTTTTTTCTAAGTTCTTTATAATTAGCCAAGGACAATGAATCAAATGTCATCTTTAGACACATGTGAAGATGGGGACAAGATGTCACTTGTCCAATGTCAAGTAGTGGTGAAGGAGATGGAAAGAACTAGACGCCTACAGTTTCCAGTCCTAGAGTTTGAACAATACCAGTATGCAATGGCATAGGCCCAGGAATGCATTGACTAAGAAGTATTTCCTATAAAAGGGAAAGTAAGTGCAATAATAAACACAATACTCACATGTGGAAGTTGTGTGTTGTTTCCTTTCTTACATTCTTTGATTTTCATACATTTCTTTTTTTTTTTTTTTTTTTGTTTTGTTTTCTCTGTCTAGCCCTGGCTGTCCTGGAACTCGCCCTGTAGACCAGGCTAGCCTTGAACTAAGAAATCTGCCTGCCTCTGCCTCCCAAGTGCTAGGATTAAAGGCGTGCGCCACCACCGCACAGCTTGTTTTGTTTTGTTTTGTTTTGTTTTGTTTTTTATTTTATTTTTTTAATTTACATTCCAAATTGCTTCCCCTTTCCCGTTTCCTCCCTCCCCGCAAGTCGCATAAGCCCCCTTCCCTCCCTCTTTTCTCCATTCAACCCCCTCTCGTTACTCTGTCCTGGCATTCCCCTACATCCAGTCTTTCCAGGACCAGGGGTCTCTCCTTCCATCTTCTTAGAAATCTATTGATATGCGGATTGTGTCTAGGGTATTCCGAGATTCTGGGTCAATATCCCCTTATCAGTGACTGCATACCATGTGTGTTCTTTTGTGATTGGGTTACCTCACTAAGGATGATATTTTCAAGATCTGACCATTTGCCTAGGAATTTCGTGAATTCATTGTTTTTAATTGCAGAGTAGTATTCCATTGTGTAGATACACCACATCTTCTGAATCCATTCCTCCGTTGAGGGACATCTGGGTTCTTTCCAGCTTCTGGCTATTATAAATAAGGCTGCTATGAACATAGTGGAGCATGTGTCCTTATTGCATGCAGGTAAAGTCTCTGGGTATATGCCCAGGAGTGGTATAGCCGGATCCTCCGGGAGTGTCATGCCCAGTTTTCTGAGGAACCGCCAGACTGCTTTCCAGAGTGGTTGTACCAGCCTGCAATTCCACCAGCAGTGGAGGAGTGTTCCTCTTTCTCCACATCCTCGCCAACAACTGCTGTCTCCTGTGTTTTTGATCTTAGCCATCCTGACTGGTGTGAGATGGAATCTCAGGGTTGTTTTGATTTGCATTTCCCTAATGACTAAGGATGATGAACATCTCTTTAGGTGCTTCTCAGCCATTAGATATTCTTCAGGTGAGAACTCTTTGTGTAGCTCTGTACCCCATTTTTTAATAGGGTTACTTGCCTCTCTGGAATTTAACTTCTTGAGTTCTTTGTATATATTGGATATTAGCCCTCTGTCGGATGTAAGGTTGGTAAAGATCCTTTCCCAGTTAGTTGGTTGCCGCTTTGTCTTTTTGACAGTGTCTTTTGCCTTGCAAAAACTTTGTAATTTAATGAGGTCCCATTTGTCTATTCTTGATCTTAGAGCATAAGCTATTGGAGTTCTGTTCAGGAAATTCTCCCCTGTGCCCATATGTTCAAGGTTCTTCCCTAGTTTCCCTTCTATTAGTTTCAGTGTGTCTGGTTTTATGTGGAGATCTTTGATCCACTTAGAATTGAGCTTAGTGCAAGGAGATAAGGATGGGTCAATTTGCATTCTTCTGCATGTTGACCTCCAGCTGAGCCAGCACCATTTGTTGAAAAGGCTATCTTTTTTCCACTGGATGGTTTTAGCTCCTTTGTCAAAGATCAAGTGATCATAGGAGTGTGGATTCATTTCTGGGTCTTCAATTCTGTTCCATTGATCTACATGTCTGTTACTGTACCAATACTATGCAGTTTTTAACACTATTGCTCTGTAGTACAGCTTGAGATCCGGGATACTGATTCCCCCAGAGGTTCTTTTACTCTTGAGAATAGTTTTAGCTATTCTGGGTTTTCTGTTATTCCAGATGAATTTTTGAATCGCTCTTTCTAACTCTATGAAGAATTGAGTTGGGATTTTGATGGGGATTGCATTGAATCTGTGTATTACTTTTGGTAAGATGCTCATTTTTACTATATTAATCCTGCCAATCCATGAGCATGGCAGATTTTTCCATCTTCTGAGGTCTTCTTCAATTTCTTTCTTCAGAGACTTGAAGTTCTTGTCATACAGATCTTTCACTTGTTTGGTTAGAGTCACGCCAAGATACTTAATATGGTTTGTGGCTATCGTAAAGGGTATTATTTCTCTTACTTCTTTCTCAGCCTGCTTATCCTTTGAGTATAGGAAGGCTTCTGACTTGCTTGAGTTGATTTTATATCTGGCCACTTTGCTGAAGTCGTTTATCAGCTGTAGGAGTTCTCTGGTGGAGTTCTTTGGGTCGCTTATGTATACTATCATATCGTCTGCAAATAGTGATAGTTTGACTTCTTCCTTTCCAATTTGTATCCCTTTGACCTCTTTTTGTTGTCTAATTGCTCTAGCTAGAACTTCAAGTACTATATTGAAAAGATATGGAGAGAGAGGGCAGCCTTGTCTAGTCCCTGATTTTAGTGGGATTGCTTCAAGTTTCTCTCCATTTAGATTGATGCTGGCTACCGGTTTGCTGTAAATTGCTTTTACTATGTTTAGATATGGGCCTTGAATTCCTGATCTTTCCAAGACCTTTAGCATGAAAGGATGCTGAATTTTGTCAAATGCTTTCTCAGCATCTAATGAGATGACCATATGGTTTTTTTCTTTGAGATTGTTTATGTAGTGAATTACATTGATGGATTTCCTTATATTGAACCATCCCTGCATCCCTGGGATGAAGCCTACTTGATCGTGGTGAATGATCGTTTTGATGGATTCGGTTGGCAAGAATTTTATTGAGTATTTTTGCATCGATATTCATCAGAGAGATTGGCCTGAGATTCTCTTCCTTTGTCGGATCTTTGTGTGCTTTTGGTATTAGTGTAATTGTGGCTTCATAGAACGAGTTGGGTAGTGTTCCTTCTGTTTCTATTTTGTGGAACAGTTTGAAGAGTATTGGTGTTAGGTCTTCTTTGAAGGTCTGATAGAATTCTGCAGTAAAACCATCTGGACCTGTGCTTTTTTTTGGTTGGAAGACTTCCTATAACAACTTCTATTTCTTCAGGGGTTATAGGTCGGTTTAGATGGTCTATTTGATCCTGATTTAATTTTGGTACTTGGTATCTGTCAAGGAAATTGTCCATTTCCTCAAGATTTTCTAGTTGTGTTGAATACAGGTTTTTGTAGTAGGATCTGATGATTTTTTGAATTTCCTCAGTTTCTGTTGTTATCTCTCCCTTTTCGTTTCTGATTTTATTAATTTGGATACTATCTCTGTGCCCTCTGGTTAGTCTGGCTAAGGGCTTATCTATCTTGTTGATTTTCTCAAAGAACCAACTCCTCGTTTTGTTGATTCTTTGTATGGTTTTATTTGTTTCTACTTGATTGATTTCAGCCCTGAGTTTGATGATTTCCTGCCTTCTACTCCTCTTTGGTGTATTTGCTTCTTTTTGTTCCAGGGCTTTCAGGTGTGCCATTAAGCTGTTAGTGTATGCTGTCTCCCGTTTCTTTTTGGCGGCACTCAGGGCTATGAATTTTCCTCTTAGCACTGCTTTCATTGTGTCCCATAAATTAGGGTATGTTGTGCCTTCATTTTCATTAACTTTCAAAAAGTCTTTGATTTCTTTCTTTATTTCCACCTTGACCAAGTTATCATTGAGTAGAGCATTGTTCAGCCTCCATGTGTACGTGGGTTTTCTTTTGTTTTTGTTGCCATTGAAGACCACCCTTATTCCATAGTGATCTGATAGGAGGCATGGGATTATTTCTATCTTCTTGTATCTGTTGAGGTCTGATTTGTGACCAATTATATGGTCGATTTTGGAGAAGGTACCATGAGGGGCTGAGAAGAAGGTGTATTCTTTAGCTCTAGGATGAAATGTTCTATATATATCAGTTAGTTCCATTTGGTCCAAGGCTTCAATTAGATTCACTGTGTCCCTGTTTAGTTTCTGCTTTCCTGAACGATCCATTTCAGAGAGCAGGGTGTTGAAGTCACCCACTATTATTGTGTGCGGTGCGATGTGTGCTTTGAGTTTTAGTAAAGTTTCTTTTACGAATGAGGGTGCCCTTGCATTTGGAGCATAGATATTCAGAATTGAGAGTTCTTGATGGTGGATTTTTCCCTTGATCAGTATGTAGTGTCCTTCTGTGTCTTTTTTGATGACTTTAGGTTGAAAATCAATTTTATCCGATATTAGGATGACTACTCCACCTCGTTTCTTGGGGCCATTTGCTTGTAAAATTGTTTTCCAGCCTTTTACTCTGAGGTAGTGTTTGTCTTTGACACTGAGGTGCGTTTCCTGCATGCAGCAAAATGCTGGGTCCTGTTTACGTATCCAGTCTGCTAGTCTATGTCTTTTAATTGGGGAATTGAGACCATTGATATTAAGAGAGATTAAGGCATAGTGATTATTGCCATCTGCCATTCTTGACGCTATCTTTATGTTTGAGTGGTTATCTACTTTTGGGTTTGATTCAAGAAGGTTATTATCTCATTTTTTCCAGGGTGTTGTTTCTCTCCCTGTATTGGAGGTTTCCACCTATTATCCGTTGCAGGGCTGGATTTGTGGAAAGATATTGTGAAAATTTGGTTTTATCATGGAATATCTTGGTCTCTCCATCTATGGTGATTGAGAGTTTTGCTGGGTAGAGTAGTCTAGGCTGGCATTTGTGCTGTCTTAGTGTCTGCATGAGATCTGCCCAGGATCTTCTGGCTTTCATAGTCTCTGGTGAGAAGTCTGATGTGATTCGGATAGGTCTTCCTTTGTATGTTACTTGGCCCTTTTCTCTTACTGCTTTTAGTATTCTTTCTTTGTTTAGAACATTCGGTGTTTTGATTATTATGTGACGGGAGGTATTTCTGTTCTGGTCCAGTCTGTTTGGAGTTCTGTAGGCTTCTTGTACGTTCATCGGCATCTCTCTCTTTAAGTTAGGGAAGTTTTCCTCCATAATTTTGTTGAAGATGTTTACTGGCCCTTTAAGTTGCAAATCTTCATTCTCATCTATACCTATAATCCTTAGGTTTGGTCTTCTCATTGTGTCCTGGATTTCCTGGATGTTTTGGGTTACACGTTTTTTGCATTTTGCATTTTCTTTGATTGTTGAGTCTATGCTTTCTATGGAGTCTTCAGCACCTGAGATTCTTTCTTCCATCTCTTGTATTCTATTGTTTATGTTTGCATCTATGACTCCTGATTTCTTCCCAAGGTTTTCTATCTCCAAAGTTGTCTCCCTTTGTGATTTCTTAGTTGTTTCTACTTCCTTTTTGAATTCCTGGATGGATTTGCTGAGATCCTTCACTTGTTTGTTTGTATTTTCCTGTATTTCTTTAAGGTATTTTTGCATTGCCTCTTTCAGGATTTCTTCCTGATGACCCACGTTCTCCTGCATTTCTCTGAGCGATTTTTGTGTTTCCTCCTCATGGGAATCCATCTGTTGATCCATCGTCTCCTGCATTTCTTTAAGCAGTTCTCGTGTTTCCTTTGTAAGGGCATCTAACCGTTGATTCATTTCTTTAAGCAATTTTTGTGTTGCCTCCTTATGGGCATCCATCTGTTGACCCATATTCTTCTGCATTTCTTTATGCAAATTTTGTGATTCCTTTGTGAGTGCATCTACCCGTTGATTCATCTCGTTAAGCGATTTTTGTGTTGTCTCCTTGTGCGCCTCCATCTTTTGATCCATGTTCTCCCACATTTCTCTAAGCGATTTTTGTGTTTCCTTTGTAAGGGCTTCTAACCCTTGATTCATGGTCTCCTGTAACTCTTTATGAGATTTATTTGTGTCCTTCTTGTGATCCTCTAATAGCATCATGAGAAGTGCTTTTAAATCCAGATCTTGTCTTTCGGGTGTGGTGGGGTATCCAGGACTTGTTGCTGTTGGAGATTTATTTGTGTCCTTCTTGTGATCCTCTAATAGCATTATGAGAAGTGCTTTTAAATCCAGATCTTGTCTTTCTGGTGTGGTGGTGTATCCAGGACTTGCTGCTGTTGGAGAGTTGGGTTCGGATGGTCCCACATTACTTTGATTTCTGTTAGTAACATTCCTACGTTTGCCTTTTGCCATCTGGATACCTCTGGTGTTAGTTGGTCCTGCTGCCACTGGCTGTTGGTTGAACCTCCTGTGAGCCTGCAAAGCTATTTCTGCCCCCCTGGGTTGCCAGGATTCCCCTGGCACAGATTTCTGGGGCCTGCCTGCTCCTGAGTGACTTTGGAGCCCTAATGTGCCTTGCCCCAAGTGATCTTATATTGGGGAGGACTTGCACCTCCAAAGGCTCAGCCTAGTGGATTCCTGGAGCAGAGGTCGCCAAAGGGAGGCTGGTAGGCTCCTGCCCTGTGCAGGGGTGAGTGATCTCTCCTAGGGGGGAGAGGGGGCGTCCCTCTGCCAGGCAGAAGTCCCACAGCCGAGCTGGCACGCTGGTTACTGCAGATCAGCCCAGCACTTGGGAGCCGCATACACACAAGCCGCCGGAGACCCAAGCGATATTATGCCCGTCTGTGTCAGAACCTGGCTGTCCCAACTTCCCAGTCACTGGAGCAAAGATGGCGGAGTGCAATCTGCACTCTCTCCGTGGTGCAGCTCACCTGCAGACACGATGGCCTGCCGATCTGGCACCCAGACGACCACAGCGCTGACCCGTTCTCGGGCAAGGACGGAAGCCCCAACAGGCCGTGTCCCAAGTGATGTTATATTGGGGATAGGGAGTTTGGGGTACCTGTCACTTCAGCGCAGTCTGTGGGAACAGAGGTCGCAGAAGGAAAGCTGGTAGGCTCCCGCCCAGTGCGGGGTCCCTCTGCCAGGCTGAAGTCCCACAGTGGAGCTGGCGTGCTGGTTACTGCAGATCCGCCCTGCACTTGGGAGCCGCATACACACAAGCAGCCCGAGACCCAAGCGATATTATGCCTGTCTGTCTCAGAACCTGGCTGTCCCAACTTCCCAGTCACTGGAGCAAAGATGGCGGAGTGCAATCTGCACTCTCTCCGTGGCGCCGCTCACCTGCAGACGTGATGGCCTGCCGATCTGGAATTTATCTTTTAAATTCTCTTTTAAATTGATTTTCAGGTGTTTGATTCCCTGCAAAAGCCTCTCTTGTCAGTCATGGTTTTCATTATGTTTTTTTTTAACCAAATGAAGACAAAGTACTAGAAATTGTTCATATTTCTTGCATGATCCTGTTATCTGACATTGAGACCTACTGCCACTCTTAGAGAGAAGGTGAATCGACACCTGTTTTTTGAAGTTTTGGAGTTTCACATGTAACTATATATCTATCTACATATCTATATATCTATCTATGATCTATCTGTATTTTATTTATTTATCCATTTACACACACACACACACACACACACACACACACACAGAGAGAGAGAGAGAGAGAGAGAGAGAGAGAGAGAGTGAGAGAGAGAGAGAGAGAGAGAGAGTTTTCATGTTAAGGTGCATGTATGGAAGTCAATTGACAATTTACTGTAGCATGCTTTTTTCCTTCCACCCTGTAGTTTCTAGGGATAAAACTAAGGTCCTCATACTTGGAGGCAAGCTCTTTTATCCTCTGGTCCCTACAAGTTCTTTTTAATGAGCAATTATCTAGTCAAAGGACTAACATGACATTTCCTTTCTTTCCTTCAGAAGGTATATAAAATGATGAAGGAATGCAGAAAACAATAGGAACTAAGAGACACAGTTTTCTCAGATCAGCCTTGTGCTCCTTAGCACCGTATCATGGCAGAAAAGCAATTTGGGCTTTTAAATCATTCACTGTATTTTGTTTTTGTTTTTAGTTATATAAAAGTCACTCGTGAGCAAATCAAAAAAATTCTTCAAACTATACACATACAAAGAATGAAGTTACAACTCTTAAATGATTCCCTCTTTCCATTTGCCTAAGCAGATGTTTCAAGATGAAGTTGAGGTTGAGAGCTTCTCAAAAAAATAAGACAGCAAAAGAATAAGAAGGCAAATGAGAGCAGGAAAAAATTTTCAAATAATAAAAGAAAGGAGTAATTTTCTAATGGTAATTATAAAGCACATCCCCATACCTTGGGGTCTGTGTATCCTAGCTCCTAATACTTTGTTCTCACCTCATTAACATTATTTAAAACATTAGAGTTGAATATTAAAACCAAATGAAAACTTAGAATGATAAGAGACATATTAGGAAGGGGGCTAGGTTTTTGAGAAAGGTAAGACTTCCTTTGTTGCTCAGCTTGTCATTGAATTTACTATCCTGCTTTAGTCTCAATACTTCTATGATTACAGAAATAAACTACCAAGTTCAAGACCACAGAGCAATCATAAATATTACCACTTATTTATTATGCTTCTGTGTATATGTTTGGGCATGTGTATCATTGCATTCATGTGGCAGTCAAAAGATAACCTGTCAGAGTTTCTTCTCTCCTGCCACTATATGGATCCCAGGGACCAATCTCCAGTTGCCAAGCTTGAGGGGCAAGTGCCTTTACCAACTGAGCTCTCTAGATTTATATTTAGTGAACTGTTTATGTTTCTAATATGGAAACATTGGTTGAACTATCAAATGATTAGCATCTAGACAGTATACAATTTCTTTATCCCACCCAGGTACCCTGATCCATATAGTATATCTGAGAGTACAGTCAGATAAAAAGATAGCTCTCTCTTCATCAAAGAATATTGGATAATTTTTTGTGTGCCATACACAGTCATATATTGGGGTAGATCAAAGCAACTTAAGTAAAGGTTGGATGAATTGAAGCAAAATAAGCCTTCTCATCCTTTTTTGAATTAGAGACGTTAATTTCATAATATTGAAACACATGGATATGTCATGAGTGAAAAGTGATTTGCATTGCATGCATCCCTTTATCATATAATAAGAAAGACCCTTATACTCCCCAGAATATTGTTTCAAGCCTATGATCCCAATCTAATCATGCAAAAACAACAGAAATATTCTACAAAATACCTGACCAATCCTCCTCAGAACTTGTATGGTCTTACGAAGCCAAAGGAAGAAAGAGGCATATTGTCATGTTTCTGCAGGGAATGTGAGAAATATGATAACTAAATACACAGTGTATTGCTTTGCATGGGATCCTAGAACAGAAAGAAGACAATTGTTGGGAAAGTGTAGAAATTCAAATAAGTCCAATGTTTAATTAGAAGTAAGAAAGTAACAGACTTGGATTTCTTAAATTTTGAAAAATATATGATGTAATACAAGATGCTAGCATTATTAAGAGACCCCCCAGCACTCCCAGAGACTTGGCCATCAACCAAGAACACATGGTTCTATCCACAATTGTGGTGGAGGATTGCCTTGTCAGGTATCGATGGGAGGAGAGGTCTCTGGTCCTATGAAGGCTTGATAGATGCCTCAGTGTGGGGAAATTGGGGGAGGGGTAGGTGAGGAGTGAGTTGTGTGGAGGGGCATCTTCTTGGAGGCAGGGGGAGGATGGGTTGGTGATTTTCTGGGAGGGGGAAACTGGAAAAGGGTATAACACTTGAAATGTAAATGAAGAATATATTCAATAAAAAAATGTAAAAAAAATAAGTTGAAGAAAAAAAAGAGCTAGGTGAAGAAATATGGAATTTTCTGTACATTCTTGATAAAATTTTCATTAATTTAACATTATTCAAACATTAAAAAAAGATGAAATATATAAGAACAGCCAAACTACATGCAGTAAGCATCAGTTATGACTTACAATGAATCAATTCAGGAATTTGGCTACATGATTGCACAAAGCAGTATGCATTCCAAAGAAACAATTCTTACAATTTAGAGTTGTGGTCTTTTCCTAGACTAAGGAAACATGGTATGATACCTGACATTCCTACCCATGTGGTGTGTGTGTGTGTGTGTGTGTGTGTGTGTGTGTGTGATGGTTGTTTTGTTAACATGTGGTGTATGAACTTATGGAGTGAGTGTAGGCATGTGTGCACATAAATGTGGATACATGTTTGTATATGCATGTCAAGGTCAGAAGTCAGTGTTGGTATTCTCCTCTGCCTTTGTTTTTTTCAGACAAGATATCTCACTGATTCTGAAATATATCAATTTCACTAGGTAAGTTAGAGAGTGATTTATAGATATCTGTCAGTCTCTACTCACTAATCTATCTTTCCAGGCAATATTGACTGATTTTTAGTAAATTCAGAGAACTGCAGTCTCTAGTGAGCCACAAGATCAAGAGGGTGAACAATGTATATTCTACTGCATTCTGTAAAGCTAAGCTCTTTGATAATGGGTGTGTGATAGTTAAAACTTACAATGATTTCATCAGCAAATAACCACATTATAAGCCAAGGAGCATCTGTATCACATTAATTTTACATTGTGGTCAGAGAAAGAAAAACAAAGTGGAGAATGATCCATCAGAAGGCAAGAAGGACAAAGACACACAAGCAGAAACAGGCAAAGTGAAACTGACAGAAATAGAAATAGACTAATGGGTTCCTTGGTTGTGTCAGAGCTTAGTGGCTTAGTTATGGGACTTCCTGATATTGTCTTATACTAAAGGTCAGAAACAGATAACTCTTTAAACACTAAGCAATTTAACATAGACTCAAAGCATACACAAAAGTACAGAAAGTTTTTGGCCTGACTTACTTTAAAATTTTAATAATATTTTTCTACCTGATTCGGATGGTTTTGCATGCTTTGTGATTACACAGCTTTTATTTAGCAAGTTTTTAAGGAGACTTGAAGAGATTGGGTACCAAGCCTTTGCTAATAAAAGCTGTCATGTGCCATAGAGTTGTTCTTTGAGAAACTTCCATTTTTAATTGTCCAATGCCAGCAGGATAAATTTAGAATTGACATTGACTTCTTTCTAACAAAGTAATTCTATTTAGAAATCTGTCTAGTTTTCCTCTGTTTAATATACCCTGGAATAGATATAATGGAAGCAAATAAAAGATATTTTTTTTGCCCAAGAAATTAAAGTCTCATACTTATGTAAATATATACATATTATATAATATGTGTGTGTTTGTATGTGTGTATACATTATACATATATTGCATAATCTTTGTAGGGGTGCTTTGAGACCAACATGTGAATTTATACACTCACACATTTCAGAATAAAATGCTTTACAGAAGAGACGTGAAATATTATTAAGCATAAATAAGGATAGTCTTTATGAGGTTGTGAGTTGTTAGTGGCCAATCAAAGGGATTCAATTGGGGTATTGCATAAGTAAGTTTAAACATGTACTTCATGGATAAGTCACTACTCATGCCCAGAACTCTAAATTTTTCCATGGATATTGATTAAGGAACTAATTCACATATAATGCAAAATAAATTCTTTATCCAGAAACTGAGATTTTGTTAATAGTTGATGAGTTGGAATTAGAAGAATGAGTTAAATCTGTGAAGACAAAGATGTAACAGATTGATGCTAATTTTCCCTGTGTTCATTTTCTATTGTAAATTTAGAGTTCATATAAGCTTGGATTTAATCTTTAAGGTAGCCAATTATATAAACTCTTTAGCAAGAGCCAAAGTTCTAAATTGCTCCTTTCCACTGATACAGCATACCAAATCTGAGTCTAATTAAGTCTTTTAAATTTGTTATCACTATAAGGAACTATGTGTTCTGTCAAGAAAATTAACTTCACTTAGGAATTTATGATTTGATGGTTTTTCTACAAAAACAAATACTGACTAGAAAGGCAACAAATCTATAAAACAAACAAACAAACAACTTCATTTTTCCTGATAAAGAATTGGTTTCCCTGTAAGCTGAAAACAAAGTTGGGAATCTAAAATATGAAGACACACACACACACACACACACACACCTAATTAAAACTGTTCATGATGGATTGTCCCAGTTCTTCTCTGCGGAGCATGGTGTTTAGTACTTAGAAGATATCCAATGATATTTCTATAGCCCCAAGTTTTTCACCATTAATATTATTAACATTCTGGATCCCAGAGTTCTTTGCTGAGTGTGTTTTGTGTTTTCATAGAAGCATGTTCTGTATATTGCAAGAAATTGAGCAGTATCCCTGTGTTCCACTCATTGTAGGCAAATAGTACCTCCACCCACATATACTTTTTTTCCTTTTTTCTTTTTTTAAATTTTCTATATTTTTTTATTTATATTCCCAATGATTTCCCCTTTCCTGGTTCCTCCCTCCCTGAAAGTCCCATAAACCCTCTTCCCTCCCCCTGTTTCCCATTCAACCCCCTCTCACTTCTCTGACCTGGTTTTCCCCTACATCCAGTCTTTCTAGGACCAGGGTTCTCTCCTTCCATATTCTTGAAAATCAACTGATATGTGAACTGTGTCTTGGGTATTTCGAGTTTCTGGGTTAATATCCCCTTATCAGCGACTGCATACCATGTCTGTTTTGTGACCAATTATATGGTCGAATTTGGAGAAGGTACCATGAGGTGCTGAGAAGAAGGTATATTCTTTTGCTTTAGGATGAAATGTTCTATATATATCTGTTAGTTCCATTTGGTCCAAGGCTTCAATTAGATTCACTGTGTCCCTGTTTAGTTTCTGCTTTCCTGAACGATCCATTTCAGAGGGTGGGGTGTTGAAGTCACCCACTATTATTGTGTGAGGTGGGATGTGTGCTTTGAGCTTTAGTAAAATTTCTTTTACGAA
This sequence comes from Tokudaia tokunoshimensis, assembly GCA_036184795.1. Classification (NCBI taxonomy): domain Eukaryota; kingdom Metazoa; phylum Chordata; class Mammalia; order Rodentia; family Muridae; genus Tokudaia; species Tokudaia tokunoshimensis. The sequence goes on along the minus strand of BTHU01000023.1, from coordinate 21,107,545 downwards.
TAAGGGTGCCCTTGCATTTGGAGCATAGATGTTCAGAATTGAGAGTTCTTCTTGGTGGATTTTTCCTTTGATCAGTGTGTAGTATCCTTCTGTGTCTTTTTTTGATGACTTTAGGTTGAAAGTCAATTTTATCTGATATTAGAATGGCTACTCCGGCTCGTCTCCTTGGACCATTTGCTTGTAAGATTGTTTTCCAGCCTTTTACTCTGAGGTAGTGTTTGTCTTTGACACTGAGGTGCGTTTCCTGCATGCACCAAAATGCTGGGACCTATTTACGTATCCAGTCTGTTAGTCTATGTCTTTTTATTGGGGAATTAAGACCATTGATATTAAGAGAGATTAAGGAATAGTGATTATTGCCACCTGCTATTCTTGATGCTATCTTTATGTTTGAGTGGTTATCTACTTTTGGGTTTGATGAAAGAAGGTTACTATCTCGTTTTCTCCAGGGTGTAGTTTCTCTCCTTGTATTGGCAGTTTCCACCTATTACCCTTTGCAGGGCTGGGATTGTGGAAAGATATTGTGTAAATTTGGTTTTATCATGGAATATCTTGGTCTCTCCATCAATGGTGATTGAGAGTTTCACTGGGTATAGTAGTCTGGGCTGGCATTTGTGTTCTCTTAGAGTCTATATGAGATCTGCCCAGGATCTTCTAGCTTTCATAGTCTCTGGTGAGAGGTCTGATGCAATTCTGATAGGTCTTCCTTTATGGGTTACTTGGCCTTTTTCTCTTACTGCTTTTAATAATCTTTCTTTGTTTAGTACATTTGGTGTTTTCATTATTATGTGACGGGAGGTATTTCTGTTCTGGTCCAGTCTGTTTGGAGTTCTGTAGGCTTCTTGTACGTTCATCGGCATCTCTCTCTTCAGGTTAGGGATGTTTTCCTCCATAATTTTGCTGAAGATATTTACTGGCCCTTTAAGTTACAAATCTTCACTCTCATCTATACCTATAATCCTTAGGTTTGGTCTTCTCATTATGTCCTGGATTTCCTCAATATTTTGGGTTACATGTTTTTTACATTTTGCATTTTCTTTGACTGTTGACTCGATGCTTTATATGGCATCTTCAGCATCTGAGATTCTGTCTTACATTTCTTGTATTCTATTTTTGATGTTTGCATCTATGACCCCTGATTTCTTCCCAAGGTTTTCTATCTCCAAAGTTATCTCCCTCTATGATTTCTTAGTTGTTTCTACTTCCTTTTTAGATCCTGGATGGATTTGCTCAGTTCCTTCACTTGTTTGTTTGTGTTTTCCTGTATTTCTTTAAGATATTTTTGTGTTTCCTCTTTCAGGACTTCTGCCTGTTGACCCAAGTTCTCCAGTATTTCTTTCTTTTTTTTTTATTTTCTAAGGTTTTTTTTAATTTACATTCCAAATCATTTTCCCTTTCCTGTTTCCTCCCTCCCCGAAAGTCCCATAAGCCCCCTTCCCTCCCTCTGTTCCCCATTCAACCCCCTCTTGCTTCTCTGTCCTGGCATTCCCCTACATCCAGTTTAAGCGATTTTTGTATTTCCTCCTTATGGGCTTCCATCTGTTGACCCATATTCTCCTGCATTTCTTTAAGCGATTTTTGTGTTTCCTTTGTAAGGGCATCTACCCATTGATTCATGTTCTCCTGTATTTCTTTAAGCGATTTTTGTGTTGCCTCCTTATGGCCCTCCATCTGTTGACCCATATTCTCCTGCATTTTTTAAGTGATTTTTGTATTTCCTTTGTAAGGGCTTCTACCCGTTGATTCATGTTCTCCTGTGTTTCTTTTGAGATTTATTTATGCCCTTCTTGAAATCCTCTAATAGCATCTTGAGAAGTGATTTTAAATCCAGATCTTGCCTTTCGGGTGTGATGGGGTATCCAGGACTTGCTGCTGTTGGAGAGTTGGGTTCAGACGGTGCCATATTGCCCTGATTTCTGTTAGTAACGTTCCTATGTTTGCCTTTTGCCATCTGGTTATCTCTGGTGTTAGTTGATCCTGCTGTCACTGGCTGTTGCTTGAACCTCCTGTGAGCCTGCAAGGCTATTTCTGCCCCCTTGGATGACTGGTTTTCCCCTGGCACCATTTGCTGAGGGGCTGTCCTGCTCCTGAGTGACTATGGAGCCCTGAGGTGCCTTGCCCCAAGTGATGTTATACTTGGGAAATCCCTGTGAAACTGGAGACTCAGTTTAGTCTCTCCCTGGAGCAGAGGTGGCTGAGCAGAGGCCCCTGCGCTCTCTCCCGGTGTGGGTCCCTCTGCAGGGCAGATGCCCCACAGCAGAGCTGGTGCGTAGATGACCACAGAATTGCCAAGCTCTTGGGTGCAGGGAGCACACCTGTGACCCAAGCGATGTTATGCTCAGTTATCCCTGCACCTGGAGGTCCCAACTGCTCTGTTGCTAGATCAAAGATGGCGGAGGGTACTGTGCTCCTTCTCGGCACAGATCCCTCTGCAGGCAGATGTCCCACAGCAGAGCTGACACCTAGACGACCACAGATCTGCCCTGCTCTTGGGTACAGATGGGAGCCTAGCAGGCTGTATCCAAAACAATGTTATACTTGAGGAATCCCTGGGTACCTGGAGACTCAGTGTAGTCAATCCCTGGAGCAGAAGTGGCTAAGGGGAGTCCGCTGCACTCTCTCCCTGTGCGGGTTGCACACACAGACATACTTTTAATAATAGGCAAATATATCTCCAGACAATTCCAAAATGTTCCATGGGCTACAGAATTCCATCAGTTAATAACCACTAGTTTCTGTCTGGCACAAGAGCTTTCAGAGTAAAGATATTTTCCCTCTAAGGCAGAAAACCTGAGTTTTATCCTATATAGTAGAAAGAGATAATTGATGTCTGCAAACTGTTCTCTAAGCTCCACATGCATGCCGTGTTTGATGTGTGCCTTCTTGTCCATTAATAAACAAATACATATAAAAAAATAACCAAGAAAATACTGGTATCTCTCTCTCTATATATATCTATATCTGTTGATATGCCTCTCTATAAATGGAATGCATAAATGAGCAGGTTGTGTAATAAAACATTCATGTTTCCATTGGGCATGATCAAGTGGACACATGAGAAAGATGAGTGATTCTTATTATACATTAACATATATGTTATTAATAGATGGTAAATACAGGTAAGTGTTTTGAAACCCATTGTGCATCTCCATGCATTATATGTTTTATTTTCCTGTCTGCCAGAGAGCAACATACTTTTTCTGTACACAGTTTTCAGGTATTCCTTGGGATAGAAAAGTGAATTGTTTTGATGACTCAAGTTTGTAAATACATTACAGATCATATATAGTATGAAGACCAAAGATTCTTGGATATGTAAGAACCTAAATTGTTTTAGAGGAAAACTAGATGATTTTTTTAATATAAAAGTTTTTCTTTAACTATCAAGGCACAGAACTCTAGTTGATCCAGACTATAACAGTGTGAAAACTGAAATTCAGTTTCAGAAAGCCAAGAGAGGCAGGTTCTATTTCCAGTCTGAGATGCTGAGAAGAGTTAGACTTGTAGGGTACTCTGTCTCATTAAGGGGTAGCCAGAATGGAACAGAAATGGAGGAAAGGTTTCAGCTGGCTGGCCTCAAGTTTTTCTTGACTACTCATTGATGAGGAGGAAATTGGAGATATTCCTGTGTCACCAAGAGTACTATGGATGGAGTGGCTGGAATTTGAGAACTGGAAACATGCTAAGAATTATGTGTGGTGTAACTCTAGAAAAGTGGTACTATGCCAAATGCTGCTATGGAGGGGGCATTGCAGGCTTGGGGAAATGAAAGGATGAGGCTAAAGGTCGAGAGTATTGCCAGCACTACCCTCATAGATGCTCTGCCAATAAATTAGACTTCCTCACTGTCTTCTCACAGTAAGACTACTCTTTTAGGATAACTTAACTGGTCATTAAAAGAGAAATTCTCAAGTAGGTTTGGTATGAAGTCTAAATGGATCATATTCTGAATGAAAATTAACCTTTCTCATTGAATTAACAAAGAATTCTTATGCTGAATAGAAACAGGGGCTATAGTTGAGTTGACTTTATGGGAAAGATATTTCACGTTAAGGATGTGATAACTTTCAAACTTCCTACAAGTACAGACTTTATTACAGTAGACAAACTAAAAAATTATTAGAGAATAACATACACAAAGGACAATTCAGGCATATACATTATAACCTCAAGTGCCTAATCTGGAAGCTTTCAATTCATTTTTAAAAATAAAGGCACAGTTGGTAAAAGTAATCAGATGAACTGAGTTAGATTACTTTTATTTCTTTCTTTCTTTACTGTTCGTTTCCATAGTGTGTGTGAGTGTGTGTGTGTGTGTGTGTGTGTGTGTGTGTATGTGTGTGTGTGTTTGTGTGTGTGCCCTTTTCTGAGGAGAAACAGAGGAAGAGTAGAAGGAGGCTGGGGGGTGGTTTGGGGAAGGGAAGTGTTAGGGGACTGGAGGACAGGAAATGTGGGAAAACTGTGGTTGAGATGTAAAGTACATAAATATTTAAAAAGAAAAGAAATAAAAGGAAGGCTGGCCAGAAGCCCCATGGGTAGAGCTTTGTCTATTCCTCCCAAAACACTGGAATTTTCAGTATATATCACCATACTGGCTATATATATATATATATATATATATATATATATATATATATATATATCGTTCTGTTTGCATAACAGGCTTGCTACACATGAAGCTACTTCTCCAGCCCCTTTATTCAAGAATTTTCAACAAGTCACTTAATGGCTCTGAGGCTTAGCTTCTTCATTTAAATGTGCAAATCATATACACCTCCAGAAATATTATGAGAATGAAATAAGACTATGGAAAATATTCATCTCAACAGATTACACATAGGACACACTCAAGCATACCATTTAAAGTAAATTAAAAGACAGATGTGGTTGTATGCACCTTTATTTTTGCTACTGGGGAGGATGAGGCAAGAGGAGTATAAACTGTGCTACAAAGAGAGACATTGAATCTAGAAAACAATCATGCAATTTAAAGAATGAATGACTGGTACTGTTAAACCTAACATACTAAGCAAATCCATAATTTAAATAACTTTGATATATCTCTTTGAATCAAAACCTCTGAGTCTATATTTTCATTATAGAGATCAGATACCTTGGTTCCATTAGTGTCATCTAATGAGTAGAATATAGACATCAGACTCTGCAGTAGACAAATGGCCTTGACTAGGTAGCCCATTAAAATTTGTTGTGAGATTTTAATTTTATCATTTTTAAAAGATGTTAATTTGTACATCTCATGTTTTTTCCTGAGGATAAAATGGCTTAAGTAGAGCAAGTGTCTTATCATAAATTGTTGTTAGGTATTTGTTATTTGTTATATCATCAGCCTAAAGTCAGGAAAAAACTATTTGTTTCAAGTTGCTCTGGCTTTCCAAATCTTATAAGTCCTTGCTTAATCTAGAGAACATGACATACTTGACTGTTCCTTTCTACACTAGGTGACTTCTATGAGCTTGACCCCTGGTTAAAATGATCTTGTGACTTTATTTAATCATTTCATTGTTTATTTGGTCAGTCATCCACTAATAAACCATATTGAAATTGTAGTTACACAGGAGTCTTGTGGGAGATCCAAGCACTGTTTGGGGACTCATTCAGGCATCAAACATGGTAGAACTTGAACAGGAAAGAACGGATGGGTAATTAGCAAATAGATTAGTACTACATGACCATTACATTTATGATACATTTATGCATATATAGATGATACACAAGACAAGAAGAATACAAGTACAATTCCTTAAAATTAAATGAGAAAGTGATTACAAATAATGTACTCTCATTACAAAGATATTTGAGCTAGTTTTTGAAGCACTGTCAGAATTTGAGTATAAAGAGGGAGCAGCTATGCCTATATTCATTCCATAAGAACTTAAATTGCATATATATATATATATATATATATATATATATATATATACATGTATATGCTTATTTATAAAACATTTTGGCAGATATCAATGTAAATCATTACATTTCTTAAGTTGGCATTGAAGTCTGTGATCTTATGAGTATTCTGAAATGTGATATCTGAAATATATATTTTAATTAGGGTAACAAAATTATTTTGTCAAACCATCCTAACAGTAATTGGGTACACTGATAAAAGGGAAAATTGAGGGGGATTCATCCATCTAAGTCATCTAAAACCCTGAAACCAAGATAATTTTCTTGAAGAAATAGAATCTGTACCTCTCTCTGTGTGTTCTTTGACTCAGTATTTCCTCCTGTAACATATGGATAATATTATTCATCCCCCAGAGGTATGTGGTTATTACTGGAGATTCTAGGGCAATTTGTTCAAGTACTTTAATGAGTTGAGTGTATTTGAAATCAGTTCAGAAGATATTTCTTCCATGGGTAAGCAGACCAAGAGTTCAAGGCCCAGTTAATTCATCACAGCACAAAGGATCTTAGCAGAATCTACAAATGGGTGGGGGTGAACTCTTTATGTACCGTCCTTTGAAGGAAATTGGCAATGGATTGTAGAATGGCTTAGAGAGCTAAGGACAACTGTGAGACAAAATAGGGAAAGAAAATTGAAGTCAAATATATAACAGAGGAAGTCAGGGGTGGGGACAACAAGTAAGAAAAATGTTGAATTGGTAGATGGCAGGTAAGAGATTATGAATCAGGAGATCTGGAGGTTAACCCTAAATGAATATATTTATATATCCTATTTATATTTCAAAATCAACTTAAAGTAAGTGATACAAACAAAATAGAGCCAATTAAATAAAGAGAAAAGAGAAAAAGAAAGCAAAGTATAGCAGAGTGGTTAGAACTGAGCATAGTACTTACCTCCAAGAGTCATAGTAACTAAGGTCAAAAGAAAAACAAGTTAAATACATTCCATGATACACAGAAATAAAGGAACCACTTTAGTACCATCAATCCACAGCTATGTTTTCAATTGTGGGCCTTCCTTTATGCAGAATTATATCCCTCCTATGATGATCTTGATTGTTAACTTGATAGGAAATGAAATAAAAACAAATCTCTAGGTATTTCTGTGGGGTGTTATCTATATTGGGTTAACTGAATTGAAAATACATTACCTGAGTCAGGTGGTCCCTGTCCACAGACTGGTGTCCCAGAAAGAATAAAGAGGAGAAAGTGAGCTAAGCACTAACATTCACCTCTCTGTGTGTGCTTCCTGTTAACTAGTCTCCTCAAGATCTTCAAGATTCTGGATTCATAACTTCTGTGGTATGATGGAATGTATCCTTTTAAACTTTAAACCAATGAAAATTCTTCCTACCTAAAATAGCTTTTCTTTGATTACTTACAGTACAAACAAGACGAATGCCTTATAGCTCTACCAAAGACATTCATCTGTAAATATTACCTTACATGACAAAAAAGTTTTCACAGATATTAAGAATCCTGAGATGGAACCCTTGTCCTAAATCATTATCATGGCACTGGTGTCATTATAGTGCTACAAGCTTCTGCTGTAATCAGTGCCCCAGAGACTAGGGAGCTACTGTCTTGATCTTTGGATCAACAAGCTGGTTTGGATATAGAAAATAACATATTATGGAATGCTCAGCCCTGAGCAGGACAAATATATCGTCCCTCCCTACCCCTGCAAGTCTCAGTGATCATTACAAAAGAAGGGGTTGAAAGATGGCAAGAGCCAAAGACAGTGGCTGACTAAAAGAAAACAGCATTTTATGGACACAGCAGGGCAGTTTCACATACGAAATCTCAATAGTTGAAACAGTATGCACAAGACCTGTGAAAGCAGAAGCCTGGAAAAATCCCAACACAGGAGGGAAGCTGGGCATGTGTGCCAGCCACTGGCTGAGGAGCTATTGGAGACAGGTAGCTACTAAGACATTCAGTCTTCTCAAAAGGTGCAGACCCTGGTAGGTTGACAATGTTCAAGTGAAGGCCACATACCTAAGAGATTTCAGGCAGCACAAATTGGACTTCATGGGTTAAAAAAAAAAATCAAGAGAACACAAAGGAAGAGTCATTGAGGGGTAAACAATCATAACACGTTACATGGATTTCACAAAGAACTACAAACAGTAAAAAAGAAGATCTCTGTGGTACTTGTGGCAATGTTTATATTTTATTTTCAAAACCATATGAATCGATAGGTTAAGTTAGAGAAATTATGAACTCCAAAAACATGTCCCTGCATAGGAAAAACTGTTGGTTACACATGTTAAAGGTGAATATTTCGGATTGGAAAAATTATTATTCCAAAAAAATATGTTCAATTAGTGAATTTACTAGCCAACGTGCATTTTTAAAAATTAAATCATACCTGGAATTTCACAAAATATTCACAGTATACGGCTAGCATGGTTTCAAGATCAATAGCAACAACACATATAAATGAAAGCTAAAATTCTATATCCAGACTTCTCAATGTTATTATTGCCCATGAAGTCCTCTCAACATATCATTCTATACTTATCTTTTCTTAATAATTCCCTAGTAAGTTGATTTGGAACCAAGACATATTATTTCAGGCTCCAAGATCTTCAAACCCAGCATGAGAAAGCTGAGTTGGCTTTCATCCGCTTCTTAACTCTCCTCTCTAATAACAATCCAGTAATCCAATTTTACTCAGTGCTTTATCATGAGGTATGGAATGTATCCTGTTCCCTTGCTACCCAGGTGTCCAGCGTCAGAAATGTCTTCTTATTGTCAAAAGTGTGTGTATGTGGGGGGTGGCTTGAAGATTTATAGGTAATTAAAGGAAAAGGAAAAAATGAGATTCTATTCAATCTAATACGCCATATTTTAGTTTGTCTTATTTAAAAGGAAGCATAATGAGCTTCTATTTGCAATGCAAAGTACAATTTTAAAAATCTGTGTAGGGTCTGCAAGGATGGCTCAGCAATTAAGAGTGCTTGTACTCACAGAGGACCCAGGTTTGTTTTCCAACAGTTATGCAGTGGTTCACAACGGTCTGTAACTCCAGTTACAGGGACCCTGACATCCTTTTCTGACCTCAGCAGGTATCAGGCATGCACATAGTACACAGACATACATGCAGGCAAAGCACTCATATATAGAAAAAATAAATAAGTGTAATAAAACATATGTAAAAAAGGAATTTTCTGAGTTGTTCAAAGATTAACTGTCAAGGCAATATCATGGGATACTAATTAAGAGGATATCTTAATTAGTAATTATGTCAAAAAGTTCTTTCCATGCCCACTTTCCTGTACTATCTCACAGTAAATGGTACCTTAGAGAGCACCATATATTTGCCCCCTTTTTTCCCACAGAACTCTTAGCTTAGATAGGTAATTCCAAACATCTCCCTCAATATAATTTAACAGAAGGAAATATCTTCCTTTAAAGTACATGTCCCTTGTCTCAGCTTAGAATTGAGAATGTGCTATGGAGCAGAGCTTCACTCCATCTACCTATCAGATGCCAGAAACATATACACATTGACCAAATTTTCTATCGGAAAGGTACATAATTCTGAATGCATAGAAGAAAAGAGGAAACAGAAAGTCTGTCAAAAGTGAAACAGTGCCTAATCCTGCTCTAAATGCCCCCTAGTCCTATTTTAAATTCTTAAGTTTCCTTCTAATTCTGAACTCCCAAGTTTAGACTTCTCATGTTCTTATTGTGGCTTCTGACCTTCCAGCTGATCTACTGATAACCCATCATAAGACAGCTTAGCTAACCATATGCTGAAAGGTTCAACCATCCCTTAGGGGGTATTGTGCTACTTGGAAAACTCCATGTCCTGGAAGGGAAAATACAGTCTGATTGAAATTTCTTATCACTCCATGTATTTCACAGGTCTGAGAAAACTGGATCTTCTACTTGTTTTACCAAATTCCATCAAAACAAGACTAGGTGTCACCTATACAACTAATCAAAGCCGGGATTTTATTGTGAATCAAAGGGGAAAGCAAGAAGAACACTGACATTTTCTTGGCACTAAAGATACCTTAGGGGCCCCTCACAACCTAAACATTCCCCAAGGAATATCAAATGTCACAATATTAGATATTGAAAAAGGCATATTATTTCTAGAATGAAAATACACTTAGTATTGTTTTTAAAAAGATTGACAAACATGAAGAGCATCCCATTTAACAGATTGCAGCATACCTGTTCTTGGCATCTTCATAAGATTCTGTCTAAGATATTGAGGTAGTTTTTAAAGGCATCTGTTCTGATCCCAGAACATTTGAAAACATTTCTCTACATTCACATCACTAGGAAGCTACTCTTTGGTCTAAAGCCATTGTCAGCAAGGATAACACCTCTTTCAAATTTGGAGATCTTTTTTTTTTTTTCAACCAAACACTCATTAAGTAGCAAGATAGCAAAGATGTCCAAGGTGCAGAATTTTACAGTCATCACAGCCAACTACAATGACAACACCAGTTTCAATAATTTCTCTAATTTCATCCTCAATGTACCTTCTTCGGTTTGCAGCCAGCATTCTGTTTCTTACATTACCACAATAGGCTTTTCGATGCCTATGACCTAAGCAACATATAGTCTATACAGATTTGTCTCTTGTGGATATTTCATAGGTTGAATCCTATATTATATAGCCTCCTATGATCAGTTCCTTTTAGTTAGAATGATGCTTTTGAATCTAATCTGTGATATAATTTGGTACTTTACTCCTTTTATGGCCAAGTAATATTCTAACATTTAGATATACCACATTTTACTTATCGATAGACTCACTGATAGACATTTAGCAATGCTTATACTCATAGTTAATTTGAATAATACTTAAGTTTATATATGTTACTTTCTAGCATTAAAATTGCTGGACCCTATGGTAAATGTATATGGTTTCTTAATCACTTTACAACATATAGCCTCTTAATCATTTTATTTGTATCATACCTTGCATGACTTCAGCATTGTCTTTCTCCAACCATTAGAATCCAGGCTTCATTTTGCATGGTGAAAATGCTTTAGAAGCTTCCTATAAATTTCAAATTAAATCCAAAACTTCTCATCACTGTTTATAGGAAGTTGCAAGGTATGTTTTTAACCTCTTCAACCTTCTTGCTTTTCTACCTGAACCAGAGTAAAAAATTACCTTAATGACTACACTTTGGTTTCTCTCTACTGAGAAGTCTCCTTATATTTAGGATAGATGTTTACAGGGCAACAAAAGTGCTTGTGTTCCCCATCATTTAACATAGAAAATGGACCATTAAATATTATTTTCAGCCAGGTGTGGTGGTGCACATATTTAATCCCAGCATTTGGGAAGAACAGGTGAATCCTGAATTCACAGCCAGTAATGGTCTACAGATGAAACTTTATCTGGAGGTCTACAAGACAACCAGGGTTATACGGAGAAAATCCCTGTTCAAAACAACAAAATAACAAAACAAACCAAAGAAACAAAAACCAGAAAAGACTTATTTTTATTTGTTTTATTTGTGTGTGTGGGGGATGGTGGGGGGGGCGCGGCGGCAGCATATTTTTAGTACTCATTAAGGCCAGAAAAGAGCATTGGAGCCCTAAGAATTGAGGTTGCCAAGCAGTGTGAGCTGCCTAAGTAGGTTCTAGAAAGCCAACTTACGGTACTATTGAAGAGCAACAAACACTCTTGACTGCTGAACCATTTTTACAGCCCTGACCATGGCCATTAAAAATAGAAATTGAATTGAAATCTGTCCACAGTCTTCCCATCCATTCTTATCCTATTTTGGCCAATTGTCTCTCACAGAGGGGACCCTCTAGATTATTTACTGTTAGTGTTAAGAAGTTTTACTCTATTTATGTAAAAAGAGACTGAGGTAAGAAAAAGATGGGCAATGACAAGGAGTGGTGGATAGTAATTATCTTTGTCATTCCTCCATACCTTGGTTTTGCCTGTGGCTACATTGCTGAAGCTTTTGTCAGGACCACACATTTCTCTAGTTCTCACTTTGTAATGTCAGTAAGGACATAATGTTCCCTTGCTCCTTTAGACCTAGCAGTTTCCCACTGTTGCCTAATCCTTTTTTGCTCTCCCATCCTATGTCAATCCTTTAACTGTGTTCATCCATCTGTAAAAGGTTCATTTATTGCTCTCCATGTTAACTCATTTAGATGTGCCATCTGTTTCCCTGTTGAGACCCAAACAGGTACAATGACTTAGCATACTTACTGCTTCAGAGTTCACATTCCTGCTATAGGCCTCAAGTAGTAAGAATGGTCTATTATAATTTTCCTGAAAGAGGTGGTAATGGAAAATAAAATGAGTTTACTATTAAAATAGCTTGATCTGTTTACAGGTTTTATTTTTATATGTATATATGTCTGTGACCATATGCCAAGGATGCATTGTTGCCAGTGATTTCCATATGGATTGTTTGTAAAGCATTTCACTACAGGATCATTCTTTCTAGTATAGTCTCTACTGATGATTGGGTAGCGCTACTTGGCTTATTATAGAAAAATTTTAGTCATTCAAAAACACTAAGACTGTGCAAGTGTCATAGTTCTTTCCACTTTTGTGTGATGATATATCTCCTAAGTTATTATTTTTAATTCTATTTGAGAAACAATACTGGACTTATGATGCCAATATATTCTATTTCAGAAGGAAGTTTCAGACAAGAATCTGAAAAGAGGAAATATCTGTAGGTCCAAAGATAATGCATAGACATATGGGTCTTTTGTGTTGTTGAGTCAGATGCATTTGGTGTATACTCCTTATATAGCATGTCCCTCTTTGCTGTGTTCTTATGTGACAAAAGGAGAATAATAGGACAACCTTTAGTTTATTATAACTCACTGTTGCTTTGTGTCAGTCACATATGAATGAAGAGTTATAAACAATCATCATCCATGAGACTGTAACAATGTTTTGAATTTTTTCTATAGATGTTCTATGTATGAATGTTTTCTATAGATATTTTATTTTTTTTCTCTATGCAACAAAACCCATTGGGACATATTTCTGCTACATTGAAGACATACTGTATTTTCTTGAGATATAAATAAACACAATGACTTAGAGGGTTTGATTTGTTTTTAAATGTTAAGTGACCAAGATTAGTAGAATGTTAAATGTAGAGAAAAGTGATCAAAATACCTATGCATTGCATGTGACCTTTTATATGTATTTTAAAACATTAGAAAAATAAATATTTAAATACTAGTTAATTACCTAGTAGTTAATCATTACGATGTCATTTTGTGATTTGAAAGGCTGCATGAAATATTTTCTCTTTTTTATTGAATATAATCTTCATTTGCATTTCAAATGCTAAAATTTTCCAGGTTTTCCCCCCTCCCCAAAACCCCCAACCCCTCCTCCCACCACCCCTGTGCCTCCAAGTATATGCCCCTCCACCTGAGTTTACTCCCACCTCCCCCCAACCACCCTTGATTTCCCTTTGTCTGGGGCATCTATTGAGCCTTCACAGGACCAAGGGACTACACCTCCCACTAATGCCCAACAAGGCATCCTGTGCCAACATGTTTGGCTGGAACCATGTGTACCCTTGGTTGATGGTTTAGCCCCTGGGAGTCCTGGAGCATTTGGCGTGACTGGCATCCTTGTTTCTTCCCATGGGGTTGTAAACCCCTCCGCTCCTCTGGACCACCCTCTAACTCCTCCCGTTGGGGACCCCATGCCAGTCCAATGGTAGGCTGCTAGCATCTGCCCTCTGTTTGTGTAAGGCTCCTGACAGGGCCCTCCGGAGAAAACCATGTCATGCTCCATTTGGTATGTACTTTTGTCGTCCCATAGTAGTGTCGGGGTCTTGGTGCCTGTTTATAGGATGAATCCCCAGGTAGGGCAGTCTCCTGGGTGGCCCTTTACTTCAGTCTCTGCACCACACTTTGTCTCCATAATTGCTCCTAATGAGTTATTATGTTCCCATTCTCAGAGGAACCAAAGCACCCTCACTTAAGTCCTCCTTCTTCATGAGCTTCCTATGTGGGTGAATTGTAATTTGTTTTATTTTTGCAGCTTTTTTGGCTAACATCACTTATCAATGAGTGCATACCTATGTGCGTTCCTTTTGTGATTGGGTTACCTTACTTCAGGACACGTTCTAGTTCCATCCACTTGCCTAAGAATTTCATGAATTCATTGTTTTTAATAGCTGAATAATACTCCATTGTGTATATATACAAGAGTTTCCGCTATCCATTCCTCTGTTGAAGGACATCAGGGTTCTTTCCAGGCTCTCTGGCCTATTAATAAATAAGGCAGCTATGAATATAGTGGGAGCATGTCGTCCCTTATTGCATGTAGGCGCATCTTCTGGGTATATGCATAGGAGTGGTATAGCTGGTCCTCAGGTAGTACTATGTCCTAATTTTGCATGAAATATTTTCATAGTCTTTATCTTCTCATCCTTCAAAATTAATTCAGGAGAGATACATTTTTGAGCCCTACAGGTAATTTTTCACTTATGTAATATTGGGCATTTTTTTATAGGTTCTGAACTAGAATAATCTGTGTGGTGCAAATTGGAGATTCTTTCCCAAGTTCACAACCACTCATGATGGTATCACCTGTCTACTTGACAGAATCTAGAATCACCTAGGAGATAGGGATCTTGTATGTCTAGGCCTGGTTATCTTCTATTACTTGACTGTGGTAGGAAAGTCTGCCCCACTGTGGTGGAACATTTCTTTCTGGCTGGAATCTTTGAACTGCACAAGCAGAGGAGAAGAACTGAGCAGTAGCATGCAAATCATCCATCTCTGTTTTCTGAGTAAAATATGTGATGTGACTGGCTCCTTCAGCCTCTCCATTGTCTTTGACTTCACTTACTGTATAAGCTATAATAAACTCTTTCCTCCCTTAAGTTGCTCTTGTCAGTGTGTATGCATATATTTATACACTTGTACTTATCCAATATTGAGAGCCACAAAGTGACCCCAAACTAGGGCTTCTTTGGGCTCACTGTAATTTCACTCAGATGCCTTTTGAGGTACTCTGATACTTGCTTAGTTTAACATTTTATTTTAGAAAAAGGTTGTTTACATTATTTGGCCAATATCCAATGAAATTCATAATGTAACCACGTGTATACTTACAAGTAGAAGACTTAAATATATATTTAAATGTATTTTTTATTGTAAGTGGTTATTGATAAAATAATTTAGAATTGTGTTTGTCCTTATGCATCAGATAGCTAATACATCAAGTTCTCAGATGTTCCAATACTACCTGTTGCCTATGGTAAACAAAAACTGATAATTGTGAGCAATTTCTTGGTGACTTAGACTGGAGATAATCAGATATGTACACAAAAAATGTATTTTCAGAGCTAAGAGACAGTGGGGGTTGAAAGGTATCGTAGAGCTTCCTCCATATTCTTTTTCACGTTTTACACTTCTTCCTGTATACACACATGCACACACACGCACACACACGCACACACACATGCACACACACAAACATACAGAGAGAGAGAGACGAGAGAGAGAGAGAGAGATGAGAGGAGCGAGAGAGAGAGAGGAGAAAGAAGAGAAGAAGAAGAAGAAGAAGAAGAAGAAGACGAAGAAGAAGAAGAAGAAGAAGACGAAGAAGAAGAAGAGAGAATATAATTATACACTTTGGAATATAGAGACTCTTGTTCTAGAAACATGACAGGGATAACATCATTGTTATGGAGACTCAGCCCAGTCGCCTGACAATTCATATTTGTTTTATTTTATTGCCATTTGTCTTAATTTCTATACCATTATATGCTTTGAAGTACAATGTTAAGTAGAAAATATTAATAGGTCTTGACAGATGGCTTGCTGAGAAGAAGTCCCTTGCAGCACAAGCATGAGGAGACAAGTTCAATTTCCCAGAAAATACAGAAAATTTTAGGGTGTGGCCACACCCACCTGTAACTCAAATACCATCGAGGGGGTAGAGAAAGGAGACTCTCTGGGACATTTAGGCTGGCACCCTAAAATCCTCAAGTTATGTGAGAAACACGAACTGCGGAAATTAATGTAAACAATCAAGTACACATGTGAGTATATGTTACCAATTCACATCTACACACACACATCACTAATGAAAGCATCCTGTATACTAAAAAACATACTCCATATATGTATAAATTATGGCTTTTGTACTATCTTCTTAAGAGATAGATAACTTTATGGTATTCTAAGAAAGATCCTGTTCATTAAGATAACTTCATGGTTGTCCTAAGAAAGGTTACTGCTCCTATTCACTGAGGAGGTGGTCATGATAGTATATGTATGGATCTGTTTATATGTATTTGCATCCATTCATTCCAATCAGCTAAGAGCAAGGGGAATAAAGTTCATAGAAAGGACAATTTTCTCATTCTGTGGGGAAAAGAAGATATGTTAAAAGCCTGTTGAATTACTGTTTATAATATTTATTTAAATGCCACTTGAGAAGCCCAATACTTAGACATGAGAAACTTATGAAAGTGGCCTGAATGAGATATGAAAAGTATACATTTGGATCTGATTAATTGTTCCTCAGAGGTTTTTTTTCTATCCCTTTCTTTACTTTTCCTAAGTCTGCCTTGAAGACAAATTCTGGGTTGAAGATTGGAGAGATCCATTAGTTCCAAATTTATTTTAACAAAACGTTTCTGGTTCTAAGCAATTTGGAGTCAGTGCAAAGCGGAATCCCCATCTGGGTGATATGGTTGGTCAGAAATGGGACAATACTGACTTGATCAGTGGTAAAACGACAAATGGTGATGAAGAGCCTATTAGTTACTTTGTCCCTCCCTATTTCTTTTTCTTAGAGACCACATAGTCATTTCCCTTCATTGTTTTTTGAAGTCCAAGTATACCTCATCCAGAGAGGACAACTTCCTAAAGGATGTCCACAGCCAATGTCCTAAAAGATAACCATGGAAATGCAAGTAACCTGCTCCCTATCACGTAATCATTGTGCATCATGTACCCTAATAATTTCTTTGGAATATAGATGATTTTTTTTTAAAGACAAGGGCCCGATGAAACTTGCTGTGTAATGGAGGATGACCTTAAACTTATGGTCCTCCTTCATCTAACTGTCTAGTGCTTGGATTAAAGGCATATGCCACCACACACCAGTTCTATGTGGTTCTTGAGATTCACCTTAGAACTTCATGCATGTTAGGTGAGCCCTCTGACACACCAATCTCTCTTTTCTAACTACTTATGGAAGATTTTATTACATTTCAAGTTGACTGGGTACACAAGTTCACACAGCTGCAGTTTATGAAGAGATGGCAATGTCATAGGGCATAAAGATTTCAAGTGATGGAAGATTGGAAAGCAATTTTTTTTTATGTAAAGAAGAGCTGGCCTACAAATGGTAGATCGTTGGAGATTTAAGATCCCCAAAATATAAAAGGTTACATAGGATGCTGTTCTCAGCATAATAAAAACAAACACTATCACAAGAAAAGCCTGGGATATCTGCTCTCTAGCATAATCAATTTAGACAAAATATCAGTCTAGAAATAATATGGAACAGAGTTTTTGTTATTCTGAAGGTAAGCGTTTTAAACGAAACTCAGTATTTCTCTACATTTTGATCTTTCTGTCAGATCACATCGACTGGCTTGATTCCTTTTGATCATAATTCAAGTTTTTAACACAAAACTTATGAAACAGTCAGTCTCAGGTGCCTCATTTTTCTGAATGAAACTCTCCTTTTCTCGTGCCCAGCCTCAGTCTCACAACTTATGGCTGCCTAGGGCGCCCAAACCTGTTAAAACTTGCTTCGCTCTTCACCACATAAGAACTTGATGTGGCAACTTAGAAAATGTCTACAGACAGAATGATCATGGTTTTTCACAAGTATAATCTTTTTCACAAGTATAATGCTGTAATAATACATACCAAGACTACATAAAACGTGACCCTATTTTCTGACACTATTGAAAGGAATATCCTAACAGAATGAATACACACACACACAACACACTCACACACACACACACACACACGTCATGTGTATATATTATAATATAGTATATATATATATATATAATATATTATATATATATATATATACTCCTTGACCAAGATGTAGTCAAGAAGTTATGACGCATAATTGATAAGACTGCCATTACTTCATCAGATTCCTCATATCCACTTTAAAGAGAATTTTTCCAAAATTTCTGTTTCCAGGCCAATCCACTTATCCACTTACTATAGTTTTCTTCTCCTTATAGAATTTCATACTCTGCCAATTATTATATTTGACTTTCTTTCTTCTCTGGCTGTTTTTTGAAATTCAATTCATATAGTTTAGTTATCAATAGTTCTCTTTTTTTATTGATTTGTACTCATTGAATGGATATACCACAACTTTTCAGGTCCATTCAAAATACTCCTTGTCTGTGATATTATAAATATTGCTACTATGAATTTTTATTGACAATCATATCTTTTATGGACACAATATACATCTTCTTTTAATAAGATATTCAGTGATAGAATTTTTAGATGTGATTTTTACTTTATTAGAAAAACTGCGACTGGCTTAGTATGACTCAGGGGATAAAAGCACTAGTGCACTCTATCAGAGGACGTAGTACAGGTTCCAGCGACTCACACCAGACATTGTACAAATGGCTGTAACTACAGCTTTGATGGATGTAAATCCCTCCTTTTCTGGCCTTTACCCAGAACGTGTCTTCTCTCTCCTCTCTCTCGCTCTCTACTCCTCTCTCTCTCTCTCTCTCTCTCTCCTCCTCTCTATCTCTATCTCTCCGTGTGTGTAGTGGTGTTGTGTGTGCTGTGTGTGTTTCACACACTCACAAATAAATACCACTGGGAAATCACAGGACTTCATCCAAAGAATAATACTGCCAATCTAACTCCAGCCAAGGTTGCTAGGTAACAATTTCCTTTGTCGTGAACCCATCATTCCTATATTTCAAGAAAGTCAAAACTCTAGAACTTCTACTGGCCTGCAGAGATGGCTTAGCAGTTAAGAATAGTTGTTGGTCTTTCAGGAGGACCTGGATTCAGTTTTCAACACTCGAATCAGGATGCTCACAATTGCACTGTAACTCCTAGTTCGGGGGATTTGAGCACCTCTTCTTGTTCCACAGGCACTCTATACTGCATGGGGGCAATACAAAACCCATACACTCAGGTAATACACATATACCATAACATAACTCATTAAAGAAAAAGGGTTTGTATTATGTTGACAGCAGTGTTTCAGAGTTGAGGTCGCTCCAAATATTTGGTAAGTATTTGCAATAATCAGTTGTGGTGGGCATTTGATAGTTTTTCTCTTAGTGTGTATCTGGCAAATCATATTAGTTATGAGAGACCAAACATACTCCATCTTGGGACCAACACCTCCCATTTCAACCTAAAAGTTGACTTATAGTTGAACTCAAGCTCACACCCAAGTACCATGAAGGACTCCATGGCTCTGTCTCTTGGCCCATACTCCATAGTTACTCCTAGGTACTTACTAACAACAGTCAGTTAAAGATTAGTCCTGATTGTTTCAGATGTACTTTCAGGACCATTTGTGATTGTGCATGGTTTTGCTTCCAGAAGCACCCATAATAGTCATACAATGCCAGACTGGACTACACACCTTCACTTGCTCACATTCCCTAAAATCCTTATCCTGATCCATGGCTCTGGGAAGTTCACTTTCCTGATCCTCGCTAGGTCAGGATTGACAGAGCAGCCCAAGCTCAAGCTTGTAACTACAGAGACCCTAATGTCGATTTTATCGGAGTCTTCTTGGTAGTCTCTTTGGCGGTTCATGTTGTACCACTTCCTAGCACAACAGTTACATGAACAAAATATTCTGTTCTCACTCCACCTTTCACTTTTGTTCTTACCAGCAAGCTAGTGTGCTCTTGGTCTATGCTGTACCAAATATTTCACAGTTTCTACTCAGCAGGGTGTAAACCAAAATCAACCTGGGACCTCTTGCAAGTTAAGATTTTATTTATAAAGAGACTAGTATGCTAGAACTCTTCTCCCTCCCTTAGCTCCTTGCTCAATCTTGATCAAAGTGATCTGGGATGCTGGCCTACTCTGGGTTCATCTTGCTAGTGAGAGGGAAAACCAAGAGGACCATAGTTGATAATGACAGCATTGGGCCACAAATGTTAGTGGCCCTAGGTGTGGAAATTTAAATCTGTGAGAAAGGAAAACCTTTGCCTTACTTAAGCCACAATATTCTACAAATTCTCTCTATAGAATCAACTAAAAAAAAATCTCAATTCCTATCATTTACACAACATGAAAGAGGCCGCTGATAGTCTGGAACCCTTTCATGAATGAGACCATGCCTATTGCTCTCATGCCCTCCATTTTGTCTAATATGCTATATGATTTTAATCTATAAACTAAAAAAATTTTGTTATTTTAACATGCACTTCCTTAATTCTGACTGGCCATAACCTCATTTGGCTAAAAAGCTACTTAATGTTTTCTTGGGTAGTAGTATTTTTCAATAAAAATGACTTTACTTTTAATTGACTAATTATCATCTAATACAGTAGAGAATTTTTTTAGTATAGCATAATTAGATGTAAGATATTCCATATTCAAATATTGTTTTCACCCACACTTACTCTTCTGTGTTTCAGAATCTAATCTTGACTTAACTTTCCAATTTTAATATAGGTAAACTTTCAATCTAGGGTTTTTTATGATAAAAATTAAACAACATACACTATTTCACCCTATGTGTAAACAGAATCATAAATGTGAGCTGCTTATGTTTTTACTATTATGATGGTGATATTTTATGACAATATCTAACGGCTAAACTGTATCCATTTAAGTCAGTTAAAAGAGTCCATGTTGATTGTTGTGAAAATCTATTTTAATTATAAAACAGAGTTTCATAATATCTTAAATATTGTGTCGTTGTATTTGTCGAATTCTGAGTCTATGTGTGCATGTACTTGTTCAAGTGTTGGGGTGTGATGTCAAAGGGCAGATTTTGATATATTTTCTTTCCTTTTCTCCTTGTATGGGAACAGATTCTTTGGTTCTCGGGAAGGCAGGAAAGCTTTTAAAATTTCTTCTTTTCTCCCTCTCTACTTCCTATAGATTTGCTGCCAATTAGAGTCTTGAACTTCTGCCATCCATCTCTTGCTTAAGGGTTTTGGGGATATCCAAACTCAAGTGTCAGGGTAATGTGGCAAGTGCTTTTATGCACCATTTCTCCAGTAACTCTTCTCTTTTGAAATATTGTTTTTCTATTGTTTATAGAGGTTTCTAGGACCTTACAATAGGAAATTTTCTGTTTGCAGTTGAAAAACCAAGAAATAAATGGCAAGGAGGATAAAGGATAAGGGGCTTGGGGGGTTATCTGAAATCTTTGTAGATGACTGAACTAGCATTGAAACTCAAGAAGCTCAAGGATTTTTTTTTTATTGTGACCAAGGTATATTCTCTGAGTAGGGAGTCATTAGTGCAAAAAGACTTGGTGAGGTGTATTGTTTCTTCTTGTAAACTGTATGTGTACATGTTATGGAGTCATTTATAGAAGGCATGCATGCCCTGGATATGCACCTATGTAGGTATAAAACTCTAAGGACCAAACAGTGGAAAGGCCAAAGTTACATGGCATATAAATAAATATTCATAATTATTGAGAAATACTTCATCAACTAGTTTGTTAAAATTTATTAAGAATATTAGATCATGCAATCATGGTTTGTGAATTCAAGTCTCAGCTTCTCCATACCATATGTTACATTCCATGAGAGAGTACTTGCTATCAATGACAGGGAATTTTGAAACCAGTGATCTTCTGATGAGTGGTAAATGCAGTGCTACTTAGCATAGTGTTAATCCTGGGTATTGTGCTAAGCATCTGTAGTGATTTGAAGAGGAATGGCCCCCCATAGACTCATGTGATGACATGCTTGGCCCACAGAGAGTGACACTATTAGGAAGTGGGGCCTTGTCAGAATAGCTGTGGCCTTGTGAAGGAAGTGTGTCATTGTGGGGGTGGAACTCTTGATGCTCCTATGCTTAAGCTCTACCCAGTATAGGACAGACCTTACCTCCTGGTGGCCTGAGGAATATAATCTACCTTTAGAGTTGCCTTTGTAGCAACTCTTGGATCTCTTCTTCCAGCACCAAGTCTCCCTGGAATGATGCCCTGCTTCTATCTTGATGATAATGGACTGAACTTTTAAACCTGTAAGCCAGCCCCAAATTAAAAGTTTGCCTTTATAAGAGCTGCCTTGATCATGGTGTCTTCACACAACATGAAACCCTAACTAAGAAGCACTCCAAGAATTACTATTATTATCCACACAGAGTCTCAGGTGATACTACCTATCTCTTTGTATGGACAAAGAGAGTGCCAGCTAGTTAGAATGGTTCTTCAAAGGCTTCTTGTGTCAAAAATTGAATCCAGGTCCACTTGACTCTAAACTCTGAGACTGTTCTACCTATATATTGAAGTACCTCTTAATTCCATATTTTCTACTGTCTCTTGGTTTATGGCTATGAGTGATATATGGTACTACTTTCTGTTAGAGAAATCATATGTGGTTGTAGACAGGCTGGCTTTTTTAAATAGTCATACATCTAATCTTTATGACAATATGGATCTCCTATGGCTTCATCCTGTATATTTGGAGTAGATACATGTATAGTTCTTCCCACAGAAATATAATGGTGGGGGAGGGCACTGGCCATTTGTTGATTTTATGGCAAAACAGTACTTACACTTACTAAGATTTTGTAAAATTGTGGCTCTGCTCTATGACTTCCATACTCCTAGGATCATAGTTCTTGTATAATAGACACCATATTGCCTTCTCCAAGCAAAGATGTATGTTCTGTTTTGATGGTCTCTATTAAAATAATTTAGTTTATGAAATCTTCCAAGGTCACCATCAATTAAATTCAAATTTGGTAGCACTATAAATTAACAAAAATGTACAAATTCCCGACAATCTGCATCAGTGTGTGCTTGTCTTTATCCTTGATGGTCTCTTATGAGAAGCAGTTTTATTTTTCCAATTATATAAATCAGAATTTCACACCTATGCACCAACAAAATTATCCTTTCTGTAGAATTTGACACAAAGATCCACCCCTAAAAAGAAGCTATTTATAAATGTCATCTTGATTGAAAAGGGAATATCAGTTTTCTTTAACGAAATGTTACTGGGCTATTTCAATCACACAACAGAGACTAGGTTCATGCCCCCTGAAGTAGTTGGTTAATACAATTGGACTCTGTTTTGGGTGTGTGTGTGTGTGTGTGTGTGTGTGTGTGTGTGTGTGTGTGGTTTGTGTACTTTTCACTATTGTTATTTTTTGTCTTCATGCTTTGTTTCTTTATATTTTGAGACAGACACATACACACCACACACACACACACACACACAGAGAGAGACGAGACGAGAGAGAGGAGAGATTGAGTAGAGAGAGAGGAGAGAGAGAGAGAGAATAAATTTTTGTGGAGAGGGAAGTTAAAGGATCTAGG
This sequence comes from Tokudaia tokunoshimensis, assembly GCA_036184795.1. Lineage (NCBI taxonomy): Eukaryota > Metazoa > Chordata > Mammalia > Rodentia > Muridae > Tokudaia > Tokudaia tokunoshimensis. The sequence continues at coordinate 21,084,141 of BTHU01000023.1, read as the reverse complement.
AGGCGTCTGTGGCAGGTAGAATATAAAGAATATATTGTATGAAAATTTTTAAATAAAAATTAGTCTCTTTCCTCAATATATATACATCTTAGATTGCCATACACACATTTGAAAAAATTTGAAATTTAAAGTTCGTATTTTATCCTTTTTTTTTTTGCATCTGGAAGTTCCCATTGGCTTTTTACATACTGAAATTGTAATTCAGTTGTGCCTGAATTTACCTTTGCAGTTGTAATCCTTGTGGTATTTCAAGTTATGCCCTCGACATACTGAAATATATGTACTAACATGTTTATTATATTGTATATCTGTGCGAAATGTGTGTCGGGCAAGCGGTATAAGTTGATCTGTCATACTGTTAATGTTTTTTTTAAAATGGTAAATGTCATAAGAGTAATAATACTAAATAAAAGTAACAATATAAGGTCGAACCAAGTGTTAATTTACATGTTAAGTGTTGAAAATATGGTAGTTAAACCTTTCATTTCTACTGGAGAACTAAGCAACATTCTTTATGCATTAAGTATTTAAATTTTCAGAAAATTACATTCTGTTAAATCAACAATACTGGGTATTCCTACCAGTTTATTCTATGTCAATTTGATTCTTACACATTTGAAATAATGTAACTGCTACCCCCCCATGATCTCTAAACAGAGGTTAGACTCCCTTTCTTCCTTTGAAGTAACTATGTTACTGGTCAGTCAACAGTGGCCACTTTAGGTTTGAGCATAACAGTATGGTAAGATGACCAATTATCCTATTAGCTTGGGATTGAAAAAGTTTCGAAAGAGATGGGGCTTTCAGTACCCTAGGAAAGTCTTGACAAACCACAATGTGTTGGTTAGCCTAGAGCAGCGAATCTTGTCATGAGTGTTACAAAATTACACCCATCTGGGTTTGATATTAAAACGCATAACCATCCTTCAAATGCCCAGAACTGAGATCATCCCTGAAAATGTGCACAGTATCTAAATGGAGGAAAGAATCACAAAACCACAGCAAAATCCAAAAGGTTTTAAATGATTAAATGGTATATATTTGTAGTTCAATTTCTCCAATGTAGCCAGGCTATTGATGTAAAAACATGGAGTAAACCAAATTAAGTAAGGGAAAACAAACTCCCAGTAAGATAAGTGTCAAATCTAAAACACACATCAACCTAATGATTTACAGAAAAGAAAAAAGGAAGCTTATAGTATAGGTGAAATTGCAATCCTGTTTTCAGAAAGCAAATTAGAAAGGCGCTTTTATCATCATGAGCACTGCATTCTCCTGAGATGCCCAAATACCCATTTTATGTGAAAAGCTCAATCATGACTAATATTCTGTGGGAAACGTAACAAGAACTTGTTAACAAACCTGTCTGATACTGTTATCATTATCCACATTCAGCTACAAGCAAAATTTGGAATCGTTTCTATCGGCACCTGGAGGCAAGCAATAAGTTCTAATGGAAGATATTTACTTGTTACAGACAAACTCTTAAGTATTTCAAAAGCAACCAATGACCCTCACTATCCAGTCATTTTGTAACAAGGTGTTTTGCTTGAGAGCTTTATAGTGTACTTTTAGAGTTGATGTCACTACTCAATATTGTGTACAGAATGGAGAAAACTGGCTACAACTTTCTGACCAACTTGCAGGCAGTTCAACTGGTTTGAGAAATCTATAGGGATCAAAGCTGGCCCAAACTCTCTTCCAACCACAGCTTCTTCTACTGCCTTCTATAATCCTGGGGAGGACTTACTGTGAACTTTTTCCCCCTACATGTAAAGTTTACTTCTTGACATTCATAAGCATCAAGTTTTTCCTAGTTCTTAGTTTGGATTTCCAATGCCTATGATGAAAACATTTTGACCAAATGGCAAGATGTAGAGAAAGAGGATTATTTGGATTACACTTTTTTGTTACTATCATCAAAGAAGGAATTTAAGACAGGAACTCAAACAGGGTAGGAACCTGGAGAGAGGAGCAGATGCAGAGTCTCTGAAGGGGTGCTGCTTACTGGCTTGTTCGTTTATAAATTGCACAGCCTGCTTTCTTTCTTTCTTTTTATTTATCCATTTTTTTTAATTTTTTTTAAATTTTTTTCTATATTTTTTTATTTACATTCCAAATGATTTCCCCTTTCCCGTTTCCTCCTTCCCCCAAAAGACCAATACGACCCCCCCCCCTCTTCCCTCCCTCTGTTCCCATTCAACCACCTCTGTCTGCATTCCTCTACATCCAGTCTTGCCAGGACCAGGGGTCTCACTTTCCCTCAGTTTGGAAATCTATTGATATGTGAATTGTGTCTTGGGTATTCTCGAGATTCTGGGTTGATATCCCCCTTATCAGTGACTGTCATACCATGTGTGCTCTTTTGTGATTGGGTTACCTCACTAAGAATGATATTTTCCAGTTCTAACCATTTGCCTAGGCAATTTCGTGAATTCATTGTTTTTAATTGCAGAGTAGTATTCCATTGTGTAACTATACCACATCTTCTGAATCCATTCCCTCCGTTGAGGGACATCTGGGTTCTTTTCAGCTTCTGGCTATTATAAATAAGGCTGCTATGAACATAGTGGAGCATGATGTCTTTACTGCATGCAGGGGAAGCCTCTGGGTACTATGCCCAGGAATGGTATAGCAGGATCCTCGGATTGTAATGAGTGTCATGCCCCAGTTTTTCTGAGGAACCGCCAGACTGCTTTCCAGAGTGGTTGTACCAGCTCTGCAATTCCCACAGCAGTGGAGGAGTGTTCCTCTTTCTCCACATCCTCGCCAACAACTGCTGTCTACTGAGATTTTTATCTTAGCCAGATATGGGCACAGGGGAAAATTTACTGAACAGAACACCAATAGCTTATGCTCTATAGATCAAGAACTTGACAAATGGGACCTCATGAAATTACAAAGTTTCTGTAAGGCAAAGGACACCTGTCAAAAGGACAAAGCAGCAACCAACAAAACTGGGAAAAGATCTTTACCAACCCTACATCCGACAGAGGGCTTAATACTCCAATATATACAAAGAACTCAAGAAATTAGACTCCAGAGAGCCAATAACCCTATTAAAAATGGGGTACCAGAGCTAAACAAAGAGTTCTCACTGAAGAATATCTAATGGCTGTGAAGCATCTAAAGAAATGTTCAACATCCTTATCATTAGGGATATGCAAATCAAACAACCCTGAGCTTTTCCACAGCCTGCTTTCTTATAGAATCCAGGACCACTAGCCGAGGGATGACACTACCCACAAGCTGGGCCCTCTCTCAGTGATCAATAATTAAGAAAATTCCATACAAGTTTGCCCGCAGACCTATCTTAATGGAGTCATTTTTTTTAATTGAGGTTCCTTCCCTTCTCTCAGATTGTTAGCTTGTGACCTGCACAGATATGTTTCAACTCCAGAAAAAATGGCAATCTAACACTCAACTCCCATCTTTTCACCCTTCCTAGAAGTCTCTCTAATACTTTCATATTATATATAAAAATGAGTATTCTATCCACAATGGAAGAAAACGTGAGATAATTATTTGTCTGGGTCTGTATTATGCTTAATATGATGGTATATATTCCTCTTCACTTCCATGCAAATAACAAGGTCTTGTTCCATATATACAATTCCACTTTTGATATATAACTAAATCTTACCAACTTATCTGTTTAAGGGCCCTGAGGGTGATTCCATAGTGTGGCTATTGTGAATAGTGTCATGGAAAACATGGAACGTAGGTACTGTTTTTAGGGATTGACTTTGTTTTGTGGTATATATCTGATCATATGGCAATTCTTTTTATTATTATTATTATTTTCTATATTCTTTATTTACATTCCAAAGATTTCCCCTTTCCCGGTTCCCCCCTCCCTGAAAGTCCCATACGCCCTCTTCCCTCCTCCTGTTCCCCATTTGCCTAAGAATTGCATGAATTCATTGTTTTTAATTGCTGAGTAGTATTCCATTGTGTAAATATACATGGAAAATATCTCTGATAAAACTGAAGAAATATATAGAAAAACATGTTAAGATTGAGTATTTCATGGAAAAACTATACAGATAAAATGGTAGGCATAAAAATATTCCTAAGTTGATTGAGAGTGGAATTATAAACATTTTCTGATAAATTGAAAATCTACAAGGGAAATATTTCTGATAAAACTCAAGAAATATATAGAAAAACACGTTAAAACTATTTCATGAAAAATTATACAGTTAAGACGGTAGACATAAAAATATTACTAAATTGATTGAAAGTAGAAGTAAAAACATTTTCTGATAAAATTGAAGATTTACAGGGAAAACATCTTGGAGAAAATTGAAGAAATTTATACAGATAAATTGGTAGGAATTAAAATATTCCTAAGTTGATTGAAAGTAGAATTACAAATATTTTCTGATAAAATTGAAGATTTACATGGAAACTATCACTGATAAAATTGAAAAAAATATATGGAAAAACACTAAAATTGCAGATTATCATGGAAAATTATACAGATAAAATGGTAGGCATAAAAATATTTCAAGTTGATTGAAAGTGAAATTATGAAAATTTTTTGATAAAATTGAAGATTTACATGCAAAATATCTCTGATAAAATTGAAGAAATATATAAAAAAAACACGTTAAGATTGAGTATTTCCTGGAAAAATTATACAGATAAAATGGTAGGCATAAAAATATTCCTAAGTTTTTTGAAAGTGGAATTATAAACACTTTCTGATAAAATTGAAGATCTACAAGGAAAATATTCCTGAAAAAAAATCAAGAAATATATAGAAAGACATGTTAAAACTGACTATTACATGGAAAATTATACAGATAAAATGGAAGGTATAAAAGTGTTCCTAAGTTGATTGAAAGTAAAATTATAAACATTGTCTGATAAAACTGAAGATCCGCATGGAAAATACTTCTGACAAAATTGAAGAAAAATACAGAAAAATGATAAAATTGAAGATTATCATGGACAATTATACTGGCAAAATGGTAGGCACAAAAACATTCCTAAATTGATGGAAAGTAGAACTACACACCCCCTACCCCACCCCATGAAACCAAAGATCTACATGAAAAACACTCCGACAAAATTGAAGAAATACACAGAAAAAATACTAAAATTAAAGATTATCATGGAAAATAATACAGTCAAAATGGTAGACACAAAAAAACATTACTGAATTGAAAGTAATGTATGATATTTTAAAGCAAAGTTCTCTCTCTCTCCCCTCTCTCTCTATCTCTCTGTCTCTGTCTCTCTCTGTCTCTCTCTCTTCTGTCTCTCTCTCTGTCTCTCGTTCTCTCTTCTCTCTTCTCTCTCTCTCTCTCTCTCTCTCTCTCCTCTCTCTCTAGATTGTTGATGAAAATTGTCAAGTATTAACTTAGATAAATTACTTTAAAAATTAAGAAAAATCCATAAAAGCAGAGATATTGAGACAGAACTTAACCATATATTTTCAAAACTACTATTGAACTCAAGGGGAACTTAAATAATCTAATAGCTTTTTTTTTTAGTAAAGAAGTTTTCAAAACTCCAGATGTGTAGGAAAAAGATAATAAAATTATAATACCATTGTTATTTAAAAAAAACTTGAGTTCTCTTGCTAATAGTTAAGAATACTGATTTATTTAATATAATAGCATGTTTCTGCTTCATAATAACATCTGTATTATCTTATTTTTATTGGCAACCTCCACTGTACCCTGGTGATTTCTAGAAATCCTCATACTTCTCTGCTGGTCAGAGTTTCCAAAAATAATAAACAAATGATTATTAACTATGATCTTTTTATTCTATGACCATGTACTCCATAAGAAGCATTTAAAAAGACTGAGCTATTAATTTGGGGGGAAATTAGGTCCATACACCAGATCTCAACTGCAGAGATATTTTGTGAAGTAAACAGACCATCTAGCATAGATAGTAAAACACCCACCATAAATATATTGTACCAAGAGAGAGCCTCAGCATCTGGACTTCCACTAATATTATAAACAGTCCTTGTGGAATGTCCATTGTTCACAGAGAAGCTGCTGTTGTGGGCAGTGTTGTCTGCTGTTAAAAGACACACCCAGGATTTCTTAGCTCAGGGAGAATTAGATTCTCATAGAACATAGTAATGACTAGAGATGGTATTTACTATCACATCTTGAGGATTATCTAGTAGGTAGATCTCAACAAATTCTATTAAAAAAGAATACAAAGCACCAGACAGCCCCTTCACCAAGGAATCTTAATGTCCCAAAATGTCAGTAGTGCCCATGTCAAGTAGCCCTATACTCAGTTCATAGCTTCATAAGTTGGTACCTGGGCACTATGGACATTTTGCACAGAAATATCTGTTTTATGATCTTTACCGGGAGAACTGAGACTACAGAAGGGGAAACATAATCCATACTGGTAGCCTTCAGGAAAGTTATGGTTGAGGATTTTAAAATACTGTATCTACTGAGCAGTTGTCAGCTCAAGTCATTACATACAGGTAAAATATTAGTGTTCCTCCATTTATTTACTTTACCTTGTAGTGTCTCACCCATGCCATTCACAATGGAACTTACTTCATATCCCTGGAACATTTAACCACTCACCCTCTAATAAGACTTGCTCCACAAACCTTTAACTATACAGAAGTTTATATGATTCTTAAAAATTTTTTTAAAATGTTGCCTAATAGAAATGGAATTTTTCTTGCTTGTTTTAAATTTGATCCTAATTCACTTTTATCGATTACTTTATTTACTTACATTTCAAATGTTGCCCCCATTCCTGGCCTCCCCTTCACAAACCCTGCATCCCATCACCCCCCTGCTTTGCCTCTAAGAGAGTACTCCCCACCCAGTCACCCACTCTGGCTGCACCCCACTAGCCTCCCTCTAGGGAAACAAGCCTCCACAGGATTAAGTGCTTCTCTTCCCATCCTCAGCTAAATATATAGTTGAAACCATGGACCCATCCATGTTTGTTCTTTGGTTGGTTCTTTAGTCCCTGGGAGCTCTGAAGGTCTGATTAGTTGATATTGTTGTTCTTCCTATGGGGGTGACAATACGCTTGAGCTTCTTCAGTACTTCCCTATCTCTTCCTTTGGGGTCCCTGGCTCAGTTCAATGGTTGGCTGTGAGCATCTGCATCTGTCTTAGGTACTGACAGAAGCTCTCAGAGGACGGCCATACTAGGCTCCTGTCTGCAAGCACTTCTTGGCATCAGCAATAGTGTCTGGTTTGGTGTCTGTGAATGGGATGGATCCCAAGGTGGGACAGTCTCTGGATGGCCTTTCCTTCAGTCTCTGCCCCATTTTATGTCCATGTGTTTCTTATATACAGGAAAAAATTCTGGGTTAAAAATTTTGAAATCAGTATAGGGGAATGCCAGGACATCGAAGCAGGAGTGGGTGGATTGGTGAACAAGGTAGGGGGAGGGGAGATGGGTTAGGGGATTTACAGAAGGGAAAACAGGAAAAGGGAGAACATTTGAAATGTAAATAAAGACTATATCAAATAACAAAATGAAAAAAAATGCGATGGATGAGTAGCCCCTTTCTTGAAATGGGGGCCATGGGTATTTGCTAGGAGTGGTCTCTCTAGGTTCTATCTTCCTTCTGTTGGATATTTTGGCTAATATCAGTCCCATTGGGTCCTGGGAGCCTCTCAAATCCCTAGCATCTAGGACATTCTAGTGGTTCTTCCAGTTCACCACCCCCTACTGCTACATATTGCTATTCATTCTCCTTGCCCTCTGGACTTCTCTCCTGTCTCTTCCCATACCTGAACTCGCTCCCCCTGCCCATTGTCCCTCCCCCAAATTGAGTTTTTCATTCAACTTTGGTTCAAGCTGGATTAAAGAATCAGCTTGGCATTGAAGACTATTTGGACCTTCCATGCAATAGCAGGCCCAAATATATGTTAGCAGAAACAGTACTATGATCTCATCAAATTCTGTTTTCTTGTCATTGTGGGACCAATTTGATAAATCTTGTACTCTTATGCATAATTCGTAGCACTTTTCCCCCCACACATTTTCCTTTATGCTTAGTTACAGATGATGTAATTGAATTCTGAAACATCAAGTATAGAGCAGGTTGCCTGAAAGGTTGAATGTCGTTGGACCTTCCTCTATACCATATCAACTGCTTATCTTAGCTCTTTGGTATCCCTTGGCATTTCAAATATTAATACCTACCTTAATGTTTTGAATCTAGGTGCATTTAAATGATCTATCTCATAAGAATAAGATTTATTATTAATTTCCTAAAGAGTTTAGGAACTATGACTTTGTGAAACTATATATAAAGTATCCTCGAGAATTTGGGAACAAGAAAAGACTTCTCTGCTATTATATGCATAGCAAGTAGAGACAATTTAATCAAAGGTTCAACCACTTACGAATCAACAAACAACTGGCATCCTGCACTTAGCTAAGGAAGCTATAAATGGGCAGTGTAATTGTACTCATCCATACACATTATACACACCACTGATTATGTGTTAATGTGTTTTGATTTTGTTTCAAAAACAAAATATACTGCCAGAATGCTCTGGATAAACAGATGCTTGGCCAAAATGATGAACAATGTCTTAGAGGAGAGAAAGAAAACTTAAGCAAGATACAATATTTTCAACTTGAAAGAAAAAAAAATCCAAAAGATATAAAGCTGGTTGGATAAATAGAGATATTATATATATGGACAGGAACTTTAAGAAGCATGTATTATAAAGGCCAGCATAAGCCAAACATGTTAGATATTACCTTGCTTTCCAGATGCTTCTATTCCATATTTGTAAGTGAAAGTGATGAAGTGAAACAGGATGAAGTTGCTTTTTGCTGTTTAAGTGATTTTTATTTCCTATGTTGAGGGATTTTGCTACACTTCAGTTCTCTAGAGAAATTCTATTAAAAGAAAACACATTTTAAATCTTTGAAACCACAAAGGGCTGAAATTTGAAGTAGTAAGAAACTTTGGTTTTAAACCTTGAAATGCATCTGATTTTATTTTATTTTAAATTTTATCCTCAAGGAGCATATTATACATTTTAAGACATTCTTTAAGACAGCTTCCAAAAATCTTTCAGGTCATAGGAATATTTGCTAGACTGAAACATTTTCATCTACTTACTAATGTGTGAATGCTACCAACACTTATGGTTAGTTCAATCTACTGTGTGTTGTGTATGAGCTGGGCACAGTATCTCATGGCTTTATTCCCAATATTTTCCCGATATTCAGGAAGCTGGGACTATAAGTTCAAGGCAAGTCTGGGCTAAATAGAAAGTGCCAGGTCAGCCTAGGCAACAAACACAGATTTATATACCTGTTATATGTATGAAGTTCCCCATCAGGCAAATGTGTATTAGATAGGCTAGCAATCTTTAGCTATTTAGCTACACAGTCACACTCAAAATTATGACAGTAGATGTGTATGTCCTATAAATATAGCATATAGGTAAAATCTGTTCTCTTGATTTCCATGAAACTGCAAAAATATGATGTTTGTTGTCATACTTGAAATATTATTAAGTATGTTTCTAGTGGAGATGATTATAACTTTAAACAGGTATTACTATGAACCTATCTAATACATTTAATTCTACACTTCTGATAACGAGAAAAATTCTCTTTAACTTAGAATCTCGTCTCATACATTTTAAATCTTGTTTGCCCTTACTATCTACAAAACATCATCAGCAATTATCTTGGGCCATAATTATGTATCAGTAGAATTTCTAGTCTATGCCTTGGATCATGATACAATTTATATATCACAAATGGGTATTATTTCCAGAATTTTTCTCCACTTCTCACACTGGACAAAACAACTAATGATGACGTATGTGATGGCCCTAGTTTAAAAAATGAATTGGAGACATCAAAAGTGTACTCTTGCTAGACATTTTAAAGTTATAGTTTTTCATCTGCAAGTAAAGGTAAATAACACTATTTACATCCTGAACTCTCTTTGACTTCTGCAGATTCACTCCTCCTCAAAGCCTAGGCTATCACGAAAGTCTCATACCACAAATGGAATTGAAATGGGGTCAAACTTTGGCTAAATTATCTCTTTTTTTGAAATCATACAAACCATCTGAGACTTCTCAGGAGTACTTCCACAGCATTCTGGAAGAGAGATGTCCAATAGCATGTTCTCAAGCTTAAGTTTAACACAGTCAGAGTGCTTCTTTAGATGTCAGTGTTATTTGTTGGTGAAAAGTAATTGTATCATGGCAATTGCTAACATGTAGATATTAGAACATAAAAAAAATCACCTGTTGCATTCATTTGGTGTCAAAATAACAATTAGGGCTTTGTCTTATCTCTTCCACATCCTCATTCTTTCTTCCC